>JNNX01000004.1:1200000-2400000 GCA_001657655.1 Talaromyces piceae | reverse complement strand
GCTTCAAAAAGCATCAAGAGCTCATAGAGATCCTCCAGTCGGCTGGCAGCGAGGAGACACGTGTCGTCCGACTCAACTAGTTGGTCTTTGATCGTATAGAGAAGCTCCAGGAGGTCGCAGAGAAGCGCCATGGTTTTGTCTGATGTTTCGGGGAAATCCCGCACACCTCCAAGACATCTTCTTGCGACCCGAATGGACTGAAAGACTCGAAGCAAACCCTCCCTCACAATCGTAACGTCCGCCATTTCCGAGGCAGTGGTATACGAAATTGACTAGGAAGGGCGACGGGTAAGAAGAAAGCGCTGTACATGTGAGCGAAGAGGACGATGGTTTCTGCAGACAACAGGCAAAACGACAGAAGCATCACACTGCTTTGGGAACAACAGCTTGCGAAAAGAAAGATGTTTCGTTTCGCTTGAGGCGTTTCGTATGGCCTTGAACTGGCTAGAGGCGGGGTTGGTGCGTGCTGTTTTGAGAGTGAGGACTAACGCCCAGGGGTGTTTACCAACAACATAGCGGGACCTAGAGCCAAACACTTGCAGTGGTCGATCAACAGGAAGGCATATATTTCATGCCTACGGCCGGCTCTCAATGGATGAAGAACAAGGCAGACCAGACCGGGGTGTTTACAGGATAGGGTATCGAAAATGCGGCGCAGTACGACTCAAAAGGCGAGCGGAAGGGTGCAAGTCACCGTGCTGCGTGACTGGCGACGCTGCCAGTCGCCAATCGCCAGCGCCCGTTTGCCGCCCAACCTTGCGCCGTGCAGCAGCGGCACAGCGCCGGCTCGAGGCTGACGCGTTCTGATTTGCTAGGAACCTCTAGTGGACGTGAGCTGCTGTTGTGATAGTCAGCGTGCTTGCATATGTAAAGCAGAAATTGTTTTTCATTGGAGTGTCTGAAAATAGCCATTGCGAAAAGGGAGGGAGGACCTTTTCTGACTGGGACAAATGGTTACTTTCTTTTTCTGGCAATCTGAATATTATACAGACAAAAAAGATTGAGGTCATCTTTGTTCGACCTATGATTTGTGAGAAGGTGGTAGCTACATACATGTAAAATGATCAAATGGGTATATTCACATCTATTGTCATGATTAAGTGATAATGGCTCTTCGTTGCAAGCAGCCAGCGCCTTGAGTATAGCCAGATACTTTCAAGACTTCCAGGTAGCAGCAGAAAAGGAGAAAGGTATAAGAGCAGTATGAGGATAGGAAAAAAAAAAAAAAAGTATGAGATCCACAGGAAACGTAAAAGAAAAGAAAAGAAAAAAAGTGCGTCAAAAAGATTGGAAGAGCCGGGAATTGATCGCTTCCCAGCCACGTGTTTTCTGCACAATATATTCCCAAGGAGCTGAAAGAACACCACTGACTCCGCCGAAGAAAGGACAAGAAAGAAGAAAATAAGTACATGAACATAAAAAAGAAGAAAAAAAAAAAAAAAAAAAAAAAAAAAAAAAAAAAAAAAAAAAAAAAAAAAAAAAAANAAGAACATTAATCATCATCTTTTGGGAGAAATAAATTGGCGATATTTGCAGCCTGATCCGTCACAATGCACATGGAACAATAGCATAACGCTATCACAAATGGATGAAAAGTATGAAAGAAGAATGAATGATACATTTTTCCACACAAAAGGGTGAATATCAAGCATAGTACACTTGACCGTTGACATTCACCGATTCACCACTCTCTTTGCCTTTCTTGAGAGCCTTCGCAAGCATCAATTCCCGCATCCAGTCGATGCGCTCGTCACGAGTCTTGACGGCAAAATGATGCGATTTAGGTGAAGTAGCGAAGAACATCTTCCGTTCAGTGCCTGACTGGTTGCCGTTAGGAGCTGGTATGAGAGAGAAAGCAAAAGCAGCCTCTCCTTGGGCTGACTTCTTTCGTTTTAGAACGGTTTTCTTGAATGCTGCTGTCAGCTTCGAGCTAGAGGCCAACGACGAGCAAGCAACTGCATAGTCATCAACATCAATGTATTCAAGAGCCTTAGAATCACGGGAGGATGCCTCCTCGTTTTCGTACATGGCCAGCTGAGTTCCCCTAAGGGTAAAATGATGTTCCTCCCATTCGTGTCTTAGTAGCCGGGTCGTTTTTCGCTTTTTCATCCAGCCCCGTTGCACTACATCACCGGGAGAGCGCGAGGTGGCCTTTGGGGTGCTGATCAGGTCTTCGACCGTATCGATTGGCGTCATGCCCTCGTCCACCGAGTTGAGAATCTCTATGGTTGGCCCACCGTTGTATGACGTGATTCCGCGGTGATTCTCAGCCTTGGTTGATGTGGGACGAGTGATAGGATCTGCCATTGCAGCACGACCATGGCCGAAACGCATGTTTGGGGGAACTGACTGTGAGATGATGCGCTCAATAGGACCGGCTGGGATTGCAGTCACCGGCACATCGGCATCAGAGAAAGGTGTCGTCTGGCGGTATAGCTCATGGGAGCGGTAAAAGTCCGACGGAGAGCCTTGGTACTCTACCGGAGAAGTAAAGCGCCCGTATGGATCATAATATCCATTTGCAGCGTTCACTGTGCTGTCAATGCTTGCCGAAGAAAAGTTTGGCTTCCGTCGTAGGATTGAAGGTGTCACTGTACGCTGTGCGGAAAGGGTCGCGGAGTAACAGCCTGGCACTACCAGGTTATTGTTCGCCGGAATGGTCAGCTTGGGTAGGGTTCGAAGGTTCTCAGACAAAGAATCCGTGGTTTTGGTGGAGTCTGGAGAATCCACATCTGGTGATGAGAAAGGTTCTTGTCGTTGAGAATTGTAATTATTAACTGGCTGGAGCGGACTCAGATGCTGAAATGTCAAGAAATGCCGAACAGTCTCTTGAGGGTCGCGCTGACAAACCTCGTTCAACTTGTCTTCGGATAGATGGAATTTGGGCACTCGTTCAGGTCCCAGAACATCGGATGATGCAACGATTGACGGTGTCAGCATCGGCTCTGTTCCAGGAAAACTCTTCGCTGTCTGCGGTGGCTCGCACGGTGATTGGTCATAGGAGAGTGGTGAAGCAACGGAGACATCGATAGGCAGGCCCCTGGCCAAACGTGCAATCTTACGCTGTTGTTTTTGCCACTTTCGGCACTCCTCTCCTTTGGAACAGCGATGAGGTTTCGGCAAGATCTGCTCAATGGCTACGATAGAAGCGGCCTCTTCTGAGCTCATGTCTTTGATGCTAACAACACGCTCTTTGTGTGTCCGATGATGGCGATGTCGTCGGTGTTTCTTGTGGGATTTTCTCTCTTTGTCCGTTCCGAATACGGTGCAATCACTTGACGAGGTCGACTCTGGTGTTGCTGTATCACGGCCTTGTGCTGAGCAAGCCAGCGGCGTCTGCGCGTCGCTGGTTGAGATCCTGACGCTGTTCCGAAGATGTTGGATGGAGTTCATGAGATGGCGGCGTTTACCGAATGATTGAATATCCAACTCTTTGAGGTCTTCTGGCTGCAGCTCAAGGAGGATAGCACCAGAGATGTCGTTGATGAAGAACTTCTCGATCACTCCCTCATCGAAGCCCGCTTCCCGCATCCACCGAACAACATCCGGTGGAGACCAAGACTTGACCTCGGCCTCATCGAGAGCAGAAACAGCAGCATTGATCGTTTTGAACTGCGTCTGAGAAGGTGTCTCGGGTTCCGAAACAATCTCTGGAACAGGGGTATCCTTTCTATCAGGCTGAAATGATGATGCTTGATCAGCTGTCGGAGTAGGTGGTGACTCCGGTCTTTCAGGGGTAAGCACAGATGGTGGTCGTCTGTCAAAAACTGCAGTTGTTGGAGTCTTTGCGAGAAAGAGATCCACTTCATAGATGGACTTGTACTCGTCAGAGCCTACCGAGGACCGGAACAAGTGAGGCCCACTTGGCCCAAGGACAGGTCTTTCGTCGTCAAAGTGGAAATGAAACGACGACAAAGCTCCGGCTGAATCGGGAGTTGGGACTTCTCGGGGTGTTGAAGCCGTAGTCACACTATCTGCCACCAACTATGTTGCCAGTTAGTTCCGTTACATGAACAGTCGGTGGGAAGAGAAGACATACAGAGCCTGCACTGATCCTTGTCGAATTATCGAATTCGTCATTATAATCCGAATCGAAATCGGTGTCAAAAATCTCTGTTGTTTCCGAAGCAGGACCCGTGGGTGCGCCCGGAAGAATGGGAGATTTGGGTTTACTGTGCAGCATTTCGAAGGTGGGGCGACTGCCATCATGTGTAGCGGCCTAAGAACGTTGATTAGAATCGTGGTGGGCGAGGCACGTGGCCGTCAAAATGGATGGAAGAGTGAAGGGGGGAGGCGTACCATATTGGCAACTGCACTCTCAAGACAGCCAACCTCGGACTCGGGCCAGCGAGACTTATACGAAGACTTGATGAGGAAATGTGAAGAAGCTTCAAATAAACGTCAATATATACTGAGGACAGGAAGAGATTATCAAGTAGTACCCAAGGGTAGTGGGACTGGATATTTGAGTTGAAACATCGGAGAGACCCCGTCTCTATTGATGGGCGACCACCAAGTTTATATGATGCAGATTCCACTGTTACCCGGCCCCCTCACCTAGGTAATGAAACTGCTTACCATGTAGGATTTGATTGACAGCATCTTGCACGGACCGGTGTGCATCAGTTAGCGTGAAGTGAGCCAGTTTCAAAAGTCAAAGGTTTCCAATTTTAGACTCTGAAGCGAGCAAATGGGCAGTCGACTGCGCTGTCGCATAATCTTGGTTGGTCGAGAGGCGCGTATAGTCTCCTGCAATGCCGTGCCCGTCACAGACGCTTGAGCATGAGAGAGAGCGGTGAAATCAGGTGCAAGATGCGCTGAGTGGCTAGTAAGGCATGGCACTACTGCCGGGTCACTAGTTTCGGCACGCAACGATAGGCTATCGATTAAGGACAAACTTGCATAAGCGCAACGCTAAATTTTAGTCAATATATTAGTTTCTTCTTCGAGAGGGGGAAGATGTGACTTGCCTCGGTGGCCTGACGAGTCACGCAACCCTGTTGCATTCACCCGTAACGGGCAATTAAGGTGCTTTCTCCGGCGATAATTTTAGCAACAGAAAAGCCAGTTGTGCTATTTTTAACGGGAGATCGCTGTTAATCGGCCTTAAGGCCCCGAAGATAGCTCGCATCCGCACTCTACCCATATTACTTTACAGCGTCACTTAACTACGCAGATATAATTAGCTCATTAAGCTCTAACCCCGCTCAGGGTCAAATTAAGGGCAATTTTTAACAAATTTGGCTCATTGAACTAGATCTTACCCAAATTAGTAACAATAACACATATCTCATTATAGCAGACTAGCGTGTTGCATCAGTACTCCAGACCTGGGCACATTTGTCCCGGAACGTGCCTGAAACTCTGTGTGCTGATGCAGCAACCTACACCAGTTGACCCACGTGTTTGCCCCTACTGTTTACTCGCCTTGTTTAAGAAGAATTCAACTAAATTAGTACGGGCGGATGAGGCTCTACGGTGCAAATGATTTCCCATAGTCTATATACATATTTGCTGCTCGAGGCCCTCTATAATTGAAAAAAAGGCCAGGTAAGATATATTTCTGCTGCTTTGAGAAATTTACATCGGATCGAACTCTCTTGGTACGACAAGATAGGAACATGCTGTAGTGCCGTAGTTGCGACAAAAATACTGGGCGGAAATATCATCCTTTGTCACTATCTGATGTGGAAGTCTGAAGCCTATTCGTTACGTTCACAGAGCAGAGAATTATCTAAGTTTATTCAAGCTTAGCCCGTCTACACCTCAATCATCCAAATTGGGTGACATTTACCAGTGCATTGGCTGAGTTACCTGGATTGGTAAATTGTTGGCAGTTAACTTCTAATTTTAGCTTTTTGAAACAGAACTTGTTTGCTAATGGCGGCTAAATTTGGTTGGACGAAATATTAATAGTAAAAGGGAAGAGTCAAATTCACAATAATTAACGCCCACACTAGCGTCTCACCATAATTTTCTGCACTTATCTTAAAATAAATTCCACCTGTTTCCAGTTAGCGGCCTTGGCGTGTGATTATATGCAGGTGTTCCATCATGTCACAGTACCCCACGGCAGAATAAGGGCCGGGCCTTGTGACACGGACCAGTAATGGCCCATGCGTACAGTGGGGCTACCGCTTTTACTAAATCAACGTACAAGACACTAAGTTGTGGTTGGTCTCCACCCACGGCCGTCTGTTGGGTGATGGCTAGTCGGGCTCATGAGGAGACACGAATGGATTGGCCAATCAAAGAAACTCGGCAGAAGCTTGGCAAAACCTAAGTATGATTTGTCTGTGTGATTGGCTGCAATCGAAGCATACCCCGGGCGCCGTCGGACCTAAGTAAGCAACAACACTACTACAGATTTGTGCGACGCTGGAATCGAGTGATTCATTGGAAGAGGGGAACGAGGCCACAAGCTCGAGATTGAACCCCTTTTCCCACGCCGCCCGGCCGACCGGTGCGGCGCATCATACCCTCAGCGGTTCCAAATAAAGGATGAAACGTGTTGGTAGTTGTCGCGCGCTTAAAGACAGAAGGCTTGCTAGCCAGTAATAGCTGCTTGATGTGTCCGGAGGACCTGTTGGGGACAACATGCGTCATGCAGTTGGTGTCAAGAAACTCGCCAGGACAGTTAGCACCTCGGTGAGTGATCCTCACAACGCTAACCTGTCTTATCATTATACCCTGAGCAGAAGTGCCTATCACATCGCGAAGACGGCTGCTTTCGCGCCCATGGTGGCTGCTGATAGGTGAGCAGCACTAGCAGGGCGCTAAGCACATCGATCGATGCCAGCTTTTGGGCTCGTTCATCCCGGTCCAAGCGTGCATTAGGGCGCGCTCCCTCCCGGCCCGTGACCCGCCACAACTAACAGTCGCAACATCTGCATCGAATACCACGCCTTAAATGATCCCAGTGTTACCTCGCTCTCATTTGCTATCGCTCCCCCCTCCACGCTAACGACGAACCTATAGTTGCCAATCGCGATGCCCGCCCCTGCAGGCTCCACGCGCTGTCGCTAAACTGCCCTGGCCGTCGCTTCCTCTTTGCTGTGTTTCTATTTTGGATGCGACAACTTCTGTCTAGCTCCAAAGCTCCAACATGCCGGACATATTAAGATGGCGATTTCTTCGAGTTTATTTTTTTTCTATGCTTCAATGTGTCGTAAGATTTTCAGTCTTCAAATAAACTTATATACACTTCATCTCGACTTCTATGTTCTTCGACTCACAAGACCCTACTGTCTTAGCCCCGCGATACTGTCGCCCCCAATTACCAGATGGCGCAATCACCTTTCGTCTTTAATTCCTCATACGCATACCCATCTTTACTTATCCCACAACCACAGCCTGCCATTACTCACGAAGGTCCTTCCGCCATGTCAGGCTCCCAAAGGACGACTGTCTTTCAACCCCCTCCAGAGCCTGAACCCGAACCTGAGGCCGGGTCTGATCCGGATCCCGAGGCGTCTGACACTACGACTAATAGAACCAATTCCGGCGATGCGAAAAGGCTCCCTCGGAAGAGACGAGGATATTGTGCCAATGGCCGTCAACACACTAGGTCTCGCTCGGGTGAGTTATGCTTCCCTGTATGCACGCCTCCGGCTGCTCATGAGGTTTTAAGGTTGTTACACCTGTCGTCTTCGAAGAAAGAAATGCGACGAATCCCACCCTTCCTGTCGAGCGTGTTACAATCTCGGTGTCCCGTGTGAATATGAACTCCCCTCTTGGTGGAACAGCAACGAACAGCGCAAAAATCAAAAAGAGGCAATGAAAGAGAAAATCAAACAGACCAAGGTGGAAGAGAAGAACAACGCCGCTGCCGGTATGTCAGAGTTAACCTGCCGTAACACACCGGTCTAACTTTTGGTACTTCAGCTGGTCGACGACTCCAGGCTCTGCAATTGGAGGGCCTTGGTCCCTTTCCCCCTGTGGCCAACTTTAACGCTCCAGTCTACCCCACCTCTTACGATCCATCTGTTACTCAAATGCACATGCCCATGCCCATGCCCATGACTATGCCTATGCCTATGCCTATGCCTATGCCCATGTCTACACCCATGGTTGTGCCGGATCCCATGCCAGGTCCATCAAACTTTGGGCAGATTGGCCCTTATGAAGTCGATATCAGGACTGAGCGTCAGTTGTTTGTGAACGACGTGCAAACCCGGAGTGACACCTCGATCTCTACCTTCAACACTTTCACACCCCCGCCTCAGTTACCGGCCGGATTTCAACAAGAGTTTCCCGAAAATGAGTGGACTCCCGCTCTTCCGGTCACTCAGACCACAGAGGCTGCCACCACAGACCCCAATTCAGCGTTGGCCACCGCACCCCACGCTCAGTCTAATACAGTGCAAATGAATATTGAGATCGATGATTATGACCGTCCACTGCTGAATCATTTCGTGGACAATGTGCTTCGACTTACTTTCCCCATCGTCGAGGCTCACCAAAAGGGACACGAGCGCGCCCAGGAGGTTCTGCGCTCTTTAGAGAACAACAAATCATACTTGCACTGCTGTCTTAGCATATCAGCTACCCATTTGAAGAGCACTATTGGACTCGAAGGCGAGGCAATCGATAATGATATCATGCGCCATCGGTACGATGCTATCACCCACTTGTGCAAAGCATTGAACCACGACAGAGAGCACGAGAAGATACTAGAGGCCACACTTGCGATGATTTTTTTCCACTGTTCAGTGGGTAAGGCGGACGATTATCTTCCAGACGTCGCGTGGTACGACCACTTTCAAGCAGCGACGAGCCTGATCAACAGGCTGGGTCTTCCAGATGTGATGATTGCACCCAACACGCCTTACGAACATCCTCCGTTCAACATGAGTCTGGCTTCATGGATCGATATTTTAGGAGCTACTATGCTTGGGAAAACGCCGAAATTTGCCAACACCTACCGGACCAGGCACTTGAACGCCACATCATCCGGACTGCGGGAGCTTATGGGATGTGATGATCGCGTTATGTACCTGATCTCTGAGATTGCTTGCCTCGATTCGCTACGGGCTGAAGGTCGTATTGATGACATGGCCGTGTGCTCCCATGTTTCCGCTCTCGGAAAGCAACTTCAATATACAGAGCCCGCAAATCCGGCGTTGGAAATTCCATTCAATCCTGCCACCGGCGCGATCCGCCCTGACCAACTGACCAAAGGCATAACCACCATTTTCAGATATGCCGCCCGCATTTACCTGTGCAGCCTGGTTCCTGGGTTCGACCGCAGTCAGGCGAGCACCACCAATTTAGTTGACGCCGTCTGCCAGGCGCTACTATACATCCCAGGCGGGCCAGAAGGCTACGACCGCTCATTGGTTTGGCCATTGCTTATCACCGGCATTTACTCTGTCCCAACCAGCCCATTCCGCCGAATCTTGCAGGAGAGGGTAGTGGAGATGGGTGACTATGCTGAGTATGGAAGTTTTGGGCGAGTTCAACGCCTGCTTCAAGAAGTGTGGCGCGTCACAGATGATATTCCTGGCACTATGGCACCGAATGGGGAGTCTTTTGGCCTCCAAGCACATCAAGATTCCTTCACATCGCCGCAGCTCAGCACCGTCCTTACCAGACAGCACGACATCCATTGGAGGGACGTCATGCGGCAGAAAGGCTGGAGATATCTCCTCATTTGAGCGCCATACTTCTGTTTGTTATTCGTTTCCTTTTCCATATTTGCTTGTGTTGCTTCTTCTTCGTCGTCTATTGCCCTTTCCCTTCCTTTCTACACAGCGGCTTGCCGCGGAGCTATAATTTCTTGTAAATATGATTGGATTTTGATGAAATGAAGTTAATTTGGCTTTCGAATGTTATGGGTGTTTGATTGGATGCGAGTGATACCTGGCGGGCTCTTCAATGTTTTTGTTGGTTGTTAATGCAGGAACTAATTCAAATCAATGGCTATTATCTTTCGAAAAAAAGTTTACTAGTAGTGGCAACCGCCGGCGGGGTTTTGGCAGATCTTAGATGTGGCTTAAATGAATGGCAGAAAAGAACCGAAAAAATTCAGTTGGACAATTACGCGCCCAAGCTACTATTCTTTAAACTAACTTTATCTAGACGCCGGTGGTCCCTAGCCTAGCAGTTCTTTCATCATCAATCTGAAATTATTTATGCAGAACGAACGTAAGCCGGCGCGAACGTGCGTTGCCCTTGGGCCATCATGCGAACTAGTCATGCCGATGTCAAGGCTGAAGTGTACAATCTTATTTTCCCTTCTTGTCTTCTAACCTGTTTCGTTCAAGAGCACAAGTTTAGTATTTAGACGGGCATTAGCTAGCTCACTATACCTACCACACATCACTTTACCTGTCTGATGGCAGTGAAAGATAACATTTCATTAGCTATGTCTGCTCGCTGTGTAGTTTGGTTATACTCGGATTCGTGTAAATAGACGAATCATGCTGCTCAGATTATCAAGAAAAGTAAATAGCACTAAGGTTGCATCCACTGGAGGCCCAATCACATTTCATGGGGCCACCAATGACCCTGATTTGGCATATTGAAAGCTACAATTGGGTTGAGCTCAGGTGCGGAGTCAACAATATGGTCGAGAGTAGAGGGAACGCCCCAGCTTACAAATGCAAGCCTATCACAACCTGTTCGACGTCATGCACTGATGATAATTTATATGACTGACTCGGAGAGGCTGATATTGCTGCAGGTAACCTCACACTTATCTGTTATGAGATAGCACGGAATAAGAGCGAAGGTGACCTGACCCGGGATTGCATTCGGCGCGTAGCTGTCTTTTTTTGACCCCCCCCTTCTTCCAGATGGTGTATCCAATGATTCTTTTGACATCTTCATCTCTGTAATACGCGCTGACCGGCGCTTCCTTGCTTTTCTTTAGTGCATGTTGAATTACCTCATGTTGTTACTATTGCTAGCCCACCGCACTCAAGCTAAACCAACCCCCTATCCCCTGGAACAAAGCATGATGATGTTGGGTTTATGCAACTAAAGACAACGTATTCTTTTGGCGCTGTGATTATTCACGCGCATCACCTCTTGCCGCTGGTGGTCTCAAACTCTAAAGATTCTGATTTCCCCCTTAAAGTAGAAAGCTGCGTTAATATATGCTAAGTGAAGTTAAATCCGGAGACAAAATCCAACATTTCTCTCATTGAAGATGTTAGGGATTAGATTGCTTAGGTTAAATCATATAAAGTACAGCTAATTTTCTAACATATCCGTACTTAACATCAGTTATATCAGTTAACATGATTTGACTGCACTTAATATCAATTAGTATTATATGTTTTAGTTTACATTAGTCAATATCAGTTGATATCGGTTAACTAATATGCGATTATGACAGGCTACTTGAGAACGGCCTTTCAGAACATATATGCCCTGGTTCTGGATACCAGTACGAAAATCTCCATACCTTGCTATTTAATCTCTTGGGGGAAGTATCATATTATTAGTGGCACATGTACCACCTTGTCGATTTCTGGCTCAAGCAAGCCTGCTTTACGGGGAATAAAACAAAGAGAGTGAATTCCAGAAGTGAAGCACATATTAAGCCTGTAATTAATCTTACAAGCAATCAAGTCAATGGTTAAAGCTGCCCATAGTTACTGAGCTACCCTGATTCATTCGGATTATAATGATACTTGCGCGCCTAAATTAATGAACTACTCTAAGTGTATATATACATATATATTCACTCTCAAACTACATTATTCAAGTTCACTCAGGCCCTCATTCTCAATATAATTTGTTCCATAACATTGTCTCTTTACGGTCTCCATGAAATCACGGTCTCCGCAGGAAATCTTGCTGAGATAGTGTTCCATAATATAAATGTTGTCTGTCCACATAGTTGCAGCCGCTTTCCATGTGATGATGTCCTCGTTTCTTGTCTTGACGGAAGCTGCGCCACTACTTTCAAGAATGTGCCACTTTGCTTCGAGCACCCCCACGTCATTGTTCAGTGTAGACATCTTGTTCGTAAGACTGTCTCGTTCAGCGGACCTTTTAGCAATAGTAGAAGAATCACAATCGACAATTTCTTCATCTTTCAATGATGTCTCTTTTTCGTGAATTTCTGATTCTAGTTGGTCTATGATTTTTCTTAGTCGTTCTGATTCTCGAGCTAGCTTTTCCTTCGCGCTCTGGTGCACTCGTCGCTCGTCACTGGGGAAGCTCCAATACCAATTGACACTCCCGATCTTCTCCACACGTATCTTGCTGTCGTCAACTAGGTCCTGGAGGTATTCTTTGACCTGGATACCATTGATTGAAGCAATGGGTGGCAAGCACCTTTCGAGATCTTTGAGAGTATGGCAGGTGCGAGTGGAACGAACATGATCTAGGATAAGTTGGCGTTTTATCTCGGGCGAAGTGGGCTTGCTTTTGGGAGCCTGCAGGGACTCGTTAGCGACGATCTCTAGCAATGTCGCTAATGATAAACAGACCATTATGGGTTCACCAATTCGCACCCAACAAGATCAATCAGGAGAATTGTCAAATATATGCCAGCTAAGATCAACGAACAGATGTGAATGTAATCGTAGTCGTAGAGATGTTAGACTCGAATGTCCCGTGAGAAGGGAGAGACAAGGAGGGAAGTCGCCTACCCGCAAAGCGAACGAGGTAGGCACGACGACCGAGCATGTTCGACTACTCGACGCTGGTCTGTGTACATCTCCTCCGCATCATCTTTCGTTGCCAGAGCCATAGATGCAAAATTACTCATAACGAGCTCTTTTCTTTTCCTTTTTGACTGTCCATTGACGTGAAGTAGCACCTTCGTCGACGCTGGATATCCCTGATGCGCCCAAACTCCGGGTAGAGTTCGATCTTTTCTTGGACGTGCTTACGATAGGCAGGTCGCTGCCAGCACTTCTCACGTCGGATCCGGACTCATTTTCTCCGTCAGGCTCTACAAGGACCAAGTCACCGCTTTCGCCCAATGTGTGTTTAGCTAGTTCTTCTAACAAGATTCCCAGAGTAATCAATGTCGGCCCGCCCATGCTAGGAGAGGTATTGCTCCCTTGGTATCCGACTGTATTTGTATAGAAGCGTGTCATATGGGAATAAGCGGCTCTGAGCAGATCCGAATCGGGCAACTGAGGGTGGACGTTGACGAATTCATCGGGCTGATCGTTGCTGCGAAGAGCTTCGCCTTTTCTCGAAAAGAAATCGTATTTCCGCCGAGGTTTCCTTGCTAGTCTTGTCAGGTGTGTTTAACTCACACGGAGCTTTGTTCATCAGACTCACCAGGTGAAGGTCCTTCGTTTAAGCATTCCGATTCGTGCTGGTTTCGTTCTCCTGGGTTTCGATCGACCAAAGAGGCTTGTAGTGGGTTAGATGTATCCTGGCTCAATGCTGGCTTCTCAGAGGACATGATGATTCTCTAGCCGAGAGTTTCCCCACGCCATCGCAAGCACGTCGTCGAATTGGTCTCTTATCGTGCCATCCTCTGCTCATGATAAGAGATGTAACGGGAAAACATATTTCCGATCGGATTCCAACAACCAGTTGCCTTCACTCAGAACGAAACAGCACCTGTACTACTTCAGATGCATGAATTCATTTATTTTAAACAGAGCGCAAGGCTCTATTAAACCTTTAGATTTTCATGTGGCTCAAACGACGCATTTAATACGGATAATCGAACCGTCGCCAAGACTGCGATTCTCCTGCACCGGCGCTGCAACCAAGAAATATCATGGACTTGACGATGAAGTCGTTGCTCATAGAGCGGGCGTGAATGTTCTTGCTATCGATCACCATGAGGCCCGATAGTGAGTGCTTCTTTCATCCTCCTTGGGACCATGAACTCACGAGGTGACTGGTAGCTTGGTATCTGGCGGTGCCGATCCAACACTTCGCGTGTGGGATCTCGAGGATCGAGCATCAGAGCTTGATTTCCTCTACACACCTGCTGCTTCTACTGACAGGCATGCCCGCAACTCACGTTTCGAAATTATGGCGTGGCTAACTCTTAAAGGGCGCTTCCCGAGTCTGCACACACGCGCGCAATAACGTCGATATCGATCTATCCATTTGACCCCATTCCTTCAACACTATTGTCAACATCACGCGACAAGACCCTAAAACTCTCCGCAATTGCAGCCGGTGAGATTATAGCTGCACATACATTCGATTTGCATGCGACACCATACTCTCATTCTCTCTCTTCACATCCTGGATCAACACTACTAACGGCGGTGGGGACCTCGGAAAGATCGGTTCGTCTCCTTGACTTACGCAGCGGATTAGCAACGCATTCGTTACCAGGGCATGATGCAGCTGTCCTGTCGGTGGCTTGGGCACCACATAAACCTCATATACTCGCATCTGCATCCGCTGATAACCGGGTCTTTGTATTTGACGTTAGACGAGCTGGTACGAGTTCTGCTATTGCAACGTTGGACATGGACGATTGTATAGGGGTGACCGCGCAGGGAGATCCATTCCAGACCAGTGTCAGACATAATACCACAATTCGTCAAGGACGTGCGCACAATGGAGCTGTGACTGGAGTTCGGTGGACTTCGAACGGTAGTCATATAGTCACCGCTGGTCAGGACTCGCGTCTACGCGTGTGGAATTCGAGTACAGGGGCAAACACTCTCGTCCACTTTGGGCCTCGTGTTCGCAATAGCATGTCTTCACATCTAGCTGAAAGGGTTCCGCTTATTCTGCCCACGGACCTCGTTCAGTCTGGCCGTGAGACTTTACTGTGGCCTAATTTTAACGATCAGGATGACCGCGGCGAAATACTTATGCTAGAAATTCGAGAAGGGGAATTCGTTAAACAGTTAAAGGTCCCTGGCCTTATATCAGCTACACGTCGGCAACAGGTTGGAAACTCGAGTGCTCTCAGCGCCGGGAGAATCAATGCCCTGGCTTGGCGGGGAAACGGATGTTCTGGTGAGGGTGTCGAACTCTTCTCTGCCCATGGTGATGGAACTATTCGAACTTGGGCATCACGTGTCCCCGAAGACGAGCTGAACCAGGAGGAAGAAAACGAACTACAAGACAGGAAGCGTAAACGCGATGTTCTCGAGGAAATCTACCAAGGCCTCACAAGTTCATCGGTGACTTTCACCTAATGCGGTGACGAACAATAAACAATAATCGATTAATGCAAAATATTTCGCTAAGGTATACATAGATTCTTCATGCAATCCATTATCGCGACATATTTCACTGTCACTAGTCAACCCATTCAGGTCCTTTGTTCAGGTTCCCCTACTACCTGGCCACTTTCGGGATTTTCTCCAACAAATTTGTCAAACGCGCTCTGAGTTTTCACAGCATGTTTGATATTTCGGGTACTGCCCTTAGCACCGGGATCGTTGGTTTTGGTCTGTAGTCGTTTGGTTTCGATCTCAGGCGGTAGAGAGTCTCCAGTAGCGGTCATGACCTCTCCAGTTTGTGCCACATCGCGTGCGCTTCGAGGCATGTCGGTGGCGTTATCTGCAGCTGCAGAAACTGTAGGTTGAGCAAGCCCATCATAACTAAAACGAGGATCTTCGGCAAGTTGATCTGGGCGCGGTTTTGACGGTATAGTATTCCAAAGACCGGCATCATTAGGAATGGTGGTGCCCGTTGGAGCCATGTCTTCGAGCTTGCCACCGCGATGAGGATCGTCTTGAGACATTTTTATATATTGTGTCTTCGAACGTTATAGAACTTCACTTGAGCTTGAAATCAAATTTCTGTGTCTTATTCACAATTCTGTCCATTTCGATGTTCTATCGCTCTGTTATATATACGTTCTGTTGCACTGCAGGGCACGTGCAGGCTCTGATGTCACTTGCATGCAATGATGCTAAGATGACATACCATGGTTGAGGTGTAACATCAACCCTCCCCATAGCTTCGTGGAGAACACACTTCCCGCTGCAGATCATTACACTTTATGGCACAGTCTCTTTGGATTTCCGCTCATTGAAATGTTTCGAATGAATACGTATTAGCTCTCATGTTTGAGGCAGTTAACTGAATAGTCAATAGTTACTGGTTATAGTTATCAAATGCCCAGCAAATAGCCAAACAAACCAACTTATTTCGCTATGAAAAGAGGTTGAATGAACAAAATACTAACTCCTACCAAGATGCAAATTCGATTCTGAACGCCAGCATCGTTTCTATAATGAAAAACAGATCATTTCCCCTTCTCCTTATGGATAATGCAACGCCAATGCACCCTTTCAAAACGCACATAAATGCTGGAAAAGCGGTA
Organism: Talaromyces piceae; assembly: GCA_001657655.1. Taxonomy (NCBI): domain Eukaryota; kingdom Fungi; phylum Ascomycota; class Eurotiomycetes; order Eurotiales; family Trichocomaceae; genus Talaromyces; species Talaromyces piceae. Next base: position 2,383,775 of record JNNX01000004.1, on the reverse strand, counting down.
TCACAAGTCCAAAATATATCATAGACATCCCAAACAGCAAGCAAGCTACAAGCGATGCGCTTGCCCGTCTGAAACGGCTATTCCATGAAACAGTCACAACGCAGGCGGTCTTTTAGCGCTGATATCGTGGTAAAGCCTCACCACCACCAGCATCCAGACTACTAATGTGGTCTTCTTCATCCAATACAGGCGCTGTCGGGACAACACCTGAATTACTATCGTGGGGAGTATTGTTTTCGGAGACAGACAGTGGCGCGCTAGCTTCCATCAGAAGGCGTTGCCGTTCGAGCTCAGTCTTGTCATCTTGTTGTGCTTGTGTTGAATTTCTTGGCATCTGTTCTTGGCTAGGACCTGGTACAATGGTGTTGACGGACATCATAGATGACTGGGCAGCTGTGCCACTACCGGCTTGCTCTAATAGTTCTTGGTCATAGGGAAGCTCTTCTTCGGGAATATCAGGAGCCGATGGAGCCGGATGTGTTGTCGAGGGTCCGGGAATCGCTTCGTTGGGAGGCTGGCTCGGTAAAAGCATGCTCTCTTCATGTTGGAGCCGGGATTTTTCGTTTCCAGGCGCATGCCAATCCGATTGCACAGCCTCCCCTAACGAATGATATTGTTGGTCATTGTTCGGGGGGTAATTGTGCCAGTATGTTTCGTTCCCGTGGTCATGATAGTCATCATATGAATAACCTTCACCGTTGTTGTAAAGGCCTTCCTCTTCTGTATACACATTATAGTGGGAGTCGGATGGATGATAATCTGCAGATTCATAAGTGCCAGTAGCTTCTGGAGCCGACGCAGTTTCGTCAACATTCTGTTGCTGCCGTCGATTGGAATCACGCGTCCCAACCACGACTTCAAATATCACAGCTACAACCCCTTTTTCACGACGAATTTGGTCTGTATCCAAAATATTGCCGGTCCAGTTCGATGTCACGGAGCTGTTACCGGAATCAGAAAAAGAATGAACCTGACCGCTGCTAGAGAAATTGCTCCCCCCGGAGACCATGTTTAATCGAGGCAGGAAGCGATCCGAGGCAGCCAATTTTCCACGCAGATCAATCACTACTTCGACATAATACCTGAAGCTGATCATAGCGCCAGGTACACGAGTGATTGTAGGAAAAGAGTCTTCGGGCAATCGGATTGATGACTTGACATTAGCAGTCATAGTCACGGGGTCGACTATTAATGGTGCAAACGTTTGGGAGAGGTCCTTTCGGAAGACGCTACTGGTACGTCCAGTTCCCAAAGAGAGTCCACTCAGCCCAGTTCTTGATTTAGGAATGAAGTCCTCATAGACCCTTTTGCCTTGAGCATCCGCTGGTCCAAGAGGTATCGCAGGGTGCATGTCAATCCTACCTTGTCGAAACAAGGTGATAATGATTCCATGAGGACTGCGAATTTGGCGGGTGTGGCTGATTGTGATTTTCAGAGGAATGGTATCGCCAGGCAGGGCGCCCGACCGTGCCAGTTCTGCCGCTGCTGTAATGTTCTTCTCGACGGAGGACGCGGACGTACTGCGCACACTAGCAGTTCGATTGGTGTCACCAACCACTTGAAAGCTCTGGCTGCTCGTGCTCAAACGACTGGATGAGCTGATATCACTTGGTGCGGGACTCAATGGTGGCGCCTGATCTTGTACGCTGAGCCCATTGGAGACCGTCTCATGTAGTTGTTCGCCCGATTGCGCTTTCTGTTTGAGCTTCGATCGAGACTTCTTAGAGATGGGCTCCAATGAGACCACTCGAGGTTTTGGGGGTGGAAATGGAGCAATGTCGATATTCTCCAGTACCGATATTCGCCGGTGGCATGAAGTTGTGGGAGCGATTGTCGTGGGACGTGTTAGAGTAGATGTAATTACGTACGATATTGTTCCGCGCTCAAACTGTGAATAGTACATCAGTATGAATACGATCCCACTGGCGGAGAAAGAATACTCACGTTTATACTGCTGGGGAGGTTGTAGGGTGGTAGCTCCAGTTCAAATTTGAATTTGTAAATCCCTTCTTTCAGACGCCCATCCCCACATAGAACTAGTTCATCTTCGAAAAGAGTCGCGAACCCATTACCCATGTATTCTCCAGCTCTTCTTCCTCTACCAGGGCCCATGAATCCAACCTCGCGATTCGCTTCGCCGGGTAGAATTGTGTTCTTGAACACCTTGACATAACCGTGCAAGCAGACGACTAGATGCGTGATCCGAACGGGTTTCACGACCTTAAGGACGACTGTGCCCTTGATAATATCGCCAGGGAAATAAGATCTCCACGGGTCGTCAGGCTGAACGTAGAACTCTGAGATATTTCGATTGCGATTCCCGAAATGAGAAGTGAATTTATCGACCCATCTGGTCCGTTGTGCTTCCGGGGCTGTAGGCGGACCCGCCAAGGGTTCTACAGACATGGCAATTCATACAGACTGGGTGCTGGATCCATATAATGGTATCGCTAGTCTGTTAATTGCGCGGGGGTTCAAGCCGTCTTTATCGAGAAAATTCAGAGCTTGACTTTAGCAGGCTAGGCGCCAACGTCTCTCAGGCTTCTGAATTTATCATTCAAAAGAAGTACGCGAATGGTACGGAATCCGAAAGCTATTGTGGCGGACGGGGAATAAGGTGCTCGCGCGAGTGTAGGCAGACGCAGGTCAACGGGCCACGGAACACATTGTATCGAGACGCAACGAGTGGCAGGAATGGTAGGAATTCAGTCTGGCTCGGAGGAAGAGATTAGCGATGAAGCACAATTTTCCGTGGAGTTGCCGAGAAAGAATGAACGACTGGATTGCAACGGGGTGGAAGAGGTAATCACAGGAGGAGGGGGGCAGAAAGCGATGCTGCCACTGGGCGGGGATCGCACACGGCAATACCCGCAACAAATTGCGACACAACACGGAGGCACGACGACGCCCGCGTCAAAGGTATGACCGTTTCAATTTTGAGGTCACCAGAAAAGATATCACTAACGTGCTCAGATTAAGTAGCAGAGGGAAAGGGAGGATAAGGAAGCAGGCCAGTCCGGTACAGAGGATGACGCTGATTATACGCGTGTCCGGGGTAGGAGAAACTAAGGCGGAAGCCAAGACAAAAGGCAGCGCGACCTGAGGAAAAACCGCAACGGTGGAATTGGGCGAGACGGGTGAAGTTAAGCACCGGCTATCGGGGCACAGGCAGGTCAAGCTTTTGAGGCGGGCCCTGGCCGGCACGGCGATTCGCTTTGTTCTGTTAAAGCCTTTTTTAGCCCGAGGGCTGTGCCGTGTTGGGATGGGTTAATGATCTGATTAGCCACGTCGCGGTTTAGCTGTGATTAGCGATGTGAGATCACCCCCCGTGTTATTCGTACTCGGTCAAATGCTTGCTTGCTTCCGTGTCATCTCGGCCGTCACTCGTCAAAGGCTAAGGTTTTATTGCTGGGCTATTCTGAATGCATCTGCGTCTGGGTCGGCGAGAAAACCCCAGTCAGCCCTGAGCTTGGCAATTGGGATGGTCTCGGAAAAGAAAAGAAAGAAAGGGCGGGGGCAAACCTGACTGATCAGGCCATACTTTCTCTAGCACTCGGTTGTCATCGGGTTTACATTTGCCTCGAAGTGTTGGACCCTGTTTCCCCTTCTTGTTATCGGACCAGGCCACAAATCGCTGCACACGACCTAGATCGAACAGCCATTGGCGCTCATTGGTTGGTTAATTCGCTTGCCGCACAAAAAGTCACGACTTAAAGCGTTAGGTACCTAGTTAGCATGACCAGGCAAAAACGTGCGTATAGTGGCACAACACAACTCGTGTTCCAAGCTCTGATTGAGGCGATCTTCTTTTATAACAGAAGATAGATTCAACAAGGTGAAGATAAAGTTACAGACAGTAAAGGAGGGCCCAGCAACACGGCAAGAACAACCAGTCGCGACTTCCCAACGAGTGTGTACAACTAGCCGTATACGGGCTAGCGCTTCTTCAGCTTACAGTCCAACTGCGTTGAGTTATTCTTCTGCACTCTGCACTCTGCACTCCTTCTTCCTTCCGAGTTTCCATCGGGTTTGTCAGAACAAACAAGAAAGATGCGAGGATTTATCATCCTGAGTCATCGACCTTGCATAAGGCCACCAAGTCACTGCTGAAGCGCCTGATAGCCAGTGACTCCCCGCCACTAGTGAGTTGCGCACATCTACTTGTTACCGTTACAATCACCGTTGATAGGATGGATATACGGCAATTGGATCTTTAGTGCGATCCCTCCCTCCGGAATTTCGGAGAAACAATTGTTTCCGGGGTTTTCGGCCTAATCTCATTTGAATGGCAGATCCTATGAGATTATGCGAGCTTGAGGGGACCGGTTAGAATTTATTGAGAGTTTGTAGAATATCCACAAAGGTGCAGGGTACCTACAATCCCTTCCTCTCATCCGGGACACGTGAAAGAAACGAACTTCCCCTGCTGTGGCACTAGGGTTGCAGATATGTCAGTAATGCATCCATCTTCGTCGAGCTACGTACATCCTGCGATCTTTCCAGTTATCAGTGATTGCCGGCCAGGGAGACTCGCTTCTTGCAATCATGGGCGTGATTAAATGGCGAATTTCTTCGATGGTCTCACCTGCTCTGACATAGCGTTAACTACCTATGGAAAACCACCCCAATTCAATAACACACGCGAGAAAAATCGTTCTGAACCTTACTGACAATAACATGGGATGACGAACAGTTGCACGTTGTGGCGCAACGCTTTTTTTTTTAATTTTCATCCAAGCTTGGTGAGTGTCTCTTTTCAAAGCCGAGTGCTAGAAATTAATTGCCTAAGTCATAGGGTCATTATCGACTTATCGTGCGATATGCACCGGCGCCTGTGATGGAGCGCAAACTCGACATGGTTATCTCGCTCGAGTCGCTACCGAGGACGGTTTATCTTGGCGCCTCAGCTCCACCTCGCAATCTCAACACGAACGAGCCGCAGCGCCCCTAAATAATCTCTTCGCCTTGAGACTCCGCGCCCCCCAACGAAATTTCTCTTTTGTCGTGTACTTGTCATTAGTGCAGTGTATTCTCAAGTTCAGATTTTCGGATTCTCTCTGTTAGCTTACCCACCGCCAGCCAGGTTGTCTTCGCAATGGCGCTCAAAAGTGGGTCGTTCGCAACCTTTCTCATCGTCTGCCGTAAGTATTCCTGGCCACTGGCCACTCGCTGGATGCGCTCTTCTTGAGACTCGAGGGTTGTTCTTTCGTTGCACGAGCAGGAAACATGTGTTCCACTATCTGCTTGTACACGCTCGATCTAATGCGACGCGGCTAACCTGTTTCCACGCCTATAGCAACGTGTTTTTTCCTGGGAATCATATTTTCGCTATTCCCATACGATTATCCACTGCTTTGGGCTGGGGAGCCCACGCCACCCTCTCATTATGACTACCTCGAAGCTCACTTGCGCTTTCTCCACGCCTCGCCTCCGCTGATTCCGCGCATCTTGCACATCGTCATCTTTGTCGGGCTTGCCGGTGTGATTACAAAGTTGTATAAACCCTCGGAGTCGAACATGCTCTTTGACGGAGCGAGCCTTGTTCTCTACGTCTGTGGCGTGACAGTTTATATTGCCAATATTGTCAAAGGGCTTCGTCTTGTGACTGGGGGGCAGTATGGTGCCGAATTAGCTCAGACCGAAGAAGAAGCGGAACAAGTTCTTGGCCGCGAAGACAGCCTTAAGGTTCTTGCGGCTAGCAACACAATTCTCGCTCTCATTCTTGTCGGTGTGTTGATTCTGCAGGCTGGCCAGTGGTATGCGGAGAGGAAGGACGAGCAGGAATCTGAAAAATTTGATAAGAAAAGCATTGACAATTCATCCAAGAAGGAGCGTTCTGAGTCTCCAGTCGCTACTCGAGGAGCGACTCGTCAGAATAGCAAGAAAAAGCAGTAACGAATTTGAGCCCGCGGCCCCCTTAATCATGGTTGGGGCAGCTGCAGTCCGTTTATGCCCATGATTGCCTCGAAATTGTACTTGGACTGCTAAGACTTGGGTTCTATATCCATCAGTCTTATTGGATTTCACTGGTTTTTTTTTTTTTTATTAAACCAAATTAGTAGTCTACGTGATATATATCATTTCATAGCATCAAACATATGAACGTATCCGATTCAGAACTGCCCATAGTTTATCAGTGCCGGTGGGTCGGATATGTATAAGTAGTCTTCCGGTACATTACATGTCCGTTGATACATAGAAGTGTAGGAATTTTTTTTCTAGTAATTGAGAGTAGAGTAAGCAAAACGAACGAGCTTTCAATGATCGTTTTTATTAGACACAGGGTATATAACCGACATCGAAGTGTGGTAGGTTTTATGGCTAGTCAGCTCCCTGACAGGACTCCCATCAAGTTCCACCAGAGTAGAATCACAACTAGCAATATGGAATACTGCAGAAACCGATTACTTTCAGGACATGAAAACTGCACAGGAGAAAAACCTCCAAACACCCGCGCCACCCATAAATTTAACCACATCAGGAGTCCTGGTATCATGAACGACTCCATTCAATAAAGTGGCATTTTGCTTAGGACGAAAAAAGCAGGTAGGCCGCATTTCATTTGTCAATGTATACCATTGTCTCTGTTGGTAGAAATGAAAAGGGACTCCGTGGCAGATCCGGTGTGCGAGGGCTTAAGGCTTTTGCAAACAGCTCGTCTCCGGAATCGGTACTATCTGTGCGTGTCAAAGGGTCCATGAAGGAAACTTCGCTACTGTTATTCTGTGCTTTCTGTATATATGGTGGTGGCTGGTGAGCAACCATGCGACGGGCATCAGTATTCGTATTGGATGTCGACATGCTACGAAATGCGCTGAAGGACGAGACCGCTATGTCAGAGGTCTCAGGAGACAGAGGGTGTGATTGGTCATGGTCGTCATGACGGTGTGCTTGACCTGGAGAAAGGTTAGAAAAAGCATGAGAAGTTGCCTTGTTAACCTGCCTTCTACTCTCTTCTCTAAATCCTTCTCATTGGTTTCCAGCTTCAGACCTTTAAGTTTCTCACCTAATTTGCTGCCAGTCGTCGGCGAAACTGGGTTGAGGGAAGGTATTAGTGAAGAGGACGTTGCTGGAGACTGTGAAAGAATATCAGGTGCAGATGGCGTAAGTGATACTCCGAAGTTTGCTTCGATCCACTCTTTCTCCTGTATGGCCATTTGCAATGCAACGCCTTCGGCATTATTCAGAGACTCCTCCCTAATCTCCTTTTCTAAACCTTGAAGTCTCTTCTTCGCCCAAATCGTATGCAAAACGCCTTTCTTCCCGGCTGTTCGTGCCGTAGCGCCCAGCTCTGAAGGATATATTGCCGGCAAAGGATTTATCTGGATTGAATCCGGTGCCTTGACAGTCGTGGCTGAGTTTGGCGGTTGTACATAGCTCAAACTGATGACCGGGGGGATAGTGACCCCTGGAGGCAACAAGAAGTAGAACCTCCGCGAGTTCTCACTAGTCTGCTCATCTGCTGGCAACACGGATGTCTTGCCCTCCCATGAGACATGCCAAGAGCCCTGGGGCGATCGATTGACATCATCATCCTCCCATTCAACCATCAAGATTTTTGTTCCCTCATTTCCTTTGTTGGCTTCGAATTCGAAACGAGCAAGCGCTGTGATGGAAAGAGTGCTCCCACTAGGGAGCCGTGGGGTTTCCAAGGTAAGGCTTGTGTCGTCGAAGGGCTGGGAAGTTAATTCCGCCATGACAATGATGGTCTCAAGACTCTACTGACAAGAACTAGAGCACCCAGAGTGATGTCTCGATATTGGCGACCTGTGAGTAGGGAGGTTGGAACTACATTTCGCGGCTGGGGCAACGAGGGTGCAGTGATAGGTAAGCATCACGGGATTCTCTAATTGAGGGGAAACCCCCTCTCCTGGGAGCAGCGCCGCAATTGTGACCCCATGGCATGCGCTTATATGAAGGGGTCCATTTATATCAAGTTAGCCAACCAAAGCCGTTATTGCCATCAAATCGGATTGGGACCGCATGGCCGCGAGGGACGATCACGTATTATTAGTCGCGCTTCTAAAATTAGCCACATGCAAGTTTCCAGGATCATCCCATGATCTCCGTCGTTGATTGGCTGCTATCTCAGTAAGCGCCCGACATAGGCCGGCCGTCTGGCGAATCATGTTCAGCAACAGGTCACGTGCCGGTATCAAGACATTCCCAACCAATCACCTTGCTTTGCTACCATGAGCCATGTTGCTATGAACTTGCATAAGGCACAATCAACACGCGCGTTTCGCAAAACTTCATCTTTTATTTAAGCCAACTACGCTTCCTAATCTGAGTACAGTCCCACGTCAGTAGATATTTTTTACTTGAGCAACATTCACGTGCAATATGCCTTTTGGGTTATGCTCCATATACCACACGTCTTTTGGTGCAACAACCGGCCCTTTTCAATTCCCTGGTCTTCTCGCGCTTTTCGGAAAAAAAGAAAAGAGAAAGAAAAAACAATGGAATGTGTTTGTGATGGTTATGGTACGGGCTCATGACCTTGTGGAATTCCACATATATGCGGCAAGTATTGAACTTATTCCCGAAAGCCTTGTTATACTTACCACATGCGACAATTCACTCGAGTAGACAATAACGTAGGTGATCTGTTGCACCCAGATTTTACAATCGTTTTACTGCGTTCCGCGACAACCCTCCAAGCTCCTGGATATATACACATGTAGGGTTTATAATATAGGCAGTTCGAGTTTCTACCTTCTCGGCTAGAGCGCTGCCCATGGGGATCAGTTTGTTTGTTTATCTCTTGTCAGCTCGGGTGTTCCTTTCCGAGTTTCCAGCCGGACTGGAACCACAGCCTTCAACAGCGACTGATTGGACCGTACTAGAGTCGTGTCTTAGGTCCCATCCCACAACCCGCAAACAGTTGGCAATTTGTGCTGTTCACTTGCAACTAGTTATCTCAAAACGAAGTCTGTGAGGAATGTTAAGCTTTTCAATCGGTCAAAGCTAGACAAATGATTGGTTTTGAATTCTGCAAGACTCGCAGATTTGAGACTGATGATACCCGACAGCGATACGCTTGTAGTAGACTACGCAGTGTGCACCAAAACATGGTCTGCGCCTTGGTATGTGAAGAAATGAAACCTTCATGTACAAGCTCGACATATATAAAGAGGTGTATCTGATACATGCGAGTAGTGCGTTCTAACCGATGCTATTGGACTGTGGCGGTGTTGGCTATGCCACGCGGCGGCAATGGTATATCTCTAACTCATATTATACGGTGATTGGGCCACGACCTACATGTGGATTTGCTGGAAGCGCTCTTCCTGAGTCTTGGGGGCGAAGACAGTATTCACAACAAAGCAACATCCGCCAATGCATATACTTAGTGAAGTTAAAGACTCCAGGATAACTTAGTTGTTTGTGATCCACCTATTGGCAGCCATAGTTGGAATTAAATTGCATACTGAAGGTTGTTGAAGAGTATTTGCTACTAGTAGACATGGTATACCCTCCCAGAGTGTCAACTAAATCATAACCATACGTTTTACTACATAGCAATGTAGCCTTTCTATACATCGAGTTATAGTATCTAGAGTAGTTGGCGCACATCTGCAGTTCAACTTGGTATGAACAGGTGTTCATTTCGCAACAGCTAACAATGTATCATGAGCATGAGCAAATCGTCATCCCAAAGAACGGCTCTGAAGAACTTGAACCAGGGTAGAAACTTGAAACACTTGCCTCAGAGTCATAGTTCGCGGTTCGCTGTTGACATGTAAACTGGCGCTGGTGGGCATACTGGGCGCGCGCGAATGGAACCGCTTGGGCCAATCAGAGCCGGCGACAGCGCTCTCGCTTGGTGCCCCACCAACCTGAAACAACCTGCAATGGCGAGCGCTTCGCAACGCAGGAGTATTGGATGTTGCTTCAGAATGGGCGCAATTGCAGAGTATGAGAAGCACTTTGTCGGCGGTTGCGAGAGTCTGCGATGAATATATATTGAGGACTGTCTTCCTACCTTTGAACTCAGATCCATAATCATTCAGCATCTCAAGGCGTTCGGCTTCTCCTTCTTTTCCTTTCATTGATGCTTCCGCTGGTTCGGGGCTTTTAATATTCAAGTGTGCAACTCGCAACAACACGGCCAACAGCTACTTTCATTATAACTGTTATTTGTTTTGGCCCAACTAATCATCTGCTTCTTATAACGACTCTTCGCACAGCCTATTTTAGCAGCTCTGGTAGCCGTGAGTTGACTCGACTCGGGCGTGTTGTCACGCTAGTCCTGTTTTGGCAGCCCCGCTAACTGGGTAACGATACAGGCCTGTATCATTACCACGTGTATTATTACGGCTGTTTTACGAATTTTTCAAACGGGCGTCGTCAATACATAGATCTCCCAAACCTTCGGGCGAAGCGATCATCCACACCAGCTTAGCCTCCTAATCCTGGTTGGACGACCCCCTTGTGACTACGTTGGAATACGCCTCCGCCTCTCTGACGCTTTTATTTCTCGTCGTCGGTGCCTTTATTACTTTTGCTTTTGCTTTGTCTTCGCCCCTCTCCTCAAGCATCTTTATTTTCTCTTTACTGCGCCCTGTCCCGCTTCTTCGATTCTTGTCAGAACATAACCATTCCTATCCACACTTCTATCTGCCAACCTCACACCACAGCCTTCCGTTGCATACCTTTGGACTATCAATGGATATGGCTTCCAGCAAACCCATTTTACACCCATTGAAGACTCCCAAGACTGCCACATTCCCTTCCGAGATACATAATGATGACGCTGTTTCGTCCCGACCCGACGTTAAAGGCGAGGACGCGCCGTCGGCAACGCCCATCTCACCACCTCTTGCTTACACGGAATTTCTCAAAGCTCTAACTCCAGCTTTCAGTCCTGTGAGCCCTTCAATGTGTTTTCCCAGATATCCGGTAGAGAGGTCAGGTACTCCGATGTCCCAGCCCTCAACAGCAACCAGCGCTACTTTCCCGATCGGACATTTCACCAAAGCCGAGACAGTCTCACCTCAATCACCCGTTTCTGCCAAGTCATTCGACGGTCGAAAGCGATTAAGGATTTCAACTTCCAGGGCGAGCAGCAGTAACTTGTCGCCGGCGACTGATTCTCCACAAAGTGCATTGAGCTCTGCGGCCACCTGCTCTCCATTCTCACCTTCCGACTGGAGGCTCCATTACTCTAACTTGCCCCGAAGCTCCACTAGCAAACCTGTCAGTGTTCGGCAAGTGGTTACTCGGACGGTGACTTACAAGCGAACACCATTGGAAGCGCCTCCAAGAGGCAAGCGAAGAAGAGTCAGCAGCTCTCATTAGACGTCTGGCTTCGCGCATCCTGAACTTCCGAACTGGATCTTTTGAATGCCTTCATTCGAGTGGTGCATACGTGTGTTTGGGCGTTGTGTAGTTTTTCTTCTATTGAATCTTTTCTACTCCCTATATTTATATGAACTAGACTTGCTCGCATTGGTAGCCTGCTGGTCTAGCCACCAAGTGAAGGTCTATCAGTGCGTCATCCTTTTGTGCCTCACGAGTTGACGACAGAATCTTGTATTTATCTTTTGTTTTGTTTTTGGGGAGTATGTTGGGTTTACGAATGAGCCATCCTGTTAAGCACTTTGTGTTAAGCGAAAATTGGGGTTGTTTTTGCATGGATGAATGGACAACATGGTTATTGAGCTGGTTGTTTTTCTTTTTGTTTTCTTGATCTTGTTGGGCGACAATGGGCGCGTGGATGGGCCATGTGGATGGGCCATGACTGGACTTGCTTTGGCACGTCCTGGATTCTACAAATCTTCTTGGTCTAAAGCAGAATTCTCATAATATAATTTTGGCTTTATCAATTCTTCTATCTCCTTCCATCTAGGGCCCTAGTGCCAAAAGGCCTGACCTTTCGGCGGTTGAGCAGGGCTGGTTGACTTAACGCCAAGCACTGTCTAATTCCCAGCGATTTACGCATACGTACACATGTGTATTTAGGCTAGCTCGAAGTCAAGATCTATTGTTGGAAGCTTAGTACTATCCGTTGAAAGTATGTGGTCACTGGTCTGGCGCGACAACAATAAAATGAAAATGTTCCCTATCAGAAAAAGCTGCAAAGAAGGCTGGGATACTGGGCGTTAGTAAAACAGCGCGAAATAGACGCCATACGCGTGGTCAGCAATTTAGGCAACTCCCCAGTTCGAGAAAAAAACACTGCCGCACATCGATATGCCTGCACTCAAAACCATGTCCAGCCAGCTCAATGACCATGACTCGTAGCCGGGACCCAGCATTGTAAAGTCATATACAGTATCATTCAACGAATCTTCCGTGATCAGACCTCGTTCTGGACTGGAAAGACGGTCAAAACCGCGCTAAAGCCACATGTTTTGGCCATAGTAGCTAGTGCGTTCCAAAGTATCCTTGTAGCTGAGTCGGAGTCTTGCCTAGTGCGAAAAGGGAAACCCATTGAACTGTCCGAGTGTTTAGAGTTGGCTTGGTACGCTAATACACACCAACTTATGGTATTTTACGGACTGGTGTAATTAATCCGTATGAGGGAGAAATTGTTCATTATGAGTGAGTTTGCGATGGATGGTCAGGGACCCTTGATCAGATTGTCATAATTACCGAAATGATCTGTATGTGGCTAAAAAGAACAGCTTTCCGGAAATTGGTATGATTCCTCGTTCAATAAATTCTGCAGAAATTCATACCCTTGTCGAGTTGCGGCAGGATCACCAGAAGGTATGCGGCCGTGTGGAGGTCAAGGGACCACAGGTCCCGACTTGCATAGGGGTGGTGGCCTATCAAGAATGTTTTCATCTCTAAAGCTATAGCACTGGCGGGATGATACCAAGTGTTCAACATGTACGAAGGCGACCTTCATCGTATCCGTTCAAGTTATTGGTCAAAAAATATATCTCATCGATGATCCATGGCACAAAAGCCTCAATGCGGTCAGCAAATGTAGCCCATCTCTTTTGGAGTTGCGTGGTAACCGCATTGGTGTTTTGAGAGAATAATGATATATGCCTTATACATACAGAGTACCTACACAGTAATTAGTTAATTAATTACTCGAGGTTTACTTATATGGCTAGTGGGACGAATGTGGTGTGGATGCCACCGCATGGGTCGCAGACCCGCAAAGCAACATCAAATGAAATCGCCAAGCATGGCTCTCATCAGCGCTTTAAGCGCCGGGGCTTTTCCGTGTCTGGCCTAGACTTGCACCCGCATACACCCTTGCAACGCAAGCCAGACTCCAAGCGGGCTCATTGGTTGAACAGTCACAACCTTATGCGGGAAGGAGTCAAGCTAAGTGGACTTATGGCCGAATAGCCTGGCCATAGCGGGCCTCTTCTGCCCGACATTACAGCCTATTTTTGGACAGCCAATCCCAGGCTGCATCAAGGCCCTGAGCGTGACCTAGTTATCAAAAGCAAGATGCAAGCGCTGGGAATGGCACCGGGTGTAACTAGTGCCGGTCCGCTGCTCCGACTAGATAGAGTGAATTTACTTGCCTTCGGAGCTGAGCTAACGAGAAAATATAGTGGCGACAACGGTAGCCCACTTGGCTAGAATTGTGTGAAGCCTTTCGTCCCATGGCCAGCACCAGGAAAAGTGCTACCAAATGCAAGGAGACGCAAGTGATATAAGCGAAAACGTAATTACATTGGCTACAATGTGTCAGCGTTGTTGATCAGATTGAAAGGCTCACCATGACGTGTCCGTACAGATCCATGTCTTTGTTGTCATACGCGGACACTCAACCATCACCATGCATGGTCCGCTAGCTGCATATTTTCCTGAAGATGCCATTTTTGGAAACACTTCTGATACCAGGGTGCTAGTCCTGGTTGGGAATACTCCGAATGCGGGGTCTTTTGGCCGAGGGAAATTGACAAGTTCCCCTCCTCAAGTGATGTTGGACAGAGACAGTGCGCCAAAGAAAGAGCAGACTAAAGTATGATTTCATTTCTAGTCTATGCATTTATTTTCTTTTCTTTTTCTTCATAATTTCCTTCCTTAAAAGCATTTCAAATTGAAAAAAAAATAAAAAAAAATAAAGAAAAGAAAAGAAAAGAAAAAAGAAAAAGAAAATAAAGGTGGCGGCTTGTCGTGTCTGGAAAGGGTGGGCACGGGCCGGTTAACCCGGGTCGGCAGGCCCGGGTTGGCGGCAACTATGCCGCTCAACGTGCATGGGCTTCTAAGAATAGGTTTTCCCCGGGTCATACTATTGTTAGCAACATGATCATGAAATATGTCAGTTTGAACAACATAATAGCATTGATTTGCAGCTTATACTCCACTTGTAATTTTCTGCGATCGACAAGCCAGACTTTTCTCAGCACTTGATAGGTCGATCCACTATTCAAAGATAATATTAGCTAGGCGGCTACACCAGGTGACGTTCAGACAAAGATAGCAATCCTTGCATAAAGGAGAACTTTTTGCTGCTGAATCTTCCAATCGTAAGCTTTAGATCCACTGGCCTTATGATCTTTGATGTTCTTGTTTCTATTTTTACCCTCACATCGTTGCTTTTGCACTCGGTACCTGCATATACACTAATTGCTCATATCGATGCTGATGATTGCTACTATCAACATCAACTATGCGCTTTCATGCAATCTTTTCATGTTACCCTGTCTAATGATTTGCTCAGTCCAAATTTATCTGTTTATTATTAGAAACAAGGTCAACGTACTAGCTTCCATGGAGGCATTTGTACGACATCTTCCAAGTACAATTGCCGCAACTTTGTCCGACTGGTCCATGCTTGGCTTACAAGCTATCCTCGAATGCCACTAATACAACCATACTAAAAACCGTCTTACCACTTACACGATTATTTTCCTTCTAGATTCACCAACGTTGTTTATATTGTATCTATTTTCAGAAACAAGTGGATCGTTCTCTACTGCACGCTGCTGTTTAGTTTAAGATGCCAAACCACATGGTTCTTGTAAGTGCCTTTACATACGTGACCACTACGTTATTATGGTATCGTTTCTGACGGTATCGTGTTTTGTTGCTTCTGTATATCTGTTTTTTCATGTACCTTACATTCCTACCTGTTGAGTTGTCCCTATCGATATAATTAGAACAAACACAGGGCATATCTGACTTGTTTACACGAATGATGGCTACTTGACGGCTTCGGCCTGTTTCCATTAATAGAATGCCAAACGAAATAAGGAAACAACATATTGCCTTTAACGTTGAGTGTAACTCGACGAAATAGCACTTTTCGACCGTGGTTATGAGCGGAGATAACGACCGGCATAGGACTGCTAACCGGAATTTTGTAGGCGTCGTCCTAGTCTGAAGTGAGTTTATGAGCGTGCAGGGCGTGCGAGCTGAATTCAGGGGCATGAGTAACATGCCCAACGGTTCTACAGGGTGACCGACTATATCAGTTGTGAACTTAAGGAGATTAGAACAAAGTCGATATTGAATTGACGCGGCAGAAGAAACTCGTTGAGTAGTATTAATACGAAAGAAACTCTGATGAACAAAAAATAAATCAATTAATGAAATAACATATTTTAAAGTGAAAAAAGCGACCGAGGAACACGCAGGAAGTTGTCATGTAATTACATGGCATCTCAGGAAACTGCACACAGCAAAACCAGGGTTGTCGGCGTTTGTCAGAGGAAGACCTGTTGAGGGTTGCATAGGGACTGGTTAGTAGCGCCATTGTACCGGACAACGATTTTCAATCATCTGGAACTGATGACCAACATAAAGAGAGACTCGGGTAGGATTTTTGACAGCAGTTCCAGCTTGATAAAGGAGTGAATGGATGATAGAAATCATCACGGTGCGGGATCCGGCCCGAGATGAAGACGATACGACCAAGAATCAAACGACAAGATCCGTCTCATAGTTACCGCCGTTGAGGTTTCGATCGTATGTGCATGGGCCCCAATTATAGGAGGAAGGCAAGGGCACCGGCGACACCCATCACGATTCCCTGTGGCGCAGAAACAGAACCGGCACCACCGACAAAAGCAGACGTAGCAGGGCTATCGGTCTTATGAGCAGCTTTAGAAGCGTCCAGGCGGGCCGTTGGGGTCGTGGTGGGTGTGTGGGAAGCTTTAGCAGCGAAGGATGAGTGTGCCTCAACTCGGTATGAGATGTGAGAAAAGGCTCGGGAAGAGGGCTTGGCATTGTATGCTCGAGCAGAGCTGGAGTGAGCAGCCTGGCTAGTGTGAACACCGGGTTGATAAGCCTCGCCTGCCCCACGCTCAGAACCTGGGTCTTGTCCGATGGGTTTGGACTGGCCTTGGTCAAACTGAGGCTGGGTAGCGGATCCAGCGTTAAACCCAGAAGTGGGCTGGGCTTGACGCTCACCAGCGGTGTCCTGTCGAGTTTGAGGATGGCCGTGCTCATGGCCATGGCTAGCGCACTCAACCTGGTCCTCGGTTTTGCGCTCAGTTCCAGGATACTCTCCCTTATATTCTCCCTGAGGCTGTCCCTGTGGATGTCCCTGGGGCTCTCCTCGATACTCTCCCTGAGGCTGTCCCTGAGGCTGTCCTTGGGGTTGTCCCTGGGGCTCTCCTCGATACTCTCCCTGAGGCTGTCCCTGAGGCTGTCCTTGGGGATGTCCCTGGGGCTCTCCCTGAGGCTGTCCCTGGGGCTCTCCCTGATAAGACCCTTGAGGAGCTTGAGGTTCCGATTTATGGCCGGAAGGCGGTGCAGGTTTGGCGCCCTGATGTTCGGGGCAAGGATCCTCGCTCGAATCACCTTCTTCATGGACAGCACGATCTGGGGGTCCTGGAATCTGATGCTGGGGTTCAGAGTGTTGGCCGGCAGGAATCTGTTCCGGTCCATGCTCACCACCCTCTTGGTGAGGGGGGCCACCAGGTCCACCATGGGGAGGACCACCATGTGGAGGTCCACCGGGATGGAATGGAGGCGAAGGGGGAGCCTCAGACACGTAGTCATCTTGCTCAGTGGCGATCTGACCCTGGAAGCTAGTCACTGGGGTTATCACAATGTTGTCGTTGTTGTAGCCGTCCTCGATCTCATTGTCTCCACTGTGGGTGTGTGGTCCCTTCTGTTGGTTGAAGTTGTGAGGGCCGCTAATGGGAGAGTTGATATCAGGAGCGATTGTCGGAGAGTTGAAGCTGGGAGAGTTGATGTTGGCAGCAGCAACGTCGGTATCAAATGACGGCACCGAAGGGTAGTCAGCGGAACCACCACGCGGAAGATTGAGAGATCCGTCATTAGAACCGACTTCTGGAGCAGCACCGTGAGGTTCAGGCTTCTTGTGTGGTACGTTGTGGCCATTACCCAGGAAGTCATGCTGATAGGTGTCTCCGAGAAAGTCACCCTTCTCGGTATTGCCACCCAGGAAGTCGTGAACGCCAGCATCATGGGAGTCACCATGCTCGTGTCCCTGAGCAACGGCAGCCAAAACGGCGAGGGGAATTGCTGTGTAGATAGTCTTCATCTTGGTGGTTGGAAATTAGTATCGTCTGTCAGGCACCGATTTGCAAAAAGAATAATGAATGACTAGTCTAAAAGAATGACTGAAACGAACACAAACTACGGAAAAGGCCACTTAGTCGGGCTGTTGTCGACACTTGCTGATTACGAAGAGAGAGAGAGAGAGAAAGAAAAAGAAACCAGACGAGGCTGGCGCCGTCGAGCTGCTTTATTTCCAATCGAAACATCGCGAGGGGAGTTTTCTGATGTGTTGGAATGTCCTCGAAGAAAAACAACCACAACAACAGACACTTGTAACAGGGCACACAAGTCGAGAATGTCACGAAGAATGAGCTTATACTGCAAGTCCCAAGAAAAGCTTCGTCATGAGGGCCATACTTGCTGTCCCAGGATGGTAATGTCGTAACATTCCGGCGCGTCAAAGCAAGGCATGGACATAATTGCATCGCAATGTAACAATTATTTTGGTGGACAGCTGGAAAAGACCCTACTTTGGCCTGAGCCAAGCTACCAGGAAATACAACGCAAATTCAAGAGATCCTATATCGCTGGCTCAGCCAGGCCCAAAGTACGACCTGCGGTGATCTCACCGATATTCAAACATTGGCTATCTTGCCATGTCGGAAAAGTTTTTCCTGTTCCAGCACCTGACTGAGCATTATCTTTTTGACCCCATGCAGTAGATTGTTTACTCGGCATTCTTACTTCGCCCCAGAAGAGTAATGACTACTGACAGTCTACACATAAATCGCTTTACTTCGTTTGGATGTATCCCGTCATCAGCATCCCTAATCCATCGCCCTCACTGAAGAAGACCCAACGGAGAAGGAACTTCCTATCGAGGAATGTCGGTCTCCAGAACCAAAGAACCCAAAGGTTCATGGCAACACATCGCCGTGGGGAATACTAGGCGACGGTCGTGGCTGGTTCTGTTACTTTTTGATGTGGAAAGAAAAGAAAAAAAGAAGAGGAAAACGCGGATTGGTTGTGCGCGTTGAAATACCCGCTGCGACATCACGTGGCTCGGCATAATGTTGACGCGGGCCGCCGTACCTGCCGCGCTCTGTTTACATCTTCACGTTTCCAGCACTCCATGCCAACAACGGCAACTTGCCGAGAGACTTATAACAAGAGTTTATTCAATGCCTGTCAAGCCTCCTGGCTACGTGACGAGTCCAGCTCATGCCACTGTTATAGAAAGTGCATCGGCTGATGTAATATGATACAGTACACGGTTCTTCAAACAATCGACTTCGCGGTCAAGTTAGCCGTGATGTTGGCTTGGCAATGTATTGGCAACCCAACATCAACAGATTCATATGGTTGTTTCGCCAGAGCCAGAGAGAAAAAGGATACAGGAGCCGGATTACAAACGGGTATATGCCCTATAAACAAGAAAAATGCTCAAAATTTCATCCCATGTATGTCCAGTGGGCCTAGCCGCCGATGCTGCCTTGTTGATTGTGCGATTTCCACACGCCTCCTCCGACGGCAGCCGTAATACCGAGTGCGATGCCGACCATGGCGCCGACGATGAAAACCGCAATTACAAGTTTGACAGCGAGTCGTTGTCTGCTGCTCAAAGACGAGAGGCAGTCACACCGCCTCTTCTTTTTCATCCATAGCTTCGAGGTTCGCACGCCGTGTATGTCCAGGGAACGTTTATGGGGTGTGACTGATAACCCGCTTTCCAAGTCATTGGATCCGTATCGTTGAGCTGAGACAGTGGCCTCATGTTTGAGAAACTCGAGAGAATCGTTGTCATTGTTATGGCGATAAAATGGCGAGCATGGTTTCGCTCCAATATGCGGATCAAAGTCAACCGTAGATGTTTGAGCAGACTGAATTATTGGTGAGGGGAGTATCTGATTCGTTCGCGCCTCACAGAGATTGTTTCCTGAGTTGTTGGTTCTCGTGCTGTTTATTGTGACTCCCACGACGGGGTCGGATGGTAGTTCTGCTGGGTGCGACATTGTCGTTGCAATTGTACTCAGGGAACAACTGCTGTGTTATCTATCCACCAAGAATCTTTCAACAAAATTTCCCAGTACGAATGGAGACAACCTCGAATGATCTGCAGAATATTCCTTTTTGGCTATGATAATCACAACAGCGACAAAAAAAAAACAGGTTTCACGGGCGGTCGACAGGACAAGTGAACACAGGGGGGTTTTTCGAGGTATTTGTCCCAGCAAACATACCTCTCAGCGTCGTTCTGCTCAGTGCCTAGCAACCGTTTGCATTCCAGTCTAAGTGGTTGCGGGATGAACGAGAACAAGAGCCGTCCTGCGACTATGTGTTCATACAAAGAGTGTGGGATAGTAGTCGAAAGCAGGTGAGTTGGCAGAAATGTGGCGGCGGGAATGCAAGAGTTATTTAAAGTAATCCTCCAGATGACACAAAGGCTTGATTTCACGGGGATAGGGGAGGACCTGTCCTCCAGGCAGACTCCACCCTGTCTTCGGTGTCTACTATCTAACCAGCCCACAGACCTGGTACGTTTACAGTTTGCTATCCGAGGGACGTGCACTGCAGAGGACAGTTTTATCCATGATAGGTATCATGGATCTATCCAGGTAACAAAACTACATTTTATGTTGTCATCTGGTGGGACATTTGTCTGTCCTACGCCATGTCACCGTCCACTGGCGAGCAGACCCTACACCGATTGATAGACGGTCCTGCGATTGTCGCAGGGCTCTTACATACTGACTTGCCTGTGATGGTGGTCCCTTGCAGCGACACCCGTCTCGGCGCAGCGTCAAACTCTCTTTGAGCCACAAACACTAAGTACGTATCTTGTCGCAAAACCGGGGCAAAGACTAGCAGACCCTGTTTTCGGTTGTAGGTTCCCCCGTGTTTTGGGGTGATATATCTCCCAGGAACTCTCATATGTGGAATCTATAATTATCATTGCCAGGCAGCCGTTTTTTTTTTTTTTTTTCGCCTTTTGACGATGTTCGTATTTTGTTTTCATTATCCAGGAACACGCGTCCTGTGATTCGCCCAGATCATCAATGCTGCACTGCTTGCGTCCGTCGGTCGCTGCAAGGGATGGAATTTTTTTTTTGGATTTTTCTTCCCCTTTCGTCCAGAACAACCAAAAGAGAAGAATAGAAACAAATCCATAAACAAAATAGAGAAACAAACTTTCCAAACAAGAGATGTACCCCAAAAAATTGACTAGTCCCGAATCTCATTGTTCCCGGCCTATTCCTTGTTTGGGAGGTCTCTCATTACCCCGCGCTAGGCGATGGTGCCGTGGTAGAAGCAAAAGGCAAAGAAGATTGCGGGCTGAGATACGGCAGCATTGAACCGAGTGAGACTTTCGGTGCCGACGAGAAGGGTTCCTGTGGGTTTCTTTTTTGCGATTGTTAGTTTGGATTAGCCATGTACCTTCATTTGGTCATAGTAGAAGTGCCACGGACTGTATATTGCATCATCTGCAGCGACGCAGCCGCGTAACGTTATCATCCGCCATCGGGAAACAACCCGCTAGCTATACAGCCATCAGACTAGAATATTCCTAGTTTGAAACAGGGAAAAAGTTATTAAATATTGGTTTAGATTGGATTTTTTTTTATATTTGGACATATGTTTCACATTTCTACATCACAATGTCGTACTACCATTTCAAAAAAATAACATTGGTAAGTTATATGAAATCTGTTACGCTAGTCGGGGTTCGAGATATATATATAAAAATATAGATGGGGTGTAGAGGAAAATTGTATATTGAATACGACATCATCATCTGAGAACGTCTACATCCTGAAGCAATCCCCCGGAACGCCAAGTAACCAATTATACACAAATAGACACAACCAACTGATTTTATTAGTTGTCGATGACCGAGTCTTGCAGACGCAATTGACGATACCAGCTTCTATCGTTTGGTGCTTATCTGGTGTGCTTCCTACCAGGCGACAACACCACATCAGACGCAGTGATCGGAAGACATGAATCAAAATCCTGCGTCGGTCATAATGATTCAAAGCTTCCTCGCTTAATGATTTACATATCCAATTTTGATGTATCGACTATACCAAGTGAGCGCTAGGCCATATTGTAACACGAAGCACTGAACGAGACACTAGTTAGTCTTCCACCGCGGATTATTCAAAGCCAAATCCATTAATTATCTAATTATTATACGGGCGAGTTTTCATAATATATACAACAGTCACTCAGTTACTCTAAATTCAAACATCATCTTCAACATTGAAAAAGTCGTCCCGCTGAATCCCACTGCGGTCACACATGCCTCGGAAAATGCCTCCCTTCTCCCACAGGTTCAGCGGCGTGTCCAACTCTGAAATCCGGCCCTGATCCATCACACAAATGCGGTCGTAAGTGATGATGGTGCGTAAGCGATGTGCAATGCACAGTAATGTCTTGCCTTTGAAGCCCGTCGCCATGGTGCGTTGAATCTTGCGGTCGGTTTCAAAGTCAACCGAAGAGGTGGCTTCGTCGCACACGATGATTTGCGAGTTGCGCACCAGTGCACGAGCCAGGGCCATCAGTTGGCGCTGGCCGAGGGAGAAATTCAGCCCTTCCTCTTCCACCACGCTGTCTAACTGGATCCGCGTTCCCTGGTTCTGACCAGATTTTTCAGTAGAGGCATTGTCGTTTTCTGCCGCGTTGCCAGACTCAGTCTCACCATGGGGCTCTTCGCCAACCAGATGAGCTTGCCGTAAAGCATTCCACAGCTCTAGATCGCTATGCTCGTTGAAAGGGTCTAAGTTGGAGCGCACGGTGCCTCGAAACAATGTTGGATCCTGGGGTATAATCGCCAACCGTGACCGGAGATCATGAAGACCAATTTTCGCTATGTTAAGCCCATCAATCGTTACACTTCCCTCTGAGAGTTCAGTTATGCGGAACAGAGCTGACATGATGCTGGACTTTCCAGCACCAGTACGCCCGACTATGCCAATGCGCTCGCCACCACGAATATCCATGTCCAGACCTCGAAGTACCAACGGCAGACCATCGCGGTAGCGCATGTGCACATTGGAGAACGTTATCCTTCCTTCTTCCGGCCAACTGGGTGGAACGTCGCCCAAACGTTCAGGGGCTTCCTCCTCCAGCCGCGTCCCGTAATAATGCACACGTTCGGTCGCGTTCATATTGTTCTCAACTTCGGCAAGCTGGCGGATGGTAAACTGTAACATCTGCACGATGGCCAGGATATATGATAGAATCAGGCCGGATATACTGGGGGAGACGTCGAACCGCGAGGTCACCACTAATATCCCTGTCACAAACACCATGATATATCCAACGAAATCAAGACGAACACTAAGCCAACGTTGGTTGGCATAAGTGAGGAAAAAGGCGCTGTCCATTTCATCGATTGCCTCGCTGATCGTTTGCCCAAAACGTTCTTGTAAGCCGTAAGCCCGGATACTAGCAACTCCGGATATAGCTTCGCTGAAGCGTGAAAAAACATGCGATCGCAACACAGCTTCAAAGCGTTTGATGTCGCGCGCGGATGCGCGATAGTAGCCAGCTGCTAAGAAGAACAAAACTAGCAGTGGTCCAAACGCAACAGCGAACTGAGGAAGAAAGAACATATATCAGCCGGTTTTTCTCAAGAGGACTAAGGCGGGAAACTTACGTAGTGGTAGTACACAATAATCAGCACGATGACTGATATTATCATCGTGACGGTGAGACCATACATACGCATCGCATCGCAGAGCTCGTTGTCCATGGTATGAATGTCTTTGGAGAAGCGATTTGTGATGCGTCCAAGGGGGGTTGTATCGAAGAAGGACATTGGTGCACGCAACACCCGGTTCATTGCCCGCTGCAACATTATTTTACTCGCGTTTGTCGCTGCATTGGTAAGAACGGTCGAGTATAAAAAGACAAACATTGACTGTGCAGCGGCGAGAGACGCGTAACCCGCAATATATTGACCTGTGCTGAAATGGTACTTATCCGATGTCCAGTACGACAACCACATACTTGTCATGACGTTGCTGCCATTCACAAGAAGAATCGCTACGAACACCACAAGAACATTGAAAATGTGTCCTGTCAATATGTAAGCCTTCCAGACCTCCCAGCTCACGGAGTTGGTAGCCCGTTCTTCTTGCTGCATCAAAGCGACCTGCTTGCCAGGCTTAGCCTTTTTGACCGCTGCATCCTCGTCATCAAGCTTGTCATCGCTTTCATCGGCCACCTGCTCCTTTTCCTGATTTTTGCTGTCTTGAGTAGTAGTTGACATCAGCCTCTGGAAGAGCTCGTTGTTGTTCATGAGGTTGTCGAAGGTGTCTATTGCTGCAACGCACCCGTTATCCATCAAAATGATCCGGTCACAGCGATTCAACACATGAAGTTGATGGGTGGCTAAAATTCTGCATTTGTCTTTGAGCAGACCGCAGATGGCTTCCTCCATGATGTGGCGGCCGACATGGGCGTCAACCGCCGATAACGGATCGTCCATAAGGATAATGTCAGCATCAAAATAAATGGCGCGCGCGATGTTCAAGCGTTGTTTTTGTCCTCCAGAAACAGTGATTCCACGTTCGCCAATCTCAGTGTTATCTGCAGCCGGAAAGACATCGAAATCGGGACGCAGTGCACAGGCATCGACAACCGCGTTGTACCATGTTTCATCAAAGTCTTTTCCGAAGACAATGTTGTCCTTGACGGTGGCGTTCTGAATCCACGCGTATTGAGGGCAATAAGCCCTAGAAGCGCCAAGAGATATGTTGCCATCTGTCAAGCGCATGTCTCCCGCCAAAGCAGCAAGCAAGGAGGATTTGCCAGATCCTACGGTACCGATCACGGCTACCAGTTCGTTTCGTTTTATCGAAAAACTCAAGTCCTTGATCCGAAACGGCTCAGCCTCCGTGTCTGGCATACTCTCCGATGGTTTCTCTGCCCCTTTAGCTTTATTGTCTTTGGATCCATTTTCCGTTACCATGTTGCGTTCCCATGTAAAGGCGGCACTTTCCAGCCTAATGGCGTCGTCCATGTTTTTATCCCAGTTTACTTCATCCTTGATCTCTTCTGCAAGAAGAAACTCTTGGATCCGTAAGATCGCGGTCCAAGCATCAGAGACCTGTCCAAGGACCTGGGGCAGCAGATTCAGAGGCATGCGAAGCGAGTTGAAAAGAGCCAAAGAGGAGAAAATGGGAGCTGGAGTGAGAACATGTTTGGATAGCGAGTACGTGATGAAGGAGAGCATGGATGCAAATGTCGGAATAGATATGGAAACACACAGCACGGCATTTCGAATGGCCAAAAGAATCTGGAGAGCCGTGATTTCGCGTTTTCGGATGTCTTTGAGCCTTTCTAGAAAGCTGCCCTCCCAACCAAAATATTTGACAAAGCGAACGGCTTGCAAGATCTCCTGGGTGAGAGAGACTCGCTGATCAGTAAGCTTATTGATGGATACTCTCCTCTTGAAAAGACTTCTAACAGCCATAGTCACGGCGGGCACACCTAACACCAATAGCGCAAAGCCGGATAGTGCACTGTACCCGATATTGACGCACAGCAGGATCAAAGCGACGATGATCGAAATGGGCGAAGTCCAAACCAGGTGGAACATACCCGAAGCGGTATTGATTCGATCAACATCAACACTCATCAGGGTGATGATGCGCCCATTACTCCATCCCTGGCTGCCACCAGCTCCACCTTTGCCATCCTTGAGATCACGAGCAGTTCCTGGGTCCGGTTTCCCTTGTGATTTCGAATCCTCAATAGCATTACCACCGGCTCTTGCCCGACTGGATATTTTCATCGTCTTGTCAAAGAGCAGATTGATCAGCACGGCCCTCATCTGACCACCAACCATGAAGCCGCGGTAGATAAACTGATTAGTGCATAAGCTCTGCAAGATTTGCATGCAAGTGATTCCCACAGCATATCCAATGCCACTGCCGACACTCGGCTCGGGTTGATGGTTACTCTTGGCTATAAAGGCTGCAGTTGCGTATGCAATCAGATACCGAGTCATATACGGGGAAAAGACCATGAAAAGCGAGCTGAAAAATTGGCAGACGCCGCCGATCCAGATTTCGACTTTGAAGGTGTCGTACAAAGCCCAGAGGAGCGGATTTTTGCCGCCATGCTGCAACCTCAACTCGAATGCCTTGTTGAGTTTCTCTTTGAGGATAACAACGGACCGATCCGGATTCACCTTCCAGATATCCTGATGTTGCAATGGCCGTAGGTAGCCGGTCTAGCGATTGTTAGTGAGAGAGAATGTCATGGGCAACAACGCCAACAACAGAGGGTTGTCAGCACTCACATGCATCAGACCGGCCATCCATTGAAAGGACAGCAAACTGAAGAAATTGGCGCCATATTCGGGCGAGACACCTCGTTCGGTTGGGACCGGAGGGATCTTCTGCAGGCGCAGAGGGTTGAGGCTGCGATACCACTTGGACCGTGGCCGCTTTTTCTTCTCATCTTGGACGTGGTCGATGGAGGAACCGTCCTGCTCTGACGAGGCTGAGACAGAAGTGCCACCAGCACGAGCATCCGATTTGGAAGCCGCGATCTTCTCCCTGTCGTCGTCTAGGGCTGCTTGCTCGGCGGGCAAGAGCTCGGCATTCACGGGCGGCGTTGCTGCAGCCGCCATAATCGGCCTATCGGACCCGAAGGAGCAGTCAGAGCCGAGAGGGTCGTCGTCTCTTGGACGAAAGGTTCAAGCACAGACTCAGCTCGTCATGAAGGGAGAATATAGCGATATAGTCGGTAGTTGTGTGGTGTCGTCAGAAAATAATTTTCCTAGACCACTCAAACTCCGACTGCTTTCACTAAGCAAATACCAGTTAGTACCGCGTCGCCAGCTGGGATCAATCGGTCTACTGATTAGTCTGCTGCTGCTGGACAGCCTCGTCGGCATTATTATTCCTGTTTCGCACGACAGTGCCATCAGAATTATGACCGCCTAATGATCAATCCCGATGGAACACGGGGCCAATGATTGGCTGCGTGTACAGGAATTTTCCACAAAACTCCGCTTCTAGGAGGGTGACAAACGCTAATCTAGGAAAGGTAGAATTACGTATACTCGCTAGCCAATAACAGTTCCTGCTCCTCATAGCTCTGCAGACTAACTAGTTACGGTGTATAAGTTAGGTTACAAAACACGTTTGACGGGAAAAATAAGTAGCGACCCATTGGAGAAGCCCAATTATAAATCCCCGAGCAGTAGATAACTACCGAGACTGTTGGTTGTGTAGGTCCGTCGGACAAATCAGGGCTGGTGTTAATTGTCTGACCTGTTCTTTTGACGTGTTGCCGATTTAGCCGGCGTGTGATGAGTCTAGATCCGAAACGGTTTCCTTCGCACGAGCCAGTGTGGGGTAGCATTGTATATGGCCCGTCTCCCGACCCTGTTCTTGATCGAGCCACACTGAATCTGTGAACAGGCCTAAAGCTACCCTTATTTTCACTTTTTACTTTTTTGTCTGATGAATTCGATGAGCACCCAACCTAAAAAAGGCAGAGAAAGAAAAACGCCAGTGGATCGTAGTGTGCCACGCTACCAATGAGAATGCATTCTTTGTTGGGCAATTAGTTAGCCAGCCTATTTTGCGGCATTATTGTTATCCTATGGATTGTATTTCCCTCTTGGACAGCCATCGAGCCACCAAGGCAGCGAGCCCAACGCCGCACCGGATGCTTGCAAGGTGTCAGGCTGCTCCTTTGGACTGAGCCGCACTGCCCGCTGCTATTTAATCTCTCGACCCCCGGCTTCATCAGGGGACGATTGATGTTGCTCCGTCTTCGCTTGCCTTAGGCGTGACTGCACAGTCAAGTGGTGAGAACCAGGCAAGCCTTTTGAACATGCCGGCTTGGACAGGAGCTACAAGCCATGCGATGCAGGTTCACCACTGTCGGTGACGGGCCTAGTTTTCCACACCGATCTTGACCTTCTTCTCCGGTGGAGGAACAACTTCGTCTTCTGCTTTACCGGACAGTGACGGGAGTTCCTCGACAGCCTTTTGAATGATGTTCAACGCGGACTGGATCTCCTCCTCGGTGATCACCAAAGGTGGCGCTAGACGAATGATGTTCTGGTGCGTCGGCTTGGCCTAGACAAGGATCCGAATTAGCATGGCGGACATGCCAAGAAGAAAAACACAGCAGACAAAGGTAGGACACTTACGAGCAAGCCCTTGCTCTTCATCAGCATGCAGAGATCCCAAGCCGTGTGTCCGTTGGTCTTGGTCTCGTCAATAACAATGGCGTTCAGCAACCCTTTGCCGCGAATGGTCTGGATGACGGGACTCTGGATCGCCTGGAGACCCTGGCGGAACACTTGACCGAGACGCTCGGCGCGTTCGACCATGTTTTCGTCGCGGATGATCTCCAGAGCTCGGATTGCAATTGCCGATCCGAGCGGGTTACCTCCGTACGTCGAACCATGAGTGCCGGGCTCTACGGTGAGCATGACATCCTTCCGGCCGAGCACACAAGACACAGGATACATGCCTCCAGAGATGGCCTTGCCAAGAAGGACTAGGTCGGGCTTGATGCCGCTCCATTCATGGCACAGAAGCTTCCCAGTACGGGCAATGCCGGTCTGGATCTCATCGCAGATGAGCAGGACATTGTGCTTATCGCACAAAGCGCGAGCCTCTTGCAGGTAGTCATCATCCGGCACAACAATACCAGCCTCGCCCTGAATGGGCTCGACCAGGAAGGCCGCTAGATTGGGACCAGCCTTCTCAAATGCCTCACGCAGCGTAGTCTTGTCATTGTAGACAATTGGCTTGTCTGTACCCGGGATCGAGTGACCGATGTTGGGCAGATATGGGCCATAGTTGTCGCGGGATTCGGGATCGGACGAAAGCGAAATGGCGGCAAACTATTGGTCTCTAAGGTTAGTCGACATCATCATCCATTGGACTCTGCAAGCGACATACCGTGCGGCCGTGGAAGTTGTTCTCGACACTGAGGACGAGCGCCTTGTTCTCCGGGATACCTTTGACTTTATAACCCCACTTTCTAGCGATCTTGATGCCGGTCTCGACGGCTTCAGCACCCGTGTTCATGGGCAAAACCATATCGAAGCCGAAGAACTTGGTGACGAACTCGGCGAACTTTGGGAAGACGTCATTGTAAAAGGCGCGTGAGCTCAGGGTCAAGCGTGAAGCCTGGTCGACCAGAACCTTGACTAGCTCCGGGTGGCAGTGTCCTTGGTTGACGGCCGAATAGGCAGAGAGAAAGTCGAGATAGTGGCGACCCTCTGGGTCCCAGACCGACGTGCCCTGCGCGCGTGCAAAGACTACGGGCAGTGGATGATAGTTGTGAGCGGCATAGTCATGCTCGGCGGCGATAGCAGCATCGCTAGAGGAGGCATGGTAGTTGGTCAAGTTGTTTTTGGAGGGGTGGCCATTCTGGGAGTCAATTGCGCCGGGGGCCATTTTTGCTAAAGATGCGTCCGCGTGGCAGGAGGGTTTTGTGAGGATCGAGGATTCTGTCTGTTAGAGGTGTCTTGGGCGCGGGGTTTGCTTGACACCGGTTACGGAAAAGAGTGAGCCTTTCTTTGATGATGATGCTACTATGTATGAGCGTCGCACGGAGCGTCTGGTGGAGATACAGCAAGGCTGGAAAGGTGACAGGATCAAGCGAAGAGGAAGGAGAGAGAGTGTGTGTGTGTGAAAGAGAGGAAAAGAGAGAAGAGGACAGGGTTTGTCCGGCCAGAGGAACAAGTGGGCTGCATCATGACGCCGGACTAGACCTCTAAGTGCAGGTGTATGCGGCGGCCGGCCCGATGCTATGCGCCAGTCAGCGCTTTTCCCCGCCTGCTCATTGGCCGAGTCATGTGACTGCCGCGCTTTCCCTGCTATTTTGCTACGCTTTTGCTGCTACTCTGTTCTTATTCTTACCTTTTGCTAAATACAGAATCATCGATAATGATAAATATACGTTCCTCTACTGCTCTCATCATACAGCAACTTTTAGTGAGAGTTTATAAGGCACACTGATCTTGTTGATTTTGTCCTGCTTCATCCGGCATTCTAGATGGCAGTGGGAAGAATGATGTCACAGAGAGCTCTGTCTTGGCGACTCTTGCCGGCCACACCGCCCTCGTGCTCGTGACTTTGTCAACCGTCTGTGACACTGGAAGCTGCAGATCATTTCGGATGTAAATTGCCTGTAACTGTGCGGAAAATCCATAGTGAATACGTCTCCGTCCTATTCTCCTCCGTTTTAATGACGATCTAATTAGGACAAGCGTTGCGAACGGGCGAATGACCCGCCCGCGAATTGCCGTTGCCGCAACTTTTTCTGGGGACTGGGACAGCTAAGTTAGCGTTAGTCGACAGGCCAACGACGATCATCCTGCGCCGTCGCGACATTCGAAGAAATTCCAAGCCTCCTTCGCTTGGCCTCGGCATGCTGCTGGACGTCCACCATGTCGCTGGCATCATCACAGCGGTCGCTCGCGTCCAGTGACACGAGCAATGCGCCGTCCACTTCTGTTTTGTCCGTGAAGCGCCGCGCCGGCAACCAAGCGTCGTCGCAAAGCAACATCCTGCTATTCTTCGTGGCGTTCCGCATCCTTGACGCGCTTTGTGTACGCACATTCTTCCAACCTGATGAGTTCTTCCAGTCACTGGAACCTGCCTGGCAAGTTGCTTTTGGCAAGGATAGTGGTGCTTGGATAACCTGGGTGAGATTTTGTCTGCTTGGTTGTCGAGCGAGCTGTAACTAGGGCTGACGGCGCATGCTACCAATGCAGGAATGGAAACACGAGCTGCGGTCCTCTATCCATCCTCTCTTCTTTGCCACGGTATACTACCTTACCGGTCTGGTCGCACGTGTTGCGCGTCTATCGCCCTTAGCCGCGGCCGACGCTCTGATTGCGGCGCCCAAAGCAGCCCAAGCCATCATTGCTGCCGCCGGAGACTACTATACTTGGAAATTAGCTAGGAAAGTATACGGATGCGACAGCTATGGCGCATGGGCTACGGTACGCTTGTTCTGACTGCTTTCACAGCTGCCTGTGTGCTAATAGACCATAATTAGCTAGCGCTGACTGCTTTGAGTCCGTGGCAATGGTTCTGCTCGACGCGGACCTTTTCCAATTGCGCCGAGACGACATTGACGGTAGTCGCACTATATCTGTGGCCATGGGACTGGTTTCTCGATGCCACAGAGGAGGACAAGGAAGTAGTTGAAAACGAAGGCGAGCTCCAGATCACAAGCGCTAGTCTCGAGAGTGCCAGCAGACTTTCAAGGTACCGCTGGCCTGGACTGAACGGCGACATTTTGACCATCATGTTTCTAACCGTTGCACTGCCCAGCCTGCGAAAGTGCCTTTTTCTTGCAGCATTGGCGTGCGTGCTGCGACCGACTAATGTCCTGATCTGGGCATACCTAGCCGGCTATGCTATTTACCAATCCCCCAAGGCTGTCTCTTTAGTCCTGGTCAGAGAGGCTATCCTGTGCGGGTAAGTTTGACGCGTAAAGTTGATATCTCAGTTAGATACTCACGTCTGCAGGTCGGTAGTTCTGGGAATTTCGGTTTTGGTTGACCGCGTCTACTACGGTGTCTGGGCGTTTCCGTTCTTCAAGTTTCTCTGGGTTAACGTCGCACAGTCCATTGCCATTTTCTATGGCCAGAATGATTGGCACTACTATCTTTCCCAAGGCTTCCCTTTACTTCTGACCACAGCCCTTCCATTCGGCCTGCTCGGAATTTATAGGTCTCTACGCGCAACTTCCCGGAGCCGTGGCGCTTTGGTTCTGTTTCAATTGGCGTCGGTGTGTCTGTTCATGCCTGCGGTGCTTTCAGTAATAGCCCACAAGGAAGTCAGGTTCATATACCCCTTACTGCCTGCTTTGCATATTTTATCAGCAGAGCCGTTGGTGTCGTTTTTCCTCCCTGCGATCTCATCGTCGTCGAGCTATTACCTACCGCGCAGGCTCACACTAATTTTCCTTGTTCTCGTGAACGTCTTCATTGCATACTATACTACCATAATCCATGCATCCGGACCGGCGGACACTCTCTCCTATTTACGAGAACGACATGCTGCACACAATGCTATTACGGGCACGCTCCATGCACCGACACTGTCGTATGAGCTGGACCAGCCTGTACACGATACGGCCCACAACATGACCGTCGGGTTCCTCATGCCCTGCCACAGCACTCCATGGCGGTCTCACCTCATCTTCCCGTCCATAGACGCATGGGCTTTGTCCTGTGAGCCACCGCTTGGACTGAGCGAGACAGAAAAGAAAACATACCTGGATGAAGCCGACCAATTCTACGAAAACCCAACGGATTTTCTACAAACTCATATGACAGGAGGACTCTGGCACACTCCCCGCCGTCCGTCATACCTATCACCTACCTCATCTCCGGCGTATCATCATCAGCCCAGCAGCACTCAGGACTACACACACGAGTGGCCCGACTATCTCGTCTTCTTCGCGCAACTGGAACCAACCATGCGAGCAGCGCTCCGCAGCAGCTCATACGGGGAATGCTGGCGCACATGGAACACCGCCTGGCATGATGACTGGCGGCGCAAGGGCGACATTGTAGTCTGGTGCCTCGACCCAACCGAGCAGCACGCCTGGCGTCGGACACTGCAGCAGAAACACGAGCAACGCCGCGACAAGCAGTTTGAGCGCATTGTCTCTGGCTTTCAACGGGAGGCTGCTGCCACAATGAGAAAACGGACCGGCTTGCCGAGAAAGTCGACCGAATGGGGATTTTCCAACCTACGTGATAGACTTCTTCCATGGTCATCGTCGTCATCCTCTACATGGTATCGGTCACCATCATCCCTTTTCAACAAGGAAAAACTCCCCTGGCCATTCACTGCAAAGAAGCAGACAATTCTGCCTTCATGGCTGACGCAGTGGCCCTGGGCTTCTAGCAGAAGAGAATACTCATACTTGCCGAAATTCCTTCAAAACCACATACCCGGTCACAGGGCATCTCCGTGGTTTTCCTTTTCGTGGCCATGGAGTAAGAAGAAAAACTCTGGGTATCCCAGGATTCCGGAGTTTGAACGCGAACGCGATCTGTGGAGTTGATTAACGTCTTTCCCGCTTTTGAATTTTTTATTATCATTTTAGTGTAACATGTAATAATACCCACACCTCTAGATTCATTGATTTGACAGCTGACTAGTTGATGACTGGTGAAGCATTTATACTTCAAAGCGACATTATCCATCGCAAGCCTCATATATATGTGTAGACCAAAAACTATCTAGTCAAAGCCAATGTAATATCCAGGTCATATCAAACCTTCAATGCAGTTGACTATGCAATAACCAGATCCAATTGTCGTACATATGTGCAAGAAAAAAAAAGATAAAATCCTTTGTTGCCCTTTCCTTAGCATCAGTAATAAGAGAAAGCGAAGCCCCGGAGTACCAAATATCTATAGACCAAGAAGGTAAAAAGCAAAAGTGGAATGGAAGAAGAAAAGAAGAACAAGAGAATAAATACAAAAAAAAAAAAAACACCAGAATCATAGCTTTTCCAATCATGCATATCTGGCACTCAAACTCGCAAATGCATCAGGACTGTGACGGCCGTTTTGAAAGCCGTTTATATCTACACTTCCTTTGCTCATATGGGACGCGGACATATAGTTCAGTTTTGATGGTGGAGGGCCTGCCGCCGCTGTGGCAGCCTGGCCCAGGCCGATTCCTAAGCCGGCTGACTGAGCTGGTGCGGCCACGGGTGCTGCTGTTGGGAATGGATTTGTGCTTTGTTGTTGCAGCTGCGATTGCGGCTGAGCAGGGATGTAAAAAGGGTTGTTGTTGGCAGGTTCTGCAGAACCGGGAGAGGTGAAAGCCGGCATTGTAGCGCTGCGTTGGGGTGTAGATAGGGTGTATGGAGACCGCGATTGAGCGGTCTGAGGAGTCAACCCTGATGTGGTCAAAAGTGAAGGCGCTGGACTGGTAGATTGATAAGGATTGTTATTGACAGTTTGTTGTTGCTGTGTTGATGGTGGTGGTTGTGGTTGTTGTTGTTGTGGTTGGGCCTGTTCGGGAATTGTCGACATCGTCGTTGACCCTGATGGAGGAAGGTTGTAGAGAGACAAGATACTGTTCTTGTCCATTCTGGTGCTTTGTTGCAGCGTCTGCTGATTTTGGTATGGGTTGTACGACATTTGATTTTGTTGCTGCTGCTGCACAACGTTGAAAGGCGAGGTAGAGGCGGTAGGGGCGGTGGTGGAGGTATTAAACGGATTATACGATGTCTGGGGCGTCTGAGAATATAGCGGCGGCTGCTGCTGCTGCTGCTGCGGCGGCGCAAACATGGCCGATGAAGAGTACAAGGGCAGTGAATTGGTGTGTTGAGGGGGAGCAAATCCCTGCAGCGAGTGGGAATGGTTCTGTTGCGCACCAGTTGACTGAGCGGAAATTGAACCGAAGAACGGGTTTCCAGGCGAAAAGCTCTGGGTAGGCTGTATCGGCGTAGACTGTGCTGTTTGGCTAAAGAACGGATTCCCACCACCCTGTGCTGATGCAGGCGCCGACGTAAAAAACGGATTGTGCTGCGTTGCCTGCGGAGAATTTGTAAAGGAATGTGACGTTTGGAGGGGGGCCAGGGTAGTCGCAGCTGTCACCTGTTGACTGGGAAAGCCTCCGGTAGTATGCGGGAAGAGCGGTTGCGATACTTGCAGGTTCTGGAATGAGTTCTCCAGGCCTGTAGCAGGCGCCTGTTGCGGGTTCGAACCGATAGTATCGAAAGGGTTGTAAGACTTGATGGGTGCCGAGGCTGGAGCTGGCGTTGACGAGTTGATCTGGGCATTGCCAGTCGAGCCGGTCGCGGTTTGGCTTATACTCCAAGGATCGTTGGCAGCAGACTTTGAGATGGGCGCCGGGGCCGAGTCTGGGTTGGACGCGGTGGAGGATTGTGGGAGCCCATTCTGGCCGCCCTCGCCGAGGCGAGTCAGTGAATCAATGGCCCGTTCCATATCGCCAGAGTGGCCTTTCAACACAGAAGCGTTGCGTCTGTCATTAGGGAAACCCAGATCCCTCAGCATCTTCAGCTTCATGTCCACAGACGCCACGTTTGCCTCTCCAAGACTGAGCCCAAGAACACGAGATTGCTTGTTTACCGACACTGTGGGAGAAACAGAATCATGAGTACCCGACGACGGAGACGACGGAGTCACTGCTTGACCAGAGGACACCTGGGGCAATCGGCTTGTCGACGACACAGTACGCAGGCCAAACCCGAATTTGCGGCCGCTCTTTGGAGGGAGCGGAGGCGACGAGTGCGGGCCGGCCTCGTCAAATGACCTTTGTGTATGGTAGCCGGAATCGTCTCGGCTGGGAGGCTTCGGTTTCCCGTCTTCCAGGACGCGATGTTCGTATTTTTGTCGGATGAAACGCTCCATGGCGGAATCGATCTCGTCGGCGTCAATAGGGATGGCGGGCTTGATGCCTCTCGGATTGTATTCTTGGTTGACAGCATTGTTGCCCTTCCGCCTCATGTTCTGGAGTCGTGAGCTTTTCTGGACATGGCAGGAAACCCAAGTTGAGCACTGCACAACGTACCTCGACCTGATCGGACGTCCAGCTGTCCATACTCAGGGACTTGACCTTTGATATGTGTGTGCCCATCTTGCGGTGCAGCGACCCACACCGCATGCATAGAAAAACGCCCAGCTAAGGTCCGGGTCAGTCACTCGTCGATTCCTCTGGGAAGTTTCATGTAAAGCTGCTATGTTCGACTTACGTTCCAGCTAGCCCATCCTAATAAGAAAGATTAACAATCAGCAAACGATCACTATAACAATTGCCAATGAGAGAAGGCACCCCCAAAACTCACCTGGGTTTCTCGCCTCGCAATCGGCACATCGATCGTTCCCGGGCACAGAGCGGATGAGCTCCTGCAGGGCTCTCTCGTTGCGCGCCTGCTGGCGCTTGTTTACCACCGAGCTCATGCCGATGGACGCCCGCAAGAAGAGACACTTGCCAGTGATAGCTAACTGCGTGACAGCGACAGCAGAAGAGGGACGGACTCGTTCGACGCGGACAAATGGGGGTCGAGGTGGTGCTGGTGGCGGCGGCAGCGGCGGCGGACGGGGTGGTGAAGCGGGAAATTCAGACAAGCATTCTGGGGGAAACGAAGCGATGCAACGCCGTCAACGAGCAGCCGTCCTCGTCAAAGAAGATATGTTGAGTTTGCCGATGTGATTGCTAATCGGTACTTGGTGGTGTTTGTGTCGCCAGGACGCAAGTTTGGTGCGAATCAATCGGTGTTGATGAAGAGAAGCAGGACTCCACCGGCAGCGGGCGGTTGGAGTTGCATATTGGCAAACCGCCCCCGGAGTCCACTGATGGCCCATTGCAGCCGCTCAGGGGAAACCTGCTTCTTCTGCCGCATGCAGAATAGTGGCAGTATTTGACACTCGCCCGCCAGTTAACGACCTGATTATACTTGACTATTTGGTTTAGACGAAACTCAGTGAGCTAGTATCAGTTCGGTATTGAGCCTCTACACAGATCGTAGCCAAAATATTGGTTTCTGTATCCAGTCTCTCTCCGCGTCGGGCAATCGGACATTTACATGCCTGCAAGCCGGGATCTTCGAAATGAAGAACGTTTACGTCAAGGGTAGATAGATATAGACGACATTCACCAATTTCTATACATGAACCCGTTTTGCATTGCTAAAAGGAACGCTATCGAAAGAGAAAATAAAGCAAGGGAAAGAGAAAAATGTCGGGGCAATTGGAGGACTCGCCCAACCATGCTGGAGAGAAATCACTAACAAGAAATCAGAGAATTCCGGTTCCGGCAAGAGAAACAGTTGCCCCTGGGTTTTCACTCTGGTTCGCCAATATGACCTGCCATCCCATGGCAATCTCCCCATAAGTGACTATGGGGGAAAGGGAAATTGGAGGTTGATTATGCGTTCGTAGGTAAATTTGTGAATGTGTGTTTATTCAAGGAACGAGGCAGGAAAAATCTCGCCCGGTTTTTGTTGACCATTCTGCCGGGCGGTGAGATTTTAATCACGTGCTTTGTCGGTTAGCCGAGCTGGCTGGGAACATTTTTCTGTCTCTTCTTTTCCCTCTCTTCTCCTCAGGAAAGATTCAATTATTGTGATTCCATGAACAACCAACCCTCCGGAGATCAGAAGAAGAAATACATCTCGATAATGCAGCGAGATGCTCTTCTGTACATGTAACTAAGTACTAGACAGAAACAAACCACCAGTTCCACGTCTTTGGCATCTCGCGCCTTAGAGGTCAAAACTTGTTTTATCGTTCGTTCGGTGGGAAAGCAAAACCCAACAGTTTTTAGCAGGACTGCGTCTACTCCACCCTGCTGTTTGGCATTCATCGGACAGCAGGACTATTTTTATGACGGACATTTTCATCATGAGCTTTTTTCGATCTTCATTGATTTTTCTCGCTAGAAATATATTCCAAGCCAACCGTACAGAAATGGCACTATTTTGCAGCGTCACTTCTCTCAGCTTTCTAATGTATAACGAAGATACCTAAGTGTGTATCTGGGTCGCGGTTCTTTGTGCGTACAAAGGGTTGAAGTCAATGTGGACGACGATGAATATTTGTTTTGCAAGAAGAAACGGTGATCGCTCTTCAGGAAGAGATACCTTGATGGTGACTACACATGGACTTGCACGTAAGGGCAAGTTAGCTAGGTGTTCTTCCAGACAATCCAACGTTCCAATAGTATAAAACAATAGGAATACTAACGATATACCCCATGTAGAGAAAATCATGCCTCTGGCTGGCGTGATGCGCGATGAGCCCAGTTGGCATGCCGTAGTACGATACAGAGGCGATTCCTAGCCCTGAAAGGGGCCAATACTGCAATAGCTCCTAAACACATGATTAGGCCGGAAGCCTTACTTGAAAGTACCTGTGCTTCAAGTGACAATATGGTATTGATATGTCTAATAAGGAAGCAACAACTCGATAAGAAGGAAAAGGACACGTGCCTATCTGGGTCATTTCCCGCCCAACGGCGCGTCCACCGATTCAAATTGCTGATAGCAGTATTCCCACGCTGATGCAGTCGCAGCTCATTGACAAGGTTATACATCTCTCAGGACTTTGAAGCGGTCGTACAGATTCAGGAAAGTGACGGCCATGTCATACTGATAGCATAATTTTCACGTGATGTCGGCCTTGACTGGCATTTCTTGAACCCGGCCCGTGAGATTCTCGACTCGTGATCTGATATACTGCAGATGTTTTTCTTAACTCAAGATATCGGTCATCTCGAGTCTTTTGCGAACATTTCTTGGAGGAAATAAGCAAACAAGCGGAGTTTGTTGGCCGGACTGAACCAAGTTTCAGTGTTCATGTTCCGCTGGATTTGCTCTCGACGGTACCTCCGCACGTCTATATTTGTGGTTTAGCAGCTTCAAACACTGGATGAGAAAGATCATCGACATACCATCTCTGCACTTGCCATAAATCTGAAACAGCCGACTTTCCATATATGCGAGTGCATTGGAAGCCACTGACTGTTGCCTCTTTTTTCTTTCACGACGAAAGACCTTGGCAAACGAACAGGCTATGGCTCGGAAGGCTGCCTCTAAGTCGATCAGTGCCCTCTCTGTTTGCTGCAGGTCCACCAGTTTGTTACCCTCTCTCACAGCAATATTGTAGTTTGCTCGGAGGGAGAGCTGGGCTTGATTTATGGCAAAAACCAGCAAAATGGACACACAAAACATGGGCCCCCATGCGCGGTCATCCATTGTTTTGCTATTCTTCACAACCTTATCCAGCTGTGCCAGGACTGTCTGCTGCAAGCCGTGGTACACGAAAAAAAGCACGCTCTTTGCTCCTTTGTTGATGGGTCGAGACGAATTTGGAAGGTTGTCTCGAGAACCAGACAGTGGAGTGCCGTCAACACCACTCAGCTTATCTAATGGCACAGAGATCTGAAACGACAGGATCGCTGCTAACAGAGCCATGTACCATGCGCGAATAAGGGTCTTGTCACAATCCGTTTGCGTCTTTCTCAGCCTGCTCTTCTCGGCCCAGAACATGTGCGAAGTTTGCCAGACGGTCTCGAAGAGGTCCCTCGCCCAAGCGTCCTTCACCCCTGGGAAACAGGCAAGCCGCCACTGCCTCATGCTGTCTCCATTCATGAGCGTGTCTCGAAGCCATTCGTTTATTGACGCTACGACCTCGGTTCGTTTCTCGTATGTGACGAAAATTGGTATCCCAGTATACCCGTGCACTTCTCCGTTCTCCGGTCGAACCGAATACGAAGACATAGAGCCACATCGTCTGGGAACAAATTCGCTGCCGAGAAAGCCCGTGAACGTTTTCCCGAAGCCGAAAGACAGAGGCAGTTTGAAGATCGTTCGGCGCCTGAACAGATCTGTGTTCTGCTTCATCCACTTTTCATACTCTCCGAGGTCCAAGCGGCTTGCCAGCATGGCTACCGATAAGACTTGCATCAGCATTTTCGTGACGATCATAAACCTCAGACATGACGGGACAAAACACTCACAAGGCGTCATAGCACTATCGAGGTCACTAAAAGAGCGGAAGCATTGCATCCACTTGCGACAGGTTCCTTTCTGGAGCTGTTCCTCGCACCTAGTGCATGGAGTACTCGTCGAGCACTTGTTTCGTGTTAGTGGATCCCCCGAGTTATACCGGTGAAGAGGGACTAGTTGACCCCATACCTTTTCTTTTACGGCCCAGCATCGCATGCAAGAGCCCCCGGCCTCCCGGACACCTTTACTTGTCACTCTGGTATCGTCCGGGATGCGTATTCCTGTCTCACGACTGCCTCTGGCAGAACGGTCAGGCGAATTACGTGCACGGGGCACGCGGTCCCTATAAAGGGCTCCAAACTGTTCCCTTTGTTGATATTGAGCCAACCGGTCCGTAAGGGGCTCGTCATGTCCGAACGTCCACGATGGAAGAGGGTCGGGGGTAAGATCATTCTGATATACGTTCACTAATACCCAACCCGAAAACTGGATATGCGTGAAATTGTTGGGGCGCATATTATTATCTCCTCCAAAGTCCCGCAAACCCCCGTTTCCTGCAGGGACAGCCGCTTGGTCATACCACGGTAAATGATCCAGGATCTCGTCCGTATGATGCCACTCAGCAGGTGGAGATAAGCCTTGTGTCTGCATGGCATCTGAATAAAGACTCTTGATAAGCTTGAATTGCTTTTGGCCTTGGAGAGGTCGACTTCTCATAGTTACCTTGATCCGGGTCCCACGATGGAGGCTGCTCTCCTCCCATTCTCATACCAGGGGTCGTCATACCTCCTCCATCAAGGGAAAAATAAGGCACGTTGTTGCGCTCCATTGGGATCGGACGGTGCTCCCACTCACCCTCCAAAAACAGAGAAGCTATTATGGAAGGACTCTCGGCGCTTCGGAGGCGGGCGGACGTGGTAGCCACTGCGTGGTTATAAGAGACACAGTCGCAGCCAGGCTTATTGGCAGGATGTTTGTGGTAGCGGTTTAGCCCGCTGCACTGCTTTGCTCTGGAAAAGGATCGACTCGAATGACGAGGGAACGTGGGGCGTCAACAACCTAGTCCAGATGTCGACTTCGAAGAGATGAATTCAGACGCTGCGTCAGAGAATGTTACTTAAAGACATCACACTCACTGAAGGGGCCACCTGAAAAGGATCTCGAACACAGTCGACACGCAAAGGGTTGCTTTGTGTCGAGGAAAATCACTCAGACAGACTCATATGTACGGGCAAAAGGATGCTCCGCAAAGAATCAAAATGAGTGTCGAGGGAAGTCAATGAGTAGAATGACGAAAGAACTGTGATAAGAAAGCGTCACTCCGGACAGCAGTCACTTCAATGATAGACGTCACTCCGGTCAGGAACAGCCCATCTGAAGCTCCAAAGGAATCAGGCCAACTCCAACGAACACGATTAGTCAATTGGAAGGGCACTAGGATGGGTGGCGTCACTTTAAATAGAGGACGAGACGGTTAACTTAACCCGTCTGTCAAAGTGTCTCGGACAATAATCACCCAGCAGAACACAAGTCACACAGAAGGAGAGGGAAGAAGAGGATACAGGAAAAGGAAAATAAAAATAAAAAAACAAAGAAAAGAAGAGAGGAGAAAAGAAAGGAAGACTATGAGTCACATCAGTTGAGTCTCAGGTGCTAAGCAGAGTTTGTTGGGGAGAAAGCAAAAGGTGTGTTCTAGACTCCAAATGCAAGCTCCCATCTTGTTCGCCACCTGCCAACACATTATTACCACATTATCATTATCCACCGCCTGGGTGGTCCTCGTTTGCTTCCACTGTTCGTCAGCAAGTAACCCGGTCACTATTGGCAGAATAGAACCTGCCTCAGTGGACTGCCTGATCCACCTGGGTGACTTGGGCCTTGGGCAACAAAAAGAAACGGATTGCCGCAGCACGGCGTGCGTGTATGGCGGCTCAATTACACTTCCGCGGCGCAGTTGCAGTGTAAAGCATCTTTTCTTCCTTCTGCGAACTCAGTGCGAACCGAGCAAGGTGGAGCAGTTGGTTGCCCGAGGCAGGGCAGTCTGATGCATTCTGAAAAGAAAACTTTGTCCTCTTGGCGCCTTTTTTTTTTATGTCGTTCATGGTTTTCCTCGTCGACCGAGACAGTTATTCGAGCTCGAAACCCCGCAGCGGATTGGATTCGTAACAGCAAACAACAGCGCCACAGGCTTGGCTCAAACGCTATCCCTCATCGAGAGATAGAGAGCAGGACGATCGTTGAGCAGAAAGAAGACAAAAGGAAAAAAGAAACGAAAAAAATGATGAGGCAGGGCAAGCAGTTGCTTCCGATTCGGGGTTCTGATGTGGGCCAACCAAGGGTGAACGGAGCTAAAGCCTCGTGAGGCGACTGTTCTTTTCCTTTTCCCATCCATACCGTGTCTTGTCCCCCTTGTCTGACCAGGCCCACCTCACTCATGTTGTCGATTGTACTCGCGGATGGGCAGTATTACTATGGCCGGCTAAGGGTGCGACAGAGTGGAACGCGTAGCAGGGCATTGCGGCGGTGTAGTGAGTCGAGCCTGGAATGCGCAGCAGCTCCCCATGTTCTGAAGAAAGGTGCCCGACGGTTGATTTGTTGTTTGTTAAGCATCTCTGTCTCTTCTCTCACCAACAGACGTGTGCTAGCTCCGACCTTGCCAAATCTGAAGCGGAAATCTTGACATACAACATGATCGAGAAGTCAACAAAGAAAGTAAACCCATCTTCACGGGGTGCTGCTGTGGATAGCCCCAGCTTATGTTGCCGAGGATTGCCCTCAAGCGTCACTGATGCCCGATAGCCTCACTGTGTCCATGGGATCTTGGGTAGTGAGGATGCCGACTTGTTTGGAGATGCATTGGCCGCGAATCTTTCCGGTCCTGCAGCGGCGGTAGCTATCACAACCTGTCAGGTCAAGGTTGGTACTTGCATCACTAGATGTATCCATTGTGCTACACTGCAGGTCGCCGCTATGGAGCCGGGGGGGAAAGGAGGGGTGGTGAGGGGTAAGTATACGGCATAAGGATGTTGTGTATGGTTATCAACGCTAGAAACTACAGTAGCTACCTGGAAATGTAACATGAGATCAGTGGTTGTAGTCCTCAAGTGATTGGTGAAACAATTTTCTAAACATTTGTTTACTTCTGTACCAATATGAGGACTTGCTAATGTACAACTAGGAATACCCCCTTCCGGACATGTTCGTGATGGTCCCTAGTGCAGTACATGTAGCCATTGTGTACAGTTGGGAATTAATATGTTTTATATGGTTTATGCAAGCTTGCCTACCTGCACAAAATTTGATCTGATCCGTCAAGTCAACAGTAACCGCATCACAAAGCCCTAGATCGTGGTAGCACGAAGAAAATAACAGGGCCCATACGCTACATCCTCGTAAGACGCAAGTCAAATAGCTCGCGGATGTGCATGCCGGAGGGACAACTTAGGCCTTAGCCTTAGCCATTTTGAATGCACTCTCACTTTGTTCAATGCGTCCAGTAAAACTAAGGTAAAATAAAATAAAATAAAATAGAATGAAATAAAAATCTAAGCCACAGCATGAGGGAATGTTGTATAAGAAGCACTTGGTTATTACTCCACGTTGACTCAATCTGTGGACAGTACATCTGATAGATTGTACTGAGTAAACCAGTCAACCGAGGGACATTGAACGCTGCCCTTCTCCATCAAATTACGAGACCTCATTCTACGCCAACGTCTATAATATAAATTTTTATTATTCTATCGATCGTTTAGGTTACGTTTTAGACTGGATCCATTCAGGACACCAAAAGCAATGGCTGCAGTTCCAAATAGGCACCCGGCGACCAGAAAAGGCAATCCGATCCAAGGCCCACCCCATGTCAGGCGTGTTTGAAACGAGGCTGCAAGTAAAGACCCGGCTACAATGGCGCCCATGGTCTCAAAGACACTGATGCTCGTTTACACCATGTTGAAATGTTGCGCGTCGATAATAGACGCCAACAAACTGCGCATTATGGGCGGGTATCCATTGACAAAGGCAAAGAAGCTGACGCCCACGTACATCAGAGCTTCGATTGGGAATAGCCCGATAGCAAAGGCACCAAAAGCCGACACAGTGATACTGATCTGGGCGAGCCACAGGCTCCGGCCTTGCGGGGACAGTCGTGTCTTACGAGCAAGAGTTTGGCTGCTGATAGGCAGGATGACCGTAAGGAGCATAAGCGTAAGGAACGCTTGCAGAGAGAGTACGAGCCCGGCCTGGAACAGTCGATTGTGTTAGCTTAGCGGGATTTGTTTCATTTGACTGGCTAAACCGGAGATATAAAATATGGCAGTGTCAGGAACGGCCTACCCGGCCTCACAACCACCCGTATCGTTTGGTGATATACTGAAGCAGAATGTCCTGTGCCAAACGACCCAGAGTCGTCGAGAAACGTGAGAAACAACACTGTCACCAGCGTATTGTCTTGTGTAAACCACATGGTCGCCGCGCTCAAGCTACGAGCTGCTCGCGAGCCGT
This sequence comes from Talaromyces piceae, assembly GCA_001657655.1. Lineage (NCBI taxonomy): Eukaryota > Fungi > Ascomycota > Eurotiomycetes > Eurotiales > Trichocomaceae > Talaromyces > Talaromyces piceae. The sequence goes on along the minus strand of JNNX01000004.1, from coordinate 2,340,386 downwards.
CTGCGCCGGTGAGTCGGCCTTACTTGGACGCATTGCCTCTAGGCTTTGTTGGTGTCGGTCTCCAGCGAAGGATTTGGGGAGCACCATAACCAGAATAGTTGCTAGCCAGAGGCATCCTAAACCACAGAACATGGGAAGCCAAGTATTGATGTTGATGAGCAAGTACACTAACGGATTAACAATCAATTGGCTTCCCAAAACTGTGGTAGTTAATGTAGATTAAGACCCTTGGTCAACTGAAAGTCTCACAACTGGTGATGTCTTTAAGAGTCGAGGCGAATTCATCATCCGAAAGAAGTTTGCGGTACGTGTCGGGGACACATGATAATCTCTTTTCTATCGCACTACACAGTATATCATTCCAAACAAGCTTAGCTGTGAAGCGCTGCATCGAGCTCCAATTGCGATGGTTGTGACATATATGCACCAGTGGGAGTATCTGGTGTTGGAAGTTGTTCGTTGGAAGTTGTTGGTGATGATAAGGCCGTCGTCGTCCCAATAGTCTAGTGTGCAGCGACTCTCCAGACTCAAGAAAAAACTGTGTCACACACTGAGAGTATGTCTGGTGGCTTCACATGTTCCTGCCAAGTGCCTGATCAGTGCATGTTAGTTTCATGCAAGTATGTTATCTTGTATGTTGGGCCGACGTCCAAGAGAGCAATATGAATGCCACAAATTAGTACACCTCCGTTAAAAGAAGGTAGCGTCGAGTCCAGACTTTCAACAGCCCTGCGGCCAACTTCCGATATCTGTGGTACTCCTTTAAAAGGTGCTTTCGAGGCTTGGAGTCATTGGATTCTTTTAGATACAGGCAGTATGCGCTAATTCTCAAGGATGTGCTATAGAAAGTGGAAGAATGGAGCATCATATAGGGCAGCCAGCTTTTTGCAATGCTGAAGCCGTTGATCTTGAGGTATATTGTCGAGAAAGCCTATCCTCCATAAAGCCTATTAGCAGACGCATTTCAGTCTCGGAAGTGTCGATTCCAAGGTGGCTCGGTAATGCTGGAGGTAGAAAGCGGGAAAATGCCATGTCCAAGTTGCCACTAAGTGATAGAGATGCAGAAACTGTCAATCTATCAAACGGGACGCGTGGCATCTCTTCACTCCATATATCATCCATAAGAAGTGATGGGGTAATACATTCCAGGTGGGATGCTCTGACTGGTTTGGAATTGGTGACTTCTTGCGACTGCGTGAAGGCTGCGGACATCTCAGTCCGCTCGGCCGAATGAGATCCTATGCTTGCATCATGGTTCGAGCCAATGCTAAAATCCCCCTCTTGACCATGTGGACATCGTTTGGGATCTTCTGGCCAGAATCCGAAATCTCCTGGCTTCTTTTTTCTTGTTATCTCCCTTGTCTTTCCAATCTGGCTTGGGACCGTACCCATGGCATAAAAATCCGCGTTCAGCACACATGGAACATGGTGGGCCATCTTCGCTACATTTCTTTCTTCGAAGTCGGCATGTCCAGCAGCCGCGTTTACTGTGGTGTGATATTGACATAGCCAGCTATCGCTGAGTTTGTGTCGTAGATGTCGGCGCAATCAAAGTGGATAAGTAGGGAAACCGCTACAGACGTGTCTGGCGCTTGTACTGTTGCACTACATCTCTCCCATAGAGACCAGAACATGCAGCCAATGTGTGGGGTTGACCTGAGGGACAACTATGTGTAGGTTGCAATGAAGAATTCATCATATATTGTGATGTGTCTCATGCAACGTTAAAGCAACTTATACAACAAGCACACATACGTACAACGCGACAATAGCCTCGATGGTCTAACCACCCTTGATATGTAGAATCCGCTTCCAGGTTCTTGTTTTGAATGTGCCAATCGACGCAAGATACGTCTTATATGCACATAACACTTACCTCCCTAAAGTCTGTTTCTAACGCGACGCCCAACCCTCCTCATAAATACTGGCTAATGCGCAACTTCAAGCCACCATTTCCAGTGAGGCCTTTGGCCTGTGGGAAAAAGTGCTAAGCAGCCCAGATGACTTCCGTTCACGGAACTTAAACCAAGCGCTGCTCTCGAAATCATGGTAATTTCAAACTGATAGCAATTCAATACAGTAAAGCTTATATTCTTTATATAAGAAGATTTTATCTAAGGTGCTGATATGCCCTCTCGCTGTTCTGGGGTATTAAGAGCAGGTACTCGCCTTCTTTCTCCGCATGCGCGCTTGCAATATAGACCCGTAAACGCACGGCCCGTTCCGTTCCCTAGTCCAGTTAGGCCCCACAAGCTTAACCTTCTATTAACGTGTTCCACGGGTAATCCGCACACACGGGCATTCCGCACACCCCACTAATTTTTCTCTACTTTTCAACCTGCCACTCGCTTCGAAACATTGCAATCATCCAAGAATGACTGAAAATAATACAAAAAAGAACGCAAATCATGAAGGAAGACTTCAGCTTGCTATTGACGCGTTAAAACATAAAAAAATCACGGGTCTTCGCAAAGCAGCGCGTGTTTATGAGGTGCCTGTTTCAACGCTCCGCGATCGACTCAAAGGCCATATTGAGATGTCAACTACAGGCTCAAATCGTCGAAAATTAACACCTACTGAAGAGGAATCGCTTCGTATATGGATACTATCTATGGAATCGCGTGGATACCCTGTCCGACCTCAAATGCTTCATGTTATAGCTAATATTTTACTTGCAAAATAAGGATACGAGACCAACCCACTTACTATTGGTATAAACTAGGTATATATCTTTTTAAACCGTCAACCCGATCTTAAAACTCGATTTGCACGTCGATTAATATATTCCCGCGCCAAATGCGAAGATCCAAAGCTTATACGCGAACATTTTGACACTCTTCAACGCGTTCGAAGCGAGTATAGTATAGCGGATAAAGATATTTACAACTTTAATGAGACTGGATTTGCTTTAGGGATTATTACTATAGCAAAAGTTATATATAGTAGTGATCGCTCAGGTAAACCAAGCCTTATCCAGCCTGGAAATCGCGAATGGGTCACTGCAATAGAGTGTATAAGTACTTAAGGCTTCGCTTTACCTCCATTGATTATATTCAAATCTGGTAATAAGTAGGCCGATTGGTATACATATCTAGGTTTACCATTAGATTAGTTAATAACATAATCACCAAATGGCTGGACATCAGATGAAATTGGTTTACTTTAGCTTCGAAATATATTTGATAAATTGACGAAGCCTCATACAGTTAGACGGTACCGATTATTGATATTAGATGGCCACAGCAGTCATTTAACACCTAAATAGGATTAATATTGTCATAATAATAACATTATATCTATATGCATGCCTCCACACTCTTCACATCTATTATAGCCGCTTGATATAGGCCTTTTTGCTATTCTCAAGCGTCACTTTAGATATACAGTTGAAGATTGAATGCGCAACGATATTAATCATATTAATAAATATGATTTTCTTACTATACTGCCAGCAATTCGCAAAGAGGTCTATACTATGAGAAATATTATGAGCGGCTTCTCTCATACAGGAATTTTACCATTCAACCCTGAATCTGTCTTATCTCAATTGCAAATCATTGTCAGAACCCCTACTCCGGAGGCCTTAAGACCAGGCAGCTCATTAACAAGCAATGCTTCACTTATAACACCTCATAATATTCGGACTTTGCAACGCCATGCTAAGTCAATAAAGCGTTCCTTAAAGCGGCGTACAACAAGCCCTCCCTCGCCTACAAATCATACTTTAGATCAGTTAATAAAAAGCTGCTTAATGGCGATGCACTCTGCGGCAATTCTAGCAAAGGAAAACTATAATCTATGAGCTACAAATAAACATATAAAGAAGAAACGTAATAGAAGATTAAAAGCGCTCTATAATGAGGGTATTTTGACTGTTTCTGAAGGTCAAGAGCTTGCTGCAGCGCTTCAAGAAGATAATTTGCCTGACCAATTGACTACTCCGGCCGAGGCTTCTCAGTCTCGCAGGCGCGCACCACCTAAGTGTACGAATTGCGGACAAATAGGACATAAGCGCACGTCATGTAGGAATAATTCTATATAGAAATATAAGCGATTTTTTGGTGTTATGCATAAATCCGAATTGCTTCAATATGTGGCCGGTGGGTGGGTGTGCGGAATGCCCGTGTGTTCGGATTACCCGTGGAATACGTTAGCCACTTGGGTAGGTAGCGGAGGGAGTTATCGTCCGTGCTCTACAAGCAATAACCTATTTTGGCTCCTCTATATAGTTACCCAGCCCTAATGATGGTCATGCCCCCCGCATGATAATCAAGGGCTAGTTATATTCCTGTGATCTTATGTGTTACAAGTATATTTGTAATTGTATCCTGCACCCAAGGCAAGGTCCTTCCAGGCTAGCCATATGTAGATACTTTCCTCACAACACCAAGCCCTAGGCATCTGACTCCATCAATCTCTTTCTGTTGGGTAATGGATACAGTTTAACCAGCAAGGCTTTAATTATAGATAGCTGCAGCGCACCTAGTACTTCTGATACGCAGGGACAGGAGATTACAGCTGTACCGGCGGACTGGCGAAAGTACCTCAGAGCACACTTCACATTGCACGACATTGGATGCACTCTGCAGGTTCAGGTCAACCCAAGCACACCGCTTGTAATTAGTAAATTTGCTGATCCTAATTGGCCCTCAAAACGCCATTGGAAGATTAGCCAGTTGTCATTGTCCATAGGACCGTCGTAGCAGAAAGCTACGACGTTTTCTCTGTTTAGAAAACAGTCGACTATGTCGAGGAACTTAGATACGTGCTAAATAGCACGTTCTTTTCCCCAGGCTAAGTTCGAAAAGATATACTTGACAAATTTGACCAGTGCCTATATTCTAGATGATGTCGACATTGAGATGTCGGCATCTGTTCACATGACGAGCGGTGACCCTGGATACTCTCCGACACGCATATAAAGAAAGACCTCTCGTTCGTCAAAGAGAATCTTCCTTCTGTTTTTACCACCTTAGATAGTCAAACAGTCAGAAATTGCCAATATACAGATTTTATGCCACACTGAGCTTCATATAGCCGAATTAATCGACATCAACCCGAATATTATTCCTTCGAGGCTCTATTTCTCTTCAATACCAGAATCGTGCACTGCCATGCCAGAGTACATCTTGCAGTACTAACACCAAGAACCGGCAATGACATCACAAATACATCTACACCTACATCACATTCATGCCAAAACAACACCAAAGTCTTACAAGTATCACAATCTATATATTAGCACTATGCCAAAACGCAAGCGGCCATCCTCACGTCCTGCAGAGCCCACGCGTCGCTCGACTCGTCTTTGCCCCCCAAGAGTGGATGTGCAATCAAGTACGCTGTCAGAAGTATCAACTGACAGTAGAATGTCAGACGCTCGGCCCTCTCAACGACAGAAAGCAATCAATCAGATCAACAGCTATTAGCTGAAAGGACGTCATCATGAGGACAAATTGAGGACTGGGCTATTGGATTGTATCAACGATTTACCAAGCGACGGCTGCAATTCCATGACTAGGGATATCATCAACGCAGAGACTGACGACCAGCTGTACGCTGTCTATAATAATATATTCACAGTACTAATTTTTCCTAGTCAATCTGGATCAATACCTACTCGAATGTATACTAATTTTTGCGCAGTGATATCCCGATCTAGCGAAAGCTCTGTAACTGGATGCCCTGGCGTCTAGCGGAGAATCTAAATGCATCAGGAATGGAAGACATCATTGAGAAGTATCAGAAAGAATGGGAAGACGACAACCCCATTTCCATCGCCCCCGATGGGACGACAAACATCGCGCACGCTCTTCGTGTGGCCCTCTGGGCGAGAGTTGAGTGAGTGCTGCTACATTTGATCGCATTCAATGGGTGAGTACGGGATGAAGAGGCTACATGATTTTTATTATACTATATATAGCGTTTACTATGCATACAATAGCGTTGTATTGACATCTGTCTACTTAAGCATAGCTCTGAGATTTCAAAGATCAGTAGGCGTACGACCGAGAAATTAACAATATAGGATCCCTTCTGTCTTGGTAAAGTGAGCAACAACAAAGAGGTCCATATCGATTCCTAATATGAGATACGAGGTGAATAGCCCGAATATAATCAAGTCTACAAGAGTCAAGTGGCCACACGGGCTCTGATCATTATTAGGGCACCAGAACCGGTAGGCCTGGTTTGTGTGCTTGCCATTGGGACAGCAGACGTGTCAATTTGTGAGATTGCTAACAAGTTTACCAAAGGTTTGCCACGACCGGTGGTAAAGGTGAGGAGATTGGGATGTTTCATTATGGAGGTTCTAGCAGTTGTATCTTCCTCCGTAAGGGCATAAGTCTTGCTTGAGTCGATGGAGCTATCCTTGGTGATCAGGATAAGAACCTTCCGGTTCGCTCCGATTTGGCTTTCGCTTATGCGTCCGAATAATAAATACGACCCAATATTTTGAAGCCAGATAAATTGTACTCGTATGTGAAGTGATATGCAAGATTTTCTACAGAATATGTGACCAAGCGTTAAGCGTGGCTTACGCTCGGACGTACAGCTCTTGATGTATCTCTTCCAAACAACTACATGTAAACAAGCTCAAGACTTCGAGAGCAAAGAATGTTTGGGAGTGACAGTTATCTGCCATGCCAACGAAGTTGTGACGTTTGTTGATTTGAATTTCATTATATTGTTATGCATGATGTCCCAGTCCTTTGAATGCTCGGTTATGTACTCACACAAACCTGAAGAATATACTATTAATACAACGATACCCATCATGTCATGATCTAAAACCTAGACGAGAGAAGAGAAAGATGGGTAAACTATAGCTTTTGTTCAAGCAGATAGCCATTGGTCTTTAGCCACTGTTCCACATCTGCGCGGTCACGTTCGACCCAGTTGGTCTTGGACCGGATCGAATCTAAGCTCTGGCTGACAGCGCGGTCGAAACCCTTTGAGATCAATTAGTATTAGAAGCATAACAACAAGAAGAAGAAAGAAAGTCTATTGGCATACCTTGGTATCCTTGGAGGCAAAGAAGGCTTCGACCTCCTTATACTGCTGCTCGGTGCTAAAAGACGCAGCAGAGAGCTGGACGATGTTGCTGAGCATAGACAGAGCAGGCGGGAACCGTTCCACGAGGGTGTCCCAGTTCTGGGTCATCCATTTCCACCGTTCTTCTACGCCGGTGACGTGGGAGCGCAGACCGCCGAGTGGCATGTAGACATCCTGGTTTCGGACTTCGCCGTTGAGGGCCAAGTCCAAGGTCCGCTGCACCAGTTTGATGTCCTCGGCGGCGCCCAGGCTGCGAAGGGCAGTGTTCTTCTCGTCCGAGGTAGAGCCGTGGCGATATGTGTCCAAGATCACGTCGTACTCCTTTTCACCGCCGTTCTTCAAGACGATGTTGAAGACGCTTCCACGAAGGTTGGGGTGGATGGCGCTGCGGTCGCCTTCGGCGTAGCGCTTGAACATGTCTTGCGCGGCCTTGACCACTGTCGGATCACCGGCGGATCCTGCACTGCCGAAGAGCAGCGTCTTGAATTGCTGCAAGACGTGACCGTCTTGCTCGGAAAACTCCCATCCGACCTGGTGGGATTTCTCGCTCACCAGGGCACGCTGGAAGGCCTTGACGGCGTCGCTGATCTTCTTGTCTTCAAACAGCCAGGCTGCGCGGATGCTCGCGATTCGAGTAAGCATTTCATTCCAAACAATGTATTCCGACTCGGTGTTGAACCCCTTCAGCAGCGACAGCAGACCCGAAGTCTTTTGATAGCCGGCGGCGGCCAGGGCGCCCGAGTCGGCAACCATACCAGCACGGTCCTCGACCGTCAGCAGTCCTTGCTTGGCAGCCTGTCCAAGCTTCTCCAATCGCTCCGGGCTGTAGGAGGTCCGGTACAGGCCAGAGTGGTCTGCGTTCAGCTTGAAGAAGTCGAGGTCGGGGACCTTGAATTCGCCCTCTCGCCTATCCAGGACGAGTTCCTCGGAGACGCCGTCTTTCGTTCGGAGGCCCAAGAACACCGGGTAGATGACCTGGTCCTCCTCCGGTTTGACGTCGCCGGTGCGAAGGAAGCGGTTCTGCTTGATCTTCAGAGTTCCCGCGCCGGCATTCTCGGTGACCTGAACGACGGGGTATCCGACATTCTTTGTCCAGATATCCATCACCTGCTCGACCGGCTTGCCACTAGCATTCGCCAGGGCCGCCCAGAGGTCACCAGTCTGGGTATTCCCGTAGGCGTGCTTCTTGATGTAGTTCCGAACACCTTGGAGGAAGGTGTCCTCGCCCATGTATTTGGAGATCATGCGCAGAACCGAGGATCCCTTCATGTAGGAGATTGCATCGAAGATTTGGTTGATTTCATCGGCACGCTTGACCGGAACCTCGATGGGGTGACTGCTGCGCAACGAATCCAGGGCAAGAGCGCTCTGCAAGCTATCAATGACATAGGTTTGCCAGACCTTCCATTCGGGAAAGAAGGTGTTGCACGAGTACCACGACATCCAGGTGGCGAAACCCTCGTTGAGCCAGAGGCCATCCCAAAAGTCCATGGTGACCAGGTTCCCGAACCATTGGTGGGCCAGCTCATGCTGAACGGTCTCGGCAACACGCTGTTTCATGGCAGCGCCGCTGGTCTTTTCGTCCAGGAGCACGTCGACGACGCGGTAGGTGACTAGACCCCAGTTCTCCATAGCACCGGCGCTGAAGTCGGGAATAGCAATCATGTCCATCTTGGGCAATGGGTATTCACTATCAAACGCCTTTTCATAAAAGGCCAGAGTCTTGGCGGCCAGATTCAAGGAAAAGCGGCCGTGTTCAATGTCTTGATCCATGGTCGCATACACGCGGATGGGCACCCGGAAATCGTTGGTCTCGATATGCTTGAGCTCACCGACGATGAAGGCCAACAGATAGGTCGACATGACGGGGGTCTTATTGAACTTGACCGCCTTTCTCTTGCCGCCGGTGATGGTCGAGTCAACCTCGGTTTCCGACGCAACATCCATGTTGCTCAGACACGTCATGTGCTTGTCGGCAATCAAGGTCACCGTGAACTCGGCCTTCAGGGCCGGCTCGTCAAAGCAAGGGAAGGCGCGGCGGGCATCCGTCGGCTCCATCTGGGTCGAAGCAATGTAGCCGGTGCCCCCGTCAGCGGTCTTGTACGACGAGCGGTAAAACCCGGCCATGTTGTCGTTGAGAATGCCGGTAAAGGTTTGCTTCAATTGAGCCTTGGAGCCGGCGGGGATAGTGGTGTCGAACTTGAGAGTGGTCACCTGATTTTCGCTGTCATAGGAGGTAGCAGGGTTGGACGCAACGGAAACTCCGTCGACAGAGACAACGCTGCTGTGGATCTCAATCTCGTTTGTGTTTAACGAGATTGAGTTGGTGTCCTCGTTGACAGCAAGACTACACAGCATGGACATTAGTGACCTTCTCTCTTTGATCGGGCTAAAGTTTCAGACGCACTCGACAATCACGGTTCCTTCATAGGTGAACTTTTCAAAGTTGGGCTCCAGGGTGAGGTCGTAATGCAATGGCTTCACATTAGTCGGCAAGACCTCGCGGCTGGGGACAACGGACGAGCCCGAAGGCTGATCAGCATTCCTGGCGTGGCACATTCTGCGATAGGAGCAATGTCTCTTGGAATATTGGGCGAGGGGGGAGGCAGTGGTGGTGACGACCTGGCGCGGGCGAGTAGCAATCGAGGCAGCAGAAGCAGAAGCAGAAGCAGAGGCAGCAGTAGTCGGAGGACGTGAAGAGGCGAGCGAGGAATAGTACGGAGGAGCAGTGAGAGCACAACTTCTTTTCAACAATGACCGTCTTGCATTATACAGAGGAGAGTGTGCAGAGCGCCAGACTCGCGGCAGGGTAGGGAGGACGGACCGATGCATTCGGCCAGCGCGGAAACTTTGGGCGCACACCACGCAACGACAAACCAGACGAACGGCTGAAAGGAGGGGGCAGAAGGATTACCCCGCCAACAAACAACACAGCACACGCACACGCGACGCACAAGAAGGAGACGGTTCGTAGTGGGGTCTGGCGATGAGGCCGGAGTGACGAGGGCTGGAGTCTTCCCTTCGCTCTTGTCCAGTGGTTGCGGCCAGACGCGGGATCTGGGTCCGGATGGCCAATGGGAGGCCGCACTGGCGCGAGCTGTGGGGAGTACCACGTGACAGCTCACCTTTGCCTTTCCTCGTCTGTTTTTCCTCCCACTCTCTTTTTTCTCTCTTTTTCTTTCTCTCACCTGCATAACTCGTGGATACTGTACTGTATGTACGAGTTGGCAGATGCAGAGCGCATATGTATCTACTCCGTGTTCACGCCGTTTGCCCGGTGCTCCACGCCGATTGCCCGCTGCCAGACGATCCACCAGCAAGTTTGAGGGGTCCATTCGCCCCCTTTCGAGGAACGGAACCGATGGATGGACTGCCATAGATGACTGGGACATGCTTGAATTTTTACAGTCTATGAATGAAAGTTTTTTTTTTTTTTTTTTTTTGGATATAAGATTAATGCTGGATTCGTCCTATTCCCTATTTACTGCGTTCAGTCGGCAAAACGGCAATACAATGGCAGATGCAAACAAAGATTTACAAGAAACAGTAGAGTTCTATTTACTCTCCTCCCACGTCGACGACGCGTTCCCGGTGGCCGATGGCTTTCTGGGGCACACGCGAAAACACGTCACGCGACCATCCGTCCGAGTCGACGATGGACTCCTTGACGAGGGTGTAGTTGAAGGCTCGCGGAAGGATGATGGCCCAGAAGATGTAGTAGAGCGCGCCAAAGGCGAAGACGCCGAGGGCGACCACGCAATGCAGGTAGTACGGCAGCGACTCGTAGACGCTTTCGCCGTCGCTCGGGGGGATGTACGGTGCGATTGTGAGGTAGAGATTGGACAGGAAGAAGAAAAAGGTCACCGGGAGCGTTGCCCGAATGGCGGGCGCGTACGAGGGGAACTTGGACCGGTTGAGGTAGATGTAAATAAGGCCACCCGAGACAAAGACGTTGACGATGGAGAGCGGATACGAGATGAGACTGGTTTGCCGGTTAGCGAGGTTGGAAGGAAAACAAAAAGGGCTTTGCTCTCTGCTTACTTGAGTAGAAAGTTGTAGGCGTCGCCGGGCGGAGGGGCCAGCATGACAATGACCGACACGATATAGTGCTCGAACAGGCCGGCCGCAGGGGAGTTAAAGGGCTTGTTGCTGGCCCAGACCTTGGACAGCGGCAGGACGCCTTCACGTCCCAGCTCTTGGACGATACGGCCCTGCGAGAACATCACGGACAGGACGTTGCCAAAAGCCGACAGCGCGACAAAGACCGACATGACTCGTTCGGCGCGCTCGCCGAACATGTTGCGGAAAAAGGCTGCGGCGAGAATCTGGCCCGACGACAGGATCTCGTCCTTGGGCACGGCGGCGAAATAGGCAATGTTGACCAGGATGTAAAAGATTCCCACCGAAACGACGGCCAAGGGGGCAGCAATCTTGAGGGTCCTGGCCGGATTGCGGGTTTCACTCAGAGCCTGTAGGTTTTCTGGTCAGCCTCAACGCTGGATCTGGATGGGAACCAATAACAACAACTCACATAGTTGGCATTCGAGTAGCCGATAAACGACCAGATCACATTATACAGGGCATTGACAATGCCATAGCCACTGGCCTTTGTGCCCTCAAAGGCATTGGTGAAATTGTGGGGCTTGTCAATCTTGAGATGGCCGCCCAAGGCCGCCCACCCGCTGACGATGATGATCAGAATGATGATGAGCTTGACGATGCCCAGAAAGTTCTGCAGCCGCAATCCCCATTTCAGCGCGGTCGAATGGATGAGCAGCGCGGCGGTGATGCAGGCCAGGCCGACCCCGCGCTGGTTCCATCGGGTCACCTCGACCTGGGCGGCGTTGAGGATGTACTCGCCAAAGATGACGCTGTTGCCGGCGGCCCAGCCGAGCAGCGACGCATAGGCCGCGAACATGGCCGTGGCGAAGAACTTGGGCGATTTGTAGACATATTCGAGGTAGTTTTTCTCTCCGCCGTTGCTGTGAGTGTGTGCCGTCAGTCACGGACATGCGCCACCGTACAGGAAAAAAGAAAACAAAGCAAAGCCGTACCGAGGAATAGCAGTCCCCCATTCCAGATACACGGCGGTGCCCGCCAGCGCAATCAACAGACCGATCACCCAGATAAACAGGGCCAGGCCCACACTGCCCGTCTGGGAGAGGATCGAGCTGGGGGTCGCAAAGATACCCGTGCCGATGATGCGGTTGAAGATCAGCGCGAGCGCGCTGACCACGCCGATCTGGCGGCGACTCTCGGGGGTCGTGTTGAACACGGTTCCATCGTCTATAGATGAAGTTGGTACACTGTTAGTACAGAGTAGATCATATATCTATCATTCAGCGAGAAGAGAAACCAAGGAGATGGACGTACAGAGTTGAGAAATGGGGTCGGCTTTCTTGGGAGCGTCGGCACCTCCGACGCCAGCAACTCCGGCATCAGCTCCAGCTTCAGCTCCAGCCCCGGGGTCGTCGCCTTTGACAATGGGGTCGAAAGACTTTGACGACATGGTGCGAGTACTCAGCCTGATCGGCACGATAACCTTTGTGGACAGAGACTCGGAAAGGAAGGATGAGACTATAAGCTAGTCCCGGGACATGGGAGTTCCTCCTTATATTAGAGGCCAACAAAAGGAAAAAAGAAAAAGCAAGGAAAAGAAATGTGAACAAGCGGAATAAAACGGTTAAAGACGGGGGAATAATGCGTTGGTGTAAAAAAGAGTAAGAAAGGAAGAGAAAAAAAAAAAAAAAAAAAAGGGACGGTCGGNAAATCACGATCAATGCAACAGTGACACGAGCCTCGACGACAGATACCACGTGCTAGAAGAGCTGCGTCAAGAGCACGAGGCAAACAAACACCAAAAAGCACGGCCGAACCAACAACAAGATGATCCCGCCAAAGCAGAGAAGAGGGAAACCAAGGGATACGGTCAACTCCCAACGACTTCAATGGAGAACCAGAGCATAAACAGGAGGATAATCGGGCAGAAGAGATGCATGAACTATCACGGAATTAGACATATAGCCTAGTTCACGGGCCCCAAATCGGATGGCGCCATTATGCTTACTGTATGCACCCTGAACTCTATGAAATTTTTCCTGGCTGGCTTCTAGAAATTTTATACAACGGCCAATCAGCGCGCGGTGGCCACAGCAAGCGGGCACGATGACACACGGAAACCGAGCACGTCATTTTGGCTGCTGCAGTGTAACCGCGTTTGGACTGTTTAGGCCGGGCCAGGGCTTGGTATGCCTTCTGTAGTCAGGAGTCAGTAAGCACGGCATCCTGGTATAAAATATCAAATATAGAGGATATAGTGGTTAGCCAGAAAAGAAACGAAAGAAAAAGAAAAAACAAGGTTGGCATGTCCGGCCCGAGCTGTTCTTTTCACGTGATTGGAGTCGGCATACCGATCCCGCGATTTCCTTCTCGTATACCGCGATTGCACAAGTCAACGATCCGGTAGTCTTGACCATAATATCGTCATTCCATTCCAGAATAATAGATACACCAACACCAACCCAACGCCAACCCATGATGAGAATATATAACATAAAATAATGTATATACAAAAAACGACAAGATCCCGTCAAAACACCCCGAAAAACCAAAGATCAACCCATAACCAAACCAAAGCAAAGCAGCAATCACGCCGGCCGACGAACCCGTGTCGATGCGTACTCCTGTGCCTCGCAGCGCTGAATGTCTCAATGTCAAGGTCCAAACGTCAGAAGCACACGGTCAATCTGGTGCCACCGCACAACACGGAAACGAAATCGATAAACTCCATGGCCAATCTCTTCCATATAATTCAGTGCCCACAAGCTCCCCCAGTCAAAACAACATAATCCAAAAAAAAAAATAAAAAAAAAAAAAAAAAAAAAAAAAAAAAAAAAAAAAAAAAAANACAAAACCAGACAAAGAATAGAGAGAGAGAAATAAGTTCGACAACGAAAATAGAACCCCAGTCCCTGCCAGGGATGATTATTATTAGGTATCCAACGAGATCGATGTGCAAGACGGCATGGATAGAGAAACAAAAAGTCGGACGGCTCATTCGGTCCGATTTCCGCGCTTTCATCGGGGTGGGCTGATGCCGGTAACTGGATAGGCCACGGCCGGCGAGCTGGGCCGATTGTTGTTCATCGGCGGTGTTTTGCCCGGCGACGTGCCCACGGGAGCAGACTTGCGTTTACCCATCACCGCTTTCTTCTTCCGCAGCGACGACAGGCGGGCTCGGATGCTCGCAACGACTATGACGAGTGAGCAAAAGATCAGAGAGTGGAGTTAGTCACTTCCAGAGGGATAACAAACGTACGCTTGACAACCACCTTGCGATCCTCCACTTGCACACCATCGAGGTTGACCTTGTCCGCGTCCGCACCCTTCTCGTTCGGCGGGAGCTCGTCGTTCTCCAACACAGCCTCGAGCATGCGGATTGCGGTGATGTACGCAATCTCACACCCGGCAAGATCCTCTCCGGTGAGCTCATTGATCGCCGCCGCCCGGCTCATCTCGAGCGCGCGGTCGTACATGAGTTTCTCGGCCGTGACGCCGGAGCTCACGATCACGTTATCCGCCGAAGTGCCCAGGGCGCCCGCCGAGACCGATCCGAACGAGTGATTGTCTGGGTGGCTGGGATGGTCGGGTGAGAGCCGCTTCTGGCCCTCGATGAGCTTCAGTCGAACAAATTCGGCCTTTTCCAGCACCTCGTTGAAGCGGTTGCGCACCCATTGCACCACGCCGTTGATGCGGGTGCCGACCAGCGCGCTGGTGGCCGGCGTGCCGGGGCTCGTCTCGGTGAAACCGTCGCCGCGGTTTTTGCGCGACCACCAGGCGCCGGCAATGTCCATGGACTTGGCCAGGAGCGCCAGCGCCTTGACATAGAGCACCAGAGCCTCTTCGGAGAGCGTGACGATGGCGTCCGGGGGCAGCTCGCCGTCGTCGGCATCTGGGAACACTGCATCACCAGGCTGGCCGGGGCTGTCGGATTGCATGGACGGCGCGAGCGGGATCAGCTGTTTATATTTGACCTCGGCAAACCCGTAGACGACGTCGCTGCGAGTGGCACATTCCTCGATGAACTGGACGGTGCGCGTATCCTCGTCGACGGTCGGGTTCGGTTTCCCGCCCTCGTTGGTCAGCAGGAGATTCGGCTGTGCCGCGGGATAGGCAGGAAACGGGTTGTAGGCCAACGGCGGCGATCGGCCGCTCTTGCCCAGTCCCAGGGGCGGCGAAAAGCCGACACCAAAGAGCCGCCCACTGGCCATGTTGAGCGCTTTCGAGATGGCCGATGTGGCCGACGTCGGACTCTGTCCGTAGCGGCGTTCATACGAGCCTTGCCGCGTGTGGGAATCGGCGCGAGCGCGGCCGGAAATCTGCACAGCGTTGGGGGACGCTGACGGGCCGGTCAAGGGGACGTTCTGCACGGTGGCTCGCCGCACGATACCGCCGGATTGACGCGACAGCGCGTGGCCAGTTCCCGAGTGAATCCGAGGGCTGTTGGCCAGCTCGTCGGCAAATGCATTGACCTCGACCGCCTTCTTTTCCACCAGGACATAGTCGCGCTCAAAGGCGACATCCTGCGCGGCACGCTCCCGCTCGTCTTTGGCGCGCCGTTCGTCCTGCTCGATGACGGGCGATGCCAGCGGCGAGGCCCGACTCGGCCGCCGTTCAATGGTCGTCTGGTTGGGGAGAGGAGAAGTCTGGTGAGAGACGGGGCCGGGCCGCCGGCCAGTGACTGCGGCTCGCTGGAGATCGCTGGTGCGCGAGGCCCGCTCGCCACTCGCCGTCCGCTGCATGCCCTCGGACCGGGGTGACGAGCCCAAGACGGCTCGGGGACTGCCATGCTGCTGTGGCGGTGTCGAGACGGGCGACCGAGCGACCGGAGGCTGCTCTTTGATGACATCCTCTGGCGACGGCAGGTTGCGCGCTGGTCGCGGCTGCTCGTCCTCGGCTTCACGATATGGGCTGTCCGGTGCCGGGGCGGGCTCAGGTTCGGCAGAGGCTCGGCGTCGGGCTGAGGCTAGATCATCGCCGACCAAGCCGGGGATGTCTTCTTGGAGCACGACGTTGCCAAAGAAGTCGGCAAAGCTCATCCGCTCGACGGGGTTCCGCTTCAAGAGTCGCCGGATGAGCGATTTGATGGCCGGCGAGGTTTCCAAGTCCTCGGGGAATCGAATGTTATCCTCCTGCCGTTCGATCTTGCGCAGCAACTCGACGTGGTTGGAGGCCCGGAAGGGAGGCTTGCCGACGACCATTTCGTACAGCACGGTGCCGACGGACCACAGATCGGCCTTGGCATCGTATTTCTCATATCGGAGGATTTCTGGCGCCATGTAGAGGGGCGAGCCACAGAGTGTTTCGGCCAGGGAGGTCGACGGCAGTGACCGGGCGAAGCCAAAGTCGGCGATCTTGAGCATGGGCAGGGTGTCGAGGCCGGCGAGAGGCGTAAAGGCGTCGTCGCTGCCTTTGTACGGGACCACCTGGGCGACGCCGTTGCGATAGGAGAGCGGCGATGGGCAGAGCAGGAG
The DNA here is from genome assembly GCA_001657655.1 of Talaromyces piceae. Taxonomy (NCBI): domain Eukaryota; kingdom Fungi; phylum Ascomycota; class Eurotiomycetes; order Eurotiales; family Trichocomaceae; genus Talaromyces; species Talaromyces piceae. The sequence continues at coordinate 2,323,800 of JNNX01000004.1, read as the reverse complement.
GTTCTGGGGCTTGATGTCGCGGTGGACCAGGTCGGCCTGGCGGAGGAACTTGAGCGCGCTGGAGAGTTGTTTGAGAAAGTGGCGGACGACGACCTCGTTCAGCGCACCGACGGGCGGGTTAGGGTACTTGATGATCATGTCTCTGGTGTAGCGGTGGTCGCGCAGGCTGTCCCGTCTCTTGATGAACAGAGACAGGTCGCCGAGCGCGCAATACTCCATCACCAGGTGGATGTGCGAGGACGTTTCATGGCAGTCGATCAGCGCGACAATGTGGGGATGATGTAGGCCCTTGAGGATATCGATTTCCGAGTAGAGGTTCTCCTTGAGCTTCTTGTTGAGCTTGCTCAGGTTGACGGACTTGATCGCGACGTAGGAGCGATGTCTCTTGACGGTATCATTAGCACGTTCTGCCGCCCTTTCCTACAGTAATGAACAAGTTATAAGAAACAAAGAAGAAGAAGAAGAAGAAAATCAAAACATACCGAGTGCACACCCTGGTAGACCGTAGCAAAGCTGCCGCGACCAATCTCGTCGAGCCTGAGGTAGCGGCCGATGGGGACCTCCGGGCGAGGTCCATCGCGGGTCCGCCTTGACGCAGGCGGCGGATGTGCAGCGGCCATGAGCGACGTGACCAACCGTTCGATCTCTTGTTACTTTCTTTTCCTTCACAACTACCGGGACAACGGGGTACGGGGAGACGGCGACCAAGCGTGGCCCATGAGGACTGCTGATGCCCTGGAGGTGCCCGGATAACAGCTCCCTCTCTCTCTCTCTCTCTCTCTCTGTCTCTCTCTTGTTGTTCCCTCTCGCTAGCCTTATCCTATCGATGACTCAAAAGGCAGTCGAGATATAAAGGTCGGAGCAACAAACCAAAAAAGAAAACCGGCACAGGTCGACAGGAAAGGACAGGAGGTTGCAAGAGAAAAACTCGCAGGATCCCAGGGTTCGGCGTCGGGACCGGTATGACGGCAGGCAGCAAAGGGTTGCTGGGTCGAAAGTATGATAAGTGAGGTGGTTAATCGATAGATAAGCGTTGAGCTAGGAGCGGACTGCTGCTAGCCACAGACAGGACAGAGAAGATGGCGCGACTATCGAGCCTCGCAGCCAGGAACGGGGGGGGACAACGATGCCACCGACAGAGAGCGGATGCAGAGGTCGGGCAATCAACAGACAGGAGAACGATGTCCGCTCGATCGATGCAGAGAGAGAGGAAGAAGAAGAGATGAGACGAGACGAGATAGATATGAGCAATTGGTGGACGATGGCCCGATGCGGTTTAGCCCGGGCGCCGGGGGCGGGGACGAGTCACAAGCGCGCTTCCGTCGTGTTGAGTTATCACCATGGCATCACTCTGCTGTTCCGTCGCTCGTCGTCCTTGGACATGATGTCTCATTCTTTTTTTGGTGTCTCGGTGTCGGTCTCTGTCTCTGTCTCTGTCTCTGCCTTATGTCACGGGCAAGACCGGATCAGCCTACCGCGCCCGAGTGACAGCAGCGACGATGGGCACACTGCCTCCGTCCTGGGACGCGCAGTCACGGCAGCGGTCACGGGGCTGAAACTGCTCGTCGAGTGACCGCTGCCCCTGCGATCCCAAACAGGACGTCATTATTGTTAGTATCTAGCACTGGGTGATTCGGCTTTCCACGGAATACTACTGTCGCTGTCTGTTTGGCTTTTTACAATATGTATTTCTCTCTCTCTCTCTCTCTCTCTATATATATTTCTCTACAGGGTTGCTTTTGGTTGAATGCTATAGTCGTACGTATTAGCAGGCGGCACTAGTTGTCGTAGTTGTGGTATGATGCCGTCCTCCAACCCCGGACAGCCCAGAATGCGGCGTTGTGATTGGTGGTGGTGGGTCCACTCCAGACGACGAATGGCCCGTCTGGTGTTCTCACCCTTCTTTAACCAGAGGAAATACCGATATCACTCTGGACTGCCTGTCAAGCTGCTGTCAAGACCGGCATTGTCTGTACTCTGAACCGCGCAGGAAACGAAGATTGGGCAATGGGCAGAGTCCATCTCACAAAAATGAGAGACTACAGACAACGAATCATGGCAGCCTCTGACTGGAGACCCGTCCAGCGATAAGCAAGCCACTCGCGTCGAGATCGACAGCGCCAGAGGCTGCCCAGTGCCTCAAAAACCGTCCAGTGATAGCGAGCCAGCCAGACTAAAGAGTCCGAAATAGAATCTCCAGGCTGTGCTGGTACCAGTCTAGTCTGGCCAGTACTTGCTTCTTATTTTTCCTGTTGCTCTTTTTCCTGTGGCTACAAGGACGACAGACCAGAAAGGGACAGTCACTGTCGGTCTGGTTGGGACTCGCCCGCCAATATACGCCGATCCGAGTTCCGCGGCCGCCTGCATGCAGCCTGCACGACCACGTCCATCCCCCGATTGACACTCATTGGTTAAGCTGAGGCAGGGAAGTAGGGAGTACAGAGCCACTTGGTGCTGCGTCTGTACACTGTACAAACCGACCACCCTTTACAGGGCTGTACTATTCAACAGGCAGACACGTACACGTACATCGAGTCAGAGTCACGGCTCCACCAATATCCCAACGATTATGGCAGCAGTAGTGATAGAAAGCACCGTAAGTTGTTTGACTCGTCGGTAAACCTGTAACCGTCCTACTTACTGCCTTACTGCGGCTCTTCTTCCATCAAGCCCCCGGCACTACTGATTCTGCCTTGCAAACACAATCTATTCTGGTATCATTCGTCTCAATAGCTAAATCGAGATTCAAAATGCGTAAAAAAAATAAAAAAAAGAAAAAAGGGGGGGGGGGGGGGGGAAAAAAAAAAAAAAAAAAAAAAAAAAAANATTGTATCCATTGTTTCATTGTATGCATGCAAAAACATCGTAACCGAATCATATGTATAGTAAGAGGAGAGGAAGGGAAACGAAACGAAAAGATATCAAAGGCCCAGTCCCCGGACAAGCAGCCACAACACCACCGGTACAATCACGTTATCATTACCTCCCGTCAGAACCGCCTCCGTCAGACTGGCGCCGCCTGCCGCAATCCCACACTTGGCCGCGACCAGCAGCCAGTCCGCAAGTCGAGATGTCGTCGACGACGACGACGACGACGACGACAAAGACACAGAGGCTGGCCATCCGCCAGCGCTCAGCCAGACGCGGGCCAGAATCAGCCCGGCAAAGACGGCCACCATAAAGGCCAGGCTGCCCTGCAGCGATTTCCCGCCGCCCCAGAACCATTTCTGTCGGCCGAACCGCCGACCGACCAGGGATGCGGCGGCGTCGCCCAGGCCGACGCACACGATCCCACTGACCATGCTGGTGTCGCGAGTGGTGACGTCCCAGCCGTGCCAGGGGCCGTCACCGATGCGCGGCGTGTCGGCGAGCGAGAGCCACAGCGGGATGGCGCATCCGATCAACAGGAAAATGTGCGAGACGATCACGGGGCCCCGGTGGTCGCGTCCGTCGGTGTAGGGTGCCAGGAAATAGGTGAGCGGTTTGGCGATGGGAGGCACCTGGCACGCCCGGAACAGGTCCAGCAGCAGGAACCCGGACAGAACCAGGGCCAGCGCCAGCCCGGCAAAGGCCGGATCGACATAGGTGACCGGAAGGAACATCAGGACCATCATGCCGTGGAAAACCTTGCGCCGCGTGTCCACCTCGGCCACTCTGGTGAGCTGCAACACCACCGCCATGCCCACCAGCAACACCACCACGCAGTATCCGCTGATCAGAAGCCGCGTATTGGCCGCGCCGAAAGTGTCGTGGCGCAGGTGTTCCATCCAGCCCGCATGGCAATGCGGCTCGTCGGTTCGCGCTGGCAGGCGGATCCAGTGCTCAAGATTCCACATCACCGTCCACAGTCGAAAGGACGAGAGGTTGCCAAACAAATAACCCAGAGCCCAGCCAAAGGGGTCGTGTCCATACAGCGCCTGTTCTGCTACGTACTTACGTATCGGTACAGCGATGATCAGCAGGACCGCGCCAAAGATGTACCCGGCATAGAGCCACCGCCGGACGCGCGCCTGGGCCGCAGTCAGGGACAGGAACGACGCCAAATCAGGCGTCAAGGACCGTTTGCGCCGGCCGCCCGGCGTCGTTCGCGGCCCCGCGGGCTTCAGGGATTCGATGGGTTCCAATGTGGAAATGGTGTGGCGTCGTCGGTGGGAAACAAGCAGCTGTTTCGTGCTAGCCCATGGAGTCGACCACAGATCGTCCAGTCTGATGCTGCTGCTTCCTTCAGCTGCCGACGACGAAGCATCTCGCCGCAGAAAGAAGCCATCCCGCCACGACGGAAAGCTTCTCTGGCGCCTGGCTGAGACCGTGGGTGGTGCATCGGCCTCGTCGCTGTCCGTGTCCGTGTCTTCACTATGCACACCGAGCCCGCCAATCTTCTCGCACAGCTTATGGTCGAGAAAGTTGAGCAGCTTCTTCGGCGAGAGAGAAGTGCCCGGCGGTCGCCGGAACTTCCAAGACGGGATGCGCGCCAGGGTGATCTCCCAGTGCAGAAAGGTGCGGCAGAGCACCCAGACACTCAGTCCGCCTAGCCACAAGAGCGCTTTGAGAATCTCGGCCTGCGGCGAAGCGGCAAACAAGAACAGATTGACCAGGCCGGTGCCAAGCAGCTGAAGCTCGGCCGGAAGCAGACTGGTCGTCAGAAGAAAGTGTAAAGTGGGTATCAACGCTTGGTGGAGGGGGAATAGCAAAAGCAGTAACTCCGAGTCCAGTCCTCGCAGAGACAGCGGCACCGTGCCGGCGCCATGCTCCGAGCAGAGAACAGGAATGCAGGCGACTACCCAATGGCAGACGCTAAGACCATGACGCAGTCTATCAAAAGGAATGGCTTGCGGCGGGACAGACGAGAGACCGAGAATGATGTTGGGTAGCAGCAGCACCGGCCGGTGCCGATGCGCCGACAGAGCCACCAAAACAGGAATTAAAACAGGGTATAACAATGGCGCCGGATCGAAGCTCGAGGGTATACAAAATGAAAACGTCACGCGTGGTGTCCGGCGCCGGAACGACACGCGAACGGGGTACAGAGCGTAGAGGGTCGTAACTAGTAATACATAAACACACAACTCTAGGTAATCAAAGAAGATCAGCATGACATCCTCGTTCCAGCAAATAACTATAGAAGCCAACACCTACCTCGCTGCCACAAGACTGCAGACGAGCGCGCCTCCTCATCAAGTAACACGATCCCACCCACCGAGACCAACAGGACCGTCTCGGTCAGCCTGCGGAGCACCTCGTTACGCCTTTTGAGCGCAATGAGCCGTCGCACCGAAGTTGACGTGCGCGCCGACTCTTCGCTCGAGCTGCGTTTGGATGCTGCCCGGGTCACAAACAACGACCAACCCGATCGATCAGACAGCCAGTCGAGCGCCGGATCATCGCGAACGACGCCATTACGCAGTCCCTTTCGCGATCGGACCGGTGGTGCTGGCAGCCCCTTCAGCAGCCCTGTGCTTTCATCATCTGCTTCTGTGCCGCTGTCGCTGGAAGTGCGTCCTGCCGCGGCTGTTCGCCGCGCGGCTCGCGTGTGTCCCAGTGACCGATCCTGTGATAGCTCTGCCAGTCTGGAGCCGATGCGATGATACGGATGCGGCGATCGCGAGAGGGTCCGTACCCGGTCTGCCGAAGTGCTAGGACGCGGACGAGGACGAGCGGGGTCCAGGCGAGCAGAGTGCGAAGAAAAACCAGGCGCCGATGGCGATGGCGACAATGAGCGGTTCCGGACGTCTGGTCTGTCTGTGCTATGGGGCGTGGATGACGGTGCCATCGCGCATTGTTTGTATTTCTCCAGAGATATTCAGCTGCCGCGGCTTGTGATTGCCATGCCGTTGTCGTTTGTTTATCTTTCTCTCTTTCTGCCTTTGTCAAGCTCTTCTTCTGAAAGGATCGAGGGGCCTGCTTTGAATGAAGACCAGCGAGACAACGGTAGAGCAGGAACGGACGGGCAATGTGTCATGTCCTACCCGACCAAAAATCAAGCAAGCCTGCGCCGTCGAGCAGTCAATCAGATGGTGCAACTGACAAGCGAGTGGACAATGTTTAAAGGGGGGGGTGCAAATATCAAAGCAAAAACCTTTGGCAACAGAGTGGCTGGTGTGTGTTGAGAAGAAAAAAAAAAGGGCCCCAGGGTCAACGCAATCACATGTGCGGAGAGCTTGCTAAGGTGTTCCGTGCAGCGAGCGTGGCGTGGCGTGGCGGTTTCCCTCCAGTGCCACCGCCCGGTCTAGACATTCTACGCGATACTATGGCTTTTTAAATGTTTATTTTGTGCCACAATTGATAGTATCCATGTAAATATATGTACATTTTTATGTTACTACTTAGACACCCTAATGGTCATCACTGCAGCCATGGCCTGCCCTGACTCCCCCCAGATGCTCCTGCAAGGAACCAACTGTGCCCTGCCTGGATTCGACATCCCCCTTTTAGCTAGGTAGATAACGACATGGCTGTTGGCATGGTCACATGGCAGCTCAGCGATCACATCATTGATCCGGGCATTGAGAGCCTTGTCTTCTGTGTGGTTCAGTCCAAATCCGATTGTGTAGAAAACGGTCGGGCTGTTGTTGATCCTCGTGCACCAGATCTGCGTATCTGCAACCGTCGAGTCTTTGTATTCTAAAACCACACCGCTACTTGATGTACCAAGAGCTTGCCACTCAATATGGCTGCCTCTAGGAAGCGCCTCAACCTCGACTGCAAAGAGCGGACAAGTCCCTGTTTGGCTCTCGTCGTCAACGCGGTCAAAATTGGGAAGCGGCGGCAGACGCCGTGCAGACCGAGGGCTCTCGCTCAATCCATGTTTGATATCCCAGACATCTAGATCGGCGTCTTCTTCGTCGTCTCCCTGCTCTTCTTCTGGTCTGGTCAGGCTCTGCCACAGCTTGTGTGCCAGTTGTGCTTTGGTTCGTATGCGTTGTTGTGCGTCCGTGGCCAGAAAGGCAATGCCGCTCAGCCACCAATCAACCTGCGTTGCGCGTCCAACCCTCCAGAGGTGCTGCAGCGACAGTGTTGCATGGAGGCTAAAATCCTCAGCCCATGGTATCTTCCCAGAAGCAGCAGCAGCAGCTCGGGGAATCTCCATTGACGGTGGATCCAACGGAATCTGACCAGCCACGAAAACGAGTCCGCCGCCAGTCTCAATCGGCGTGTCGAGCTGGCAGGGCACAGCTATGGCCTGCGAGTATGGTCCTATGTTAGCGGGTGCCCAGTACGAGCGCGACTGCACGTGAAGCCCCCTTCTCAAGCGGCGAGCGCCAAGGTCGATAGTAAAAGAGACCATAATCTGGACGCCAGCGGGGAGACACTCGCCGCAGGCAACCGTCACTCGGGCTGGAGGATTCGGTTTTGAAAAAAGGGACACGTAGATACTGTTCATGGGAGCAAAGTCATCCATAGACCGGAGTAGGACAGTTGCAAAGACGATATCGTCAGCAGTAGGCTGCGTAGAGGCTACTACGCCCTGGGAGAGGATGTCTTGTAGTTTTGCTGAGATGCCATGCATCTGTGCACCGGCGTTGCGTCCAGCCTCTGGCGCCGTGAGATTTGATATCGTCCACGTGTTTGCATCAATTGCTGTGTGAAACTCGACCACAGGGAGAGGTCGACAAGCAGATTCAAAAGTCGCTTCGTCTGCTGCTTCTGCTTCACGTATCACCTCCCCGTTCAACAATCCCAGCGCCTGCTGAAAAGGACCATCCAACTGAGCCGGCCGCGGTATATCCTCTAGCCTCACCTCTGAGACAGACGGTTCCTTGTCTACACACTGCGCTCTCGCAATAGACAAATAGCAAACACCGCCTCCGGCCACATGAGCCCTTCTATCGGCATCCTCGACCACGATCCTCTTCTTCCAAAGAAAGGCTGGCCCATCTAATGCCAACGTCTCATACTCACCCCCTTCCCCCAAGACGGCCTGGTCTAGATCGTCGACAGCAAAACGGCTCATCGCCTTCTCCAACCGCCTTCTCACCCGTTCGTCGGGTGACGAAACGTTCGCCCACAACGAGCCCTCATCCAGCCCGCCCGAGGCTACCTTGATAATGCGTGCCTCACAGCCAGCGCCAGCCATATCCTCCAACAGTCCACAATTCGTCATCTTGGCGTCTCTGTCGCCACTAACCGGGCGCGGAAGCTCAGTGAACATCCACAGCCACGCAAGCGGCACCAGACTCAAGCGGGCCGCGACGTTCTCAATGCGCGTGCGCTGGTACGTCGACAGAATTGCGCCGGCCGAGACGGCATTTGCATGTGGAATGTCTTGTTTGATGCGCGTGAGCAGCGGAACCAGAGACTCTGTTTCGTCTGCCGGCGCAGATATGTGACGGTCATTGTCGCCGTCATTGTCATTGCCGTAGACCCTGGACGTATCGACTGCGTCGCCCAGGATGGGAGCCCGGTAGAGCGGGATTCCCAGTGCACTTTCGTACAGTGGGATGACGTTGTGCCCTACTGTTTGATACATGAAACTGTCCATGTCGTCTTGCTGCTGCTGCCGGTTTCCCGGTGAGGACTCTGGCAGCGGTGGGTGCAGGTTCGCCAGGGCGACAACGCGGTGACCATTGCGGATGCAGTGTAAAATCGAGTAGAGAGAGTCTTTGCCGCCAGAGATAAGCGCTATTACATTCAGCCCGGAAGACGGCGTTGATGCGCCGGGTGCCATCGCTCTCCTATGATGTCGTTTTGTGAGATCGATGTCGGTGGTGAAGTGGAGATGCCGCGAGGGGCAAGAGGTTGCTGCTTCCGTGGGCTACACCATCCCCCCAAAAGTGCAAGCAGATCGATTCCATCCAGTGTATGAGGCTACATAACGTTTGTATTCATAAAAAAGAGGTTTGGCAGATAATATTTTCATTCATATATCTCAGCCTAACAGTGCCAAACTAGTGTCCACAAGAAACTAATAGATAGTGCGACAAAAGAGACTTGAGGCTTAACACAAAGGGATAAATGAAATGAGACTAAAAAAAAGACAAGGAGAAAATACAAGTCCATACAAGACAGCGATAGATGCATATAGAGGATATAAGAAAAAGAAAAGGAAATGGAAAAAAAGGTATATATATGCTCGACGGGGTATGAGTGTTTGAGGATGGGACAACAAAACAATAATACAGGGTGTGTGACCAGCACCGTATGGAGGGAGCCGAAGACAAACAGAGTAGATAATTACAAATTTGAATATAGGCAAACAAATAGATCGGCAGAGAAAAGGAGAAAAAAAAAAAGGATTAAGTGGAGGGGGGAACAACAAAGGAAATTTAAACGGCAAATGCGACGCAAAACACTCACAATAGCAAAGAGCAAGGAAGCAAAACCGAGGAGCAATGCCAAAGGAGAAAAAAAAGGAGAAAATAAAAAAAAAAACCAACAAACGCAAACAGATTGGGAAAGGAATAAGATGTATATATATGTATATTCCAAACCCCGGTAAGTTTTTTTTGTTTCCCACTCAGGCTGGTGGTAATCGTAAGCTCTATCCATCAATATATGTTGTTCTTTTTTCTTTTTCTTCCGCATCCCACCAAAATGCAAGCAACCAAGCTCCGGTGAAATGACTTTCGCGCGATGACGATCCAGGCTCAAAGAATAGGAGGAGTAACTGACGACCCAACCGAGGCGCCAACAAAGGAAAGAGAAATGAAAAAGATCAAACCCGAACCAAAGTGATGCAGAAAAGTAGTGTGAAAAAAAAAAAAAAAAGGTTATGTTCTCGAATGATGATTACAACAATTCGCCTTGATAAAGGGTTGAGGCTATTAAGTGTATCTCTCCTGGTCTCGTGTCATCATGAAGCCCTTGTCGGATTGACCGACTATGTAAAGGAAAAGGCGACAAGGGCCGAGATGCGAAGCAATGATGACGTTTGCACTTAGGCAGATCCTTCACGCTTGCGCTTCTTCAGAGGTCGGCGGTCCGTCGACGTGGGCGAGTCGGACGCGATGCTCGACGACGACTCGCTGGTGGTCGAGTGCGTGGCGGCGGCGTTGGCAGCCTCATACAGCGTAGTGCCCAAGGCTCCGGCATCTTCATCGTACGTCTGGCCATTGACATCATGGTTGTCTTCCAGAACGGTCATGACAACAGATCCGTTGCCATGAGTCCGAGCATGCTGAGCGAGGTTGTCGCTGCGAGAGAACTTCTTGCCGCACTCGTTGCACTCGAACGGCTTGTCTTGGGTGTGCAGCGAGCGGTAGTGGCGCTTCAGGTGCTCCTGGCGACGGAATCGGCGCGAGCACAGGTTGCAAACAAAGGTCTTGGATGGGTCGTCGGTAAGCGACTGCTTGCGGCCGCGGCGGCTTACAGGAGCCTGGGAGCCCGAGCCGTCAGACGGACTCGACGCGGCGCTCGCATCTCCCTTGGCAGCCGAAGCCGCCCCGTTTGACTGAGAAGCCTTCTTCTGGGTCTGGGTGGTATTGCCGTGGGTGGTCACGGTGGCTCCCTGGTTGAGAAAGTCGGACGATTCGGACTCGGGAGACAAGGGCTGCTTGACGCTCGACTTCTTGGCGGTACGCTTTGCGGACTGCATGTCTTGGGCAACACCCTCGTCGGCCAGATTCTCGGCCAGACTGAGGGCAGGCAGACCAGACTGGGCGATGGCGTCTTCGTCGTCGAGGTCGTCAAAGCTCTGCTCGCTGAGGAAGCCGTCCTCATCCAGCGAGTAGGGGTCAATCCGCTGGCGTTTGTCGCCCAGGTAGAACGAGCTCGAAGCGGACGGGGCAATGTCGACCAGACCGTTGACCAGCTCTTCGTCCGAGTCCAGGTCCGAAAAGCTGTCGAACTTGGGTAGCGTGGTCAGCGTGGTCTCTGAGCAGGCCGGGAAGCCGGCAGCCGACACGTCGTTGGACAGGGTCAGGTTTCCGCCGCCCAAGAGCAGGGTGTGCTGGTGCTCCTCCTCGTCGCCGGTGGGCAGCGCAGGCAAGGGCGGGAAGTCGGTTGGGGTGGTGCAGGCGAGGGTCGAGTCGACCGTCAGTTTGCGAGGATCGCAGAAGTTGGAGCTGGCGTGCTCCGAGGCGGCGAGCGAGGAAGTCTGGTGGGAGAGGAGCGCCGTCGGCCCTGGCGACGGCGAGGGCGACAGGGATGGGCACGAGGTGCTAGCGGGCAGCAGCTGCTCTGGTTGGCTGGTCGAGGCGGTGACGGCCGGCGGGTGAATGAACACTGCTTTCACGTGATTGGTCAGATCTGTATACTATACCAATTCCGCGCACTACCACACTACCAACACCGGGTAACGCAGCAAGCAGTTTTCATTTTTATCTTTTTGGGCTCTGGACAAACATACCTGGAGTGAGCGGAGGCGAGTCGGAGCGTCCCCATTCAGGCTTGGCAAGAATCTCCGCGTGGACTTCGGACTCGCAACCTTCCTTGACGCCCTCCATGTTCTCGAAACCGGAAAACGAGCCGTTGACGGGCGTGTGGATCATGCCGCAGGTCGATGGCGGGCTGCTGATGGTGCTCCCCGAAGCCGACAGCGGCGGGGTCGAGGGAAAGCCATAAAAGTCCGAGTTGACAAAGCGCGTATCCAGCGGCAGCAGATGGGTGGGCTGCGGCGAGGCAATGGGAGTCATGTTCATGTGCGAGTGCAGCTGATTCTTGTGTGCCGTGAAAATCGGCTGTTGTTGCGGATACACAGGCATGGGGGCATGGAAAGTCGGCATATCCGACGGGTGCGAGACGTACTGGCCGTTCGTCGGTGGTTGTTGCTGTTGCTGTTGTTGAAAATCCACTTCGGGGCTGTAAATGTAGGTGTGAGGGGCGGACACAGAGCCCATCGGCACTTGATAGGACGCTTCCATTGTGTTTGTTTATTGTTCCTGGCTGAATCGGACACCATCAGGACCCAGAATGCTTTTTTTGGCTCGGTCGGAAACAAAAGAACCTGTGGGGAGAGGGATCCGTCCGGGGCAGACTTACCGAGTCGATACCAGATGAGAAACCAAGAACAGCAAACGGCAGATTGGAAGCGAGATCAGGTCGAAGCGGACGAAAGTAGTGAGGTCGTCTGGAGGTGGTAATTAAATACTAATAACTAATACTGGCGATACAAATGCGGCAAGATAACAGACGGCGAGTGTTGAACGGGTCCTTGTTCACACGGAGCCGGAAGAGAGGCGGAGTCGTCGAAATGAGTGTGGTTCCCAAACGGAAAGTGTGTGTGTGTGTGTGTGTGTCTTGTGTTGTGTTGCAATCCAACTCTGTTTTTTCCGAGTGATTTATTCTTCGGCTTCTCAAGCAGGCGAGGTGAGACTCGATTGTATGGGAAGGAGGAAGAACGGATGGGGAGTAGATGGTACACACGACAGAGAAAGAACGTCGACGACCAAGCTATTAATATGTGGCAAGGAAGGATAAAGAAGATGAAAATGAAAAGCGAGATCAAAACCAACAACCAGCCAACAGGTTGATCGAGGATAGAGATTGGAGAGTAGTGATGAGAGCAAATAAAAAAAAAAATAAAATAAAATAAAATAAAAGAGCGAGTGGTAGGTAAGTTGGTGAGCGCTTGAGGGAGTGAGAAAGCGCGCGGGAATATCCAAACGAATGACAGGACCCAAGGTCAAGCGCAAGCCACGGGCGGGAACGTGCTTTTGGAAGCTTAGGAGCTGGGAGGAGAGGGAGCGAATCCGCAAAACGAAACTAAGGAATTAAAAAGGAAAACGGCCAGAAAAGCGACAAGGAAGAATTAGGAAAATTGAGGCATAAGAAAAAGGAAAAGAGGGAAGGAGAAGGGAAAAGAGGCAAGACGGCCAGTGACGGATTATGATAGAGAAAGTAAATGAGCGACGGGCAAGCGTACGTATGGGGTGGGCGGTGGATAAAAATGGGCGATCAGAGCGATGGGCAGACCCAAGCGCGGCGGCGGGCCAATCAGCGGTGGCTGTCAGCGGACACGCACTGAGCACTGGGCACCCGGAGTGCTGGACGGGCCCCAATCATGCGTTTCTGGAGAGGAAGTGCCCTCTGTAACTGAACATGATGTGGGTGAGGGCCGAGACTGGCCCCACCGGCCGTGGTGGATCCGGGTGGGGCGCGCTACGCCGCTGGTCCGGGGCGGGATTTCGGGACGAAAAAGAAACAAAAAAAAAGGGCCCTGACGCAGTGGCGGCCCACCCGCACCCGGCACGGCTGCCCCGGATTGGAGACACCGCCGGCTGGCGCCGCCCTAGTGGTTTTGGCGCGTGCAACCAGTGGCTGCCAGAGCCGGGCTGTGCCTGGCAGACGGGCAGTTGGAGATGGCCAGCCAACACCACCCCCACTGCCGGCCTCCATTTTCCTGTCTGCCCGCCTACCTAGGCGGGCCAGTCAATCAGTGTGCACCGTGTGGACGGCCAGCGGTCGGTGGCTTGTAATTTACAGCCTTTACGACTGGCTTCAAGAGAAGGCCTGCCCGTCCAGTGGATTGCCACCAGAGGCAGAGGCAAGAGGCAGAGGCAAGAGCAACAGCACCAGCACCAGCACCGGCATCAGCCTGAGAATCAGCATCACAGCAGCATCGGTTTCATTGGCTGGGCGTGAAAGGAAAAGCCGAAGCTGAAGTCTGGTGACATGGATGTTGGGGAAAATGAAAAAACGCCCCCATGATTGGCGGCGAGACTTGCTTCCTACTTGCTGATGGTGGTGGTTTTGGTGTTGTGTGTGTGTGTGTGTGGCCTGTTGGCCTGTTCTGGTGTGAAACGGCGTTGCGGGCGGGAGTAGGCGTATGCTTCTGCCTCTGGCGGTTAGCGGACGGGTGTATTAATTGTAACAGTCTCGTCCTTGGGTAACAGAGACTTGGTCGGTGGTGCCGCACTAGGCGGGAAATGGGATAGTCCCATTGGCCCTTCCTTTGCCATCTGCCTTAGTTGGTTACTTTCCCCCTCCACTAGCAGCAGTGAAGCCACGACTAATGATCGGTCGCTCTCAGTTGCGGGCTCGTTAATTTGCCCATCAAAATAGCATCGACTCTCAGTGCTCTGTACATAAACAGGTAGGTATGGAGTCTGGCTCTCTGGCTGCTTGTTGCCGCCGCGTCCGTCGTCAAAGAAGACGGCAGGACGCCTCGGCGGCGACAGGTGGCCTTTCTTTGTTTGCCTGATGCGAGGTGTGCACACAACATTCGGGGTCTACGCCGGCATCTCATGGACTGATTGTTTGACTGGTCGGTAAGTCCAACAGTTGATGGTACAAGCTGCGATGAGGAAGATAACGAGGTGGTGTCCCGGCCACGGCCCAATCAACGCGCGCCCGTGCCTCGCAATGTGTGATCCGCCGTCTCAATGGGCGGTGGGCCGGGGCGCTATGCCCCGTTTGGTCGAATATAGTGTCGGTCAGTTGTTTTCGAGCAGTTAGTCCTCCGTACTCGCTGTAATAATGGACGTACGCAGTAGTATCAGTACAGCGACACACCGAGAGAAGGAGAGACAAGAGAGGAAGAGCGAGAGAGTATCTTGCCTGATTAGGACACGCACAGCAGCAAACCAGGGACTGACTGGACTGGGCTGATTTCTGTAACCGCCACGGAATCGGAGTGTCCCGCGTGCAGTCCCGGCTCCTGATTTGGCCGGCGATGTGTCTGACTATGATGCCATAGCATTACAATATCATTCCTAAGATGATGATTTTCTTCCTCTGGCTATTCTTTTTGCAGTGGCGACCGACAAAATTCATTCCAAATGTGAAACCTGCCGAATGCCAAGCCAGGGTGTCGCATCTACAAAGTAATTACAGGCGCGGCCTCACCGGCATCGTTGCGATGCTAAGGCTCTAATCAGGACGCCACAACGCAAGCCTGTATGCAGCCACCAGGACGTGTCCACATTCGAAAAGCCCAGAAAAGAAAAAAAAATATGTGTATAAAAATAAAGAAAAAGCAAAGACATGATTTCCAAAAGGAAACGCAAATCAGTCAATAGAAATCAATAATAGCCCCAAAAAGCAAAAAGCAAAAAAAAAAAAAAAAAAAAAAAAAAAAAAAAAAANGTCCGGAACGGGAATGAGCAGTCAACTTGAAAATGTGACATGACCAGCAAACGCGTCCGATCCAAGAGTGTAACCAGCTTGAAGCAGACAGAATCAAATCAGCCTTGCGTGACTCGGAGGTGTCGAGGTGCATCTGCATATCCTACAGAGGTCCTCTGTCCAGAGAGATACTATATTCCGTACACATGATGGCATTGGCCGAGCCTGCAGGAACGACTGGCTCTTCGATGGACCTGTTCCAAAAAGTCAAAACCGGAGCCCGACCAATGCAAGGGCAGCCAACGGCCGCGCACTTTGGCTTATCGATTGCGAATGATAGAATGATAGCCGTCGATAAGCTGATAGTCGGGTGCCAATCCAATCATCAACCATAGATCCTGTCGCCGACCGAGAGACTCTCCGTCACTGGTGTCCATCGAGCCACAAGAACATGCCGCGGCTGATTGTTTCACCCGCTTCACATGGACGGGCTGTCTGGGTCAACTGTAGATTGGCAACCTATCCTCCACCATTCATCCAGTAATCAAGGATCAAAAAGAAAACAAAGTTCAGGTCCCAAAGAAAGCAATCTCAATGACTCGGCGGAGACACCCAATGACAACGTCCCGCACACCCACAGTTGCCGCTTGCCCAACGCAAGGAAGACCAAACAGTTCCACGACTCGTTGATCGGATCGGATAAGAGCTGGTTGGACGAATTGACAGCAAATGACTCGACAGAGAACTTTGTGATATCACTTGGCAAAATAGAACAACGGTCATGCGAGTATGTTTCTGTTTCTGGTTTTTTTTTTTTTTTTTGCTTTTCTTTTTCTTTTCTTTTTCTTTTTTGCCGTTATATTCTATTGTGCAATATACCCGTCCAATGTTGGCTGGCGGTCAGAGGCGGACCTGGTCGGTCGCCCGTCGGGATGCTCGACCTCATGCTTGATTGGATGGAAATCCGAGATACTCAAGAGGGCAGGAACACTGCATCATCAATTGTTTGCTCCCAACCAGTGCCCGGAGTATTATTTCCAGTCGCCATATTTTGTTCTGGTTGGTTCATCTTGAGCATCTCTCGCCAGATATGGAACTGCAGCCATGGAGAAACAGAGTTGGCCGGCTGCCGGGATACTCTCGATCTAGCTGAAAGAAGCTAGTACTCATCTCAACGAGCCGTTTTCATTCGCCGGCGGGTGCCGCTTTCTTATTATGCTGTTGTGGTATGATTGCTTTAATTGGCTAGAATCTGAAAAAGTCATCATGCAGCAGGCTCAGTCTCATTGCTTATACGGTGATACTCTATAATGCTATCCAAGTGCATCCGTTACGCTACCGAGTGCAGGCTCCATGCTCCCTGCTCCCTCCCGCGACCCTAGCTCATCTTCTGATGCCTGGATTTGAAACTAAAGCGAGCGGCCGAATCAACGGCGCGCTCGATGATCGGTTAGTAAATTTAGTTCTGACTTGACAGGATCCTGCGGGATTGCGATCGATGCGTCCCCCCAGGCCAAAGTGCCAAGTGGCCACTCTCTTTTTTTCTTTTTTTTATCAACTGTGGCTGCAATCTGTTTCTGGAATATTGTGGCGCAGTTGCTAACTGATCACCAAGTTGTGCTGGTTTACCGTGGCCACCTACAACGACGGGAAAATGATGGAGTCAATCCCCCTAATAGCCTTTTCCTATACGAACCGTCCCAGTGGGATAGGCTTTTTTTGTTGCGAACCGGTGCTGGGGACCTGGGACTGGCTGGGCGGACAGTTGGACTAGTACCAAACTATCACTTTGAGCGCCGTACATGATTAGCACAAAGTAGTCCACAAACTACTAAGTCTCCTACTGGCAAAAAATCCAACATGCAGCCACATCAAAAAAAAAAAAAAAAAAAAAAAAAAAAAAAAAAAAAAAAAAAAAAAAAATTAAAAANGAATAAAAGACCCTTCTGCCTGTTAGTGGTGGTGAAGACGCCAGAGCACAGATAGCGCCGTCGGCACTTTTGCAGCAACCAAGGCTCATTGGTTGCGGAAGGTGCGCGGTTTCATGGTAAGCTTTCGGGACGGATTCCTGTGGTGGAGTCGCCTGTTTGGGGGAGCCGAGGGAAGGGCCCCGCCTGGTTTGTCCAGCGCTAAAGCACTTAGTTTTGCTCTACTGCTACAAAGGTACCTCCTGTTCCCAGATTTGTCGACCGCAGGAGGATCATGGTGGCCGCCGGCAAATCAAATTGCCCAAACCAATCTGTCTTGGTGGCTGCTGTTGTTGCTGCTTCCCTTATGGTCACGTCCGGGCTGGTCGATTCTGACCAGAGCAGTGACTGGCATCCGCCGGCCACTCCGTCCCCATCACTACGCTAGCGAGAACCTGCCTTATGGGGATGGTGCCTTGGATATCTGCCGCCCACAGAAAGACGCGAAGTTAACTATGAACCTAGTCAGTCAGCCACTGTAGTAGCAACAACAGCCATCAACCAGCAGAGGAGCCCGCCCTTTTGAGTCACGGCAAATGAACAGTGGTGCAATAGACCAGGGCTTCGGCCAGCACGTGCCCAGCGTCAACCAGCACGAGCCCGGCCCACTGTGCCGCGCGATGGCCAATCATCGTGCGGCGGGTACGGGCGTTGTGCCTAATCGGGCATCGTCCGGCCCATGCACATAATAACACGGGCCGGTATGGATATAACCGAATAGGCAAATATGATCATTAGTCCTCGACCAAGGCCCTCTCGCTAGCCGTCCAGGCTCCATGATCAACATCCAGCATGAGCGATTTCTCATAGTCGACTAGCACACCGGCTGCTGCAACTAGCGGCCCTTGGCAGCACTGATGCGACTCACTTCCTCCGTACGCACCAAGTCGTCCCACTAGCGCTGGCTCGAAATTTTCCCCCGCAAATCCTTAACTTTCACAATTTTGAGACCGCCTCGCTGCCTTTTTCGGTTCGACAAAAAAGCGGCGAGTCGAGTGCAAGCGTCCATGGAGCACGCGGAGGATCTGGATCACCCACTGCTGTTTTGGTACCTCGCCACTTGAATCGGGCTTAGCGATCGAGCTTTTCGATCACGGTGCTAAAGTTTCAATCTCCCCGTAGATTGTCTTGTAACTTAGTCTATTGTCAATAATCGTGAAAATCATCTCTCTCCCCCCAAACAAGTGTCAATCTGTTTCTCGGGTTTGTTTCAAGGTTCTGACCATCGAACCGTGTGTAAGAGCATCGGTGGATGTACTGCATCCACTTATCGTATATCGTCAATCGTCTATCCGCATTTCTGGTCGTTATCCAGTCACGGCAGCCAATCAACTCTCTGCACAGCCGATAGCTTCTCCAACGTCGTCGACTTTCCTCCCCGAAGGTCGGTTTTCCTTTGCACGCCTATGTGCACGTTCCATTGGAGCGGAACCCTACAGAGTCATGTTGGCAAAGCAGTCAATATCATCAATTGAATCGCGAACGTGTCTGCCGGATGGTGGCAACTTGGGACTATCATTTTCCATTAAAAAAGAAAAAAAAAAGGGTCCCCCTATCAGCATGTGATGCCGCACGTGCGTCTTCGAGAAGCATTATTGAACTGTAATTGTCTTTCTCAAGCGATTCTGGAATGACCGAGGGCAATGTTTCCTTGCATCATAATAGACATTATTATGAATAGACCAAGTACTGCCCTCTGTACTCCTCCTTCCCCTTCGTATTCGACTTTGAATCGAAATCGATTCCCGTGCAGGCTGCCGAGTACAGCAGCCTTGGTTTATTGTGATCATCGCCGTGCTTTGCTGCTAAGGAACCTAAACCATTCGCGGGCAGCCGTACATAGTTATTGCGAGTTCGTTACCCCTCTGTACGTAGTTACCTGCTATGATTCTGCGCTCTGCATTTCAAGAGTACTCTGGACCGCGACAGCAGTGTGGACTTGGTATGCAGGTGGCCATGTTCGGGAAATTGACCACAGTGGGGTAAATGTCCTCCCCGGGTGTCCTCGAAAGGCGCTGCTGCTTGCTATCCGTACGCTGTTATAACAAATTGACTAGCTCCCCGCACAATGAATGTACCTAGTACCTCCCCTGTAAGTTCGTCCTACGCTCGTGTCGGTGGCTGCAGTGGCGGGTGCATCGCTTCATCCACGTGGCGGAGTCCATGCTCTGGGCGTAACTTGGCGGATCAGTAGCACTACCTACAGAGTCAGACTGCGTCCAGAGTGGTTTGGATCCTTTGGAAACAATGTAGCGATTTTCTTTCAAGTCATCTGTCTCTGCAGAGGTAATTGTCTGTTTACATACCTCGAAAATGGGGCCATCCAGCGAACTTTCCTAATGTGGTAATTTGCGATCTGTCAATACTCGGCAGCAACCGGATAGATACTGCCTACGTTTTCATGAAACATCCATAGCTTTTGGTATACCACACATAGACTGACCCTGTCTGGGCAGGAAACCATTTGTCCAGTCTAACATCATGGCTTGGTTGCTTATCCTGCTGCATATACAGTGGAAAGACATTGTACAATGAGTAATTGAACAACGTATAGTTATTTGAGAAGAATCAGTCTACAGATGACTACTCTGTCTAATTGATGACAATATATTATCATTATAGCTAGATGAATAAGAGAAGTATTACTATCATATAAAGCAGATAGTAGTTTCTTATACAGGTGTTGGAAAAATATTCAATATTCATAGCTTTTAATATACCACACATAGACTGACCCTATCTGGGCAGGAAACCATTTATCCAGTCTAATATTATGGCTTTGGGTTGGTCAGCCTGCTGTATATACAATGGAAAGACACTGTACAATAACAAACAACAAGGCATAGTTTTTTGAGAAGAATCAGTCTACAGGTGACTACTCTGTCCAGTTGATGACATTATATTATGATCATCAAAACATAGACTGTCGTTACTCTAATCTTAGCGATTGTTCGTCTTTATATTTCCAATCCAAAACAAAGGATATGTATACTTGACCTAGGTTCAGTCACGACCAATGTGAAATTCACTATATATACTGGTGCTGGCCATCACACAATGTTATCTGTTCTTCAGGTATCTGGGAATAACATTTAGTATAGATTATATAACCCTTCAATTCTCTATATTGTAATGATTGTACAAGACTGTAACACATGCAGTATATAAGTGTTGAAAGATATATACTCTTATAGAGACAAGACAATAACCACACGTGACTACAAGGTGCAGTATCATCACATCCCCAACTACAAGCGCTGGTGAACAAAGAATATATCGAGCGTCAGAAAAACTGGCGCCAGAGTATAACCTATATATATGTGCCCCTTCTCTATGAACAAGTTCACTTTATTCTCCTTACTCATCGCCATTTCACTATTATTGTGTGAACAGTCACTTTCATTAAAGACTAACACTGCTAATTCTGGTGGAACGATCTTTCCACGATATCCACAGCAAATTTCTCATTATGTCTTTAGAAAGGGACACTGAGAGAGCTACCTCTAGTGACCGGTGCACGACCAACCATGGCAACAATAATGACAACAAAGACCACCAAGTTGCCACATCAACCACTCCTCTGCAAGCACCCACGGTCCAAAGAAGAACCCTGCTAGACCTTCCAACGGAGGTTATCATTATGTGTTTTCAGCACCTCAGTCAAACGGCCGACCTCGCCAGATCCAGGCTGGTCTGCAAAACGCTCAGTCGGATCTGCGACTATGTCATGTGGCGACATGGCGAGCTCAAGGTGAGCATGACCACAAGCTCTCTCGAGAGGCTTAAGTCGATATCTCAAAAACCGGAAATTGCAAGGTCAATCAGGGGTCTTGTCTTTGATCTCTCGTGTTACGAAGCCAACCTGGCCAAAGACTATCGCCAATATGCCGATTGCCTGCAAGATCGTCTACGATGCCACCAGAGCAAGGACTTCCCTGAGAATGCGAGAGATTTGACCCAAAAGGAGCGTCGTGCTTATGATTTCATCAATAACGGCGCTGCCATGAAGTGGCGGGCATTCAGGGACCCGAGACTGGACAACTTGCTTGGGGCTTACTACTTCAAGTTTGTCCAGCGATATACCGACCAACAGAACGCGATCCAGAACGTCTACACAAACACCAAGAAGTTTGCCCGCTTGCTGCAGCGCTTCACAAACGTGCGGCTCATCAAGATCACAGACGAGTCCACAAGGGCCAGGTGGCACTTTAGGGAAGACCACTCGGTGGTAAGCAGGATTTTCGGCACTTTCAGCCGGTGGTGCTTCCGATTTAACCAAGAAAGGCTTGAACAGGACGGTAGCTTTTATCCTGATATGAGTCTATGGGACTTTGAAAAAGCCCTGCCGGCGGTTCGAACAGCGATGGAACGTGATTACACGTCAATCTGCCTGCGTAGGTCCATTTGGAACAGCCGGTCCCGCGAGTGCAGGGGCCCGGGACAGATGATCCATGTTCTCATGGGCATATTCAAAGCATTGGCAACATCATCCTGTCAGCCGGTCGGCCTGTCGGTTTCGTTTTCGCCACATGACAGCACGGAAAGGCGTCGAATCGCGGTCGAGGGGTTGGAAGCGGCCAAAAAGGTCATGCAAACGGTCCAGACCGTTGACGTCTCTACCACCGGACACATGGGGTATATAAGCCTGTTTTATCCAACAACTATCTCGGACAAGTCGGCAGACAATATGACGCGGTTGATGAGGGCAGTATGTGGCAACCACCCAAAACTGGAGCATCTGAGAGTCGGTCGTAGCCAGACTGCTTGGTTGCCCAACTTCATATACGAAGCCGACCTATGCGGTCTCTTTGCTTGCAAATACACCAATCTCAGGTCCTTGGAAGTGTATGATATCTCCTTTTCCGAAGAGCGTTTTGCGGAGCTGGTCCAATCCTTGCCTGCAACTCTGCAGAAACTGCATTTGACGGATATCAGACTCAAAAGCTCCAACAAGCCGTGGCAGGCTGCCAGGATACTCCTTGACGAGTTGACAAACGTCCAGGACCTCGACTGCAACTGGCGTTGTGGATGCAGATACAGGGGATCCAACAATCACGAACAAAACAGCATTTGTCTTCCTACGCGTGTACTGGGAGGCCTTGGAGACTCAAGATGTCCGTCGGGCTTGTGGGCTGCAGCGTCAGAAAATTAAATACAGACACTTTTTGCTGACTGGCATGAATCATTCCTGTCTATCATTGTCGCCGCCTGTCACTTCGATATCAAATCAGCATTATTGTGGTCCGTTTTGACGTTGTTTATACTTGGGACCAGCGCTAGTCTCGATTCAGACCGGGAAAAACATCGCTCCGGCAGCCCGAGCATAAAACCGGCCTGCCCGTCGCTCGCTTTTTGGGAATTTTTTCTTCTTCTTCTTTTCTCTGTGCGGCGACGCAACTCGAAATATAACCCGTGTTGCCTTGACAAGTTCCTTTAGTATTGTTACCAAGGTGTCAGTTGCGTCACAGAGAAAATATAATTGCCAACCGGTTCTTACTTTATTGGCCGTGAGATTTCCTAACTTCTGGTGGCCATTTGGTTTGGAATCGGACATTCCCTCTTTTAAATTCCGCCCTTTAATTACTATGAGAACATAGACAGATCATAAAATATGAATATTATGAATACAAGCTCTTCTTCATTTGATTCTTTCTTCCAGACTATGTTGATCTAGGTGTAATCGTAAAAAAGCAGATTCTGCCGTCTCTCTAATCTTTAATTTTTTCTCGCTGGCTATGAGACTTTTATTGTTACTCGCCTGGCTCATCGCCAATCTTCTCCAGCTTTCCAAGGTCTCTCTTCTCGCCAGCCTCGCCAATCACTCTGATGCGATCAATGCGGATTTTCTCGCCATCGCCGTCGCCGTCGACGAAAAACACAATCAGCGACGTGACTTTCTGGAACTTGACAAATCGGAGGTCGATCCTGGCCGTGCCCGTCTTGCTATCCCAGTCCTCTGGCGCGATTGTCACCGCCTGAACGGGCTCGTTGTCCTCTGCCTCTTCAAAGCCTAGGATAGTTGGCCGATTGATGAACAAACGCAGTGTTCTGGGCCGCATCGGCAGCTCGTCGTCGTCGTCCTCGTCTGATGTGCTCGGTAGCGACGTGATGTGCAAACTGTGGATTTTCAGCGTCGAGTTGAAGGGAACGTAGAGCATCAGCTGCTCATCCGTATCGCTTTCGACCCAGTCCGCTTCCTGGCCGGATTTTCCCTTGCCCTTTTGCCCGCCCGCGCTGCCTAGCGACGAAGGTGCGGACTGGCTGAACAGTACACCCGCAGTCCCTCTCTCGCTATCGCGATTCAGCATGTCCAGATCCTTGACCGACACCTGATCGGTGATGTCGCCATAGTTTCTGGGCAGAGATGCTCCAACCCAGTATCCAGCAGCGCCAGACGTACCGGCCCCGGCTGACTCCCCGCCGTTCCCTTCATTTTCCATGCTATTAGCCTCGGTGGCGAGCTTCTTGACGGCTTCAGACAGCTTGTTGGGATCGGCGCCGCGGATGGTCGAGACGGCGCGGCCGCGTTTGAACATGATAAACGTCGGCATGCTAAAAGAAGATCAGTATCGTCGACTACTAAGACGGAGGAGGCACGCACGCTGTCACACCGTACGCCTTGGCAATGTCCTGCTGGCGGTCGACATCGATCTTGCTGAACGTGATCCGGTTGGGCCGAGTCAGCTGGTTCGCCAGCTGCTCGTACATGGGCGCGATGGCTTTACATGGTCCACACCAATCTGCATAGACTGTAGCACCGTGTCAGCGTTGGATGTATTATGTGGGTTGGTTGTGTCTCTATTTCGTCGGTGTGGTCTCGCGCGGGGTTATGGTTTGAGGCGGCGGGAAAGGGACGTCATCGTCAGACCAAGAAACACGAGGGGAAAGAAACTATATGAGAACTGAAAAAGAAACCAAGATACTCACAGTCGGCTACGACAATAGTCGAGCTTGTGAGCAGCGAGCTAAACTGCTCTTTTGATGAGATGTGGACAAGCGACATTATTATTGTGCATGTATGAACTGGGATGGGGTGGTCCTGGACCGCTGATGGCTGGTGACTGTCGAGGGGCTGATTATTAAGAATTTCAGAGCCCACGCTAACCGTGCGTTGTCCAATGTGTCTTTGTTCCTGATGTTGCTTATTCCAACACTGATGAATCTAGTTGGCATTTCATGCTGACTATATCTAACGAGTAGCTGTTCTATGTATGCATGGTGGCTGTCGCGCAAAAATGTGGCTCGTCTTGTAGCTGGTAGCGTTGAACAGGACGCTGTCCTGATTGAAGCAGACAGAGACACATGTATATATATATATATATATATACATACTTCAGAGTGCCCATACCAGAGACTCCTTGTCTACCCCAATATGTCCTTCTGAAGCCTTTAAACAGGTGCAGTGTGGCCCAACTCACTGCAGTGGAAAACGGGCTACCAAACCACTGGGACTGCATGTGGCCTATCTGTCTGGTATGCGTCATGCGTCACATATATCCTCTGGATATATGCCGAGGGTCAAGACTTAGAATGTTGGATTCCAACAATAGCACTGTTCGTCACGTCTTTCCATCTTGGTCGTCTTCCCCATCTTCCTCTGCCACTGCAAAAAGCACCTTGATCCAAAGACTGCACCCCCGACATCCCACAACAATCTCCCCGTGCTGCGCCTCCGCCTCCAGCTCATCCTCTGTCACTATAAACCCTTTCTCGTCACCGCATCTGCAACCACGGAACCAATACAGCCCTTGACCATCTCTTCCATCCACCGGGTTAGATATCAGATCATCAGAGCACTCCAAATCCTCCAAATCCACCACTTCCAGCCCGGTCCAAAACACATCCTCCTCCCCGTCCGCACCATTACTAGCAGCCCGATTCTTCCGCTGCAAACGTAGCTCCCGATCATATTCTGCGCGCAGCTTAGGGTCTATAAGGATCTTGTACGCATTCGTGATCTCGTCGATCGTGTACGGGCCGGTAGCAGTAGTGGCCGGAGTGGTTTTCTGCTGCTTCGCGTTTATAGCGAGCGTTGCCGCCTTGTCTGGGTGGTGTCGCAGCAGAGCCTTATGGTAGGCATTTCTGATCTGCTGTTTTGAGAGGATCGGCGCGGCATCGCTGAAGGGTATATTGAGGATTTGGTATATATTTGTCATTTTCAAGAGGCTGTTTTTCGACTGTGTACCCCTCACTCGTTTTGTTAGTTCACCTGTGGTGCCGAATAGTGGCGACTGCAGTAGATGGCTTGCGAGGGGGAATAACAGATGCGCGAAATTGAGAAAAAAAGAAAAAAGGAGACCCGTTCTATTTCTGTTGATTCATCGCATGTTTCATTATTTGTAGCGTGTTCTATTCCGCGACCTGGCGCGACGTTGGACGAGGTGAAGAGAGGGTAAAAAGTTTTGTACGTATGCGGAGAACAGAACCAAGCGGGGAAGAGTGACTGACAGCGACCCGCTTGTTCTTGATTATCCACTAACTTTGCTACACTTCAGATTCAAGGCACAGTACATGCTATTTGATGATGCATATCAGAATATATTTGAATATACCGTACACAACTATCTCGTAATGTACCGATGTGAGTCACCAAGTAGCCACGGGATAGCCCTGAAATCTAACTCTAACTCTAAAGCAACACGGGACAATCCCGGTCAAAAGTGTACAATACATACAACGGATATCTCGACAAGGAAACGCTAGGGGGAGTCGAAGAAATGGAAAGGCGCAAGCGAGAGCTGCTACTTTAAGAGCTGGGCTTCAGGACGTAGCGCTCCTCCTGCTGGAAGGGCACGCCGAGCTCGAGGAGCTTGACAAATGCGTCGGAGAACTCCTTGAAGAAGACATCGCTGTCCTTGGCGTAGCGTTCGACGTGCTTCTTGAACTCCTTGTCCTTGATCAAGGCGATATCGGTGGGCAACATCATCAAGGTCTTAGTAGTCTTGTCGGTGTACTGGTCGGGGCCGTTCCACTTCTTCCAAGCCCACTTCTCCTCAACCAAGAGGCGGAAGAACTCGTTGGTGAACACAGTGGGAGAGAAGTCCCAAGGGCCATCGTAGCCAGATCGGTCAGTGTGGGCCCGGCCAAGCGAATGGGCACCGCTCAGGGCTACCATCTCACGGTCGTCGAAGCCCATGCGTCCAAAGATGGCGCGGATGTGCTTCTGGTCCTTGGACGCGTCGGGGAGACGGCCATCCGGGGTGCAGGCGGCAACGTCACGGTCCTGACGGCCGGGTCTCCACGGAATGACAGGGCCCTGCATTTCCTGAATGGCGCAGACACCCGCCAACGTCCAGAGGTCGGAGTAGCTGATCCAGGGGAACTTCTCTGGGCAAGTAGTCAGTATAATTCCTTAAGGCGAGGAGTGAGTAACCGCAATTGGGTGAGCATACCCTTGACGGGCTCGAGGAAGTCCCGAGCAAACTTCAGACCAGCGTTGGCGCCATGGTCAGACTCGGGCGCGAACCGCATGGTGGCGCCATTGCTGCCACCAGTACCGGTTTCCTTGTCATAGGTGCCACTGGCGTGCCATGCCAATCGAACGAGAACCTGCCAGATGTTTAGTAACCGCTTTTATACATCCGATCACCGACTGAGATCGAAACGTACTGGACCGTAACTGCCGTCATCGTAGTCATCCTTCTCATCCAACCGACGGGCAATCTCGTCGTAGACCTTCTGGTAGTCGTCCTTGCCGGGAACGAACGTGGCCGACGACTTCACGTCGCCGTTGCTGTAGAAGTAGTAGCCAGCGCCACCGGCAGCGGCGAGACCCAAGCCGATGAACAGAGCACTGTTGGATTTGGGTGCATTGGCCTCAGACGAGTATCCTCGGCGACCAGAGGCACGCACAGTCTGGAGAGGGAGCGCGAAACGGGTGCTGCGGGCAACGGGGCGAAGGTTGGCGCGAGCAAATGCCCGAGTGGCAGAGCGAGCAGCGGCAGCCATTGTGATGGGTGATGACAGAGATGAACCGTTCGACTATCCGTATACTGCGAGACGGACTTTGGACGATAGACACAAGGAAGAGGGGAGAGGAAGAGAAGAAAGGAAGAATGAATGGAAGGGAGACGGAAAAGAAGGAGAAGGAGAGGAAGAGGAACACGAGGGAAAAAGATAAGCCGAGGGGAAGCGCCTGACGACGCAGGCACCGAATCCCGTCGAAGCGCGGATTGACCAATGGCCGCGCGCCTATTGGGCAGCACTGGGTCTGGATCGCCGCGTCTTGCTAAGCAACGAATACTAAGAAGACCCAGCATCAGTGCATTCTCCGCTTCTCCAGACTGGAGATCGACTGTGGTTGTCTGGCGAACTATAAACTTTCTAGTGGCGTGCCCCAGGCAGCTAACGCCTTTTACCATTGTATGCTAGGCTGCTAAGGTACCATGTTTGGTGGACGTCTATCCTGAACGTTTTATTTTTGGTCTATTACTCTGTCTACTCTGTATAGCGTTGGCTTGATTCCGTGCTCTATTCTTAGCCGAGGCTCAGGCTGCCGAGCCCACTTTGGATACATCCACCAATCACAGCCCGTGAGTTTGAAAACAACCGAACCACGGTCTAACCACTAAGAGAAACTTTTTGTGCTGTGGCAACCATGATTTATAACCTCCGGTATCTAGAAACGCTGTTATCGTTTTGGCAATGGGTGGTGGCGAGGACGCTTGTTTACGTCGTAGATTGAAGAACATTGTTTGCGCAATCATGCTTGTTGCTACGTGTGGTAGTTCTATTCTACAATCGAGTACATCCAGGCATAGCATGTATAGGGTCCTAATCCTACGCAAACTCTCACCAACCCCCTTTGCCCCCCAAAAGACCAGACTCCTCGTTCTTGGCCTTCGAGCTTGCAGGGCCCCGAGTCGGCTTGGACTGTGCCGCTTCGTGCTTGCGTAGTTCTTCGGGTACTCGAGAAATAGGCGACTTGGCGAGCATCTGCTTCAGGTCGTACCTGCATAGAAGTGTTAGCAATGGACCGGAACATAGAGAGTAGCTCGAACAGTGGGAGAGAAGAGAACACATACATCACATCGGCATCTTCATTACCCAGGAAGGTAATAGCGACACCACTCTTGCCCGCACGGCCGGTACGACCGATACGATGCGTGTAGCTTTCAATGTTGGTCGCCATGTTAAAGTTGACCACCAGGCTGACGTCCGGCACATCGATACCACGGCCAGCCAAGTCAGTCGCAACCAGGACATCGGTGCTGCCATTGCGCACCGACGCCAGGGCTGCCTCACGCTGCTCCTGCGTCTTGCTACCGTGCAGTGTGACTGACGTGAAGCCCAGTTGCTTGATGTCCTTGGCCACCGCATCACAGTTTCGCTTGATGTTGACGAAGACGATGATGGGCGGCTGGAATTGTCCGGACATGAGGATGTCGGCCAGGCGCTTCTTCCTCTTGTCTTCGCCGGCGACGAATTCCACGCGTTGCTCGACTGTGTCGACCGCCTGACCGACGTTGCCGATGGTGACAATGGCCGGTCGGCGAAGGTATTTCCGGGCGATGCGTTCGACTGCCGACGGCATCGTGGCAGTGTACATCATTGTCTGGCGGTAGCGGTTGTCGCGCCCGCTGATATGCTGACTCATGGCTCGTGCATCCTCAGCCTCTTCACTATCCGGCTTTTCGTTGGACACCGGCAGAGCGTCGAGGATCTTGTTCACGGGGTCTTCGAAGCCGAGATCGATCATCCGGTCTGCTTCATCCATAATAACGTAGCAGCATTGAGACAGCACCAGCATTCGTCGTTCCAGACAGTCAACCAATCGACCGGGCGTTGCGATGATGATCTCCGCGCCATCCCGAAGGCTGTACGCCTGCTCCTCTAGCGAATGACCACCGACGATACTGACAACGGTGAAGCCGAGCGGTTTGGCAAATTTCCTAGCTTCAATTTCGATCTGCTGCGCCAACTCACGCGTCGGCGCCAGGATAATCGCATATGGGCCATCGTTCTTCCGCCACTCAAATTCGTCAAGCCGGGGCAATTCGGCGATGTACACCAGTAGTGGGAGCAAGAAAGCCGCCGTCTTACCGGAACCAGTCACGGCCACACCGATGAGGTCGCGGTTTTGTAGTGCAATCGGAATAGCCGCACGCTGAATAGGCGATGGGTCGGTATAGCCAACTTGTTTGATGAGATCCAGCAGGCGTCGCGGCAGATTAGACTCTTCCCAGGAGCGCATCGGGTTCGGCACGCTGCCGCCCCTTGTGCTGATGTTAAAGTCTTCCTTGAAGATACGCCAGTCTCTCTCCCGCATCTGGTCGAGGCGTTTCTCGCTCCAGTGTTTGTCGATAGCATTTCGACTGCTCTCCTCCTTTCGCCGCCGCTCCATCTCCAAGATCTCTCTGGCCCGAGCCGAGCCAGCTTCATGGTCCCGAGTTTCGATTGCTTCGACGTACTTCCTCGTGGCATTATCCACAGCCTCATCGCCAAAGCCAGCAAGACGCCCGCGTCCAAAGAAACTGGCCTGCGCCTTGTTCTGATATAACGGATTGTAATCCCCGCTCGTATCTTCCTCCGCATTCCACTCAAAACTGAACTTCTTGTCTGTGATGCGCTTCCGTTTCTTCTTCGCCGAGAAGCTTGATGTCTGATCTGCACCCATGTACCGTTGTCGGATCAACGCACTTTCGGCCTCCTCTTCTGATATCTGCGGTTTCCCCTTGGAGTCATTCTTCCCAAAAGCAATGCGCTTCGGCGGCGCCGGCGGCGACAGATCGTTGTCCCTATTATGGGTATTACTCGATTGTTGATTGCGCATAGCCGCAGGACCGGTCGGGGCCTCTCCCGTGCGCAAAGCTCGAGGTCCTGTAGGAACCTGTCTCTTGGAATCCCCTCCATTTCTGCCAATATCACCATTCCTTGAAGGTACTGAATCTCCATTACTGTCCCGGCTGCCGTTTGCCACGCGACTCTGCTCGATCTTCGCGCGCCGTTCTGCTTCAACCTCTTTGTTACGTTTTTCTAACGCGATGCGCTCACGTTCTGCTCTTGACAGGAATTTGGGCTTAAAAAATCCATGAAAGAAACACGTCAGCTTTATCACAATACAAGGTAGCCTGTAAAGTCTCGGGAGCAACCCACCTTTGATGCTGCCGCATCAGCCTCTCTCTTCTTGCGCACCAACTCTTCCACGCTTAGCGGCTGAGCAGGAGCAGCGCCCCAGCCGGATTTTTTTTTCTTGACTACAGCAGCACCAGCATCATTCTCAGATCCAGACACAGGCACAGGCGGCGGCGGAGGCGGCTCTATATCTGCTGGTGGCGGAGGAGCAACGTTCAGGTCTATTGGCGGCGGCGGAGGGGGGGCATCTGCGGGCGGACCAGGAGGCGGAGGAGGGTCCTGGCCGTTTTGAAAGAGGCCGTCCATGGTGTCGGCCTCCTGTGCGGTTTGGTAGTTCCAGTAGTGCAAAAGTCAAGCTAACTGGTGATGGTCTTGAATGAAAGCTGGATTTGCTATCTGGAATTTATACGGGAGCCGTCACGGATCTTTTACGCAATATGTATCACGTGATTTTCTACAATCTTGAAGATGATCTCTTCTTTTTTTCGGGTTCAATTACATTCAACCTGTCTATATCTATTACCTACAGAATTAGACAAAGAGAAAGTCATCAGGTAAAATTTCATTCAATTAACTATTAACGGCATAAATCGACAGTCTGGGCAGGTTCCGTGGTCTACTTAAACGAAGTAAATCATGTTGGAAGACACAGCTCGGGGGATGAGAAGAAGCAAAGAATACAAACCATTTGGTTTCAAACTTGAAATGTTCTATGGTCGAAGAAGGAAAAAGCCACCGGTATACATTAGTTAAAAGAAATAGGATGGGCGTCTGGCAATGCTCAATAGGGACTGGGTTGAGGCTGTGACACAGTTAGTACGAAAAGAAAACCCCTCGAGAAAAGATGGAAAAGAACTTACGGCTCCGTTAGAAGCTACTTGCTGTTGCTGTTGATAGTAAGCGTAGGCAGCCGCAGCTGGATCAGGGACTGGAGGCGGTTGAGGGATAGCCTCAGCGGCTTTACCTGGCTCTTTCGCCTTGATTGTGGTGGCAACTGAAGGGGGACCATGAACTTCACGGTCCAAAGTGATATATTCTTTGGCCGCACTCTTCGTTCCTCGCTCAAGGAGATAGGTCATGTAGCTCTGCACAAGGTCCTTGACTATGTCCACAGAGAGTGTGCTCTTGTGTCGGATGGAATCGACAACGCCCTTGATCCTATCGTACTGACTGGATTCGGTCTCCGGGCTAGTGGGTTGTTCAAGCTCGAAAAGCAGATACCGGGTCCAGAAAGCAGGGCTGTCAAGACACTGCTGCTGGTTACCCTCAAAGACGGCTCTTGCTTCGGCCGGAGAGCCTTTGACCCTCCAAACCAAGGTAGCCCACTCGGCCACGAGAGCAGCCTTGGTAGCTGGATCACACTCGGGCATCTCCATGTGGCTCTTGTATACTTGAATTGCGTCATCTACTGTGCCATGGCGACGGCAGATGTTGGCTAGAGAGATAATGGTGTCCACGTGGTTGGGGAGCGCGACAAGGATTGCGTAGTGAATGTCTTTCGCAACGTCAATGCGGTCAGTCATCTCTTCAAAGTAAGCATAATGCAAGCGCACAATGGGGTGTGCAATTGGAACATAGATAGTGCTTGCTCGCTGGTAGATGTTTCGGACCTCTTCCTCCTTGCCAGGTTGCGCGGACATCCATCTAGCATAGCGAAGCCAGAACTCGTCGTAGTGAGCGCATGTGACAAGACACCGCTCATAGAGAAAGGTGATGCGGCTATACGAGCCCTCTGCTTCTTCGAAGTCGAGGTACCGTCTCCAGTTGGCGAGCTGTCCTTCATCCAACTCTGTCACGTGGAAATAAGGGCGTTTGATTTCGGACTCATAGGTCCAGCGCTTTGTTGTTTCGGCTTGTGTCTTCGAAAAGACTTCCAGATGATATGTATCAAGACGCAGGCGAAGATCGCGCTCAGTCTCTGCCTCAGACTTGGACCCTGGCGGGAGTTGAGCAGACTCTACTTCAGCCCGAAACTGGGACAGAATGTCTGGTGGGCCTAACTCATTGACAGGACGGTTCTGTGCTAGTTGACGATATCGTTCAAAGTAGCGTGCATATTGATGCATCGGAATGTGAATCACGCGGGCAAGAATGCCGAAGATCTTGTCAAAGGCCTCTAGCCGCTCTTCAAACTCAATGTATTTGTCCCAAAATGGGTGTGCAAGAAAATCCAGTCCCACGCAGTTTGCCCCTCTTTCGAAAAGCCTAGTTCGATAAATGTTAGCAGGAAGTTCAATATCAGTCGGAGGGTAAAGAAGCCAGGAGGGGACTAGATTGTTGGCACACATGAGCATCCGTTGTCATGGAGCGAGGACCAGGCTCAAATTGCGATGGACT
Source organism: Talaromyces piceae (assembly GCA_001657655.1). Classification (NCBI taxonomy): domain Eukaryota; kingdom Fungi; phylum Ascomycota; class Eurotiomycetes; order Eurotiales; family Trichocomaceae; genus Talaromyces; species Talaromyces piceae. The sequence continues at coordinate 2,291,482 of JNNX01000004.1, read as the reverse complement.
TGAAGGTCCCTTTTGATGTTTTTGATCATCATGAGTTTTGATTAAGCTTCGATATGACAAGGGGCAAGCTGGTGTTTCTGAAAAGCTATGGTGAGATGCTCCAAGAGGGGAAGAGAATGGAGTGAGAGAGAGAGAGAGAGAGAGAGAGAGAGAGGAAGAAAGAGCGTGCGCCTGAAAATCTAATGGGTGAGAAGCAATCTCAGGGGATCAATCAGATTGGCAGGCGAGCGATCTCACCCAACATCCAAAAAAATCATTTTCTCTCAAAACAACCACAGGCCTGGATGATCGGCACATCCGAGTCTCCGGAGAAGGAAGAACGGCGCTGCGTCGGTGAGGGTCAAGGGAAGGGTAATAAATAGTCCACAGTCTCTACTTACTCTCTAATGACATCTGAGTCATGGGTGGTTTCTACTTTGAAGGCGCAATAGTTGGTCCACAAGTCGACCGAGGTGGGTATGCTAGCGATGCCACGTTCGTAGACCTGGTCATGAGTTTTGAGTTTAGCAACCAAGTCATGTAAGCTACAGCAGAAAGGGCGTACCATCTCTGCAGCCTCGGTACCGGCAATGGAGAACTCGAGGTCGGCATACTTCTTCCAGTATCCGAACAGCAACGGGAACTTTGCAAGAAAGCGATCGTATCCATGTCGGACTGTTGTGATTGCCTGGGAGTTTGAGTTGCGATTGATCCCACCTTCGAGCGCCTCGGCAGCACGAATTAACTTCTCCCACGTTTCGAAGTTGTCTGGATCTTCGGCCTTTGTATTCATATATTAGCGCTTAGATCGGCAGTACTACCTAAGAGTAATGAAATCACTCACAAGTTCAGTCTCGAGCTTTCTCAGCTCCGCATTCTCCTCCTCGCTGCCGCCGAAAGAATAGTCGGCCATGGTCGCAAGTGCTCAGGGAGCCGAGAGAGAACGACGAACGAATCACTTGAACGACGTGTACAGGAACTTGTAGGCGTAAAACGAGGCACTGCTCCAAAAAGACAGGAACTGGTAAGAGTAGATGATGGAGGAACGGAATCTGGACTGAGCAAAGAAATGATCGAGAAGTTGGTTGAAGTTTGGTTTGTCGGCCGTGCAGACGGTCGGAAAGAAGCGTTTCCAGGTTCCCCCCATTCCCGAACAGGATTAGCGCTGAGAATCGAAGAAAGCCGCAACTTCTTTGCTGGGAATTTATTATCGTGTTCGTGCTTCACTGTCAATCAATCAGCACCACGTACGCTTTGTCACAGACATTACAATCAGTCATATACACACACAGATACATATACGGAGGGAAATTTGACAAACACACATCTCTCCCTGTGATCTGGCAAGTATGTCGGCCACAGCCGCGGTGCGGTCAACAGCCAGATCGGCCGCCAAAGGGGCCGCTCAACTGGCGACAGCAGGCCAGAAAACCCAGAAACAAGCAAAATTGAAACTGCTGCCTACGAAATCGATACCTGTTGTGAATAAATTGCCGCAGCGGCTCCTCAATTTCTTTGCGCGGTACCCGCCAGAGCTATATTCGGGTGCGACCCAACAGCCTCTGACGAACCTGCGGCCAGCACTTTTGTCGTTGCAGGCAGAACCAGCAGCAGTAGCAGAGGAGGCCAAAACAGAAGAAACAAAGACAGATGCTACCGGAAGACAACCAGCAGAAGCCGTGGCCGCAGCAGAGGGGACCACCGAAAAAACTGCCTCAGCAGCAGCTTCAGCCGATGCGGAACAGATAGCAGAGGCAGGATCACAAGCTGTCGAAACCCAATCAATAGAAACGACCACAGCAGCTACAAAGACTACGATAACAGCAGAATTGGGCAAATTGCCATCCCCGTACACCGCGAACCGAGACGCCAAAGGCACCAAAAAGCCCGACCCGACCGTCTGGTCTCCGTCCCGAGCGCTTCTCCAATCGTCCAAAGAATACCCAAACCCATTCCTGCCGCGGAAAAATACGCGGACTGGCAAGTGGTGGAGTCCCAAGTATAGTCTGCGCGTACAGGCCGATCTGGTCAAGCTGGCCAAGAAACACGGGGTTGAAGAGCTGCTGCCCATTGGTCCCAAATCGACGATCTACCAGGAGACGCGCCGGATGGAGCGTGGTCTCGCCATCAAGGGTACTGGTATCGGCCAGAAGGTCAAGGGTCACAAGTGGGAGCGCTTGCTGGAAACGAAGCTCGAAGACAGGAGGAAGGCTATGATGGAGATGCCAGAACTGATCCGACTATGGAAGCAGGTGAGTATATCATTCTTTTTAATTCATATACCTACACTTTCGAGCAGACTAACTAACTATCCTACAGAGAGGACATGGACGAGGATGGAAGAAGTGGCCCAAGCGGTAAATTACTGGAGTGTCTCGTTTCTCCCGGATAATTGCGTCTCCCGTGCCGAGCGTCATGTTTTTGTCGGCGGATCATCAGTTTGTATTGTATTCAGAAGACTCACGAGTGATTTGGGTCAAGAAGGACCAAGGGACTACTCTCAATATTCTTGGTTCAATGGTGTATTAATAAATTTGTGTATAAAATCTCCCGGGATCGGATTTGAAAGTCCTGATATATGTACTAGACCACCTCATATGCGTCATATATATGCATCAATTATGCTAGAGATATCTGCCTCTATCCATTTGAAGGGAAGAGATGGCTTCTTTCTAGGTTTCGTACGCTGGGATAACAGCGTCACCAATAGTGATCGTTTGATCACCGTTACCATCACCTTCCGAAACAGACAGGCCAGCATGTCGTCCAAATAGCACTTTCCCACCAAACCGCCTGGTCTTCGCGAGTGTCGAAAAGGGCTCCTTGAGTCTCTCAGCAGTCATCTGGTCCACGCATACCATCTGGCATCGCTGGCAGGATCCGAGGACGTCGAAGGACAGATTTGCAGGGCCGATAATGAACGAGGTCCATGTATCCTCAATGTACGGCTGTTCAGAACTGAGGATCGACGGTCGCGAGTCGCTAGAACCAGAAGAGCTATCATGGTGATGCCCTCGGATTTGCGTCGGGAATGGTAGGTTTTCGGCGACGACTATGTTTGCGCGAAACACGTCGGCTGCAACGGCTCGGTGTGTGGTAGGTGCAGGCGGGTTTGACGATCTGGAATTGGCTTTGATCTGCTCATTGAGTCGGTTTACTGACGACCGGGAGACCAGCAAGATAGGACTGTCGTTGGACAGGCTTTGACCTGGGGAAAGCTCCGGTGGCGAAGGAGGGATAGGCGCCGGATCCGCTGGAAAAGAGCCGGGCATGAGGTCTCGAGTCACCGATGTTGATCTAGTCGCTGCTGTGGTCTTTGCCCTGCGCAAACTGCGGGTTTCCTGCGCAGAAGACCGCGCCAGCGTGCATGGAACTTTGAGAAAATCCGAAAAAAAGGTTGATATCTCTCGCGACGAGTAGACCTGCATCATGATCTGGTCGCCACAGACCCGTGATGACCTGCGCTTGAACTCGTGCATTGATGTCCTACCTGCAACGAGGTACGTATCCTCGTGTCTGGAAAGTGGAACACTCAGACTTGGTCCGTCGGTAGACGTAGTGATTCTAAGCATGCCGGTTTTGAAATCAAGGTACGGTCGTATCAAAGCCATTCGAGGATACCGTTTCTGACTAAGTGCTTCTCCAGTGCCCTGGTGGACGATACACCATTCGCGGTCCCAGGCCAGCCCTTTCGGGGTCACTTTCCAGGGTACACCAGGCGAGACTTTGAATGCAGAGCAGCTCTTGATTGGGTAGACACAAATACTCTCAACGTAGAACCTGCCGTCAACTGAAGGGGAAAGTTGCGGTGTAGGCACCGATGGCGAGGCAACGGCGCCAACATCGAGGTAGAATTCTCGCACAAAGGAAACAAAAACGTCGATGTCTTGTGGGCTGCTCATTGCACCGAGGCTAAGTCGCAGTGCTCCTGTGGGTTTGCCGCGCATCACGTCGTTTTCGTCGCCGCAGCGTTGACCCGCGTTGTAGTTTGCTTGCATGTCTTCATTGCTCAAACCAAGCAAGGTCGCTGCACCACCAGGATTGCAGAGCGTTCCTGATCGGATATGGATGCCCTTGATGGAAGCGAGCTTCTCGACTTCGGACTTGCCAACCCATTGGCCACTGCTGTCGAGGAGATTCAAAGCTAAGATGGGGCCCTGGGTGGTTGAGTCTGTGTAGGAGCAGCCGGGTGATGTATAGAAATGACAGAGAGGCAAGCCATTCGCATGCTTGAGAGCAGAAAGGCGATGAAATAATTGCTGTGCTAGCAAAGAAGTATGAGCTGCGACATTGTGTATCGAGCCGTATAGTCTCTTGTGCACATTCAGTGCCGAGTCCAGAGCGACAATGTTGTGAAAAGGGAGGGTCCCGTCCTCCAGGCGGTCATGAATAGAAGCCCGCTTCTTTGCATGCCAATGGAGGCCACCATGTGCAATGACCATGTCTGCAGTTCCTCCGCCAAAGTACCGTCGGTGCTCAAAAATATGACCGACGTTTTTTCGGACGAGCAACGCTCCGAGGTCGGGAAAGCCAAAGATTTTGTAGAAACTGAGGACCACAAAATCTGGAGACACCAAAGGATCACCGAGATCCAACGGCGTAGTGGTCACGAAACTGGCGGCATCGAGAAGCGTAAAGATATTGTTACCACCAGAGGCCCGGCTTTGGCTGCTCCAATGGAGAGGTAAACGTCGACCGTTCATATTCGATTGTGCAGGGTACGCAAACAGCCTGGTAGCATTGTCGGCTGATCTACAACCACTAATCCACTGCTGCACCTCGCGATCCGATTCGAAACATCGGTGGCCCTGGTCAGCGACCTCGCGCACGCCGACCAGGCTCGTATGTGAGTCAACATGGTACCCATACCAAAAGCCCTTTTGACCGGTGTGGTCGTTCCGATAGTCTCTTAGCGTGTCTGCGACCAACTTGACGCCCGCGGTTGTGTTAGCCACAAAGACAAGATCGTAGACATCCGGATCAGCATTGAAGAATCGGAGTGCGCGTAATCTGATATCGTCCACGCGGCTGGTAGTCAACTGCGACGAAGACGAGGCCGAATGCGGGTTTCCGAAGAGATTAGAGGTGAGATCGTTGCAGTAAGAGTCGATCAGCGATTTTGCGTATAGGGTGCATCCGGCATGGTCTAGGTAGGTAGCGCCTGAAGGCCAAGTTAGAAGATGGGTAAATATTCGTAGTCACACAATCAACAAGGAAGCAGGGTGTGATACCTTTGAGCAACGCGTATTCTCGATCGCGAATCTGGTCGAGAGGTTCAGGATACAGGCCCACCGCAGACCTGTCCACGGGAGCGATCATGTTGGTTGCTTTCACAAAGATATATAGACGATTGGGTTGTTCATCGGCGACAGCGGCGATGTCGGCAATCGATCAAGAAAGGGGGTTCAGTAGTCGTGGCATTCGCTTGGGTCGCAATACTAAAGAGACTGGTCGCATCTGCATACTAATCAGTGTCGAGCAACATCGAGTGGTGCAACGTTTCCCCGCATATGGATGGCGAATGTGAATGGAGAGTGAGTGCTGCTGGCATACGCTGATTCGCTCTGCTCAAGGAGACTTTGTAAATGGCTCCTGGATTATTGAAGACAGGTTGCCAAGTCGGAGAATGTGCATCTGCAGGAAAAACCAACAGGCACATGGCGATATTTGATGATTGATACTGATACTGGTGAGGTGATGAAAGAGTGGCAAGCGGCGGGTGCCGACAGGAGTTAAACGCGCGGAGATCGCCGTGCGGGGATGCTGAACTCATCTTTTTGGATCTTCTAATTGTACCAATTGTACCCCTTATCAACTACACGCTCAAACACTCAATCTATCCAGTGTTTACCTGAGAAAAAGCACATGAAGTGGTACATGTCATTCATTAGAAATCATCTAACTAATTACAGGCTGCGTAACAAGCAACCACATCGGGGTCATCGTTGCATAGAATAGTACATCACTGGTTCATTGCTCATAATCCAAACATTCTTGACATATCATTTGGTTCTTTTTTTTTTGCCCTTTGTTTTTTTCTCCCTTTTTCCAGGTTTGTGTTCTCGCATATGTTGTTCTGATTTCCTTCTGTATGATGATCCCCGATCAAACGACATAGTGTCGCCGACTTGATGAGCTGCGACGGCCGCTGTGGTGGTGTCCGCGGCGGCTGCTGTGGCTGCGTCGTCGCACTACCGTCTCCTTGACCACGGTATCATCACGGTGGTGATGGAAAATAAACGAGGCAAAGATAGCCGTGAGGAAGAAGAAGACCACCTCCATGATGCCCATGGCAAAGGAGGCCTTGAGCATGGCGCACGTCTTGTCCACGTCCGGGTGTTTGCCCGTGTACGTGATCGAGCCAAACGGGCCCAACGAGACAGACACGCTACTCACGTCCCAGCCACTGCAGTCGGCGTTGGCAATAAAGCGCAGCTCGTATACGGCTGCGATGAAGGCTCCAAAAAAGCACAGATCTATTAGCGCGACGAAGCCAGCTGAGCGCTTCGTGCTGCCAAAGCGAATTAACGTGTCGGCGCACCAGAAAACGGCGACGGTGCTGACGATAAACAGCACCAGGATGTACGGCGGCGTGAGTTGATTGTTGTCGAGGAAGCCATGGACAAAGTATGCCTGTAAACCGTCAGGTTTCGTCTTTATAGAAGGTTTCTCGGGGATAGTAAACAATGCTCACCAGCATGCCTATAATGGGGATCAAGAAGGTGATCTCCACCAGCCGCCAGAAAATGAATAGCAGACTGCCGAGCATTTTGACCGTATCGCTTCTCGCAACGGTAGTCCTTGTTCCCTTATGGAAATACTAGACTGCGATGCTAAGTGAACTGCGTCAGGCACTTATGCGAGTGCACGGAGATCAATGTTCCTTTTGCGTTTGCGGGGCAACCCGTTACTATGGAGCCCAGCTAGACCAACACAACACACAGCCGGTTCGGTCAAGACACAGCGCCAACCAGAGCTCGAAATGCAGGATGCAGATGGATGGAGATTGCAGAAATGATGGTTCGATCGTGTTGTTATAGATAATGAAAGGGGGGAAAACAGAGTCCCGGAGTGGTGGACAGGGAAGTTGATGTTGTACCAGGAGGCTGGGAAAAGAGGCCAACGGGCTGGGCTGGTTAAATGCGATGGCGGGGAATACAGCGAGTAAATCGTATCAAAGGGGAAAAAGACACGGACTATTCTTCACTAACCCATGCATGTCACCGATCGTACCAATTGGTCTCCAGGAGCAACCAAATGGCAAACAGTCTAGCGCAGAAACGGGTCGCCTAAGTCATTAATCCTCCGTCTGTTCCATACTGAACTGCGTAAGGCGTCTTGGACTAGGGCGCCCGCCACGAGGCCGGCTGTTGTCTCCTACTCGTCTGGGCTGTTCTAGCCTGCGCCGGCTTGCTGTGCGCTTCCGATGTAGCCGCAGAGTCGGTAAGGATGGAATGGGTGCATAATATTAGTTTGTATTCCTAGTATGGCCTCTCTTTCAGAAATAACTTGAGGAAGCGAGAAAAAAGAAAGAAAGAAAGAAAAAAGAAAAAAAAAAAAAAAAATTCTATCTATAGTATACAACGCAGACCAGAAATCGGGTCGTTATTCATCATGCCTCACCGGCCAGGTGCCTGACTTGCCCGCTATGCATTGTTGGCGGACTGACAGGCCCCGTCGCAGCGTGATATCCCGCGTCGTAGGGCTGATACGACGTGTTGCCTTCTTGTGGTTGTCGTCCATACTGAGACGATGCCATCTCGAAACCCTCGTGAGCGTCCTCGCTCGATGAGGACGAGTACGTATCGCGGTCCCGCCGGCGGTTATACACGCCTGCCGGTAGCGCCGCAGGGTGGGGTGTAGGCTCGATAGAAACGGCACTCGGGTCCATCATGTCTGGCCGACGATCGTGCAGCTGCTCCTCATCCGCAATGTTGCGCAACGGTATCGTGTCGTGCTCGTCCGCGTGCTCGTTGGATGCCAGGGAAACGTGGCGTGTTGGCTGGCTGCCCCAGCTGCGGATCGGATAAGCCCGGCCTTTCTTCCATGGTTCGGATAGCGGAGGAAAATACTGTCGATATGAAGCCCACGCCATGGCGACGCCGAGAAGAGAGCCTGTGATGACATCAAACGGGTGGTGGCGCGCATCCATTATGCGACTGACGGCGATCAGGGCGGCCCCAAGGGTAGGGACCATGACGATAATCGTCTTCCACACCTCACCACGACTGTCCATGATGTGTAGTTTCCCGCCGAGATAGAGCGAGATGTAGAACAGACCGGCAAAAGAGGCTGGATGAGACGTTAGCGGCATCTTTTCTCGTGTATAGCATGCCAAACCTACAGCTACTGTGACCAGACGGCCACGAGCGAAATCCATCTTTGATCAAGGCAGGGTCTCCCTGGCAGATGGTCGAATTGGAGAGGCCAAAGACTGGCAAGTCATGGCTTCCCACCGCAGGCTGGCAGCGATCGATCAGATCTGGACGAGGTTTTCCGCAGGCGTTTTTCAGCACTTGCGTGATCACAAACGTCAGTCCTTGCGAAAGCAGCAGGCCCAGTATTCCACAATTTAGCTCCCACAGGCGATCTTTCAGTCGATAAGGGCCCGTCAGCTTGCGCCGCCCCGTGCGATCCGACTGTGGTTTGTGATGTGAAAAAAGTCCGTCAATCAACAAAGTGTACACGAGAATGATGATGATGGGAGAGAGGATCGAGATCATGAGAGCTTGTTGGATGGTGACGCGTTCGTGCACAGCATAAGGATACTGTATACTCTTGTTTTCTAGTGAGAAATGCTGGTGATACGGCTCGATTCGGTCTAGAATGTAGAACCCGATAGCAGAGGCGCTACAATCATTAGTGGTCTGGCATCCGATCCTGGTCCTTTCTCGAGTACTTACATAATAATCACATAGTCAAAAATGTACCTGCACTCAAGTTAATATCATGAAGTATCAATTCGAGAATGCCTTGTGACAGCATACGAGATAATCACACGGGCCGACAGGCTCTTCTTGGAGAAGGCCGAGAGCCTGGAAGGCAGCTGGGCCATGACAACGAAACGGCGTAGACACAACTAGACGCCAAACGAGTGTAGACGAAAGGAAAGGACCGCGCCTCTCTTCTAGATAAGCGAGCTCGGAAATAATCACACATCCATTCGCCGCTGGCTGTGCACAAACGAAAGAGGCGCAATGCTGCCTAAATAGCCGCAACTTGCTGAAAGATGAACATGAATCGAGCCCTGAGCCAGAGCGGGCAATCGAAGACCTGGAGTGACTTGACTTTGCACTGCTGGATTTTCGTGGGACTGTGCACTGTGGACCGATAATCCGTGGCTAGTTAGTAGGCTAAGGGTGGCTTGGGCATCCTGATGATCCTGATTTTCCCCTGGAATGCAAGCACATACTAAAGAGAGGTCCAAGAGTCTAAACGGTCGTGAAGCGTGACTTGTCGCTTGTTGCTTGTTGCCTGTTGATGGGACGATGAATCAGCCACTGACGATCCAGACCGCTGCCGAATGCCCAGCCCCATGCTATTGGTCGCTAAGAGCGGGTCCCAGGGCGCATATCCGTCCAATCACTGCGGCCCGGTGACATATTCAGCATCCATACTTACACTTCAAAATATTATAACTTTTACATTCAACGCAAATAGATGGCCTAATTAGTTGGTGATACGTTGATCTTGCACCTCGTCGGCTAGATTGTAGAGCTGCGTATCGAAATGGAACCAGTCGAATCCATCAAAATCATGATCTGTAAAAGTGAACGGGTCGGTGACATCGAACGAGGACAACTCGCCCGGCTGACTATGGTCTGTTTGCCTGGACAGCCCCTGCAGGTTGAGATTTGGGCTCAGGTGGATTGCTCGTGGAGAATCAGCCACTAAACGACTCAGGTTTTTGCTTAAAACATGACGTAGTACGAGAGAAACTCGCTGTGCATCTTTGCAGACTGGTGACTTTTCTACGCAAATATCCAGTGACTGGTGGAGAAGTCGGAGCAGTTCCCCTTCGACAGAGCTATCAACCACTGGTGGCCGCAAAACCCCCTTCCGGTAGGTATGTACGACCAAACACAATACCATAATACCGAGAAGGAAATCGTTTATGGTATAGCTGGTGAGCATCCAGCGTGTAGCGTATAGGCAACCCCCAGGTGAAATCTCCTTGTGCATGTCAACAAAACGGCCAACCAGTTGTCGTCCAGAGTCGATACAGACTTTGGCACTGAATGGACGGCCGCGAGCCATGTATTTTCGGTGCAGAATACAGAGGCTTTTGAGATGAATGAATTCGATATACAGCCGAGTCATTATAAGAAGGGGTTCGTCCGTAAGTGATTCTGCAAACGGCCGGATTCGAAGAATGTCGGGTACCGTCGCATGGGTCCGCCTGATCTCATCGTCCATCTGCAACAGCTCTGCATCGGATTTCTCTTTGAAAGAGAGAGCGTCCCGACAAACCGCGTAAAAACCGGGTAGTTGCCGGTCTTTAACAATAAGCCACAGAAGTTTCGTGGGCTCGTTCTCAGGGCGCGATGCTGGTAAGACTCGGGTGTCGACGTCAAAATCAGAATCCAAAAGATTCCTCGGTGCCCTCGTATCACAATTCTCCGGGCAGAGATTGCTCGGAAGTCCAAGCTGGAACGAGATCATCACGTCGACTTGCTTAAGTGCCAACCAGAGACGCCGCCGCATCTCTCCTTCAAAGACGGTAAAAGACCCAAATGAGTCGGGATCACGATGGTAGCCCATCTGATACGCCATGCGTACCACCATGCCAATAATTACCCCAACTTCTCTAGAGGAATCGAAGGACCTCAGACTCTTACAATGGCCGTATACCGCAAGTGACTCTACCGCATAAGGTTGCGGACGATAGTAGTCCCCAATCACTAAACAGTATCCGGCGGCGGTGTGAAAACTGGCGCTTTGGGAATCCGCTGCATATGCTTCAATGGACTCGGACTTTTCTTTGATGACAGATGCTAAGCAACACAAGGAAAAAAGTATGGAAAGCCACAAGGGGTTGACACGTTGAGGATCTTGCCAGAACTTTCGGTAGCTGCGCTGGAGTTGATAGGCATGGATGAATGACATGTTAAAAGTCTCTCCCTGAAAGTAGATTGAAAGTAGTCGATCAACTTCACTCTTAGAGGGTAGGTACTCGTCAATGATACCCTGTAGACTGTAGGAGTCCGGAGAACCGAAGATTGGGTCTCTGGTTGATGGAAGCACTGACTTTGCAAGAGGAGGCAATCCAACATCGTGAGAATCACGTAACACAGCCTTCAGTTCTTGAATGTCGTCCAATACAGTAGACCAGTGCGTGAAGCCGGCATATCCCGTGGTTTCTACTTCCTCTTTATCTGTGTTTCCCACAGCCACCGCAGGGTCTCGAAAAATGATGCAATCCTTAGATGATTGCAAGTGGCGCTGCTGCATAATATCGGTAATCATCGCCTCTAGGTGAGCCAGCCTGCTTTCAACGGTAGTACCTTGATTGTTGCTCCGCCTTTTACCATCACTTGATCGATATGAGCAAGCATGTGGCTCGTTTCTTTTCAAACAACTGCTACATGGCTGTCGTCGGTCACATTTCAATTTGGACCTTCTGCACTGATTGCAAACATGCGATTCCCTTGGGCGTTTCGTCACCTTCGGGGCTGGCGGTTCTTGTGCGGTATTGTATTGCAGTCTGAACTTGCCTGTGAAGCTAGAAAGGTGGGACATTGTCGATCAACCTTTCAGGCTGAACGAGCCCAGACTGGATAGGTCAGCTTGCTTAACGCAGCAATGTCCTACGGGATTGTTTACAGGGCACCAAGGTTGCACCTTCCGGACGAGCCACTTGGCGGCCTGTTTCGCCGAAGTCAGGTGACTTTTCAACTTGCCCCTTATCTACCCAAAAAATCGTGCTTAGATGCATGTGAAAAGGCCAGGTTGGTGACCCTGGGCGTCTTCAAATTTAGAAATTATCTTAAGAGGCAACTATTGTCTACCAGGGCTGGATGCCGTCGCGACGGATCACCTGGCCAATATCCTGGTCATGGTCCCCTTCAACTACTTCTCGCACCAAATTCGCGCCAACTGTTGGGTCTAGAGCACCCATCTTCTTCAGCAACTCTGGATCGCCGCCCAGGCCAGTGGCTAGAAAGCCAGGTGAAACGGCCCAGACCTTGACACCGTCCTCACGCAAGAGCCTGTGCCACTCGCGCATCATCATGTTCATGCCCGTTTTGCTGGATCGATAGGCCGAAACGGACATGCCCGACTTAGGCCAGCCCTTTTCGGGAATGGAGTTCACCCTTAAGGCTGAATTTTCTGACTCAGTCAGCGCTGAGGTGCCACTTGCGATGAAGATGAGTCGCGGATCTGCGGATTTGAGCAGCAAGGGCATAAAGGTATGCGTCATGATCCAGGTCCCGGTAGTGTTGACATTCCATGACTTGTTCCAGGCATCCCGCATGGAAATTTTCCCAGCCGCAAATTTTTGGTCAAAAGAAGCTCCTGTGCACGTGTCAATGTACATGGACGACACGCATTCAACCCAGCGAAACAAGACTCCAATCTCACCTGCATTGTTGATCAAAATGTCAACACGGCCATATTCGCTGGCGACGAGCTCATATGCTTTGGCGATGGAGTCGTCGTCTTCAATGTCTACCTGGATGGTCCTGACGATGCTAGGGCTTTGGGCGAATTCAGCTTGAACCGTCTTGGCCGCAGCGTCGGCCTTGTGCAAACTCCGACCGCTAAGCAGGATCGTATATGCTTTGGGCGACTGCAACAAAGACCGTACAGTCTCAAATCCCAGTCCTGTATTGGCGCCGGTAATCAAGACGACTTGATTAGATGCCATAGTGTTCAGATACAATATGGAACTCGATAACTAAGCTATGGTTTAGAGGTAGTTGATGCTCCTGTTATCGAATCTTGACATGTGTGCTGGAGGTAGCTTCTATATAAGCAACCTTCTTAGCCAGAGCCTCCACAATAGCCCGGAGTTTGTGCCATATCCCCGACGAACTTGCTGCATCGAGGAGAAGAGGCTCGAACAGATCGAATCGATGACATCGGATTTCGGGCGGGTGTAGAGAGAATTGCCAGTTCAGAAATAGCGTCGGCCGAGTGAAATTACCGTATTCGGCATGATCGCCATGAGCTAATGGTTCTCAGTCCGTGTACTGCGTATCGTACTCGGGTTCAAACCCATAATATGATAACATCAAATCTCCAAAAGGTAGAGACCAGCAACTTTTATCGAGTTACTTATATTATCGCCCACCCCCTGCACTGGTGACTGACTGTCATGATTAAAGAGGTTTCAAAGCGGCGGACACGTGCCGATGCAGAGACATGACATATGTGCGCTAATCCGGAACAAGGAAAGCGCTATGGGGGAGGCCGCGCGGGGAGTGAAATGTGAGCGAGTTTACCGGTTTCTGATGCTGGTGGCTTTTGTTTGCTAGTCGGCTCACGTGCATACATCTATCTCGTTTGTGGTTTATGTTGTTTGCCCCTATAACTCGGCACCGTTTTTTGATGTCTGTAATTGCTGAGCTGTGCTGATTGTGCGTATGCAGACATCTACAACAAAAGAATGATGCTAGGCAGCGGGCTGCAGGGCAAAGGTGCGTTGAAATGACATCACGGACCCCTGGTTTGGTAGCTGACTGGGATCGTGTTTACAACAGAGAAGCTCAAGGAAGTAGCCCGTTTGGTGGAGCTACTGCAGAATGACTTGACTGAGAAGAAACTTACATCAGAAGGTCAGCTTGCCATATATAGGTCATAGTGTCAAGTATGCTCATTCGGCATCACCAAAACAGAAAAAGTCCAAACATTGCTGGCTTTGCGTCAGCTTGGCATAGATCCAACAGATGCAGATCCTATTTATTCCGACAAGGTATGCGCGTTGCAATTGACCTTGGACTCGTCGCGTCTCTGATTTCGCTAGGGCATCAATTTGTTGGCCAAATATGGATTGGACGGGGATACCGTTGACATCAGGCGGGCGGCTTTGCGCTGCATTGCCAATGCGCTTCTTCTGAAGACGGACATGCGGCAAGTTTTTGTGGACACAGGATATACTGGCCGCGTGGCCGAAGAACTTAAGGTGAGGAGTCGTTGGTCTGAATGCCGCGCGACGGGATGCTGAAGCCCATGCAGACCGATAGTTCAGACGACGAGATGATCATGTCGCGGATTCTCTTTCTGACTACATACAACACCAATATCGACTTTGATGCTCTCATAAGCAAGCACTCTCTAGCAGATAATATAACCTATGTATGTTCTGGGCAATGCGGGTTCAACGGCCAGACCTCTTCTTTTTGCTTACTGGTCACAGCAAGTGATCCGTCACGCGAAGCAATTCCCGAAAAGCGGCCGAAAGGAGCTCCCTCAGATAGACGAATTGGCGTTGACAGACACTCTCAAACTGATCTTCAATGTTGCCAAGCTGTTTCCCAATCTGACAGATTCTTTCGCTCCACTAATCCCGCAGCTGCTCAAAATACTGAGCCGCATTGAAATCCCGGAGAAGCCGCTCGATGGTCTTGTCGGCTATCTGATCAACGCTCTGTCGACGCTCGATTTGGAGAAACCGGGCAAGTCAGAATGCAGCCCGCTGTTTCCGAAATTCAATCAAAATTGCAATGTCGACAAGCTAATCAATATCCTGGATGCAGCGGTTCGGGTGTACACGGTGCAAGAGCTAGAACCCCGCGCAGTGCCCTTGCTACATTTGCTGATTATTATTTATGAACTTGCACCAGAGGGCCCAAGGAAGTACATGCAGTGGCTTCTTCTACCCGAGGACAGTGACCGAAGCCTACCTATAGGGCGTAGTGACACATTGTCTTCAAAACTGCTCAATCTGTCTACCTCCCCGTCGGTCCACCTTAAAACTACCATCTCGGAATTGATGTTCACGCTTTCTGACAGAAATGCCGAGAGTCTGACCAAAAACATTGGCTACGGCTTCGCTGCAGGGTTTTTAGCGTCTCGCGGTATCCAGATTCCGCAGGATGCTCAAGCAGCCTATTCGACGAGTACTGGTGCCGCGATCAATCCCATTACAGGCCAGCGGCTCGATGCAGAACCTGAGGATAATGGCCCTCCCATGACCCAGGAAGAAAAGGAACGAGAGGCGGAAAGGCTCTTCGTACTATTTGAAAGGTATGTAACCTCACCAGAGTCCTACTATGACTATCTGATTTTGCTGACCTTCTCATTATAGAGCCAGAGCAAACGGTCTTATCACTACAGAAAACCCGGTAGCACAGGCAGTCCGAGAAGGTCGATTCGAAGAACTGCCAGACGACGCCGACAGCGATCTCGATTAGTACCTACGGGTTTCCTATCGACTTTATCTATACTTTGGTTTTGTCAGCTATTTCGGACTCGTGCTGCACCTTGGAGGGCGTCAATTGCTGTTTTGCTCTGAAAGCATCGGATATCCCATAAGCGGAGGCCAGTCAGGCTGCATTGTTTCCCCTATGCTCCTGATTTCGCTTCAAAAAAAAACAAAAATTTAAATATGTAACGTTCTACTGCTGTGTATATGGGAAAGGATACCGAGTCTGCTTGTAGAATGACGTAGGGCCAGCACGATTGGAGGGGTAGTGCCGGACCGCCCAATCGGAGTGGCAGAAAAAAAAATCCTACTGCTCAGCGCGGGGAAGCGAAGAGCGAAGAAACACATTTGTCTCGCCATACCATCTCTTCCGACCAGCTTGTTTTTATATTCATTTTAGTTGATCAGGTACATTTTAGACGTCTGTTATATTCAATCATTCAATATGTCGAAGCCATTTGATCCGGAGACGGCGGAGAACCTTGAGGATGTGAGTACCATCTCTTCGATTTGTGGCGGTTTCATCGCAAAAGATTTGGCTATGGTGCTAATTCTCTGTACAGATGGAGAAGCAGTTTGCTGTGAAAGGTACTTTCAATCGCATAAGGTCATATACTTCTGAAAATCGTCACTAAACGGGGAAATTGTCTGTTAGCTGTGGAACACCTGATGACATACTGGTCCATCCTGGAAAAAGTTCGCGGTTCCCAACTGCGCCTCACAAAAATGGACGACGAGATCTACGAGCATTTCAAACGCGAATTCCCCGAATTCGATCCGGCTGATACAATCAACGAAGACGAAATGAAGAGCAAAACCGGCAAGGAGCGATGGCGCAAATTCATGAGCGAGTATGAGAAGAAAATCAGCGATTATAACTTCGGGACCATGCTGCGTGCAAACCCAAAGACTGAATATGAGCAGGAGAATACCATTTTTGGTGAGTCACTGCTGCAATTTTCTTATTAAGGGGAACACTTTTACTAATTCCCCCCGCTTTCTAGCTATGCGGATGCAATTCTATGCCATTGAGATTGCTCGGTGAGTATCCAAAGCAATCTATTATCGTGCTTCTTATCTAATAACCCACAGAAACCGCGCCGGTCTGAACGACTGGGTCTACGAACAGGCGCAGGGCAAGAAGCAGTAGTCCGGATGAAGTTCGATAGATGGAATTACGAATACAAAAGCTCCATCATATATGTTCGGAAAATTCGGCTTCTGCTACGTGCATTGGTTGCACTAGATGCTCGCTCGAGACATTTTCCTTGTTTCTTGCTTCTTCCTCCCTCACTATTTTCTTTCAACGGAGACTCTGGAGCGCGTGCAGCACAGTGGTGTCTCCTTTAGCGTCATTGTTGTTTCTCCTATTGTACAACTACTATACCCATTCTTTTTAGACCTTCAATATCGGAAAAGTCTTGCATTCTTCACGGTAATTTGCATGTTAATAGATCACTGGGGGCGATTTAAGCATAATAGTAGAATGCTGAAGATGGATCACATGACGCGACGTTACGGAATGGACAAAGAGAACAATATTAACGGTTGATGCAGTCAAGCCATTGTTCTCGACGGCGACTCTAAATCATGAGAAAACGATGCTTGCCACACGCAAGAGTCGATATAATGCTTGCCTCGATAGATATCTGCCTCGCTCCTGGCGATCTTGCTACAATGCTGCCAACGCTATCAAGAACTCTCGGTTCATAGCAATATTGAGTGCGAACGAAGCAAACTGCTACAAGCTATGACAAACCACACTCAGCAGCACTGCTCTCAATCAAGAAAGGCAACCAACAGTGCTATGAGCTTTTTCAAGAAGAAACCTAGCAGCGACGAAGAGTCTCTACTTAAAGCTAAATGGGTATCTCTCTTTCGCTTCTCAACAATACGCCATCTTCCACTAATCTTGGTTGCGTTGATCGTTACCACTGCCACCAGTGCCACCAAGATTGTGTTTTCGTTCTATCTTGGTCAGCTTTTTGAGATTTTTACGCAGTTTGGCATGGGAGTGACCAATGGCTCTCAGATGCTGGAAGGTGTTCGATGGAATGTCTTTATTCTGCTTGCAATCGGAGGCGCATCTTGGGTGCTGAACTCATGCTTTTTGTTTGTCTGGGTAACATTCGCCGAGTTGCAGGTCAGACATGCGCGGAAAGAGCTCTTTGGGCAAATGCTGAAGCGAGATCTCTCGTGGTTCGATATGAAAGAGCAGGGAATGGGTTCGTTCTTGTCGGACTTACAAAAGCAAGTCTAATGTCCATACTTCCCACATAGAAGTGCATTGGGTTTTGCCAATGAGTTTACTGACTGTTTGCCAGACAACTGCGCGAGCTCCAAATTGCCACAGCTCAGCCATTAGGAATCTTCATCCAACACACCATTCAAGCCATTTTGGCGGTGGTACTTGCTCTTTACACATCATGGAAGATGGCTTTGGTCACAATGGCCGGGATTCCAGTGTCGTCGATCGTCATCTCACTTCTCTCCGCGCGGATACGGCCCAGCATGAAGGCACAACAGTTGGAGCTGTCCGAGGCTTCCAAATTTGTGCACGACGCGTTCTCTTCTATTGCTAGCGTGAAGTGCCTCAATGCAGAGCTGTCAACCTATGTGCGTCTGGGAACATACATACAGGCAGCTGCTGGGTGGTACTTGAAACAGGCCGTTCTTACTGCCATGCAATTAGCTTTTGCGAGGTTGACGACGCATGCGATGTTTGTTCAAGGGTTCTGGTATGGCAGTTCCTTAGCTCAGTCGGGCGAACTCACATCAGGCGATGTTTTAACGACTTTCTGGGCATGCCTGATCGCTGTCCAGTCCATCGAACTCGGTACTCATCAACTTCCCACGTTGGAAAGGGGCAAGATTGCAGGCGAAATTCTCTGGTCATACCTCTCTTGTCCCACAGAGGGGAAGTCATCGGCCAGAGCACGACAGGATCAATATCCGGACCTTCATTCTAAGGATATTATTTTCCAAAACGTGGGTACTGTGATGCTTGTTTGTCGTGACGTTCGGAATCTGACTTCTGCAATAGGTTTCGTTCGCCTACCCCTTTCAACCGGACAGGTTGGTTTTGAAGTCCTTGAATTTAGTTTTTCCAGCAAGAAAAACTGTATTCATCGTCGGACGCAGCGGAGCTGGTAAAAGCACCTTGACAAATCTTTTGTTGAAATTCTATGCTCCTACGTCAGGAAGCATTCTCATCGGCGGCACTCCGCTTCGCACAATAGATACGTCCTGGATTCGCAAACACTTCACCGTGGTACAGCAAAATAGTTACTTGTTTAACGAGACTGTCGGTAACAATATCTCTTTCGGGATCGATAATGATGTTGAGGGTATCAACAATAACAGGATGCGAACGTGTATAGAAACAGCATGTCTTCAAAGCACGATTAACAGGCTCCCCCAAGGGCTGGATACCCCGGTTGGAATCGGAGGTAGCTCTCTAAGTGGCGGACAGAAGCAAAGGATTGTTATTGCCCGAGCTAGGATGAAGGATAGCACGGTACTAGTTCTTGATGAGTTCACCAGTGCACTCGACTCTGAGAACCGAGCCGCCGTCATGAACGCTGTTAGAGTGTGGAGAAAAGGTTTAACTACGATCATCATAACACATGACACGAGCAACATCCACGATGACGACTTGGTCTACGTGATGGAATCCGGATGTATGGTTGACTGTGGTCTCAAAAGGGACCTGGTGAGAAAGGGGTTGCAGATGTTCACAACCACAGAAGTCAATGATGACGGGCACGAAAGTGATACCTTGACGGAATCATCATCTTACCTAGACTACTTTTTTGCTGAAAATGATGCAGAAAGCATGTGGCTAGCATCTACTGTTTCTAGTGAGACATCAACTCTAGCGGGGACTATTCAATCGGACGAGAGAAGACTGCTTCCTCAACAGCAGGCTGCGTGGCATCCAACAGGGATTGCTAAGTCTGCGCCTGATCCAGTCCAGCATTATAGTAGGTTGACTGAAGAACAGTCTTTTCGCTATCCACTGAAAACGAATGGACTGCTTCCACTGGGAAGGATGGCTCGAGACTCTATGGTTGTTTCTATGCCACGTGCTGTTGCCCGTCCTCGATCGATGATGCCAGGTTATGTTGCCAATGTTGAACGTGACTATCGACAACCCGCATCTACGAACAGACATGTGTCTGCTGAACATTCCAAACCCCGACGGCGTGCCTACAAACGCTTTTTTGACGCCGGCCAGCACAAAGACGAAGCGACACAGACAGTTCCGCTGTACAAAACTCTTCTCAGCATCCCCAAGGTCTTGAATCCGATGCAAAACTTTGTTCTCGCGGTCAGCGTCATCCTGGCCACCCTACATGCAGCTGCTAGCCCCGTTTTCTCCTACCTCTTGTCGCAGCTATTCGGGTCATTCTATTCCGATTCGGATCGATCAGGGGTGGCAGAGAAATGGTCTATCAGTATTCTGGGACTGGCTGTGTGCGACTCCTTCGTCACGTTTATTATGCACTACCTTCTGGAATTCTGCAGTCAAGCGTGGATGGACCAGTTACGCACAAAAGCCATGCGTCGGGTTCTGAGTCAGCCCTGCTGCTGGTTCGACAAGGCGGAAAACCATCCCATGCAGTTGACAATATACCTAGACCAAAACGCTGAGGAAATCCGTAACCTCGTGGGCAGGTTCGGGGGTTTGTCAATGATCGCTGTGGTGACCTGCGTCATTGCCATTTCATGGAGCTTCATACTCAACTGGAGACTTACGTTTGTCAGTCTATCTTGTGCTCCCATCTGGTATGGGATCAGCAAGGGGCTCGCGGTGGTCAATCGGAGATGGGAGCAACGCAAAGATGCCCTGAATGACCGGGTTGCCTCGGTATTTTCTGAGACGTTTGAAGATGTCCGTACCGTCAGGGCATTCACTTTGGAACAGCATTTCCAGTCGAAACACTCGGATGTTCTTACATTGGCTTTGGGGGTTGGGTTGAGGCGAGGGTTCTATTCGGGACTGGTTTATGGCCTGACTGAGTCGGCAGTGATCTTTGCCAGCTGTGAGTGCGGTTCACACCCTGAGCACCAGTATACTGACTTGCTAACGTGTTCAGCTTTGCTATTTTACTATGCGGCTGAATTAATTGCCTCGGACAGTTCTAACATCACATCGACCATCTCAGTTTTGACAATCATCTTGTTTAGTTTGGGTTACGCCGTTTCGGTGATGTCGTGGAGTAGGTTCTACCAGCCCATTCACTGGGGATGCGACGGCTGACATGGTGAACAGTCCCACAGATCAATTCAGCCGATGAGGCAGCTGCGAAACTGATTAAACTGTCCCGTCTGCCACCTGACGCGTCTCATGAGCATACCGGAAGATTGCGAGTCTTCGAACCGCTCCCAATTGAGTTCAAGAATCTGAGCTTCTGCTACCCGGAGCGGCCAGAGACGACAGTCCTCAATCGCATTTCCCTCACGATCACAGAAAACAGCTGTGTTGCACTCGTGGGCAGCTCCGGATCC
The DNA here is from genome assembly GCA_001657655.1 of Talaromyces piceae. Lineage (NCBI taxonomy): Eukaryota > Fungi > Ascomycota > Eurotiomycetes > Eurotiales > Trichocomaceae > Talaromyces > Talaromyces piceae. The sequence goes on along the minus strand of JNNX01000004.1, from coordinate 2,270,625 downwards.
GGGAAATCGACCATAATCTCTCTCCTTCTCGGCTTGTATGCTTGCCATAACCCTTCTACTCCCGGTAAACCAACGACAGCAAGCGGCACCCTAACGCTGGGCGGCGTGGACATTCGACAAATACACCTGCCAACGCTAAGAAGACTCATTGCATACGTTCCCCAGAATCCACGGCTTTTTGCCGATACTATTCGCGCCAACATCATTTATGGGCTGGACTCGTTCTCGTGCCTATGCTCCATGCAGAACATCGAGGCTGCGGCCGAAGCAGCGGGCATTGCCGAATTCATCCTCTCGCTGCCAGAGGGCTACTCGACTGTCGTCGGCGAAGGGGGGATGACACTATCTGGCGGCCAGATGCAGCGACTAGTGATCGCGCGCGCGCTGGTGCGGCATCCGCGAGTGCTGATTCTGGACGAGGCGACGTCGAATCTGGACGCGGAGAGTGCGGCGGTGATACGGCGGTCTGTGCGGAGCTTGCGTGCGTCGGCGAGGCTTGGATTGACTGTTATTTTGATCACGCATGCAGTTGAGATGATGCAAATCGCCGATAATGTGATAGTGATTGATCAGGGGAAGGTGGTGGAACAGGGCCGGTACCGGGCCATACTGCAGCATGCGAATGGGCGGTTGCGAGGCATGCTGGGGGGTTAGTACACGGGTGTCAGTCAAGGCCGGTGAGCTGTGACTTGTTTGGATTTTGTATTTAGGCTCCTAATCAGATACTACGTGGCTGGATAGGACTCGACTGTTGTCATCTGTCTTTCGGTAAGGTGTCCAGGCGGCTCTTACATATGTGTAGGTTAGATGTTGCTGGCACAGTTGCTTCTAAATAGTAGCAGCAACCAAGCAACCTAGTCCGCTTTGTCTTACAGCTAGTCATCAGACCCATGGTTCAACGTCTGTCGGAATCTTAGCGTTTAGGGATATTGTAACTTCATATAGGCTCAGACGGAGCCGTTGACCATTAACCCTAATGCGAAAGCCGTGGTGGCTTGGATTAGAAGTCAAGACCGTTGCTGGGACAGCATCTTTAACACCGATCAGGTCAAAAGATGTGATCTAAACTGAGCGTTTATAAGCAGTGAATCCTGGGGAGATACTGACGTCGTTGCCTTTACAGTATAGATGAGGGTATACATGCGGACGCTCCTAACCTTGTAGCAATCAACAGCATTTTAAGCAGCCCGATTGCTGCAGAATACCCGTAAAATGTACTTGAAAAAGTTCATGCTTATTGCGAAGAAGGACATAGTTATGTTGTCCCGATAAATCGAGTTGAACGAGGCAAGTCATGCCTAACAACATCAGACAGGAAACCCAGAAATATATATTCCGGCATGCCTCAATCGGACTCGGCTCGCTGGGCAGTATACCAGACATGTAGCAGAGTTTTCGCGACTAATCTTGGTAACTTTTGCTTATGCATCATGCATCTGAACACGCCAAAACCCGCCCTATAGCACAATGGACCTACATAGGCTGTTGGAATCTATTGCCTACGAGCTGGGCTTCAATCAGCCTCCTTGCTCCATAACTGGTACGGAGTGTGGAATGCAGATAAGCTTCCCACCACGTGCACACATAGAACGGCACATACTCTGGCAAACAGCATCCACGCCACGGTGTTGCAATCTGCTCGTAAAGTATGGACAGCAAAATAGCATGACCGGGTGCGTACTATGTTGAGCAGAGTTACATGGCAACAAAACAATACGATGTCTGATGTGGCTGTGGCCAGCCTCAGGCTGAATCAGACGTGTAGCGCCGCTTATCAGGCACTGTCATATACGCGCCGGAACACGCCGTCACAGCCAGCCGCCAATCCCAGGCCTTGTCGCCGGGGGCAGCGCGTATTGCCGGGTAATACGCCCCGGGCGGGTCGATCGACCGGTCTGCGCCGGTCTGTGACTGTCGTCCGGCAGACGCAAAATAATCTTCAGTCAGGGCGAAGATACATGGTAAGTTTTCTTTTCTCCCTCTTTTTCTCTCGTATCTCTCTCGTGATCAGCGCTCTTCTACCAGGGAGAACCAGCTGGACACAACAATTAAGGTAGAGGTTCGAAAAGAGAACAAAGTACAAGAGTGTACGAGAAGCGGTCGAGCCACCGCAAGCTGTCGGCTCCACTCCCTAGACTTACCAGCTCAGACAAGCCATCCGATCCGACTGCTCCGCCACTACATCTTCCTTTTCTACATTATTTACTTTCGCTTCAGCTGCACGGTTGGGCTGCTTTCCATTGCCATTGTATCCATGGCTGTGTGAGAGGCGTTTGTGACATTTGCTTTCTCATTGCCGCCTGAGAAGACATTGATTGTGCAGCAATGTATCTCCCGGTGCATGGAGAACTTGCCGCACGCAGCACCAGCACGGACGGGTCCTCGTCCTTCCCGTCGAGTATCTGGGTAAGCGTTGGCGCCATCTTTCCCAGCTCTGTTCGCGCGCAATCTAGATGGCATGGGCTAACATATACTGATGGTGCCAGGCGGGTGTGGGCATTATCGGCTTTTTGACGGCCTTGCTGGTAGCCTTTTTTGTTGTGCGCCGATTGCGCCTAAAAGACGTGGAGCCAAAGCTGCTGCCTGGCAATCACCTGAAAGGCCTCTGGTGGAGATGGAATCCAGGGAACAGTAAGCCCAGCCTCCTGATTGTTTATACATGGCTTATCAGTGTTATTGCGCACCCAACACTGACGAGCATGCTCTTCTAGGGAGGTTTATCGGCGATACGGCGTCGGTCTCGCAGCGCCAGAACCTGTCCACCACCACCGTCAACAATACCGGTCTGGAACCTGCCACGAATGGAAACGAAAATGCGCCCCAGCGAGGACCATCGATCCGGTCGATCATCACTCTGCCCTCCTACAGCCGTTTGCCAAAGGAGGAAGAACAAGTCATTGGTCGTGAGGGTGAGCGGGCCGACATGGACATTGTTGTCGAATTTCCCGAGACGGCCGAGGAGGAGGAGGAGCGCCGCGAGGCAGAAATGGAGTCTCTGTACCAGATCCGGCTGCGGCGCCGTCAGGAGATCGCCGAGCGAGAAGAGCGTCAGCGCCAGCGCCGAGAAGCCCTCGCGGAAGGTGACTATGCTCGTCTCCAGCAGATCACTCGCGACGGCCAGGCGTCTCGTGAGCAGAACAACGCACAGGGCATGTCGGCTAGGGCCATGCTCCAAGAGCATCAGGCCCAGACTCGCCATCAGCGGTTCTCCTCGGTCAACTACGCCGAGGTCGGCCATGTCCGGCATGATGGTTCGCGCATTCGCGCCAATTCATCAGAGTCCGAACACAGACCGCTACTGACCAGGGACGCTCGCAACTCGACACAGTCAGTCCTCACCACCAACAGCCAGGCGGGCTCTTCCGCCTTGACCCTGACGCCAACGCTCAGCGGGAGCAATCACTCCGGGCGCGATACACCCGACGGCGCCGACGGCGACGTTAGCTCACTCCATATCCCCCCTCCTCCCAGCTATGACGACTATTCTGAGTGGCCCGAAGAGGCGCCTGCATACGAGAGCCCCATTACTGGTCGTAATGATCATGTCAGGCATTTGGTACCCCAGATTCGCATCGACACAGGCACTCCGTCCAGTAGCATGCCCGCCACCCCAGCTCCAACTGATCCCAGTAGCAGCCATCAGTTACACGATGAACTAGAAGAACCTCAGCCCGGCATTTCGGTGATCCACCACGAAACTTCTTGAAAATCCTGGTGCAATCTCAGTCATCTGTTTATATTTTCTCGCGTGCCCGGCATTATACATGCGAGCTTCTAATGATGCCCCTTTCCCAAATGTGTGCATTTAGTCTGTCTTTCTTCTCTTTTTCTTTTTTGTGCAGAAGCATGGCGTTCGACGGAGAATCTCGGGCTACCGGGTTTTGAATATTTTGTCCCGGTTCAGTTTTTGTCGACCCTCTCGGGGCCTGATAACGATCTTCACGAGAAAGCTTTGTGCCATTGGATGTGTCTTTTTCTTCTCTGCACAGATGGTGCTTGTGTCTAATGGTGAAGTATGGCGTTTGCGGTCGGTTTTGTGGTCAGGGGAATAGCGTGATGTACTGTCTCTTGGATGGAAAGTACAGAATACTAGGTAATCAACCAAAATACATGCAGATAGCCCTGTCTCTGGTAGGCCCTTCCCTTACACATACTTGTACAATAGATCTGAAATCACATACCAATAATTGCACAGCATGAAACAGTAAAACCATGAGGATGTGTTCTGCGACTAAAGAGGAAATCGGCGATGGCGCGCCTTCCCGCTTTGGGAGGACCGGGCCCGCCGCTGGGTAAACAAAGGCGGCCCCCAAATGCCAATCGCAAGCTCGGATTGTCTGCTTGATCAACACCCGACTTTGTTTACCTCGCCTCTGTTTGTGTCTGTGCCTCTCCCACCACGCCCATTGGGACCTTTCGATATAGCTACAGATCCGCAAACTCTGGAGCATCATACGCCCAAGTTACGAACACACGCTATCGCCCCATTTATTTAATTCCTGCAGCCCAGTTTGAGGTGATAACTTTGGCAAAAACACGCGGCCACACTGGGCCAGAAAGCGCGTTACTACACACCATCATCTTGGACAACATCGGACATACAGCAAACGGAAAAGTGTCTTTATGGATAGCTGTTGACTCTAGTCACTGAATTCACCCGCTTTTTACAAACATGACGCGTCCGTACAACACGCGACGCTCCTCCCACCACCCTCCGGCATCCGTTGGCGGTGATTCCACCTTGTCCGACTTTGATCCAGAACACGAAGCAATGGTCTCCACAAGACAGCTAGATCACAGCGACAGACTGCCAGATATCCCAGCCTCGCTCTCTACGACGCCGCGAGGTGGCAAGTCGCCGCTCCTCGAGCCAGAATACACCGTCGACACGTCTACCATCCAACAGACTTTTCCTCCTATCTCAGACGTTGAATCTTCTGGAGACGACGCCACAGACGAATTCTCTATTGAAATCGGTCGTGGTGTGAAGAAGCCAAACCAGCAACTCCACAGAGGTGACGATTCTCGTAACTCAATGCTCAGCTTTGGGAACCCCAGCGTCCGTTCCTCTTCTCCGGCAATCAAGCTCGACCTTCCTGCTACAAGCACGCCGCCCCGATCAGCTCTGCGCACTGCCAAGCGCAGTGCGGCTGATAACAACAATCTGCGCAAAGATGCCCAAATCAGACGCGCCAGCCAGATGCAAAAGGAAAATGTCGATCCCCAGCCTGGCCGCGTGAGGAACCTGTCCGGTATCGGTGGGGAATCTCGCCGTACGCTTTCGGAGATGCATATCAAAGCCCGTGAAGCATATGAAGGCTCTCTGATTGGTGATGAGCGCCCAAAGAATTTCCCGGTCAATACGCGCACCACCCGGTTTGGAAACGTATCGAGCCAAGTTGCAGCTGCGATGGAATACGCTCAACGCGAGAGCCGGCTGAGTGAGCCTCGTCGCGGTAAATCGTCGGGTCAAAGCCATGCCCCGGCGAACCCTACCTTCACATTCGATACTGCAAATTCTTTCCTGCTGCCTGACCTACCAAATATTTCTGAACTCGTATCTGGTGTGTACGAAGACGGAACGCCTGTCTTTAAACGTCACACGCGGCCTCGCACAACGAGATTTGTTTCGCCTCCTGCAGACGGCCCCGATGCGTCCCAGATTCACGGCCATCTTGCCCTGGAGGCAGTCCCTGTTCCAGAGGATGAGAAAGCCTTGTTTGTTTCTCTGAAGCTCTTGCAGGATAAGGTAGCGGATTTGGAATTTGCCAAGTCAGAGACCGAAAGGAAGCTGGACGATGTTCGCCAGGAAAACTATCTCTTGAGGACAGAAAAGGCTCGACGGCAAAAGGAACAGAATGACCGCGTGAAAATGTTTGGCGAAGATGAAGCTGGGGCTGCACGATCGCTACCGGAAAAGAACAGTTTGTTTTCACCAAAATTAAAACCCTCCTTGATAGTTGACTGACAAGTGGGCAGAACTCGAGACAGCATACTTGTCATTGCAGAACAAGCTTGATATTGCCGAGCGTAAGATCCAGGTTCATGAGGGAGCGCTCAAGACTCTCAGCCAGGAGCGTGATCAGGCTATAACGCAGCTAGGAGTAGCCTATCTCAACACACAGGATGCCAGAAGGGAGAACGAAGCCTTGAAACAAGAAAATGCCGAGTTGAAATCTCGAGTCGCGACGTTGGCCGCATTTGCTCGACACATTACCGGGAACGAGAATGAGAATGAAACCCAACGATCGCTTACGAGAGGCCCCCTGGATGCCGAGCACATCACAGCCAATACCGACGAGAACGAGGGACTAACCCAAAGAACCTCGGATTCAACTCACTCCCAGAGAAAGTCGAAAGATCAACGGGCACGTGTTCAGACATCGCGTGATGAGCAATACGGTGGTGTCTCTGGTCAGATCGAAAAGGAGATCCTGAGAATGGCCAAGGAACGCGAGAACGAAGATCTGTTTTCTCTCAACCTGTCCCGCCCGACCCAGGCAAATGTGAAGGCCTCTCAATCTTCACTTCGTTCCAAGGAAGAGAGACCTGAAAAGAAAAAGCAATCCAATACGGGAAAGCAACGTAAACGTGTTATCGTGGAAGAAGTAGACACAACTGAAGTTGTGGAAGAACTCTCGGAGCAAGTTAACGGGGGCGGAGATTACACAGTCCTTAGTTTCATTGATGAACGCGAGATTGCTCAATTGCGCAGGCGGTTGGAGGCTGAACGCGCCGCTCGCAAGCAGCGCCAGTCTGTAAGCAGAGAACAAGCCGCAACTGGCACAGCAAAGCGAGTTGCCTCTGAACCCCCACGCAAGTCTTCGTTGAAAGAGCCAAACGAGAAATCCCCACGGCCATCGTCCGCGATTGATGATGGCAAACCGGATTCCAGCGAGTTGGACGGACACGGCACGGCGCGTCGTCGACGTCACTCGGACCATTCAGTCACAGGCCAACATCGTCAGCGAAAGGCGGTCCCCGAACTAACTTCAGCCATCATTCTCCCTGATATAACCCTACGCCACGCAGATATTGCAGCACAGAAGCCTAAACGGCTTTCAGAGTCCGCCCAAAAAGTTTTGGATAGTGTTGCGCGCCATGATGGCAAGAACTGCACCGTCTGCAAGCGACTGCTTCCTGACGGAGCAACGCATGAGCACTGCGATGATGACGCCCAGCATGAGAAGATAACTGTTCCCAAACCAATTCCTGTATCGGAACGTATGCCAGAACCTACGCCTTACAACACAGAGCCTACTATGCGTCCATCCCAACCACCGGCCGTGGCACTAGCTATAGTTCTCAAGGGTCTCGAGGATGAACTCTCACACCTCAAAATGCAGTTGGCAACGGTCCAGAATGCTTACACCAAACACGACGCCTCACTGAGCAAGCGCCAAAGGAAGGCACTTTCTGCAAGAATTGAGACACTTGTCAAGGAGATCGACACCAAGTCGGACCAGATCTACGCATTGTATGATGTCCTCGAAGGACAGAAACAAGATGGACGCTTGATGATGAATGAGAAAGAGCTAGAAATCACCTTGCAGTCTATCGGCATCGATGTTGAAGGCAGACTAGCCGACATTACCGGTACTACCGACATGTCTGCTAAGAAGACAGCGCCATTGCAAGACTCAGACGACGAAGACGATGATGAGCTGCCATGGGAGGGCATTGAAAGCACTGGCGAGATAACGGGACGCACATCTGGAAGCCGCAGACACTTGTAAAAAAACTTCTCGATCCAACAATTCGTACGGCATCAGCTGCCCTCGACATCTTCGATTGTCCACGTGCTCTGATACTTTGAACTCGAATAATAAAGTTTCGCGTTGACTGACTACGGTCTATGTCCGCGATCGAATGTTCTTGAGTTTGGTATAGGATTGCAGCTATGATTGTAACGTTGGTAAGCAGACATTTTGGCCGCGAACGACTGTTGATTCAGCGAATTTCACATTCTGTTGGCATTCCACTTTTTTGTGTCAGGTTGGCATTGTTCCTAAGAGCATGATCGGCATAGAGAGGTTCAGGACTTTGAACTCGAATCTATATTCGCGTTGACCAACTCCGGTGCGTGTCCGTGAATCCACGTTCTTGAGTTTGGTATGAAGACCTCGAACTGCGATCGAAAAGCTTATAGAGCAAACTTTGAAGTGAATATGAGATAATTTTTGGGAGCTGCTGTACCAGATTTTATTCTCTGAAGCTTTGACTGTATTTGTGTATCGAAGAGACGAGGAACAAAGGAACAAACGGGATTCCACTGCTTTCAGCTATCTGATTATTTTCTTTCTGGCTTTTATCAAATCGTTTGCTCCCTGCATGCAGTTCATTGCATGTAGCCATCTTGGAATCACTCAAGTTTTTTACATTGCGGTTGGGTTACGGAGTTTTGGTCTGAGAACGGAGTTTAGTTTGTTTGGAATAAACCAAATTGCATATTAGTTATAACTTGATTTATTAGCAAGATCGATTGAAACCCCAAGCGCAATGCCTAGAGATAAAGTAAACCCATCATGTAATCCAAAGAAGAAAGTCCCGGAACGCCCTGCAATGCTCGCTTGTTTATGCAAACAAAAGACCCAAAAAAAGAAGAGAAAGAGGGGTCTGCCTAGAAAACATCGTCAGACTGTTTGATAGCAGTAGCGCCCCCCGTCGCAATGCCAAATGGCTGGGACAAAGTATCACGCTTGGAGACTTCCTCTTCCACGAAACAGCCCAGTCCGGCAAAAGCTTCAAACAGCGTACGTGAATAATATTCCCTGACATCGAAGCCTCCAGCCGCTTTGGTGGTGCTTTTGCGTGCCTCCTCCAGCCACGGTGACGGATAATAATCTTGCAGGACATAGTAATCTTTCCTTTCGAGTTCGAGCCCGCCGAACGGGTCGTACGGCTTCTCGGGTTCTGGTAAAGACACCTTTTTGAGACCCTTGATGAGGCTAGGCTCGACATCCGAGTCACGCGCAGCCGCCACGGAAGCACTTGCAGTTTTGTTTTTGGTTTCACCGCGCAGAGCGGCTTGTTTCTGGCGGAGACGGTCCTCTTCACTGCGCCGCGCCGAGGATTTTTTGAGCAGCACTTTCTGGCCCTCGCGCGCGATCGAGGCGGCGTCACCACCGGCTGCAAGACGCGAGAGAATACTCTCGCGGCCGGCAACGAGGTCGTTTTGCTCTTTTTCGTACTCTTCGCGCGCGGCCAGGCGACGAAGTCGCGCCTGTTCCTGTTCAAAGGATTGTTGCTCCAGGAAAGACGATGCCTCTTGCGATTCGCGCGCTTTATTGGCTCGGATCGAGTCCATGTTGGCTGCTTCGTATTTGCGCAGGCTGGCTTCAGTTTTGGCAACGTCGATGCCGTTGACCAGGTTCATGATCATGGTTTCGCGTTGTTCGAGGAAATTGTCCCAGTCGAGTTTGCTGTCGAACTCGTCTTCGCGGCGGTTCAGACTGGGTAGTGTCAACTTAGTCAGAATCGAGCAAAGAAAAGGGGAGGTATAATTTACATTCCCATGACCCGTTTACGAATATCAACCTCTCGCTCAACACCGATATCCTCGAATGTCTGTGTTCGGAAGCGCGCTTTCCGTAAAGTCTTCTTGCAGCCGACAACGGGACAGGCGTTTGGCCCTGACGAGAAAATGCGGTCTATGCATGATTCGCACATCATGTGGTAGCATTCCGGATTGATGAGGAATCGCATGTCTGGGTTGAGATAACGCGATGATTTGCAGATTGGGCACACCTCTACGATTCAAGGTGGCATGTTAGCTCGAGCCGCTCTATCTTCGTTTCGTTCCAGGAAAGAGGAGAAATCACTCACCATCCTCGTTCCGACGAGGTGTACCTGTTCTATCGCTAGCCATACTAGCTGTAATCCTGGCTCACTTCTCTTGCAGCTGCTCGAGGTGGTTTGTTGCAGATGAAGTCGTGAGGCTCGGAGCATCCATCAAACATATGGTGGAGACGGCGGGAGCTGGGAGCTGCTGACCAATCGGCGGGTCTCACATTGTCCGCGTTCTATTTTTTCTCGGGTCTTTTCTATCACCTTCTTCGCCTCTTCCCACCTGAATAGTTTCCTCTTTCCACCACGGCGAGAGCCTCTGCGCTTTTAGTGAAGCATCGAAAATGCCTGCCTTGGACGATTCCTTGGCCGGGCTGGAGCGCCAGCGTCTCGAGCTGGAAGAAAATATACGCAAGCTACGACAGTCGCTGTACGACTGGCGGATCAGGGAAGCCGAGTACGATGAGCTGAAAGAAGGGGTGGCCTCGCTGAAGGCAGATTGCACAAAAGATGATATAATTCGTCTTGGGATGAGCTATGAAGCGACAATCATTGATGAGAAAGAACTCAAGTCTCTCGTTGGCGACGACAAACCCGCCATCTCGCGGTCAAGAGACCAGGTTATTCAGCATATCTCAAGGAGGCTGGACTATGTCAGACAGAATGTCGGGTCGCTCGAAAAACGTTTGGAGACGGTGGAAGCCAAGTTGGATAAGCTTCTAGATGTGGAAAGGCCGGGCCAAGATGCCGCTAACGAACATTATGCCGTGTCGGAGATTCTTGAAGAGCTTGATGAGGAGGGAAATATTTTATCGAGCAAGGTCTCTAAGCCGGGGGACCGGGAATCCGATGTTGTCCAGTTGCTACAGAAGGCTGGTGTGGAGGTTCCGCAGAACTCTGCAGAAAAAGCCACCGCCGCTGAGAAAGTTTCCGTCAAAGATAGTCACAATGCCGACGAAACCTCGCAAACCCAGGATGTGGAGGCGACAGAAACCAGCAGACCAGAGATGATGAACAATGCGGAGGCCCCTCTCCAAGAGCATAAGCAAGGCATGGCGGCGACTGTTCGTGGGAAGACAAATGAGCAGACAGACGACATTAATGACTCCGACTCGGAAGCGCCCGTCTTTGAGGTTGATGAATCCCCAGAAGATGCGCAAATGCGCCGCGAAATGCTTCAGTACAGCTTCCATGAAGTAGGAAAAGTTGTTGCGGAACTTGAGATGGACGAAGAAGGGAGCGATATCTCTTACGATGATGACGATTACGATGATGATGATTATCTAGACGAGGAAGAAGATGAGTATGGGCGCACCACGAGACCGGTCCTTACTGAAGATTATCATAAACGAATGAAAGAGTTGGAGCAGAAACTGAAGGACGGCGGCTTCATCAACATTGGACCTGCTAAGAATACTCCCTTTGAAGAGCCTAAAGAGGAGTTTGAGAAGGTCGAAGCCACGGGAATCATGAAGACCGCACAGAACAAGGAAGATACCGATGATTCGCAGCCAACGAAAGCTAAACCGAAGAAGAAAGTGTCCTTTGCCAATGAGCTTGATATCGCTCCAGACACCATTCCACCAGCGAAGCCAGAACCCAAGATCGTTCCTACAAAACCGGAGACGGCCCCTCTTTCCGAATCTGTTGTTGAGCGGTCACTTTCAAAACCAGCTGTGGTTGAAAGACCAAGATCCGAGAACGCTGCGCCAAAGAAGACTTCCAGGTTCAAATCTACCCGTGCCAGTGGTCTTCCATCGCCTGGTGACTCGAGCAGCCCTGGGATTGGTGCACGACAGTCAACTGTTAAGCAGACACCGGAACCTGCCACGCCCAAGGTTTCCAATCCAGACCCTAATTCATCTGTGGTAGGCGATCTTTTTGCCAGAAACCCATCCAGCAAGATCGAACCACGACCACCCGAGGGCAAAACGCTTGCCGACACTCTTGTCGAGCGACCAGCAATCGGCAAGGATGACGTCCACCCTCCAGACCCTGACGAGATAGACGAAAGCATCCATCGCAAAGAAATTGCCTCTGAGTTTTATCGGATGCGTAACCGCAAAATCCGGCAGAGCGGCGGTTTTCTGAACAATGAAAAGGACGGTGAGGATGATGAAATGTATGAACTAGACGAGAATGACCAGCCCAAGAGACGAGTTAGCAGGTTCAAAGCTGCGAGATTGCGGCCTTGAGGAATGACCCGTCATGTTTGGTTTGTCTTCTTCCCATGTTTTATTTGACTACCTGCGTTTTCGCAGTGTAAATGATAATGGAATCTCTCACGACCTTATAAACGCAGTACATACGTAGTAGTCCTCATGCCCTATATACAACCAGATATACAACCAGGAACTTCTCCGGTACTGGCTGTCTTGTCATCTGTGCTTGACAAGCAAGTCATCTACATACCAGTGATCTGACACAAGTTCTATGTCTTGATCGCTCTCTGAACGTTCCGAGACTGAGTATCAGGAGGCTCTCTGACGGCGCCATAACTCTCTCTCGAAATCTGGAGAGGCCATGGAGGCGTGGTACGTTTCACCTCCCACATTACTATGTAACAACGTTATTTGAACCTCTTTGGTTTCAGTATATAGTCTCAAGACTGTAATCTGGATTCCTCATTGCAATACTTGTTATATAGGGTCGTTAAAAAATCATATTAGTTCGTGCAAATCGTAATGGGTATATATCAATACATAGCATGGTTTGGTTTGCAAGACCGTCGGAGAGCACAAAACAGTACGTACAGTAAGCTAAAGAAGTCGGAAAAGGACAATGAACATTCACACAATGACACGTATCCCTTTTCCATGTACGAACCGAATCAAAAGATCGCGCTAGACGTGTTCCGTACGCAGATAGAATTCATATAGGCGCTTATGGCCATTATGAACAGGTGGGTGGCCAGCGAGAGTAGCTGTGCCTTTAGGCTGGAGATCGGAAGAGACAGGACAGCGAGCATGACTAGTGGGTAGTAAACCCAAGGGTTGACTGCCCGTGGCATACAGGGCTGCAAGGTGATGATCTGTTTGATAATGAAAAAGGTAAATCGGGCACTTGGGATTGGAAACCAGCCCCAGGAGCCGATGCGGATATACAAGATATAGGAGCTGCTGGTGAAGAAACTCTCTGGCGGCGGAGGAAGTAGCGGCGGAGAGTGCTGGTGGTGTAATATAGGGCGACCATATTGATGCTGTTGTTCGTCTACTTGACTTGGGCGTCGCGGCGACGTAGAGGACATGTCTCGGTATCGGGGACGAAGAATCAGGTCGTGCTCTGCCCCATGAGATGAGCTGCTGTTATCCGTGCTCGGGCCCGGGCTTGGCTCTGAAGCTGCACTGGCGCTTCGTGTTTGATACCGCTCTGGAGAGCCAATAGACTTGGCATTGTTCCGAGATAGAGATTTCCTGGGGGAGCGAGGTGGATGGGGGCTAGCAGGGCCAGGAGAATCAACTGGCTGAATGCGAGGGACAGAGCGGAACTCCGGACCGTTCGAACTGGCCCTAGCAAACCGCCGGCTGTCATTGCCATTAACACCTGCTTGGATGGTAGTCAAAACTTCGTCTGCAGTAGGCCGCCAATCTGGGTCCACTGAAAGAAGTCTTTTGAGCATCATGTACAGTTTGTCTGGTAAATCGGGGCGGAGCCGCTTGAGCGAGTCGTCAAAGCCCGTCCAATGACTAATCTCCTCACGGAGCTCGTCAATATCTTCGTTTTCTTCAATTATATCGGCACTCTGATAAGGGAGCCGCGCAAAACACAGAAAGTGAAGAATCATCCCTAGCGAAAACACGTCGGATTTGAATGTAAAATTGCCGAATGGGCCATCGGGATACACTCTTTGCAACACTTCTGGAGCACAGTAGGAGATAGTCCCAGTGGTGCCTGTTGAACTTCGTACCGACTTTTCATACTGAACCTCTCCAAAGTCACTGACTAGGACTCTCAACTCATGACCAGAGTCATGTAAAAGACAATTGCTTGGCTTGAGGTCACGGTGGATGTAGCCATTTGCATGTAGGTAACGGATTCCGGAAGTGATGTCTTTGAAAAATGAATAAATGTCCTCGAACTGTAGTGTACGCGGGACAGCCTTTTCCACTGGTGGTGTATCACGCTGCCCCTTGGATCTCCGTCGAAGACGTTCTTTCAATTGCTGTGCAGTACTAGTCGATGCCCGCATGGCTCCAAACACGTAATTGTGAAGATCTCCGGCATTGCAGTATTGCTGCAAGATGAATGCGCACGGCACACTTGGACTGAAGGTGCTGATTTTGGCGTTCTCTAACCACACATGGCGATATGAGACCAAATTCTGGTGCGAAAGGTGTTGCAGCAATTGAACTTCGACCAACACTTTCTCAAGCCACACATGATCATCGCCGACAGGGACTCGCTTACAAGCAAAGTGGCCGAGTGAGACGCCATCCAGTACATGTTTAACGAGGAGCACGACCCCCTTGCCACCTCGACCGAGCTCCTTTTCTTCGACAAAAAACTTTTTAAAATAACCCTGGCTAAAGGATGCCGACGAGATACCTTGAGCGTGAGGCGGTGATTGTTCGTATGGAGCATGCTCAGTAGAGCCATCTGTCAGAGCCGGCTGGTGAAATCGCCGCCGCGGTGAAGGTGGGCGCGAGGCATTGTTTCCAGTCGAAGATGCACTATCATGAAGCAGGCGAAAGTAGTCGGGAGTTACAAAGTCGGAATGAGAGGGGCTTGTGCTCTGGTGGGTCTCAGTGCCATCCTCACGGCTTCGCATCGGTCGGTGACAATAAGGACAGTCGCTCAGGTCGATATCGAATTCGCCATTGTTAGCTCGGGCGTCACGGAGTACGAGCTGCTGAGAGTCGCGATCGAGGATCACGACTGAGTCGTTGTGGCGCCTGAAAGCATTGACTGATGAGCAAAGGCCCAGCGGCCATAAAATCCTCAGACATGCAATAGAGATACGTACAGAACAACGTCGCGGTTTGAAGAATACGGGACGATAGACATTTGACTGCGCGGAACGTCATCGGCCATGGTGTGTCGAGAAGATCAAGTTGGCGGCGGCGGAGACTCTCTCCGGGAAACCATGTTATTATGCTGGATGAGACATTGCCAGCATGAAAAAGCCCGGCCCTGTATATAACAAAGCAAAGAAACAAATTTAATTTTACATTTGTGCGCTTTCGGGGACCACAAGTTGAGGAGACGATGAGTTGTGCTTAGGTGAAGTGGTCAACTGGTGTCATCGGCAGCACTTCAACTCCCCACATGTGCTCAGCAACTCTTGGCACGGTTTAATGTCAGCTTGCTGTCCGTCTCCACCACCGCGTATGATGTCTTGGGTATATCTAGGTTATCTTGGTTAGAAATTGCATACGGATAGTTTGAACAATGCAGCAGAAAGTCCGGTATTCAGTGGGTATCTTAAATCATAAAAGCGAGGCATTGCTCGTCTAAGTAGTCTATCTATAGCTTCACCAGCATACGGTGATTTAAAGCGCCTGGATTGGGCGATGACTATGTGCTCGAGTCGCCATGGGGTTCATCACCCTCTTCCTCTTCGTTCTCTTCATCTTCGTCACTTTGGTCATCGTCGAGCTCAACATCAATTCCGCCCTCGGAATCGGACTCGCCAAATCCACTAAACTCATGGTCGTCCTCATCATCATTTTCGTTGGATTCTCCATTGTCGTTATCAGACTGCTTATTCTCGCTCGTTTTAGAATCTGCCGTGGAGGCATCCCTCTTGCGTTTCAGAGACATTTCACCAAGGCGGCCATCTCGGCCCTCGATCTTGGTGTTTTCACTGTCTTCACTGTGTGGAGGAGGTGTGAACCAAGGGATCTTCCCTCGGAGAAAATCATTGATAACCATCTTGGCAACACCATCCAGATCTGGTTCGCCTCCTCGTAGAAGCCTGCCACCTTTTCGCGCAAGAATGCTCAGAAATTCCAGGGTGTCCCCATAGTTTTTCACGTCATATGTGCGTTCGATATGTCGTTGCTGTACCCTCTTCAACACGCCTGGAATGTACTGTTCCGGATTTTGAACATTTTCCACCCTGACCACACCTCGGAGGAGAATGTCTTCTTCCGTGTCGGTGTTGCTTGGAGGCACCACTCCAGGGCAATCAATAAGATATATTCTCTTCATCAGCGTAATATATTGCCAGACTTTGGTCTCGCCCGGAATGGGAGCAACCGTGCAGACTTTCTTCTTTCGAAGAGTGTTGATTATTGACGATTTGCCGGTATTAGGGTAGCCAATGAAACCAACAGATATTTGTTTGCGATCCGAATGAAGCGATGAAAATTGACGTAGCAGTTGAATCAGCGATCCTTTGCCAAAGGAATTATTGATTGATGCATGGAAAGCAAGTGTCGGATAGTCTTTGGAGAGGTGGCGTACCCACGCAGCCTTAAATATTGGGTCAGTCTAAGCCAGAAGATGGACAAAACATATAATCCAAGATGAAAAGTTGCGAAATGTGTGAGATGTTACTAAGAATTTTGATACCGAGAAACCGTCACATGGACAGGGTTCAAAATTCAACTCAAAACAAAGCACTGTTACACCCTATACGACAAGCTTTCAAAACGAAAGACTCGTCAACCCAGACCTCAGAAAGAGGATGGGCGGCGGGCGAACGTCAATCTACCAAAGCTGTAACAGACAAAACTTCCATTGAATTGGCAACAGATGCGCAGGAAGAAGCCTTGACTTAGCGATGGCACCGGCAAGAAGACCGGCTGAAAAAAGAAGGGGAATAAAAAAAAAAAAAAAAAAAAAAAAAAAAANAGTCGGTGGGCAGGTAGGCTTGAAAAGGGTCCAGTAAACTTACAGCTACTTTGGTCGGCACCAAATCACACTTGTTCAACACGAAGATAAGGTGTTTGTGTGGCGCCTCCTCACGAATATACTTCTCGATGCTCCTGCACCTCGTACCATCTGGATCGCGAGCATCGAGGACGTGAATGACGACGTCTGACGAGTCAATCACCTTGTACAGTTCGTTCCAGATACGTTTGCTCTGGCCTTTTGAGAAGACCGGCTCTCGTGCTGTACCAAGAATACCACTGTCTTCGGCATCATCCGCCCCGGAGTTTCCGCTCAGCAACTTCGCTTGTTCAAGTCTTTCCACGTAAGTATCGTGCATTTTGACTGATTCTCCGGCAAGGTCTTCCAACGAGCCTACGTCCAGCTTGACTCTTTTCCGTTGAGCTTTGGGCCCGAACGTGTCACCAAAAGGTGCTGTTTCTATTGCCATCTTAGCGCGATGCTGTTTCAGGCCATTGACGTTCTGCCCGTCCCGGATCAGGCTCATAGGCAGTTTGTTGGTTTTCAACAGGACCTGATATGGGTCTGAAGCCCGCTCCGCAACGGCTTCCCGAAACGAGGACAAGGCTTCTTGAGAGATGACTCTGGTATTGCCAAACCATTTCCGGTTTGGCTCTATCCGGGCATTGGGCACCTCCTTCGACTGATACGAGGCTGCTTGGACGATATTTCCTTCTGCGTCATGTCGGGCCTTGCCATCTTTGTACATATTCAGATGGCGAACCTTTTTCGCAGAACTACATAATGTCAGATGAACGCACAATCTGTGATTGCAACCAAGTATAACTCACCGATAAAAGTTTTCACCCTTCGTCCTGACGTTGGCCATGCCATCTCCGGTCTTGCCCTGCCGCTCTCGGCGGCTGGCTTCCTTTTTGCCTGTACCCATAGTGGAACCCTACAGCTTTCTCCCTGATGCTCTTACCAGAAGAATCAAGAGGGAAGAAAAACTGGTAAATGTGAGGTTGGAAGAGGTTGAGTTGGGAGCAAAGAAAAGCAAGAGCAGAAAAAGCGAAATAAGAAAAAATAATTTTTGGCGGCGGGAGACTAGTGGTGCACGGGCCACCCGCAGCAAAATTGAATTGTCAGCGCGAGTCCGGAAGAACTTGTCCAATTCCTACTGAATTTCAGACTCCAGCTGGCCCGGCTGAACGAGTCGCTCACACGCTCTTCTCACTCCGCGTGCGGCTTTCTGTATTGCTCTAATTGTGCCTTGATAATTTTCTAAGGACAAATCGTCCGTCAACAGCAACCAATGTCGCTGTCCCGGAGCTGCTGGGCTGCCCGTGTGCAGGCCCGCAGCTTCTCCGTGTCTTCAAAGCTGCGTGTCGGACCCGAGTCTCCAAATTACATCGAAGTCCCAAAAACGCTACAACCTGATTTACCTTCGAAGCCTCAGGTCAAAGGTACTTTGCCCGTGCCACGCGAAATCTTTCCGCCTCGCCGTGCGGACAAGCCAACGTGGTCTTATATTTCGTCGGCTACCCCGGAGCCTACCAAACAGAAACCGATCGATGAGGGCGACCCACATGCAGACACCATCGAATGGAAGAAGAAGATGGCCGAATCTCGAAGGACCAATTTCAGGGAAGGCATTGTCGAATTGTATCAAAGGAAAGTGAAAACCGAGATTTCGCGGACACGGCGCAGTGCTGCGAAAGAAGCGCGCAGGCAGCGTGTGTTCGACCAGCCGCTGCGAGAAGATGAGCGCTTGACACGCCCAACAGTCGTAAAAGCCATGGATCCTACGGTGAAGTCGATTCTTCCTGATCCCAACCGGGCACAGCGCATTGCGGCGGCTCGGCGGCGAGTCCTCGAAAAGGAACAGGAAAAGTCTGCGTTGCGTCAACAAGATCTCCATACCCTTTACATGAACGCTCGCACATTCATCACCACAGAAGCTCAGCTCGATAAAGAGATCGAAGCCAAGTTTAACGAGAATGGCGGGAGTGAATGGGACTCTGATTCGGGCGCCGGAAACAATGTCTGGGCCAAGGGGCCGCCTCCAACTATCCAGGACATTGTCCGAAACCAGACCGCAAGCGACACCGGCAGGTGGAGAGTCGAACAAGAGAGAATGCGCAAGGTGGTTGAGGAGCTTACTGGGGGGAAGATGTGAGCTGTTGCAAACGATGTGCTGTACTTTTAGAAATGTAATACTGCCTTTCCTATGTACATGTTCTATGTGTTCAAACTTTGTCCTAGCAAGTTGGCTTCACTCATTAAACGTGCATATCCAATACGTTCCCTTGTAAAACAACTTCTATCAGAGCCCTTGATCGATCCCACCGTAGAAGGAATCAGGTACGACCTCTACATGTGTACATGTAGTTGCTGTCGGAGTAAGACCCTTTGACACACAAGGTCAGTTGCAGACTATAGCAAGTAAGGTATCCGGCATGGCCGATTGTCATAAGTCATAGGGCTTCTATGTCAATGGAATACACAAGAGGCAAAGTACCGCGTCATCATTGTCGTCTTCTCAGCATCTGACTGTATCCCAAGTCAATAAAGAGCCAGGCATTATGCACCATGTGGTTTTGCCACCTGTTCGGCCAATCATTCCGTTCGCTACGAGACGATTGAGATCAGATTAGCAAATGTAGACTGGAGATTCTGCGTGTATATGTGATTCATGAATACTGTGACGATGCTCTTCATAATGACAAAATTGCGACCCCGCTATAGCCTTGAAACTGTAACCTAGATATCGTACCTCGGTTGAGCATACATGATACAAAGGCATAAGCCGCGCACCCAACAATCAATTCAATCTGAAATTGCGTCAACACCTGAAACGACTTCAAGCAGACTGGTATTCTACAGTTTGCTGCATTCGAACCCGTAGTCTCCGAAACTGGAACCTTGGGTACCGTGGCGAGCAGGAACTAGACCCTACTGGACAGTCCACCACGCTGCTGCGATGTCTGCACAGGGATTGAATACCGAAAGGCGTAGGTAGCCACGATGTGAACAGCATATTACCAACAGCTCGTCATGCCCGCCTTATACAGTATATCCCTGTCATAATGGCTTGTTAGAACATAGGCACCTCTAAACAGTATTTGTCTTGGACAAGCTGGCAACTTGATTATCAATAATATCTAGCCTCACCTGGACTCGCCTTTTGTTCATTTATTTATTTATTTGCTTCTTTTGTTTGCAGATGATTGATCTATGACGAATGATAGTTGCTTTTTGTCAACACTAGGTCATTGTTGAAATGAAAAGGGTTTATCTCCCTCCTGCCTTTGATTAAAGGAACCGACACCACTTCAACATCATCCGAGGTCGTCTCCCGTACGTGGTCAACTGGTAACTTCAGAATATCCCTTAATACTTCTAACATGAAGCTGCTCTTTCTTATTTCTACGGCCGTCTTCGCGGCGGATGCTTTGGCGGCTAGTAACCCAACCTGTTGCTTTACCTTGACATCCTCTGATGGGAGTTTGGGTACTGTCGGACAACTAGACGACGGTCAGACTCGTCTTGGAGACGGTACACAGCCTGGACAGTTCTGTATCGACTCTTCCGGCGCGATCATAGATGGGAATGGCCGTGGATGTTTTTTTACACGTATGTCATTTGCTGTGACCTTCTTTCGTCTCGTTGTTGGGTTACAAAGAATCTTGCTAAATCTTACTCGTACCGATTCACGTCAGCGCCAACATCTCAGCTACAATGTGACCAAGGGGCTACTCCTGCGCCCGGATTCTCGATTGACTCTAGTGGCTGGCTTCATCATAGCGGATCGACAGATTTTATAGCTTGCGAGTCTAGTCAAGGCAATCAGCTCAATATCTACAGCAATCCTTCACCACAGGATGTCAGTGGCTGTCGAAATGTTTCTTTGACGGCAAACAACTGTCATTCAACTGGACCTTCTCCAGGCGGCGCTGCTGGCCCTGGCCCTGGCCCTGCATCAAACACCGCAGCTCCTCCACCGGCTCCTGCTCCTACTTTCCCAACTAATCCAGGTGCTCCAGCTCCAGCCCCGGGTCCCAGTGGCCCTCAAGGTGGGCCACCCCCAGGTTCTGGCGGCGGATCTCACCCCGGGCCGATAGTTCCAGGTGCTCCCAGCAGTTCAGGTACTGGTTCTCCAGGAGGTGGCCCTCATCCGGGGCCTCCAGGCGGTCCGAGTCCAAGTCACCCTGGTGCTCCAGCTGCTCCAGCCCAGCCCAGTTCTCCAGAATGTCCAAATCCTGTCAGTCCTAGTGGTCCAGAAGGTCCTAAGGGTACAGGAGTTCCACCACCGCAGAACACTGCGCCTTCTCCTCCAGGCGGAACGTCACGTCCAGGCCCTCCCACAGTCCCTCCACCCCCCGGTTCACCGGGAGGAGACTGTTCAACCGATCTTACACCCGGGAATTACGAGTATCCTCATCTGATTATACCAGTCGATACTTCCTCTCCATCTAATGCTCATGGAAGTTCCGTCAACGGCACTGTGACCCCAAAGGTTTCCACCATATTCAATTTCGACATCGCTCCGTCCTTTCATGGAAAGCGCTGCTCTCTTGTTTTCCTTTTCCCTACACACGACAGATTAGTAACTTCCTCTTACTTTTTCGGTGGTGACGGTGCTATTGATTTTGCCCAGCTTCAGTCGCCCGCTAACATGCAAACTTCTGCAAGCAATGCTCCACAAGTAAAGACTGACTTTGGGGTTACCAAAGTGTCGCCTGGACATTCGTATTTGATCACTTCCTTTTCCTGTCCGGCTGGCGAGGCTATTGCGTACGAGCTGAAGAATGCTGGCACTACCGAATTCGAATGGTTTGAAGACTATAATCCGGCTGCGTAAGTGGCAGTTTTTTTCTTTTTTTCTTTTTTTTCTTTTTGGCTTTTTGTCACTGCTAGTGAGTATATACTAATCAAAGGAGTAGAATCGGGCTCTTTATCACGACGTGTTAAGGCCTCTATGTTGAGCCTAAAACAGATACAATTGATTGCCTTGCCCTAAGCTAGCAATCCATAGTCTGGTCGAGATCAAGTGAGAATCGGGGAGTGGGTTGTAGGCAACCTAGGTGGCTCACCACCTAGGTCTTGTATGTACATGGCCTCATCAAAAGTTTTATCGTATCTATGAATATGGGAACTCCCTGTTCTGATTAGTACGTGTATCCGGTTTATTGTCAACTTGGGAAACACAAGTTATCTTTTCTGCGTCTTTACATGCTTGTTTGCTTTGAAAGTAGGGTTAGATGAATGCAGCCTTGATTACAAGGCATCTAAAGTCTCGGCGTAGAACACAATAATACGGTAATACGGTGACGAGGTCGGACGCGCTCACCCACTTTACGCGCATCCCGAATCGCGAGCTCCTGCCTCCGCGACTGCGCGTTCTGCTAGTGGCTCGTCCAGCAACTGCTAAGTCGACCTGTCTTTCGACAACCTCGCCAGTCCCTTGATCGCGAACAGCAGCGTGAAGGACTGTTTCGCAGAGAGAATTAATATGGGTAGTGTCTATTGCAGCTGATCATACTTTTGCACAGCAATGCTCGGTGCTGTCGCATTCTCCTCTTCTTAGCGTTTCCTTTTGTCGTTCTTTTCGTTTCGCGCAAACATGGTCGAAATACTGAGCGCTCGTCCGCCAACTCCGCCACGTACAGTCCTCAGCCGGGATTTAGACCACCTACAGGACCGGCCGGATGCTCCTGATACCCCGTCTGCTGCTGATCCGGCAATCTTGAGGTCGAGCAAGAAGGTCAATTTCTCCCCGATCACGAGCTACATCAAGCCCGCCAATGCTTCGAGCTTGTCCTCCCTTGCTAATACGGCGGTCCGTTCGATCCCTCCCTCCAATGACTCCAAGCCAGTCAAGTCGATTCTGAAGACGACGAGCGGCCCATCGCCGGCTGCGACTCCGACGGATGAAAATGAACCACAATCCTTCGCCGTCCAATTGGACTCGGCAATACAACAGTTGACTGGGGAGTCTATAAGCTCCCGGGTGGACGCTTATATGCACCTTCTGGGGTCAACAAAAGCGTACGAGAATGTTGCTGAGCAGAGCGCCATGGTCTCGAAACTCGGACTCCTGACCCAGTTCATTCAGCGTGATGTCAGTAGGGATATTGGCAAGGGAGAAGTAATGGAAATGAATTTGGTCACGAATGCGATGAAGTTTGCAATCTACATCGTATGGAGCGAAGCGCTCTCTGCCTACCTACCTGATGAATTCAAAATCTTCATCGTCGACCATTCTTTAAGCGCCCTGCAAGACGAGAATGCCCCGAAGACCGTTCTCAACCATTATGCACACATTCTATACAACCAGAACTTTCCACCAAAGATCATGACGAACTCGCGCATCACACGAATCTTGACTGCTTTGAGCGACCTGCCGGATCGTGTCGCTGGAAAGGGCCTTGTTTCGCAACGATTGGGTATCTACACGCGTCTGATTGGCCAGGATAAGGTGGTTATGGCTTCGCAGGCATCGTTGTGGGTCAAAAACCTCATTTCAGGGTTGCTTCATACGGTGCCGGACATTAGGTCAAAGGCTTTGCTTCTTGGTCACCAAGTGTCTGTCGTACTGGGTCCGAACTTTAATATTTCAAAGGCCATTTTAGACATATTCGGCAAGCAGCTGAACGAGGATCGCAAACTGGGGTCTGAAATTTGTGAAAGAATGTCACGCATGATGTCCCCAGTTGAGAGTGGAGTTCACGTGCCTCAAGTTTGGAGCATAATCATCCTCCTCCTGAGGCGTAAGCGATTCAATATCGAGAAGTGGGAATACTTTAAAGAATGGGTTCTTGTCTTGCAAAAGTGCTTCAACTGCAGTGAACCTCTCATAAAAGTTCAGGCTATTCTTGGGTGGAATCGATTCGTCTATGTCATTACGTCCAACGACTCGTCTAGTACAGGCATGATGAAGATGCTCACGAAACCCATTGTATCGCAATTTGAGCGCAGGAAAAGCGAGAAACCCGGGAGCAGCGTCAATCCAGTGGTGTTATCCAGCTACTACAATCTCCTCTACTATGCGTTTCGCCCCTCAGCTTCGTATGAACATACGGACTTCATATGGGAGGAGTACATATACCAGCCCCTCGCTAAGATCTTTACTACAAGCTCCCACCTCAACAATTCTGTTTGTAAAGCCCTAGCATCTCTTTTGTGGAGCGCTCAGCCCAAAGTCTGGACGGAAAACAAAATCAATGAGTCGTCGAGGATGGAGCCAGAAAACATCTTTCCTATCGATTACAAATGGACACGATCACGTATTTTCACGGTGCTGAGAACGTTTGAAGCCCTCTTCACTACTTCAACCTGGGTGTCTGGAGACGATGCAGTTTCGGACATCGCGGTTGCTTGGACCAACCTCTGCAAGGCACTTGCAGATGCATCAAGCAAGGAAATAAAGGCGTCAACAGAACTCACGCTGGCAATCGCCAGTATTCTCGATCTTTTTCAGCGCCTTCGGCATGGAGCTCCTGCTTCATTAAATGCCGAGACAAATGATCAATTCTTGGAGCGACTTGCTTTTCTTTCGAGTACACTGATAGCGGCGGTTGGGCCATCGCCTTTCACTGACAAGGTCCTTCTAAAGACAGCGCAAGCAACTTATCAAGCTGCAAACACACCTACCCATCATCGCACACCAAGTGATTCTAACCTCGACACCCCTTTGATGCACATTTTGCGCATTCTCACCTCGTTCGGTGAAGACTCGCGTCCCTACGGATTGGACCCTCAAATTTTTGACAAACTGCTAGAAGTCGCGTGCAGAAGTCGACAGTCCAGAGGATCTCGTCTAGAATTCCTAGAGAAATGCACGCAGCTACAGCTTAGTGAAAGGGAGATCGACCCAAAGCTGGTCGGTTCCATTTGGGAGGCAACAGCAAAATTGACGATAGACTGTCTCACCTCTTTTCCGATGGAGGCGCCTAGGAATAGAGACGGTACTGCAACACGCGATTACGATAACGTGGCAAAGATTCTTATGCGCGGGCTACAGTTTGAATCGGCAATCCAGCCATGGACCTCATTGCTTGATGCATGTGTACGCGTGGTTCGAACAGAGAAAGGCGAACGTAGCGTTGCGACCCTTGTTGTTGAACCCTTAGCAACTGAATCTCTGCCTTTGCCACGAAGACTATCACTTGGCCCCTTGAAAGCGCTTGTTAACCAAGCTCTGTCGGTTTCATATCACCAAAAAAACGAAAACCGAGCGCCTATAATCAGCCTCGGTCAAGCGGCCACTGTACACAGCCATTCCTCTTTTCCCGAGAAGCTTTTAGGACTTATTGTCAAGGTGACAACGGAAGCTTACGAACAATATAACGCCGATGAGAACCTTGCAACAGCCGAAATTATGGAATCCTTAACAGCTTTATTCGGTAGCGGTACTCCACAATTTCGTTCCAGGCTCTTAGAAGATCTTCAAGCGCCATTATCATTATGGTTACGAGATACTGATCGCTGCCTGACATCTGAACAAGGCACGAGCAACAGGTTACTGACGGCAGTAAGTCCAAGAACCAAAGTTCCCGTAACTGCATGCTGACCAGACTAGTGTCGCACTCTCTCCTGGGCAGTGGCAAACGTTCTGCAGACGGCTGTCTCGCACGATTCTAAAACTCTTGATATATTTGAAGTCATCGTCTCAGCTGGTCTTGAATCGGTGCACAAATCAACAGCAAACCGCTTCATTGAAATGTGGAATGCAAGCTTTGGTTCACAGGATTCCGTGACATATCCTCCCGCTGTTCAGTTGGCCCTTGAAAAACTTGATCCTTTGGTGGAGCTACGTTTGCCCTGTCCTTTACCAAAGAAGGATAAACCGCAGGTATGTGTCTATTAGTCGCGCTGGACCATGATATTGTAGTCTGGTCTCAAAAAGTAACATTCTTGCAGGACTATGAGGCGCCGAGTATGGTCGAGTCTCAGGACACTGATAGTAGCTTTGATTCTGGCCAAGATCTCATCACAAAAGATCTCAGAAACAGGCTTCGTCGAAAACAGCGACCCACAACATTCAGCTCGTCCCCAATTACGCAATTACCTGAATGGAATGGAGAGGCACAACAACCTCCGCCCACAGACACGACCCCAAAGCGCCGACTCCGACACGATAACTCTCAGATCCAGTTCGTCCCCATCGAGTCATCGCCTTTACCGTCCGATGTTGAGAGCCAATTGTTCACGGAGCGTCAAAAGGAGGTCAGAGAGAGGCAACGTGGAAGCACTACCATGTTTCTAGAAGACCTTCGTTCTTCCTCGCCTACTCTACCTAGTCCAATAAAAGATACCGGGGTACTGACTCCAGTTCAGTTGCCTGCTCTACGGGATGCGGAGCATAACTCTGATGGTCTGTTGACACCTACACTAGCTGCCAATTTGCAGGAGAATGACGATGCCTTCCCTGGCTCATCTCCAACTCCTAGCGCGAAAGACAGGTCCACCCAGCCGCAAAGGACATCATCTCTGCCTGTTGAAACTCCGGATACCGCACAAACAGACATTGGTCCTCCTCCCGATAGCCGATCACGCTCGCCTCGTCGACCGGCAGTAAAACGGAAATCTACTCTTCAACGGTCTGAATCCTTCGCGTCCAATGCGGCGTCTCGTGTTGGACATGGTAATCCTAGGCGAAGAAGCGCCAGAAACACAGTTGTCACATCATCGCAGCCTAATACAGAGGAGACACACGTGGAGGAGGCAGTCTCGCCGAGGCAGTCTAAAAGGTCAGACAGCAACGAAGAGTCTCTGCCAGACGCGCCAGTCGACGAAATACCTGACACTTATAGGGACGAGTTTGAACAACAAATCGCTTCCCAGATAGAGCAAGATATGGAGCTGGCTGTCGATTCGCAGGAATTGGAACCTTCGGAGTCAAATAATGTCCCCGATTTGCCAGCCGGCCCAGTCACTAGAAAGAGGAAACGGGACCAGGCCACTGATACTGAACACTCACTGGTTTCAGACCGTGGGAAGAGGCGATCACTCAGAAGCTCTCAGAGCAACCTGACCAGTGATAATGCCGACTTAGCGATCATGGAAAGCAACACATCTGCTGAAACGGCGTCTCGTCACACGAAACCGGCAAAGGATGTCGTGACACCACAACCATCTCCGGCGAAGAATGCCCGTACACCGGAAGGTGTTGATAAAGCAACAAACCCTAGCTCCCGCAGGAGAAGCAGCCGGACGAGTGCTCCTAATGCGCCTGAGATACCGTCATCTCCGCCTCTGTTCCAGCCACCCTCATTGAAAAGGAGGAGATCACAACGTTTGAGTGGATCTCTCAGCTCTCCTGTTTCTCATTCAGGTTCAATACCGACAACACCAAGGAATGAGCACAGACATCTCGAACCGTCTCCTGTCAATACAGGTAATTCGACACCATCTACGAGGTCCTTACGAAGCCGGACTCGCCTTTCCCAAGTCACGGTTACGGCCGACGCAGACGATTCGGCTGCTAGAACTACAGAGCCGGGAATGTCTTTGCCCTCCGAGGTGCCCACCAAAGATGCTGAAATTTCTACGTTGGATGAGCGGCCTCCACAAGAAGCGATCCAGAATAAAGAAAGTGATATTGACGTTGACATGCAAGACCCGGACGATAGCACCTCGCAGCCGACAGCAGTGGCTGAACAAGCCAGAGATGATTATGTGTCTCACGAAGTTCAAACCGAAAGCGCGGTTGGAGGTGAGGGCGAAGGTCAAGGAGGTGGTATTATCAACTCTCTCCGCCAAGTTTTGAGAGATATCAAGAATGTTTCCTTTGGCCGAAGCGTTCTGAGGGAGATTGATGACCTGATGTTTGACATTCGCGTTGAGGCCGTGAAAAGGAGTCAGGCTTAAGCAGCGGCTCGTTGCGTTTTGTATATGATTCTTGTTTTTTCTGCCTCTGGGAGTGGCGCGCATAGCGAAGGCGTATGTTACGGGTCAAGCCCATTTGCTGGCTTAGTATATTCATGAAATAGATAACAAGGGTATGCTGGTGTCATTAGCGGCTCAACTATTTGTGCTAAAAACGTGATTTGTGATCGCCGGAGTGCATCATGAAGTAAATTACGAGGGCGATCGACACAGCGAGGCTCTAGCAGTTTTTAGTCTAAAGGGTTAATTAACTGCTAATCTCAACTATTGAACAGCTCCCTATCCACCAAGATGGAGATCGGCAGTACCACGTCATATATTGGTATTATACTTTCATTTCATTTCAAAGGTAATAGCTTCCTTGACCTTGTTCCGTTTGCAAAAAGTACAGTAAAGCGATACGCATTTGCATAGGTTCACGTAAATAGGACTTTGTTCCCAGAAGAGTTACGAATGGGGTTTTTTGACCACTGAGAACGACAGATAATAATGATGACGACAGCCTTTCTTGATGGAGACAGATTCCGCATACGCTTGTCTGGTAGTTACTCATCTAGGAAGAGTTGGAAATGTTAGGTGACTAGTCAGGAATTGTTGTTGCACAGTTGTTCTACCCCTCACGGAATCAGTTTGTTATAGAGCAGAGTTGATCAACTAGCTAGGTACACTAGGAAGAGCTGGTTGCCAAAGTGTCTGGCTACGTCAAGGTTGCCCCTCCTCCAGGATTGTAAACAACTCGCCCACACGCGCCGCGCCCAATCTCTTGTTAACCAGCAACGGTACTCCAATCGTCTCTTTCTCACTTAGCTTTTATTCTTTCTTTCCCTTTCCTCGAGAGTGCCTTTTCCAACGATCTCGCGCCTAGACAAACTCTCTATTATCCAGACTCGAGACGAACGTCTGACTAGTGCGGGGCTAAGCAGCAACAACAATTACAACGATAACAACGATGGATCGCAGCAACAAGCCCTCCTCGATTGGCGTCGGGGCATCGATTCCCCAGCCAAATGTTAATGTTAATGAAAATGTCGTCGAAGCAACTCTACCTACGGGTGAGTCGGTTACAGTGCATCTGTACGGAGCCACGGTCACCTCGTGGAAGCTCGCCAGCGGACAAGAACAACTTTTCGTCAGCTCCAAGGCGATTCTGGATGGATCCAAAGCTATTCGGGGAGGTATTCCGCTTGTATTCCCGGTAAGTTCTTGGTTATTATTTTTTCTCTGGAGGTTGATAAGCAAGTCAGGTTACTGAACAGCTATTCTTCTCTTAGGTATTCGGTCCTCCGCCACCAAACCACGCGACCTCCAACCTGCCGCAACACGGATTCGCTCGTTCGCAGACTTGGGAGTTTCTCGGGAAATCATCGACCGAGTCCCTTGAGGCCAAGGGTGCCAAAACGGACTCTACAGTGAAGCTAGACTTTGGTCTCTCTTCCAGCATTATCACCGAGGAGGCTCGCAAAGCATGGCCGTACGAGTTTGGGCTTGTCTACAGTGTTATTCTTAGTCCAGAGAGTTTAGAGACGTCGCTGCACGTTCAGAACAAGGGTTCGCAACCGTTTGATTTCCATGTGCTGCTGCACAATTATTTCAAAGTCCCGGTGAGTTCGTATCTGGCGCGGGGAAACGGTTGAGCTTTCTAAAGCTGATATCGCGCCAATCAGGACATATCGAAGATTCGAGTCAAGAATCTCCAGAATAAAATCTATACGGACAAGGTGGATGATAAGAAAGAGAAACAAGAAACCTCCGATGCGATAGCCTTCACCGGTGAAACTGATCGTGTCTACGTTGACGTTGATCCGACTGCTCCGGTCAGCGTTGTCGAGGATGACAAAACCCTTTTCTCAATCACACGGAAGGGTCTTAACACCATCACTGTCTGGAATCCCTGGTCAGAGAAGGCCAAGGGTATGAGCGACTTTGGCGACGAGGAGTACAAGGGAATGGTTTGTGTGGAGCCTGGTGCTGTTAAGAACTGGCAGGTTCTGGAGGGAGGCGATGCTTGGGAGGGAAGCCAAACCATCCGTCCAAGACTGTAACTACGTAGTTGTGTCGTAGAAGACAGAAAAGCAGTCCAATAGCCATAAAATATGTATCACAAACGCTGGCAACAGCTTTATGGATCTAAGCAGCTGTAGCTGTGGAATGGAACGGAAAACGACACATAGTCAATTTTTCGGTGGCAAAGCCAAATGCGCGCCGATGGTCAAGGGGTTACGATACGGTCCTCCCATCTAAACAGGATAGACCGTGACCCGGGTTCGAATCCCGGTCGGCGCACGCTACAAAGATCCATAGTGTTCGTTTTTGCCATTCACATGAGAAAATTTTTTGTGTTTGTTATTTATTGTCTGATCTATTTCTATGTTTATTATGCTTGTTATTATTGACTGGATCCCTGTTTAGTGTTTCTGCAAACTTGACATATCAAAGTGTTCGGGTAAGTCGGCATTGACGTTTTCGGCCTAGTGTTGGCTAAACGAATGGCGTCAACGCTTGAATTTTTACAAAGGCAGAGAGAGAGAAAGAATTTTACATGTAGAAAACACACCTAGAATACGAAAATTCCGTTTATACCCAACTCTTATACATGTTTGTGGTGTGAAGCTGCCATTTTAGCCGGTAACAGTAACCTCAAACTAGCTATCTTCGTATCCGTGAATGATAACCCCCCCGGACCTTTATCAACATCAAGATCCAGTGTCAAACTATGTAGGGGACACTGCTGCTCACGAACAACGTGTGCCTGTTCAGCCCAGTCCGGAGACAGGCCATGATGGCTGTACAACCCATGCACGATCAGATCGGCCGGTTGTATCAGTTATTGTTGCAAATGGCGGGG
Organism: Talaromyces piceae; assembly: GCA_001657655.1. Classification (NCBI taxonomy): domain Eukaryota; kingdom Fungi; phylum Ascomycota; class Eurotiomycetes; order Eurotiales; family Trichocomaceae; genus Talaromyces; species Talaromyces piceae. The sequence continues at coordinate 2,240,327 of JNNX01000004.1, read as the reverse complement.
TCTCCCGTCAGTTTTCTCTAACTGAAGGAATTGATGATATACGCTCCATAGAAGGGCCATCACCGGATTCTTCTGACGCAGCCCCAGAAGAAGAAAAGGAGAAACCCGTTTCATGGAGTCAGCTTCCCAGGAAAAATCAGTTGATGATTCTCGTCTTGGCACGCTTATCTGAGCCCTTGACGCAGACTTCGTTACAAGCCTACCTGTTTTACCAGCTCAAGTCTTTCAACCCTTCTCTGCCGGATTCTACGATTTCTTCGCAGGCCGGTATCATCCAAGGAAGCTTCACTGCAGCCCAGTTCTTGACTGCTGTATGGTGGGGACGGTTGGCCGATGCCTCGTGGATGGGCAGGAAACGAGTGCTCTTGGTCGGCCTAACGGGGACACTCATCTCTTGCCTTGGTTTCGGCTTCTCTAGAACCTTTACATCGGCCATATCGTTCCGTATCCTGGGCGGATTCATGAACAGTAATGTCGGCGTTATGAGGACGATGATATCCGAGATAATCGAGGAGAGAAAGTACGTCACCATGGTCTTTTGTCTGCTCTACTCGTTTTTGTTAATTGGCCTAGATTTCAATCCCGAGCTTTCCTTCTCCTCCCAATGTGCTTTAATATTGGTGTCATCATCGGCCCTAGTCTAGGAGGTTTCCTCGCAGATCCGGCCAGCAGCTTCCCGGGTATCTTTGGACCTGGCTCTGTTTTTGGTGGCAAAGATGGTGTCTGGTGGATGCAACATTGGCCATATGCTTTGCCTAACCTAGTCAGTGCAGTATTCATATCCATCTCTTTGACTGCCGTGTTTCTCGGCTTAGATGAGGTATGTCTCAATAGTCTTTCGTCGCTATCAAGAGCTGGACTGATCACACCGTATAGACCCATGAGATTGCCAGATTCCGACAAGACTGGGGCCGCCGTCTAGGTAAGGCCCTCGTCAGACGGTTCAGAAAAGACTATGGCCCTAGATACAGCAGACTCAACACTGATCCTGATGAGGTAAACTCGGTCGATCTGGAGGATAGTGTATCGGTGCCGTCGAGCCCAGTGTCTACCCGACATGGGCCACCTGTAACGCCAGTGCGCCAACGTTCGCCTTGGAAACAATTATTCACTAGAAATGTTGTTCTCACACTCTTGACTCACTTTCTTCTCGCTATGCACACGAGTGCTTTCAACTCCATGACATTCGTGTTCTTGCCGACACCGCGTGCGCCGGAAAACAGCCACAAGGGGTGGTTTCACTTCAATGGTGGCATGGGCCTTTCTCCTTCTCAAGTCGGGATTGCCACTTCGGTCATTGGACTTATAGGCCTCCCTTTACAGCTCCTTGTGTATCCACGAGTGCAGTACCGCCTTGGCACCTTGCCTTCATTCCGGACTTTTCTCCCCCTTTCACCGTTGGCTTATGCACTCATGCCCTTTCTTGTCCTCATCCCCCGGGCCTCGTTCCTGGTTTGGCCCGCGTTCGCCGGTGTGGTGGCCTTGCAAGTTGTCTCGCGAACATTTGTTTTGCCAGCGGCCATCATTCTTGTGAATAACAGCGTTTCTGACCCGTCAGTTCTCGGCACCATCCATGGTATCGCCCAAAGCTTTTCCAGCGGAGCTCGGACACTAGGGCCGTTCCTTGGTGGTTTGGGTTTGGGCTTAGGGCTGTCGAACAATATTGTCGGTGCAGTGTGGTGGGCCTTGGCTATGGAGGCTTTGTTGGGCTGGCTGGTCAGCTGGACCATCTATGAAGGCAAGGGGATCGAGAGAAAGAAAAAGACTAAGCCTGTTAGGGATCGTTCATGACTGAGGTTATATTGGCTGGATACGATGTATGACATCAATCGTCGACACTGCGTATAGACCTAAATTAGCCTTGATTAGACCAGTTCATATCTATGAGCCGTTTCAATGGAAAGACTGTTCATGTCATTATAGTTCATTATGTCATCAATCACTACAAAACACGAGGTTGAGTAGATGCTCTCTTCGAATTGCTGATATACATTGGTATCTTTCTGTGGGACCTTTCCTACTCCGATACGAATATTGCCATAATAAAACTCTTGAATCGATCTTGGGAAGAAAGAAGAAGGCGAAAGAGAAAAGATCATCAAGCGGTAAATCATGCGGTAGCGGCAGACGTGATGAAGGCGCGAAGTGCATGTTTGGCGTCTCCGTCGTGGGCTTTCAGGAGCTCAGTGGCTTTATTCTTGGTAAGATCGAGTTCATCAACCTTGGGAAGCAGTAGCATGTTAGCTTTGAAAACTTTTAAGATATTCCACTGCGTCACATGTTAGCGTCCTTACAAGTAATGTAACATCTTCCGCCGCAATTTTAACGGCTTTCTTCTTCACCACATCTTCCTTTTGTCCCGTCTTCCCCGTGCTGGGAGCAGCAGCAGCCGCCTTGTTACCGCCTCCAGCAGCAATCTCTAAACGGCTCATTGCCTTCCCCAGAGCTTCTTGTGCTGCAGCTGAGGAGAGCTTGCTTCCGGCATCGTCTCCCTGCGAGATTTCATTGTTGTTGAGCGACGACAGAGCGGCGGCGGCTTTGCGGTCTTCGGCATTGGCGGGGAGACGCTGTTGGTCATCGCCATCACCGGCGGAGGGGATGGGCTCGGCCATAGGAGAGAACACCTAATGAAGTCTCTTTTTTTGTTTATACCAAAAATGATGAGATTGGGGAGGATGAGCAACAGGAGCTAATTTTATTGAGAGCCGGAGGTTTTGAATGTTAGGAGCTACATATCAATATGCCAAGAACTAGACCCCGCAAGCCTTGGCGCCAGTTTTTGGGGGCATCAACAACTCTATTTCGAGGCATCTTAAAGCTTAATTCTGGGGGATTATGTCTAGTATAAGTCCAGGCTCTTCTGATAACAGAGTCGCTGCTACAGAATATGGAGTGTAGTGACTTGCTTCTTTCATCCAGGTATCACTACTCTCTAAGGGTTTTAAGTATATATTGTCGATATTATGAAGCTCAGTGTGGCAAAAAGTCTGTATGTTTGTAATTTCCTGACTGTCTATCTCGCTAAGGGAAAAAACAGAAGTAAGAATGGGGGGAATCTCTTTGTCAAACGAGAGATGTTTTATATGCATATCGAAGGATATCCTGACACAGCTCGTCATGTGACCAGATGACCGACATCTCAATGTCGACATATATCCAATAACTATATATAAAAGCATACCAATGTCAATTCACTTAGTATTAGTCTCTCGAAAAGGAGGAGGAAAGTAACGGCTTCAACATTGAGCTGTTGAAACCCAGATAAATCCTCAATGGAGAATTTCCCCCCTTCCTTTATTTCACCAATTTCGCAATAAGGACAATACATTTTATCTGTACCAGACGTCTGTGATTGACAATCGAGTATGCTATATCTATATTAGGGTGCTGATCCTACGTCCTTATGTTTGATGGCAACGGCCGCACAGGGTTAAAGTTATACCATTCCTCTTTCATGGCATAGACTTCAATCCTTCTTGTTGAATACAAAATGCTAGATAATCAAATCAATCAATCATGTCATTCGAGGTTCAAAAAGCCAACATTGCCGCTACATTTTCCCAAGATCTCTCTCTATACTGTGAAGGATTTTCCCGGGGAAATGGCAGGACGTCTTGGTTTTTCTTTTAAAGAGAACAAAAGGTACCCACATTGATCTTATCAAATGTAAAGAGGAAGCACGATGTTCAAGCTCGCTTATGGCCATGGTCATGGACTCCAAGACGTAGACAATTGACGTTAGCAACATGGCAGGTGTCTGTAGTACGATGCAGCAACATCACCGAGGAGAGCTGGACAATTTCATGATGTCTATCTATGCTGTTCGTCGATCGACCGTCTCTTGCCCTGATCCAGCCGTAGCAAAATTTAACGTAAAACGATAGACTTTGACATAACAGACCTGTAAATGCATGTCTAGTAAAATCTCGCCCTGTTTTCCGGTGAGCCTAGCATCACGCATAGCTGTTTCTGGCTTACCCAATTCCGGTCATTACAACCCTCATACCGACGCTCCCATGTGTAAAATCAATTCCTGTTATTGGCGGTTGGCTATGTAGTCTATAAGACGAATATAGCAACCCAACCGCGACTGGCGCAAAAAATGGAGGGGAAGTAGAAGCCCACTTCAATAACACTGTTATTTTTAGATCAAATCCATTAATTCTTGCGCTGCAAAATTCAGCGCTTCATCATTTACGACAATATTGATCGCGGGCCATCTGTTCAAGAATGAAGACCAGGTCTATATTGGATCGAATACCACTGATTACGAGAAGAGATGTCCATGGCATCCGAGACCTAGTACCAAGCTTCTTTTCCCTTTTGCCCTTTTCTTTTGACATTCTTCTACCTTGGCTATTACTAAATATCTGACACTGGGTTGCAGTCAAGCTGACAATTATTGCTTTTACGGGAAATGGTGCTGACGACATATTTCCCTAATCGGTTAGTTTGATGGTGCCCCGCTATAACGGCCATCAGTGGTCGCTTTTGCCAGTCCCAAATTTCATCAAAACTTTATAAACGCTCACTCTCGAAGGACCTGTATCTCTCGTTGACTTTGTTGCAGCGTGTCGGCCGTTTTGAGCGGAAACTGATTACCAAAAAAAGTTTGCAGTCCCTTTCTGTGGGTCTAGGGTTGGATCTAACGTGAGATCAAGACCCCGCAGTGCGCTTAGCTTATATGACCAATCTGACTCGACAGATATTAGAGCCACTGCCGCATAAAGTTCTTCAGAGCCGTGCGGAAGTATAACAAAATAAAACATCACAGAAAAAATAAAAAGAAAGAGAGCGAACGAGGAAGTGAAGGAAAAAGAGAGAAAGAAGAGTGATATAGAAAGGTGAAAAAGCACTACCTTTGCCAAAAATGGCGGATTGGAGTCCTTCTTGTATGTACAGTCTGTTCAACTGAGCCTTCTCCATGAGTGTTCTTCTAACATATACACAGCCTGGACATCGAAGCCAATCAAGCAAGATGTGTCCTATGAAGACCCCATTGCTGTAGAATCGGCGCTGTCTAAGCTTCGAAAACTTCCACCGCTAGTGACACCCCATGAGGTAAGACTGCAATTTGCACCAAATATAGTATTTGCAACAGGTACTGAATGGGACCGCCTTTAGATCGTTGATTTGAAGAAAAGACTTCGGGATGTCGCCTTGGGAAAGGCTTTTGTCTTACAGGGTGGTATGATCTAAGGACCGAGAACGGGTGCAAGACAATTTACTGAGCTCTATCTAGGTGACTGTGCTGAGCTTTTCGATTACTGCAATCAGGATATGATCGAGGCTAGAGTGAAGCTTCTCTTGCAGATGAGCTTGGTCTTGGTTTGGGGTACTATCGTACAATACCGGTAAATTTGATGCGTTCATGCTGACAGTGACCTAGGCGCCAACAAACCGGTTGTTCGAATTGCCCGAATTGCAGGCCAATTCGCCAAGTAAGCATGGTTACGATGTATGCTGGTTGTTAGTCATTGCTAATGCTTGCTGGACAGGCCGCGATCTAGCCCTAATGAGACCATCAACGGCGTCACAATGCCGTCCTTTCGCGGCGACAACATCAATGGCTTCGAGGCAACGCCAGAAGCACGCAAACCAGATCCCTCACGGCTGGTATCTGCCTACTTCCACTCTGCGGCGACTCTGAACTTCCTACGGGCTGCTCTCACGTCCGGAATCGCCGATCTCCGCACGCCCCTGGATTGGGGACTAGGCCACATTATCACACCCGCCATAAAAGAAAAGTACTCCAAGATCGTCAAGTCGGTGACCGACGCACTCCGCTTCATGCACACAGTCGGCCTAGACCGAGACCGCGGTGTCCAGACAGCTGAGATATTCACCAGCCACGAGGGCCTCTCGCTTGAATACGAGCAGAGCTTCACCCGGCTCCTGCGCCATCCACCCGACGCATTGCCCTCGTCAACCCAATACCAGGAACAAACGATCCGGCGGGGCTCATCTGCGCCGATCCCCAAAGGCTACTACGATACCTCGGCCCATTTCCTTTGGATCGGGGACCGAACCCGCCAAGTCGACGGCGCGCACGTCGAGTTCTTCCGCGGCCTCAGCAACCCAATCGGCATCAAGATTGGGCCGAGCATGAAAAACGACGAGCTCGTCGACCTGCTCAACGCCGTGAACCCGAACAAAGAAATCGGCAAGGTGGTCTTGATTTCGCGGTACGGAGCCGACAAGATCGCACAGTTCTTGCCAGGCCATATTGCCGCGGTGCAGGCGTCCGGCCATTTGCCCGTGTGGCAGTGTGATCCGATGCATGGCAACACGCAGACGACTCCGTCCGGGGTCAAGACGCGGCATTTCACCAACATCCTGTCCGAGCTCAAGCAGGCGCTCGAAATCCATCGAGTGGCGGGCAGTTTCTTAGGCGGTATGCATCTCGAGCTTACGGGCGAGGCGGTCACAGAATGTGTTGGAGGCGGCGCTGGCCTGACTGAAGAGGGTCTCCATGAGCGTTATGAGACTTTCTGCGATCCTAGACTGAATGAGAAACAGGCGCTCGAACTGGCTTTTCTGGTCGCTGGCTTTTATCGGGACGAGGAAGAGGAGGACGTGCTCATCGATTCCGAGATCCATTAACAGCATTATCAGTTTATGAGGAGTGATATTCATCATCGTAGACAAAAGAAAATAAGCGAAGCATAGCAGCACTTGAATTTTTTCACAATCAAAAGCATTGCAATTTGACACAATACAAGTATAACAAGATATAATTACAAACGAAAAACCATAGCCGAATCGAGTCAAGCATTTTGTAAAGAGGGGGGGTATCAGAATCAGACATAAAGGGAAGAACCTTCTCAACACGCAACAAATAAAGCACCAAAAGGAGATCCAAGAACAATACTCCAAGCCGCCTCCCATCAGTGCTGGGGTATTTCCTATAGCCTGTAGCGTATTCACATTAACAACCACTTCGCAAAGGAAGTGGGCGCATCAAAAAAGAATCCAAATGGGGGGGAAACATTCACACAAGGGAAACTGGCAACTATAGTTTTTATGTGCGGAAAGAATAGTCACAAATGACTTTGGTCTTAAGATTGAGACAGAGGGCTCTCAAGTCTCGGCTTGAAAGCCAGACTCTTGCGCCGCGCGGCTTCGAGCTTTGCACGTAAGTCTCGGTTTATTCTTGGATCCTGAGACTCGCTGCTAACGGCGGTGAACAGACCTTGATTCGTCTGCTTGGGCGGGCATGTCTGCTGGACTAGCCGAGAAGGCTGAGACAAAAAGTACGGCGTGGCAGGCGACATAGCCGAAAAGTCGAATTTGAAAGCATACGGGCTCTCGCCTTGGCCCGGAACGGGAGTACTGGGAGCTTCGGGAATTTTGCTGAGGAATGATTCGCCTGCAGCTGGTGGAGGAGTACCGGGTTGAGGACTCATGCGTCTGAAGTTCTCGACAGTGCCTTCCCACTCGGTCGACTTGCGAGATGGGCGACCGCTTGTTGACGAGGACAACAGACAGCCGTTGACGTTGGCTAGAGCTCGGGGCTGCATGCTTTTCCGGCGCTTGGCTCCTCCACGGGGGATGATGGTGCTATCTACATTGTAACGAGACTCGTCAAGCCATTTGTTCTCCCGTTCGCAGCTACTCTGGTTAGTTTCCAACTGACAAAAAATCGAGATCACATTCATGATTCACTTACTCAAGAACCCAGCCAACTCCAACACATTTGACCAGATTTCTGGCCTGCCGTACTTTTTCCATGGTACGAACGCCGCCGTCCTTGTAGACAACGTGAGTGATGCCCACCTTGCTGCTCGTCGGCTCCGCACCGTCAACTGGCGACTGGCTCGAGCGACCGTTCCAAGACCAGTTCTTGACACACTTTGCCCCCATCTGTGTAAGAAGCTCGACAAAGATGCCACTAGCATCCTCACCCTCGGTGGTGTGTACATCGACAAAGACAACAGCACCCCGCAGGACCTGCTCTGCGGCCTTGGAATTGGCGGCTCGAGGAGTCTTTGCAGGACTCACTGCAGCTATAGGCTGCTCACGCTTGCGGTCATCTTCAGAACGATCCGGCTCAATCTCCTGTAGAGGAGTGCGCTCTTTCTGCGGGGACGGAGAACGCAGCATCCGGCTCTTGGGAGCAAGCTTGGGGCGGTTCGGCGACCCTCGGATTGGGAGTTCCATGTCCATAGACATAGTTCTAGCGCGCTTGCGAGGAAATTTGATAGGTGAAATGCCTCCTTCTGGCTTGAGAGGCACCTTGGACACAGTGTGGATGGTACGGTTGGCATCACGGATTACGCGGACTGGCGTTATCGACATCGAAGGGCGAGCTACAGCAGGTTTAGCGGGCGAAGGTTTGCCTTGATCTGCCTCGGGAGTGGAAACATGGGCGGCGACTGGGCTGAGCTCTGAAGGTGGTTCTTCTTTCTTGCCTTGGACGGTGTCAGGTTCGTCGTCGTCCATGCTTATCGGCTTTGCCAAGGAGTGTCTCGCGGCGAGCGAGTGGCGCATTGTTTGTATCTGACTGTATCTATTGCCCGATAGCCGAGGTTTCATTTTCAACTGATTCGGTATCACAGGAGAGAAAATGCTCCGCTGGGGACGGTCTACCCTTATTTTCTCAGGGCTGCTAGCCTTCCACTGGCTCAGCTGAGCTGCCAGGGGAGTGAATCCCAGTTCGGTGGAAGTAGATGTTGACGGAGTCTGTAGAACGATGCTCTCGCGGCTTGAAATACGAGAGCGGCGCCTTACTGGGCTCCGGTTGTACACGGAGCTCGCATCTTCTTCGTTATCTCTATACGAGAACATCAACGAGTGCATATGCGAAGGGTTCGTAGGTGGAGTTGGCGCCGTAGGAGGCACCGCGGTGGGCGTCGTATTAGCAGATTGCGGCTCGTCAATCTCATCTGGCCGGAAACGCGTGCTGCGACGTAACGGCGTAACTACCACAGTTGCTGGTGATGAAGTCGCGAGTTCCTCACCGGAGTTCTCGTCTTCATGTTCCTTGTGAACCCTACCAGCTTTGATATCCTCTTTAGACGCGTTGATCTGCTCCCCAGGATCGTTCGAGCGTGTGTCTTCCACAGGCTCTTGCTTAACAGGCTCTTGCCTAATAGGCTCGGTTTCATGCGTTTCGGTTGCTTGTGGCTGAGCCTCCTCTTCTTTCTCCTCCGGCGGTTCGGATTCTGAATCTTCCTCGCTTTCGACTTTCTCTGTGGGATTATCGTCAGGATTAGAAGCTGCATCATCTCCATCGTCTCCCATATGGTCATCATCTGGAATGTTTTCATCACTCTCCTCAGCGTGGTCATCCTCAGGAGGCTGATTTTGGTCGGGGACCTCTGCATTGTCATGGCCACTTTCTTGACCGACGTCCATGGCATGATCTTGCTCTTGCATGTCTTCGTCAGGTTCGTAATCGTGCAGTTGCTGGTGGGTGAGATCTTCAAAGTCTACTGGTTCGCTCAATGTTACCGGCTCGGTGTTTTCCTTGTCTTCTTCATAGTCTCGAATGTTGTAGTCTGCAGTTTCCTCGACGTGCTGTGGCTCGTGCTGATCGACGTATATATCTTGCTGCTCATTTACAAACTCGACCGGTTGGTCAAGAAAGGCGTCGTCGCTTGCTTCCGTTAGCTGTGCTGGTTGGATACCCAAAGTGGTCTCGTGATCACTGAAATCTCCAACATACTCGGCTGGTTCAGAAGGTTTCATGTCGTCAGCAGGGGAATGCTCCTCCATGTTCACATCTTCATCCACGTTCAGCGGCGCCTTCACTTTCTGAAACACAAAGGGTGACTGAATTCTTTTGGCGGGACTCATCAACAAGGATAACTTGGCGTTGAATGGGGTAGACTGGCTTTTTTCCGGTGAAGCTAGAAACGATGCAGCAAAACCAGCGCCTTTCTTTGGCGATATCTTCAGAGGGGACAATGGCATAGCTGCTTCGGTGAAAGGAACGTTTGGAGCTGCCAGATGGCTAGCGAAAAGCGGTCCTCGTCTCGGAGTGTCTTTGAAAGTTTCCTTGGTGGCCAACGGAGGCGGTCGTCGTGCAGGACTTCCCAAGAAAGCAGGCTCTCGCAAAACAGAAGGAGGTTGGACCTCAGGCACGCGATTCTCATCATTCTCGAGACGGCCGGTTGGTTTCGAGGGAGTAGTCGAGCCGGTGAAGTTGATCCTCTTGACGGGCGAGCTGAGGCCAGCTTGCGGCTGCTGCTGCTGCTGCGATATAGGTTTAGCCGGCGAGCGAACGACCAGAGAGTAATCAAACTTCTGGCCAGCATGTTCATCTTCGTCTCCTGAGCTTGCCGAAGGGGAAACCTTTGCCAGCTGCGTCGCCTTTTTTGGTGAAAGCGGTTTTGCCGCGGGCTGAGTTTTGGGAGGACGACCTCTACCAGCGCCTTTGCGAACCGGCTTCGCCATGAGACCGACGGCGGACTCGGAAGCTTTGGTTTGCTTCTTTACAGAAGCGGTTTGAGCAGGCTTCACAGGCTCTGTGACATCATCTTCGGACTCGGTGAGGTCAGCAAATGTAACCTTTTTCCGCGTCGCTGGTTGCTCTCCGACAGGCCGTGATTTGGCAAAACTTGAGTTTGTTGCGACGTATATTTTCTTTTCAACGTGTTTTGTGGGCGGTCGGCCGCGGGGTCGTTTCGTCACCATTGTACTAGTTGCCGGCTCTGATTCCTTGACGAGTCTGGGACGTCCTCGAGTTTTTTTTGTTGCTGGTTCGACCTTTGTCTTTTGTGTTTTGCTAGCAGCGGTTGTATCTTTGGTTTTTGGCCGGCCTGGTTTTTTGATGGGCATTCCTAGCTGCGCCAGCTCGTCTTCATCATCATCATCATCATCTTCTTTTTCCTCGTCATCACTGGGTTCCTCCTGCCGATTCTGGACAGAAACCGAAGAGTCAGTACTCTTAGCAAGCCGCCCCCCTCTACCGCTGGACACAGCAGGCTTCTTCTGCACGATTCTTGCTGTTGCAACATTCATCCCGATATCATCATCCGTACTCTCATCCTCCGACTCAACCCCGGTTATCCCTTTTGACACCGCTGTTTTCTTTGGCGCTGTCGAGGTCGCGGTCGCATTCTTGACACCGGGTTTGCGTCCCCTCTTTGCTGGCTGTGAGTCCTGCTGTTGTAGCTGTGACCCCGTCTTGGGCCGGCCGCGACCTCGAGTGCCGCGCGTGACCGGTTGGTCGACGACGTCAGGTATGACCGCCGCACGCGCCATGATTCTGGACTCTCGTATCTTCTCTTCAGGTGTCTAAGTCTGTGCTCATTTGACTCTTCTTTTCTGTTGTCCTCTCCCTTCTCAAGTTATCGAATCGATTCGTGTAGGTCGGTGATATTGTGGTGTGGTGTGATTTGTGTTTGCTACGTCTTCATTCGTAGAAGACTAGCGTTCGTTGGCACACACACGACCACACAAACAAACTAATTGCGCGTCGACAGGCACTTGCCGACAGGAGTGGGCGTGTGATTGTCTGGTTGTGGCGTTTCTTTTCGTGGTGCGGATGTTGATGTTCGGCTTGGTTGATGTGATCAAATTGCCGAATGGGTCAAGAGCTAAACAAGCCCAGCGCTGCCGGGCGCCGGTCGTCGGGGCAACAGTCACGTGATAAACGATCGCTTTAAAGGGGTTTACTGTGTCGTCAACCAGCAGATGCGAGGGATGTTAAATCAGTTTACGAAATGATGAAAAAAAAAAAAAAAAAAAAAAAAAAAAAAAAAAAAANGTTATGGTTGATAATCGGTAGACAAGTATATCGTCATATCATTAGGCAAAGCTATTTCATGAAGGAGTTGGTTAGTGCTAGCAGCATGCATGTCATCAGGCGCAAGATATTGCATATGGTTGATAGAAAAGGATTGAATTTACAGCAACAAGATTGTCGCGATTACACCGGCCACCCAGATCCCCCCTCCAAATGAAGGCAGCGGGTCCGCGCCGCTCCTCAGACTGATCGGAGTCAAGTCAAAGGCAGGCTCGTAAACGCCCGGCTCCGTGCTATTGACCGTGCCGTTCCAGCAGTACGTGTTGAAGCAGGAATTGCAAATCTCCGGAATGTTCGTGTTGGTGCGCTCAAAAGAACGGCTCAGGATAGCGCAACTGACGCAGGCGGGCCAATTCTTGTCACGCGTGGCGTTGGCCATGGTCGCCATGTCGTATCCGTTCAGGATCATGGCGTCGCGCTGGGTGGTGTTGTACTCGAGGTCAAAAGTCGACGTATTGGAGGCGGTCACGTATGGGTAGTTCGGTAGATAGACGACCAGGGGCGCCGGTTCTGTGGTGTTGGAGCTGTTGCATCCGAAAAACGTCGGGCGGGTGTTGAGCCCGAGGTTGATAAAGGTATTCGTGTCTGGCACAGCCGGGAAAGCGGTGCCGTTGCCGATTCCCGTCGAGTTGAGACTGCGCCGGTACGTGTACATCAGACTGGTTCCGTTGGGCCATGAATACTGGGTATCGGCCGAGGAGTCGACAGCAAAGATCACATCGACCTTGCGCTCCGGCTGAATGAGCGGGTGCAGCGGGAGGTTCTGGAAATCCTCGCCTCCGTCGACGACACTGAGTTGTCGAGAGTGCGAGAAGAGACCGCCATTGCTGGTGTAGTTGAAGAACGGGTTCACGTAGTCTGCAATATCCTCGTTGTCTTGTCCAAGCTTGTGTGCCAGGTCTTCGATCAGATTACTCAGTACACTGGGCAGCGTTGACGCATTGAAGTAGTTGATAAACTGGTTGAACAGAGTCGATGAGGTGCCAAACACGAATCCGGCATTGTCAAAGCCGCGGACACACGGCTCGTTAGACGGGATGATACCGTCGCTAAAGCGCGAGCCCAAGTACTGCAGAGGCGCAAAAGCATAGACCGTTGGATCCCAGGAGCCAAACTCAAACGGGCTGAATTCAACAACAGTAGAGTTGCTGCCGATAATGGTTTCGCCGGGATTCCGCAGATCAGCCACGACCAGCGGCATGGGAGCATGGCCCTGGGTGAAGTTGGGGTCCAGGGCGATTGACGACCAGGTATAGCTCGGACCACCATCGGTAGCGTTGATAAATTGGAAAGACAGCATTCGCGCCCTACAAGGTTAGCAACAAGAACCTGGACAGAACAAGCAAGGAGGTGGAGAGGTACCAGATATCCGTGAGGGTAACATTATAGCCCGCATCCGACTTGTCATTGACCTGGTCGGCAATGGTCCGGTAGTATTCGGCGCTGTTCAGCAGCTGGAAACCGCCCTCATCGGGGCCTTCGAGGATGGTGTTCTGGAGCTGCCACGCCTCTCCGGCCCCATCGTTCTGCAAAGCACCGATGGTGGTGAAATTGTTGACGAAGATCGAGGCTAACAGCCAACTGCCACCGCTCAGGCCAGAAATATAAGTGGCGCTCTGCAGCAGACCACCCAGCTGGCCGGCGCCGGTGCTATTTTCGGTACGGCTGTCAAAGGCCTTGACGGCGCCAGCACCATTCAGCATGGCGCGGTAGCCACCGCCGGAGAAAGCGAGGCCGATGTTGGGCAGACTAGTGACATTGTCGGCAACTCTGTTGATGTAGTCGACAGCGTCAAAGTTGTCGATGGCAGCGTGGCCAAAGAAATCCTTGAGAGCCTGCACCGTGTTATTGCGGCGCAGGTTTAGCCACGAGGATTCGTTATGTGAGAGGGTTGCAGCGCTGCGGATAGCAGGTCGGTTGTCTGGACAGGAAACGTTGGCTGGGGCATAGCCCTTGGGTGCATTAGGCAGAGCACGCGGAACAACATCGGTCGCTGCGGCAGCTGAGACCAAGGTTAGTGGTGAGTAAACCGTCTTAGGAGTGCTTAACGTACCAGAGAACAGGCCGGCCACGACGGCGGCAGTGCTGGGCGTGCGCATTTTTTTCTCCCTCTTTCTTCTTTCCTTTCTCTTCTTTCCTTTCTCTTCTTTCCTTAATTTTTTTTTGTTCTTCTTTGTTTTTTTTTTTTTTTTTCTTTTGTGTTTTTCTTTTTCAAGCCTCCCTTTTCTCAGCTCGGGTTGCTGGGAAGGAATACAGTAGTGCAGCCAGCAGAGACCACAGGAATTCCAGCCAAGAGGTAGAAGAAAGAAATGGAAAACACGAGCGAGAAAGTCACAGAGGAGGGAATTCCCAGTGAGTCGTAGGGCAGGAGCGCAGGCGGAGTATCTACAATGCTGGTGGAACAAGGCACAGCCAATCGGACGCGGCAGATCTGCTTGTGTGGGGCTGCGGGAGGGCCGCGTCAATCGTGATGTCAATAGCTCGATTCAGGAAGGAGCGTCGAACCGAGGTATACACACGGCTGTCGCTTATATGATAAAGCAGGAGCAGTGAGTTAAGGAAATCAAAAACACAGCCCAGACGAGACAAAAGGCTTTTTATCTCCCGACACAGCGTGCGGGCACTGGAATACGTCCTCTGTGCCGACGGTGGGCGCCAGGCAGCCGTACTGCCGTACCCAGCAACATGGTGGCACGAGCTGTAGGAAGCCAATCGGAAGCCCCGGCTCGGGCTGCGAACTTACGATCACGGCCCCTTAAGATCACCGTCAATAACACGAAGAACAACACAAGCCCAGCACAAATCGACAAGAACTCGGATGAGCCAAGTACGCGCGGGCAGAGCAACAGCCACGATCACAGCGGGATTCAGCCACAGTGCACAATACTAAGTAAAGCTTAAGAGCAGGACCACGGGTAGAACTCAGCAGGAAGTCATGGCATCAATTAACAATGCACATTATTCGTTACCGATTATTAGCGACGAGTAACTCCGTCCGGAAGTCTTTCTGTTACTACAACATTGAAGTCATGGATCATCAGTCACCGGCTGTAGCCGGATCCAGCACGCGTCGTACGACATCTCCAGGAAGCTGCTGCTGCCGCCGAGGCTACCGACGCTACTCAGCTCCCATTTTTGCACCAGGGCGATCGCAGCGCTGGCGACCATGAGCATGGCCAGGTCACGGCCAACGCACTGGCGTGCGCCCTTGCTAAACGCCACAAAGCGCTCGTCCAGCTCTTCATTTCCGCCGTCTAGCCAGCGCTGAGGCTTCCATTCGTCGGCATCGGGGCCCCAGAGGGTGCGTGACCGGCCCAGGACGAACGTGCTGGCTGACACCATGGTGCCCGCTGGTAACGCTGCGGTGGGCAGGTCGACCAGGGCCGTTTCTGCTCCCGCGCGGATGGTGCGGGGAAATGCCGTGGGGAAAGGGGCGTGGAGACGGAGGGTCTCTTTGAGAGCGGCGAAAAGGACGGGCAGCGTCGCGGAGGACGGCAGCACACCGTCGCCCAACAGTTTCTGCTGGGCTTGAGCCTCTGCACGGATCTTGGTCTGCCACGGCCGGCCCGTGTCCTGTCCGAGACGGTATACCAGCGCAGTCAGGGCTGCGGCGCTGCTGCCCGAGCCGGCCAGGACCAGATTGAAGGACTCGCCCCAGAGTTCGGGCGGCGACATCTTGCGGCTGTCGTCGACCGGTAGATCGATCCAGTGCTTGAGAATGCTGTTCTGCTGCTGCTGCGCCAGAAGCTCGCGCTGGCCGAAGATGAGCTTGGCCGAGGTGGCGGCCACGGCGGACAGGCCGACCGGAGCCTCATTGGGGTTCCCGCGGCCGGCGTTCTGTAGGCGTCCGGTGATGGCCATCACGGGCCGAGAGGTCAGGAACCAGCTCGGCAGCGGCAGCAGGGACGCTGCCCAGGCCATCTTGCCGGCCTTCTTGATCGCCTCGGGGAAGCCCGCCGTGGTGGGCATATCAGTCAGTGGCTGCGGACACAGCAGCGGTCCGTAGATGATCTCGAGCGAGGTATCAATGGTGAAGCGATGCAGAGTCCGGGCCACGTTGATCTCCGTCTTCTCTTTTTTTTGTAGTTGTGCTACAGCATCTTCATCCGCCAAGCGAGACAGCAACACATCGGCATTCTTCCGTACAATCTCCGTGTACCCAGCCACCTTGGCCACGGTGAAGGCGGGCGTGACCACCTTTTTCCGCCGATCACGGTGCTGGGCATCCGTCTTGGCTGTGAACAGACTGTACGCCTGCACCTGTTTCTTGGTGCGGCCAAAGTCGTAGAACTCGTCCTTTTCGATGTGTCGGTTGAAGCCGTAAATGGCCTCAAAGTCGGCCAGCGTTGCAAAGGAGAGCCAGTTGGGGCCGACGCGCACAATGCGGCCGTGGCGGCGGTGCAGGGCCAGTTCGGTCTCGTGCTGGGTGCCGGAGAGGAAGGTCGATAGTCTCCTGTTGTGTTCCTGTCAGTTTCGGGCTCCCTGGCGAGAGGAAGCCGGCTACGCTTACCATAAAGTAGTGACGCGGGCGAGCCAGGGACCGGGGTATTGGGCCAGCGGATGGAAATAGCAGAGATACACTAGACGCGACAGGACGCCCACGGCCAACGTGAGTAGGATGATAGAGGCGGCCATTGTGCGTTTTGGTTCTGTTTGGTCTCTCCGTCACTGTTCTTGCGAATTTCAGACGCAGTCTCAAGAGATCAAGACCGGTCAGACAGCAGTTCGTGACATCATGGCTAGAGGATAATCACAAAATATTAGTCCTCTCAGTTCATTCCATTGCGCCAGAATTGATGACAGCGGCACTGGATCGAGATACCAGAGAAAGGAACGGAAAAGTATAAGAAAGGATGGGAACAAAAGGAACGAGAGAAACAAGTGTAAAGATGGCAGGGTGACAGCAGCAAAGCAAAAGTGCAGTGCAACGAGATGCTTAATTCACTATGCGCATCTGGGTTGCGCTGCTAATGGGTGATCGCCGGCTTGGCACCGGTCGGAACATATTGCGCTGCGACGTGCCGGTGCAGTAAGGATATAAGAACAAGAGTACGGAGCAAAGCAAGTCTGGACTATTTGTTGATAGTATTTCAATTAACTCTATGCACACTTCAAGCTTACGTCAAATCCCAAAACAGCCTTTCCTGGAAAAGGTACCACTGATTAGTCATGTAGTGACAGACGGGGCTTAGCTAGCCATCCTCCTGCGAAAAGCGACACTCTAAACACGAAGCGATATCCGAACCGGAAGTTAAACAAGCCGGACCACGTCGACTGCATTAACTGACCAGAGCGAGCGATAATCCCCTCGGAAAAAAAAAAAAAAGAAAGAAAGAAAAAAAAACCCACACTGCCAGGGTCTCTTTATCTCTGGTAAGGGCAAAGATAACAATGAAGTAGGGTAAAACGTAATGGCAAAAAGTATATGCAATGGTCGTGGATTATACTAAGCATTACTATGTATCCATCACTCCATCAAATCGACATGGACACGCTTGCTCATGACACTCAAGACATAGACACAGACAAGAGACAGATAACGATGGCTGACTGGCTAGGACCGACAGGGATGGATAACAACTCCGCGACGCCTTGCCCAGTAACAAGAAAACAATGACGTTTTGCTCTAGACATGATGAAAGAAAGCCAAAACTTTGACCCGAAAATAAAGGAGAAAAAAGAGAAAGAAAGAAAAAAAAAAGACCGTGAATGGCCACTTATGTGCAAAGAAGAATGAGAGAAGCGCAAGGGAAAAAAAAAAAAAATATCGCATGGCGTCTACCAGGCAGCATGTCCGCCGTCCATGCGCAGGTCACTGCCGGTCATGAAACTGCTGGCATCACTGACCAAGAACACTGCGGCACCACGGTACTCGGCCGGCAAGGACAGACGGCCCAGCATGTTCTGCTTGGGCCACTCCTCGCGGCGTTCCGGGTGTGTGACAAACAGCTTCTCGACCATCTCGGTGACAATGTAGCCCGGCGAAATGGTGTTGACGCGGATGTTGTACTGGCCCCATTCGGCAGCCAGGTTGCGGCCCAGCTGGAGGACGCCCGCCTTGGAAGCGTTGTAGGCAGCGCAGATTAGACCCTATTTCCTGTTAGTCGGCTTGCTTTCCTCGTCTGTATGGTGCGTTGATGAAGTCATGTGTGTTGGGGGGAAAACGATCTGGTCGGATCTGAGTGGAGCACAGCGAACTGTGGGGTCAACCCCATCCCAAAACCATCTGGCATGACAAGGACTAAGCATGTCCTTGTCCGTCTTGGTACCCCGCAGAACCGGACATCTCCCCGGCGAATAAAAGCGCGCGCCGAGAGCGCGAGAACGAAGACCAGACCAGATGACGGAGAACCAACAAGACACCAGCAGGGCAGACACCATCGGGAGAAATTGGAATAACGGAAAAAGTAAAGCAAAACTCACCTTATTGGCCACTGTCCCACTCATGCTAGCAATCATGACAATGCTGCCTCCGTTGCCAAAGCGGATCATCTGCTTGGCGACGGCCTGCGCCGTCATAAAGGCTCCGGTGATGTTGACTTCCATCATTAGGTTGGAGTCCTTGGCCGTGTACTCGAGTGCCGGCGTTTCCTGTTGGATGCCCGCCGCGGCCACGAGACCGTCCATGCGGCCTTCGACGTTGGCGATTTCCTCGACCACACTGTTCAACAGCTCGGCGTCGCGCACGTCGATGCGGCGGTACTCGAGCTTGGTGCCCAGCTTACGGGCCTTTTCCTGGATGGTGGCAAAGTCGGGCGACTTCCCATCAGTCAGTATATTGGTCACGAATCCCTATCGAACGTTGGGTAGAGTAGATGACCATACCGGTTCGGGGAGACGGTCGAGTGCATAAACAATGGCGCCGGCTTCGAGCAGGGCTTCGGCCTGCACCAGGCCCAGGCCACGGCCAGCGCCTGAAACCACCACGACCTTGTCTGCCAGCGAGAACTCGGGCAGGCGGTTCTTGGTGCCTAGGTAGACAGCCTTGCTGTCGGCGGGCTCGGCGAGCTCCCGCACGACCGTCTGGGGAGTCGACACAGTCTCGATGTTGATAGACATAGTATAAGTGTATAGAGTGTTTTCGGAAAAGAGTATAACTCTGAAGAAGAGCAAAGGAAACAAAGAGTCAAAGGGGGTAAAGGGAGTAAAGACGAAAGCACAGACAAAGTCAATTGACTTTCGGTTGCTCTTATAACAATCAAGCGGACAGAGTGTATTCAAGGAAGAATGCTGGAATGTTCAATATACGAAAAGAAAAGTATACGGCCGGCCGTGGCCTCTTTATATGTCTTTTTCTCACATCATCCCGGTGGAACCAGGCCGGGCTCTGGAACGCGACAGGAGAGTCATGGCTGCTCACATGAGCACTTCGAAATTTTATCAACTAGCAAGCGCATGGTATCCATAGAAAGAAAGACAAAAGGGCAAAACGGAAAACTGGATACCCCGGATAACGGAAGGGTTCCCGGCGGGGCCAGAACCGGCACATGACCCTGAGCTGGCCATCCCTCTTGGGAACAGTGTCACTATGTTTTTCGTATCTGGGCCGGGATTGCTGGATTCTGGCAGACGCAATTTTCCCAATCCATCTTTTCGTTACTGAAAGGACCAACTAGCATGCCTTTAGTACAGCTGCAATATAGCGAATTAGTGCTCCGCCGACGAATCGTAGACGAGGATCGTCGCTCCCAGCCGAGCCAGGCCATGAACCGGGACAACCTCTAGAACCTTCTGCCCCCTCTCCCACTGGCTGGGAGATTAGCCGTGCAACAGCGAAGTACAAGCAAGGCAGGAGGCGCGCCCAAAGGGACACATTGAATCATTCTTACATATCCGTTGTTCAAGGAGCCAAAACAATGGCCATGATAGCCTGGCTCCGGATTCCACCCAGCAAAGCAAGCCATTGGGCCCGGAACGACCAAATAGGCAAGCCGATCTATGGGCGGAAATTGGCCACCGCACCGTCATCGGTCGTAACCGTTCATTCCTCGTGCGAGTCTCAGTCCTTAGGCTAATTATTCCTCTGTAAGCTATCTGCTAGTCCAGGACCGGCAAAAATAGCAGACCAGACCACCGCGCAGTCGACAGCATGGCTGACAAGGAAGCGCAGCCGGGGTCTAGACTCGAACCCGCCCGCGCTGTTGCCCCGTGCCCCGGGGTGCAGGTCACGTGTCGTGTTTCGTGCCGTTGCGATGGCGACACCGCCGCGACTGCACCGCCAGTCTGTCTTGCAGCCCAGGGTGCGGCTGGTCAGTATGCGATGATACTGTCAGTCAATCCACGCAGGACAACAATATCCACACCAAGAACAAGGCACTGCCGTTGCAAGCAACAGAGTAGACAGCGAAAACAGCGACTCGACGATGTGCGCAGCAGTTCCGTTGGGTTTGCGCGAGGAACGGAATTTCCTGTTTGAGTTAGCACCATCTGGTCGTGGGCTTGTGCCGAGGATCGCTGCACGGACCATAGTTTGTTTCTATTTATACTGACAGCTGTCCACGCTTTTCTGCAGATTACATAGCATAGACTTCCAGGACTTATTCGCCACGGGAGTGTAGGATCTGTAGTTCTATCAGGGTCTACTGAAGAACAGGCCTTGCTATCCGCAAGCTTGTTTGCTTTGTGTAGACACCTCCAGCCCTGCCACATCACTAGTAAACGAAAAAAAAAAATCTAGAAACTTTCCTCTTCGGGTAATAACCTATGTGAAGCTCCACAACCCCCCAAGTGCGGAAATTCCCCATCCAAAAGCCCACAGAAACATACACATACCCCCGACGATCAAGGACATCTCCTTATTCTGGCCCGTTTCGCCTAAATTTTCTTCTAAAGATCTACTCCTCAGAGGCCTCCAGTTACTATATACTCTATGCATGAAGTCCTTATCAGTACGTTTGATCAGTTTTGATAAACGTTTTAGCTTCGATTCTGGATCATCTTGCTGTGGGGCTCAATCCAGCGCTATGCATGCAGGTACATGTCCATGTGATGTACTACGAAGCTAGTGTATTCTGTAAAAGATTTTTTTATGGAGCTGTCGCCATAATATTTGGGGGGGGGAAAGGGATTGCCACTGAGGCTGTGGCTCAAATTCAGTTTTGAGCTTCGGCGAGATTGGAGATCGGCACGAGTTGGGCCACACTCCCCGGTTCACCGTCTTTTTACTTTGATTTTATTATTGTTATTATTATTATTTTTGTTTCGCGTTTGGCGGCTGTTCAGAAAGCCCATAAGACAGGTGGCATTACAAAATTATGAGACGACTGATAAATGGCTAAGGGGGCGAGATCGTCGGCGGCGAGATGCTAAGAATCTGAAGACTCCGTTTTTCGCCAAAATGGCAGAAAAGCTGTTAGGACACTCAGAAACGAGATTTAAAGATATAGAAAACTAAAATGTGTACAGCAACACGGAAAATCGGTATTTGAACCGGCTGTTACTAGACAGGTTCCATATCCTGAAACACTACACTTCATGGACAGCAATATCAAACACTTCAAGTCTATTCATTATGTGCCAGCTAAAATCTGACTAACCGCAGAATCTGCTGATCGGATGACCTGCCATCCCACGTCTCGGCACGAGCTGTCGGACGTTCTGTAAATCAATACCAAGCAAGTGCGGCGTATAATCCGTAAAGAGCAGTGCTATTGGTATAGTTAGTCCGTAGACATCCCACGGAGACTGGAATTCGTTGGCTCAAAATCCTTCTTGTCGCCAGCGCACACGGGAACGCCGGGCCGAAAACGAGAAAAAAAAAACCCCCATCGGGGCTCGGATAAGTCAGCAAGGAGGATCAATCAGCTGACACGCGGTGTTGACATGTTCACGGCCATGTTCTGTTGATTTGCAATCAACACCAAACCCACAAAAAAAATCTATCAGTCCACAAAAATGGTGCTCGATACCAACCATATATGGCGATACCGAGAGCAAACCAACGCGGTTAATATTCACAGCTCTATTAAACACGTCCCCGCCCAAATACCAAACATTCGGTACACAGTGCTTGGGACACCCGGCACAATATGCGGCTGTTCCTGTCATCAGAGAGCGGGAGAGAGAGAAACAGAGAAAATCAGACAAAGATATGCAAGATCATCGGTCGCTCAAGGATAATCCCATATCCGCTTCTGCTCGTCAACCCACCACCGCCCCATGGCCGCAGCGTCCTCGGCCCAGCGTGCGGCATCGGCTCCGTACACGTCGGCAACGGCGGGCAAGAGAGCATGCAGACCCCAGCGTTCCAGTACGTGCTGTTCGGTCGGGTCAACGCCCGTGTGTGAAAATCGGTATTCGAAAACCTTGTCGCTGCCGTCTCCGCCATCGGCCATGCTGGCGTTATGGATAGGCATGACCAGCCGGTACGGGTCGCCGGCGCTCGTCACGGCGAGCAGACTGCCGCCGGCGTTGATAATGCCCATATTCCAAGAGCGCCGGCCACCCTGTGCGTTCTTGAAAGGCCGGATCAGCGATTGGCCCTGGTACTCAGGAGTCAACCACTGGGCAATGCGGCGGTCGTGGCCGTTCAGGGAACTGGAGAGCTGCAGCAGGTCGAGCAATGTCGGCAGAATGGCGAGGGTGGTCGCATTGGCCGCAACGTCAAGTCGCGGCAGGCGCGGATGGCGCAACACCAGCGGCACGCGGAAGTTGCTGATGTGGCCGTTCTCGTACGTGCCCTGCGTCCAGTCGTCCTCCTCAAAAGCCTGGCCGTGGTCGCCCACCAGCACCACCAGCGTCCGGTCTGCGATTTTCGCCTCCTCGAGATAGCCCAGCACCGTGCCCACCCACCGGTCGACATAGTGCACCGTGTTGAAGAACGCGTTCAGGTCCCGGTGGCGTGCCCGCTCGTCTGGCCCAAAGTACTGCTCGCTCGACATGCTTCTGGGCAGCTTCCACGGGTGGTGCGTGGTCGAGGTCAGATGGGACAGGAACAGTCGCGACTTGTTCTGTGCGGCGTCGTTGATGATCTCGCGCAGATACGGTGCCAGCTCTTCCTCTGCATACCCGAAATAATTGATCTCCTCACTGCGTGGTGGGTAGTACTTGGACTTCGGATTATCCAGCGTGTTGTCCTTTGTGATGGATTCGTTGAAGCCCATGCGTCGCGTGAGCAGCGCCTGTCGGTCGTACGAGTCGGTCGACGACTGCATAAACACTGATCGCCACGGCCTCTCCTGAAACTGTCGCACCATGTCGGTATCGCCTGTCTCTTTCTTCGAGTTGAAAAGATCTAATATATGCGGGATGCATGGCTGGTAGATATCTCGCTCCGCCTCCTCTAACAGGTCGACTGGCAACGGCATCACGCCACAGTGGCTGCTCAGCAGGCTCTTGAGCGTGAGGGAGCTGCCCGTCAAGGCGCCTTGGACATTGATCCCTCCCCCTCCATCTTTGTCATCTGGCTGCCACGGCCAGTCATTAAATTGGTTTGGCTTCCCAGAGCTGTTCAACGCAAATTCGCCCGTCAGCATCTGCGCTGTCGGTGTCATGGTCGACAGCCGGTCGAT
Organism: Talaromyces piceae; assembly: GCA_001657655.1. NCBI lineage: Eukaryota > Fungi > Ascomycota > Eurotiomycetes > Eurotiales > Trichocomaceae > Talaromyces > Talaromyces piceae. Next base: position 2,217,065 of record JNNX01000004.1, on the reverse strand, counting down.
CCCGTCTGGCTGATCTTTGCTTGGGAATGTGTCCAGGACCATCTTGTACAGTTCGCTTCCTGGTTTCATGGGAAACATTTCTTTGCGTGCGCTCTCCAGCGTTAGCAGCACGATATGTTCGATCTGCACTGCATCCTGGTCAAAAGCGGCTTGCAGCTTGTGGTATACATCATTATCCAGGTTCGAAATCTTGGACGGATCCGTCGCAGCATTGTACGTTTCTTTTTGCCTCGCACAGCCATGCTCGTCCTTTCCGTTGTCATTCTTCTCGGTTTGCTTGGCCCATCGGCTGAACCCTGATGGTGGATGCTCCGGCAACCATTTGGGCCACGACGACGGCCAGTCATGATCCGGGACCCAGCCCGGATGGTTCCCGGCCGGACGTTCCCAACGTCCAGGTTCGACGAGTTCGGGGAACGGGAATGGCGTGGTCGCCGACTGCGCGCAGCGGTGTTTGGGTGGTTTGTGAAAGGCAGCCGACAGGGAAAACGGCAACGTCGACGCCAGGTGATTGTACGGCACACGCGGCCGTCGAACATAAAGAAAAAAGAGAACCACAATAATCACAACAGCTACTCCCGGATGGATCGACCCCGACCATCTCCTCGACTTGGACTTGCGCACCGGTGAATTATCCGCCAACGTTGGTGTGATCGGCAGGACGTCACGAGAAGCTCCCCCATTACCTCGTCGCAAGCCCAACAAGCCACCACCAGCATGCAGCAGGCTGCCGGCCACTGCATACAGACGCGGCGTTGCCAGGTATGCAATCAAAAGCAACATCGCCCCCGAGAGCGCCACGCTGCGCATGCCGCTCAGCAAAATCTTCATGGCAGCCGGATCACGCAGGAAACTACCGCTGGCGCCCCATTCGATCTGTGACCCGGTCTCCCAGTAAAAGCCGATTTGCATAGCCGACGCGCCATATGTGACGATTCTGAGAAAGAAGAGTGTTAGTTGTGACAGCCACACTTATCCAGCGGTGAGTTTTGTAACGCTATGCATACCCCGTGAACCCACCCAATGCACAAGTAAAGCCCTGTAACAGGCCGTCTGGTCCACGCAGCAACAACCGCCCCAGACCCAGCACCAGCGCATCCTGGAAGAACAGCGTCGGCATATATATCAGAAACTCGGCGAGCGGAACTGAGTGCCCATGCTGCGCGAGATGCAAGAACTTGGACGACAAGCACGCAACCGCTAAGATCGAGTATAGAAAGGGCACGAGAGGCGGTAGGAGACCCATGCTATTAGGGTCTGGTCATCCGGTGACTTTTCGAGTGTTGGAAAGCGTAGACAAAAGAACCACGTAGTTGGATGTGTCGAGTGGGAGTTTGAGGAAAGACTAATCGAACGAACAAGTTGCCAAGCTCATCTAACCAATAATTCGCCTCTGGATCATCATTACCTCCGAAACGCTCGATCTTTCAGGCAAGGTACATACTCCCAAGAGATCTGCAGGAATCCAGTTGAAAGGGATAGATAGATCGTATCTGTCTGCCGCATCACCCATGCCTCCTCCACTTGGCTCGGCTTTCAAGCCACAGAGCGGATTATTTCCTATGCCGAGAATTCCTGACTCACCGGCTTGGGAATCTCGCACACGAGAGCAATAGGTCAAAGGCGAAATGCGCAGACGAGCCAAGCAATCGGCCTGACGTCATGTAGGTACTCACCTTGAGGCGTTCAGGGTTTTAAATTTTTTTTGGGTCGTGGCTAAATGCGGTAACCAGTAATTTATTCTGGAGAGGATATACAGTTGTTGCTGCCATTCTGTTTCAGATGCTATCACTATATACATATGTCGCCTGCATACGTGAGGATCAACGAATCAGAATACGGCCTAGTATATGTCACCAATTTTGGTTCTGGTTCATCACTATTGCGTTGGTATATCCATGTATGGGACCACAAGCCACCAAGACAAGTGGGTAGCGTGCGGTATTGTGGTATTGCGCAATTTATTGGCATGCGGCACCGCTCCACAGCTAGACAATGTTCCAGATCATCATGCACGGACCCCACAATAACGTCTGTACACTGGGATCTGTTGTTCCTGTGTTAACTAGATTATCAACACCAGTATGAACAGATGATCCCCAGATATCGTTGCATGATCATCCACTCATCGGTCATATGGCTCAATACTGAGCCGAGTCTGCCGGACGCGGCGAGCGGCGGCACGCAGCGGAAACGTCTCCCGGCACCATTCCGTTTATGGGATAGTACCTCTGTATCGGCATGCAGGTTTCTAGATAAGCTTTTAGAAACATTCACATTTCGGACCTTATCGTCACTACTGACAGATATAGAACTTCTATACGCTAGGTACAGCAGCAGATATATAATCACTCACGACCCAGGCGCATCCGGATCCGACTGTACTGCCCACGTGCGCTCCGTGACACCACGCACCGTGCCCTCGCTGCCGCTCGGCTCCAGGTTCAGGATCTGGATGGTGTTCCCGCTCGTCTGCAGCCATACTCCCGGCAGATAGTACGATTGTTGCGGCCCAATTGTCCAGAACCGACCGAGATTGTGGCCGTTTACCCAAATCACTCCCTTGGTCCACCCGGGCAGCTCCAGGAACGTGTCTCCCGCGACCGACACGTCAAAGGTCCCCGTGTAGAAGATGGGGCTGTCGGTAGACGAGATATCGCTGGGTGGGTTGCTGCCGTCGCTGTCGTCCTGCTCCAGCCCGTTCTCCAGCGGTAGGGTGTACACGTCCCAGCCGGCCAGCACCGAGTCGCCGACTTTGACGTCCCCAATCACGCCTTTTTGTTGCGTGGTGAGCGGGCTGCCGAAATTGACGCGGCCCATGTTCTCGTTCAGCAGGTCTAGCACGTCGCCCGCTTGGAGGTCCAGTGTTACGCTTTGCTGCTGGCCCGCAGGGTACAGACTGTCAATCACCCCCTGGCGCTGTCCGTTCACGTACACGAGAATCCGGTCCTTGGCTGCCACGCCGGGCACTAGCAACCCGCTGACCGCGTCGGTGACGTTGTGTCGGTACAGCGTGAAGCCGTACCACTGGTTCAGCTGCTCCATGTTGACGGGCGTGTCCATTGTGTGTGGAGAGGGCAGGACGTCGAAGAGATAGGCCGCCGGCTGGACGTCGATGGACGAGATGTTGATCATCGGTTCGATGTCCGGAACGTCGGGCAGGTCAGTCGCGTAGTTCCCAAGAGTCTCCCGGAGAGCATAATAGATGTCCGTGGGCCGCCCAGTCTCGTCCAGCGGAGCGCCATAGTCATAGCTGGTCGTGATAGGCTGCGTCGCGCCGTTATAGTCCGCGCCATTCTGGAAGCCAAAATTGGTGCCACCGTGGAACATGTAGATGGAAAACGACGTGTCGCTGTCCAGTGCCGATGACAGATCGGCCTGGATGCTGGCGATACGTCCCTCGTCGCCGACAAACGACTGGTGAGGCTGGCCCCATTGGTCCAGCCAGGTGATGTAGTACTCGCCGTCCATGTTAGGTCCTTTATAGCCACCCTGTTGCCTGGCGCTTGGTCCGTCGGTCGTGCTCCCATCCGTCTCTGCCAGGATGTTGGGAATGGCGCCATTACCTAGCGCACCAGGCCCGTCATTCGTGTAGAGAACTGCACCGCCCGTGAACGCCTTCTCAAACTGCGCCGCCAGCGCTTCCGTATATGAGTGATCGCCGCCATAGAATCCGTATTCATTCTCGACCTGCACCATAATGATGGGCCCGCCGTTGTTGACCATCAACGGATCCAACCACTCGCCCAGCCAGTTGAGCCATGACTCGGTGCGTTCCAGGAACTGCGGGTTGTTGGCGCGCACCGTTATGTTGTCGATATTGTCCAACCAGGCCGGAAAGCCTCCCCACTCGCGCTCACCACAGATATACGGCCCAACGCGCAGGATGAGCTGCAGGCCCGCGTCCTGCGCCTTTTGTGCGTACGCCGGCAGGTTGTTGCTGCCGTCGGTAATGTACTGCCCCGGCTGGTCCTCGATCTCGTTCCAGTAAACGTACGTGCTGATGGTGTTGAGGCCCATGGCCCGCGCAAACGCCAGCCGCGAATCCCATTCCTGCCATGGCACGCGCTGTGCGTCCATCTGCCCGCCGATGATCTTGAACGGCTCGCCATTCAGCAAAAAGTCCGTGTCGTTATACGTGAAGTTCGCCGCGAGACTGGCCCGTACGCTGGCCAAGGCCGCGAACAAGCCCACCAAGGAGGTACGCATTTGTGTGGTGTTGATTTACTGATAGCTTTGTGTCTTTACAGCATGACAGGTGGTAGGTTGTGTAATGAGACTGCAGCAATAAGCCAGCCACCTTGCGAGTGGAGATGTAACTCTCTATATATGTGTGGGGATACAAATGTACACCAGCTATCCCCAGACCGGGTGCCAGACTCAGGACAATTATATTGCCGAAAATAAATGAGTTGACATATTGCGGCGACTCAGAGACATAGACGGACAAATAAAGACAGCGATCGACGGTGCCCCCAAGTTACATCGCGACCGACTTTATCGAGAACCACCAATGAAACAGCCCGCTAACACTCTGGCAATCGGCTGAAAGCTGTTCTAGCCTGTGCTTGTTCATGCTTAGCAAAAATCTTATAGAAGTTATTAACCTTGTCAGTGTGTCCCCGCAGTTAATTCTGTTGAGTTGGCGGAGTGGCGGAATGGCGGAGTGATCAGATAGCTGTGTGTGGTTGCCTATGTGCTCTTCGGGCTGTAAGCATCCCAGAAAGAAAGACGGGTATGACATGTGGCAGGCAACGCTACTATTCTCTCAGCACTTGGACAGGATGTTAAAGAAGAGAAAAAGAAGAGAAGACGCCTCATATGTAAGATTGTCCTTCGGTTAAATACTCATTCTGGTTCTACTCGCTCCAATGCCATTGTCGGGCCCCGAGGCGACCAGAATGCGACTCCAGCGTAGCACTTCGCTCTATATAGGGGCAACTCGCCGAAAGTGCTACCCTACTCCGCATAAAGCACTCTACAGTGATGTACAATGACCGTTATGTACAAGTACGGGTGAGCTTGAGAATCCAATCAAAATGCCGATGGTCGTTAATCGTAAGCTATTAATCGTACAACTCAATCTAACAATACGTACAACCTGTCGAAAACAAAGACATGTAAAAACACCGTACAAGCCTGCAAATTCATTCAAGCAGGCTCACCCACGATCCCCTTCGCGCCCAACCGGTCAACAACCCCTGTCCTCAGTCTCAGCAACCGCTCAATCTCCGACGACGCAAGCCGCTGACGGTCTCGCATCGAGAGGATCTGACGGATAGTCAGCGCATCCAGAAACTCGCGGCCGGGGTGACTTGGGCGCCCAAAGGACTCTTGCTCCAGCTCGGCTGCCTTGGTGAGACGCGCGCGAGAGTTCACCACCAGCAGCGCCGGGTTGCTGTCCGCGTCTGGAAATACCGAGGGGCGAGTCTGTCGGAAGGTACTCGAGTTGGACATGGTTGGGTTCGGCGTCACCGCACCGAGAGAGCGAAGGGAGGCGGCAAAGTGAGGATCGTGTGCGTCAAGGTCAATGGCTGGAATAGATGTCAGCGAGTACATTTTACATCTCTGGGGAATCAAAGCTCGACTGGAACACAACTGCGACATCCTTGCAATGGGATAAGAGACAGATTCATCCAACCATCTTCGGGGAATGTACCTTGTGTTCGTGAGGATGACACCTCTTGATTGGAATGATACGTAGGGCCAGCATCTTCACGTGTTGGTGTTGGTGTTGCCTGTTGTTGTTGTTGGTGTTGTTGTTGGTGTTGTTGTTGCTGCGATAATCGGGGCGCTGTAAACGTTGTTCCAGGAGTCGGTGAGCGCGGATACTGACGCCTCGAAGCTGCAGCCGCAGCCGAACGGGCCGGCTTTGAAGCAGATGAGCCCATAGTGGTTAATTCTCTCTACTTTGAAGCTTGGGTGGGATCAATAGGAAGTTAAGTGCAGTGCAGTCTCCAGTCGCAGATTGTAACTTGTTCGCCAAGAGACCAATACAAAACGCGTTAGCGCAGCCCGTCCGCCGTGACGTCAAGAACAAAAATGGAAATAACTGATTTCACGCTCCTTCTCAAAAGGGAATATTACGTGATCTCCTATCAATACATTTCTATATACCATGGCAACAAATCGTAAAACGATAAACACATGCTAGCTACAGGTTCCATCGCAGACACCTTGAAAATCTCGATATTTCAGCACTACTGGGTCAATGCCTACCTTGGCCGAATTATAGAGTACAGCGCATCTGCCTATCGCTGGCCAGCCAGCCGTCTCGATTGGACCTCGCCTAGGGCGCGGCTGCCACTCAGAAAAGCGATTGCGCCAACTGCAAGAGCAGCAGGGAGCGTCTGGAACAGGTTCCATGTGGTATAGTACAGGAAGAAGATTCCTTCAAGGCCGATGATCGATCCCACAAACACCACGTGAGGAACTGGTGCAGACTGGAGGGCTGTGGGAAGATGGTTGAGGTTTACATCTAGATATAGCCACTGTAAAGTATCGGCGTTAGCACCAGCTTGTCGTAAAACAATATTTTGTGTGGGCGACATACCGAGGCAGCCAAAATCGGGACAGAGACCAGGACCGCTAGGAGGAAAACCAACGTAATGATAGCGGGCGGGCTCCGAGGATCTTGTTTGAATATGTGATGGATTTCAGGAAGCTTCCCATAGCGCTCAACGTCGTCCAACTGGGCCGATGCTTTGGGCCCTGCGCTGACAAACAGCTGGAAAGCGGGTTTATGGTATGGCTCGGAAGCTCCAAAGGATCCGATTACGATCTCGGCATCAATAGGCTTTGAACTAGCCAGAAACTGAGCCGGCAGGTCTTTGGAAGACTAAAAACATACTGTGTAAGCACGATGCCCCCATCTTTAACGTTTTTGCACATCTGGCCTCACCAAATCAAGCTTGGACTTGCCGCTCTCCTTGACGCTTAACGGGTACGAAATGTCAAGGCCGGTCTGCGAGTCTTTCAGTAGCAGAAACGCTTGGTGTGGACGTTTGGCGCTGCGGGCTTCTTGCGTGGTCAGGATCAGCTTCAGGGAGTCGGAGTCGCCGAGAGTAATGGGCTGCGACAATCGGGTGTTTTCCTTGAGCCTGCTCTCGAATTAGTACTGCCTTGGACATGTATGCGCGAGTCAACGCCGGATTAGATTCATTGGCAGCAACTCACGTTTCTTTGATGTTCCCCGATGCCGACTTGGAGTTAACTGACACGGTGGCATCAGTAAAGCCCCAGGCGGCGGCGCTCACAGAGGGAGCAGCTGCAGCCAGCAGGCCGAGCTGCACAGCGCAATGTAGCAAGCGCATTGCCAATAAACAAGAGCAAAGAAGGGACAAAAATGGATTGACAATGCCGAAAAGACCAGGTGTGGCTGGTTGTTGTCGTAGAGAAGTTGGACCTTGGAGGGAGAGAAGCCGCGAAGGCGCCAAGAAGGGCTAGGCAGTCCAGTGACCGATGCGCTCTTGCCCCGGGTCGGACCAAGCCCTAATTCCTCGTTCTGCTGATCTCGCCGAAAAACATCCGCAGTTTCTTTTCCTCATTGCTTCAACGCTCCCCCCGGCCACACCCCGATTGATCTTGTGTGAAACGTGTTCCTGATTTCCTCTGCAACTTCTGGCTTACACGTCGCCACCGTTTCTTCCTTCGCCGAGGCTGCAAACAAGCGTGCAGCGCCCGACATCCTCCCGAAACCTCCGGTAACCTGTCTTGGCCAGGACGACAACACAAGCGGTTCATCGACGCAGAGAAAGCCTGGTCACCGGCTCATAGCAATTTATAATATTTGATAATAGCCTGGATGTGATTGGATGCATGGTATGTGATGCACTGGAGTCCTGTCTGCCCACTGCAGATTGACTCAAAAGTTCTCGGTCCCACGGCAATGGCCCCAATCTTTGAGGAGTGGCGCCGTAAAGCCTCATCATACGTTCTGAACATGAAACATACTGATCAAGTTCCTTCTCTTTCAGACTCGTATTGCCTAGCATTATCCCACGTCTGCCGTCTTTTTCAGCCTCCTTTATGCGGTCGCTGGCTTTTCGTTCCGCTAGCCCTAGACCCTTTATTCACTCAGCTCAGACCAGCACAACTGTCTTCCCCGCACAGTACATCCAGTTAACAAGGGAAATGGATTGCGAATGCTTTTTTTCTTGAATACAAACCCGAAGTTCATTTCTCTTCGCTACTTCCGAGGGTTGTTGGTTCAAAATTCCGTAAGTCACTAGAGTCATTGTCCCAGTCGCGACCCCACTGACCAAGACTGACTCCTTCGCAGTGAGCGCGAGATCTTACTTCTACCATACCCCACCAATAACCTCCAGAATCGGGGGAGATTGTACGCATTTGCCACCTGACTCACTTTGTTATAATATCTCGTCTTGGTCATAGCGGTTGGGACGGTCTCGTAGGGATGGCGGCTCATGAGGATGCACAAAAATCATCATCGATGCCTTCGACTCCCCAGCCACTCATGTTCTTCGACCCAGATGCTCAGTCAAACCAGCCCACAAATGAAGAGATCTGGCGCAATGCCAAGCGTCGTCGCACGCATAGAACCAGCAGCGAGACTCAGTTTATTCATATGAACGGATATAAGAGTGATAGCCAGGTTGGTACCAGGTTCAACAACACTTACGTTGAGTCATATACAGACTCCAAAACCTACGATAGTGTGCAGAACCAATCAGCCGACGCTGGCTCTACGCCAGAGTCGACTCCGGTCGCGGAGCTGCCCCCGCAAAAGGCTAGTGAAGAACGATCAGAGCCAGTATCAGCCGTCAAACCCACTCGGAACACCCGTAAGCCTGCAGAGCGCTCTACGGAGACATCTTCAAGGGTTCTAAAAGTCAAATCTGGCTCTGGCTCATCCCAGCAGACAAATATCCAGACCTTCATTTTCAAGACTAAATTAGATCCTCGTCTTGCGCAGCAGGGCCGCTCAGACGAGCCTGCGACCCCATCTTCCATGAACGACGGCAACGAGGTCCAGGTTGAGGCTGCAGGGTCTACCGATAATGCCAAGCCGACTCGCAAAACGCGCAAGTCTGATGCCAACACTCTGAAGTTCAAGAGCTACACCCCGAATACCACGCCTGCAGTCCGAAACCCTGCTCGCAAGCCTTCAAGACAAGAGCACCAGCTGGGTGACATGGAGGCTACGATGCCGACTTCACAATCACCTGCTATGACTATTGATGATCATTACCCGGCCTTCAGCATGTTTGATCATGACAAAGAGGCTAGTCCCTCTAAAAACACTCAATTTGAGACACCATACAGAGAGGAACGTCCAGGGGGCTCAAGAGAAGCCAGCTCGTCACAACGCCGAAGTACGAGGGCTCGCAAGCCTGTCAGCACAATCATCAATGAGACCCCCAAGAGCCTGCGTTCTCTCAGAAAGACCGAGTCGGCAAAGCTTGCTAAAGAGGGAAAAGTCGCCCCTGGGTTTGCTGATGCTGAAATGGCCGACGTCGGTTCACAGATCACCAATCTCCACCATCATACTGCTCCGTCTTCCCCAGTCTCCGAAATTGATGTCTCGCAGTCGATGGCTAGGGATGACCAGTCTATTGACGACCTTGGCACACCTTCGCCCGAAAGTCTATCAGCCGCCAAACGGACCTCCGGGCGGCTACGCAAACCAACTATTAAGGCTATTGAGGCTTTGCAGTCGAAGCCCAGGAGCCGTAGGCGGATGCGGGAGCGAGATTCGCATCATGGCTTTTCGAACGAGGCTCGAATAAATGGCAAAGAAACACCCGAGCCAGGGAACAATGCTGATTTATCAGCGGTGTCCATGTCCCGAAGCACCAGCGGTGCTGACAGTGAGGTTGTTTCAATGCCTGCTGAAGACCTTGATACGATAGGTCAACAACTGTTTGAACTAGCAGCAGCAGCATTTGCCGATACAACCACAGTTGAAGAAGACGAGGCCGGGATCGTAAAGCTGCGCGAGATCTTCAATCAAAAGAAGGTTCAGCAGGCGCTGATCACCGTTGGTGAAGTGCCAGCTAACGAAGAGCCCGCATTTGATATCCACAGAATCGACCATTTGGGCAAACTAGATCCCGGTGTTCCCCTCGATCACCCCAAAACTCCTCGTCCATGGGTCGAAAGTGACGGCTGGACGCACACTGGGCGGGTCAACGAGTTCGGAGAAGAATACTGCACTGCCCCAGCAAGTAGGTACCAGTGGGTTAGACATTCGTCAGAGTATCGCCCTCGCGTTGGTCCTGTCCCCACGCCACCGCCTTTTATCAAGTCGGTGGAAGAAATTCGGCGTGATAGTATCTTTGGATTTCCACCTACCCTGGGGAAGCGCAACCTCTCTCGGGAACGCCCGGGGAAAGTATGGCAATTTGAAGATGTAGAAGGCTTCCTAGCACGCCACACCTCTATACAGGGTAACACCCCTGAGTCTGTGTCTGTCGCTCAGGGATTGGGACGATCCATCGTACCCCGTCCTTGCGGTACTGGGGATACTGCTGTCTGGCAGTCGACCAAAGGACACGCAGATGAAATGCTGAAAAAGAAATCACTACGCCTTGTCCTCGTCGACTCCACCAAACTTGGTCACGGCCGCTCTCGTCCATCAGCTCTACGAAAACGACGCCAAAGTGCACCGGTTTTTGCGGGTTCGAGGGAGCAAAAGCATAGCAACGAGAATACTACTACACCCACTACATCCACCCATCGCCGCCGAAAACGCTCGCTCGGTGACATTTCGATTGACATGAAGGACGCCGTTCTCGAAGATGCTGATGATGTCGCCGAACCAACTCGCCAACGTAAGAGACGCCGCTCGACGGTGTTGGTGAGCAACAATAATACGAGGGACAACACCCCTGCACGACAAAAGCCGAAAATTTTCAGCAGAGGTGCGTTTTCGACACCGCAACACAAATCAAACAGAGGCACTCCAAGTGGTCGCCGTGGAGCGCGTGCAGTGCATTCAGAAAGAGCTGCCCATAAATCACATGCCTTTATATCTGTTAATCAGGCTTCACATGTGCAAGAGACGCCGACTGCGCACTCGGGACGTGGTGGTCGCCGTCGTGCAGCGGGGACTCCTAAATAGGGTCCTTTACATTGATTGCTTGCTATCAATGATGAACGCTTGTCTATCTCACTAGTGACTTGACAGTACGCGTTTCTTGCTTTACTACTTTCAAGTTTTGCATAGCAATTGCATAATTGAAAGACATGTTAGTTTCGGGCTTCCTGATATGAAATCTTTATGCTATTTGTCTTCAAGTTTGCATATATCTTATTATATGTATGCATTGTATCTTATACACATTCCCCCCATATTTATATATATAGTTTTTGTATCTTTCTATTTTGGCGACAGGTTTTACATGCGGGATTTTGCTCTTTTACTTTTGTTAATGAGGTGAATTCTTGTTCGTGATGCTATTGTACTGGTATAGAAAGATTGTTCAGATCAGGATTACGAGAATGATGAGCATACTAATATTGTATTGAACTGAATCAACATTGAGGACAACCGTTGAAAATAATGATCGCGGTCGAGTTCGTGAAGTTACTGAATTGATTGATCGATCTAGGCAAGGAGTTGAGCTGAGCTAGCCGCGGTCCGACAGTCCCGGAGAAAAATAGCTGTAGAGGCGAACTGGGCTAGTTATCTATTTGCCAAGCCACCTTTCAATGTTCCACATCAGTATCCAGCCCAGACGTTCTCCACTACTTCAATAACAAGGTGAACAACACTGCAAAAAAGAAAAAAAAAAAAAAGGAAAAGAGAAAGGAAAAATCAGGTTTACATTGTATTTGATAACCAATAGCGGGTTTCAAGATCCCTTATCCACGAATCACAGGTTGGACGCGGAGGCGGGTTCGATCGGTTCATTTTGAGATTACGAAGTTTTACAAACTCCTCTGCCAACGACTGGGGGAGAACTATCAGTCCTGATTTGCGTTCATTAGGTGTATAGTGCACTTTATGCGGTTATTACTCTCTTTTCATACCGGTATGTGTTCGAGACAATGACAGCACGATCAACTAATGATTCGACTAAAGTAATTTGAGTTCTCAAGGAATAACACCCGCTTTGTGATTATACAAGTTGGATCTTCTACATCATCAACATGACACCACCACAACAACCATCATCGACATCATCCAAACCACGTGTAATTTCAACTGGAGAAGCCCAAAGACTACGCGTCGCCCAGCGACAAGCCCCACGTTCTGTGCGCCCACAACATAAAGTCGATCTCAGACAGACCAAAGAGTATAAAACTCTTTACCGAAAGTGAGTTCTCGGTACTTCCTTGCAATTTCTTCTCTCTCCATCTCTTCCTCTTTCAAAATTGCATGCTAATGTCTTTTTTCTGTTTCTTTTTGTAAAAGATGGATATCGACCATTGTTGCGCTTCCGATTCTCATTTTTACTTCTTGGGAGTTATATCAGCGTGGTATGTCTTCTCCTTTTCCCTTTCCCCGACTGTTTCAACGCAACGTCTGAATCATTCGGCTTGAGCTGGCGCTAATATCGGATCGACAACAGTATATGGGACAAAAGCGCCGAAGCGTATTATAGACAGGAAGGAGGGTTCTGAGTGAGAGATGAGCTGGTGGCTTGCTTGAAGTGCACCTGTGGTAGTATCAATCCCGAGTCCTGTCTGTGTTAAGTGTGTAGCACCACAACTGGACGTCGTATAATAGAGCTACTAGCGCTGTACCATCAATGATACCTAATATTTATATCCTGTCATGCGGTGTAACGACGACATAACTTCTTAAGATGACCGACCATATGAAACTTAGCTCAGTGTCATCAGCCCAGGTTCGCTATATTGATAAACATTTGTAGACAAAAGCGTCATCCTAACAGTTGTCCCAGTCACCACCGCTTCTCGCAAATCTCAACCCTTGGATCCAGTCGTTTCTTTCGCATCGACCCAGTGCATCAACATCACATCCATGCAGCTTTACAACGCGATCATTAACAAGTATTCGCACAAGCGGTTCACTGCCAGCTGGACGGTCGTCACACTGCATCATCTCGATGTATGCGCGTGACGCAAAGGGAACTGTCCAGGCAGCTGAGTATCCATCACTTTCATTCGCCGACTGTACCTGGTCGGTCGGCAGATGGGTTGTCTCGTTGTATAAGCCGAATGCATAGTAGATTGATGTGATGGTGTTGTCGTGGCTGAAATCGGCGTATAGCGCTGGCCCCAGAGGGAAAGTTGTCGCATCGGAATCGAGTGTGTTGTTGACACTGGTGTGGTCCTTGACTGGGGACTGGGTCATGCGAGCAATCACTTCATTCACAAATCCGACTCCCTGTGTCGGACCCAAAGGGTTACCCTGACCATGTCCGTAATATTTCCCGAGAGTGTTGTAGTAATCGTACGATTGCCATTCGGACAGTGTGAATAAGTCGCACAGGGGAGACAACTGGGTGCTGGTATTGGGATTCGCCACGGTTTCAAATGGACACAGATCCATGATCAGAGGGACATCTTCAACCTTCAGTTGTGTACCGGGAAGACCAGCCGTGATTTTCTGGAGGATTGAAGGAGCGAAAACATTGAGAAACTTCTCTTGTGCTGTGTCTGCCGATGTGTCATTTTGAAAAGACGGACAAGTAGTGACGTCCAGCGTATTATTCCACTGGCTACCCTCTGGTATGATAACGTTGATAACCGGTGGCTGTTGAGTCTTATTCGATACTGGATCACGATCCTTTGCAGCTTGAAATCCCTGATTGAAAAAGTCGCCAGACGCAACAACCCGGGTGGAGCCCGCGGAACGAACAAATGGCACGTTATCGCGAGCAAGGCTCCTGTATCGCTCATAGAACCTCATTCCAGAGACAATTAACTGCTGTTGGCCGAGCTCCGTCAGGTTATTGGCTCCTAGTTGGTACTTGTAGTCCTTCAAAACAGAAAAGTCGCCCATATACGCTGTTGCAGTCTTGTGGATGTTATCAACAAGTTCTGCATATTTCTCATCCTTGTACGAAGTCGGATATCTTGCCCCATGTCGCGAAAGAACTTGCACAAAGGTGATCTTACACGTTGGCGGAATCGCAGTGCTGATTTCAGACTGCTGCTCCAAAGAGAAGAAGGGCGAGTATGGACCCCAGTAGTGCGAGATACTGGGTGGAGACTGATAAAATTTCCTGACACTACTGAAATCTGACATCCCAATAACTTTCGGCTGAGGCGGGCTGCGTCTGTTAGTCTATCAAATACCTGACGAACCGGTGCCAACTGAGGTCAAGAAGAACAAACATACGAGACAGACGAGTGCATCAATAGACTCAGCGTGAAGATGGCTGAAGCTAATATGGCCAATCTTTGTTTGACCGATGATGATATACATGTGCGATGGTGGGTTGGCTCCTCCGAGGGAGGAATCCCCATAGGCGCGTGCTTCCCAGCAGCATGATGTTTCTCATCATGCTGTCGGTACAGTAGCAGCCTGGAATCCATTTCTAATTGTTCCTCCAGAAAACAAGGAGAATCCTAGAAACGGTATATGTTTTCGATGTCAAAAGACAGGCGACCACTTAACAAGCAGCGCACAGAGTACGTACCGAAGGGGGTCCAGGGTCCAGACGACCCTACGGCTAATCACAGAGAGGCCTCTATACAGTAGATTTATAACGATTTATAAAAAGGCAGCATGTCTGACACAGCAATTCTCGGAACTGGATTCTCTTTTTTATATATATAATTTTGTAATGGTAAGCATTGCAGGCATGCGGTGTGTGTGGCAGGGAAAGAAGGAAGCAGAGCCGGCACATGGGCAAAATGATTGGCTGACGTGCCTCTCCACACGTGGCAGCCGTTAATTTCCCCAGACGGGCGCCGATCCTGGTCAAATCGCATACATTCATGTTTCGACCTGTTTCATGCATCGCTTTGCGGGGGTTAACGACTAATCAATCATGCACCTAGAGGTGATATAAGTTATTCAAAGCGACGGTCACGTAGTAAAAAATATTGTATGCATTCTATTATTCTGTCTCAACACGGCGAACGTACTTAGTTCGGTATAGTCGTCAACCCCAGACAACGCCATATACTGTACAACAACGTATCATCTTCGATACGTGAAACTCGATCAATTTAGAAAAACGAAATGCCCGCTTTGAGTTTTCGTGAACCCCGGACGATAACCCTGTAGAGGCATGTTCCAAAAGACACAACGGCTCAAGTTCTGATCGGAACGATTGTACATGGCCAACCCACAACGCCCTCAAAATGCGTGGAACAAACACAGCTGAAGAGTTAGACATATTAAAAGGATTTCTAAAAGAATCAAACAAAGGAAAAGAAATTCAAAACATTTTCTTGCGTTCTCCCAGCCCATAAAAACGCGTCAAGGACGACTCCAGCCCCTGGCATAGCCCGCTTCGGAGGTCCGGTATGGACCTTGGTTTGAGACCCCGCCATCACCACTTGTGGAGTTGACCGTCGGCCATGTGCCGGGGTAAGAGGCACGGTGCTGATTGTGTGGATGCTGTGCGTAACTGGGAGACTCGTTTCCAGTCCGAGGCATTGACGCCGTAAGCGCAGGTGGGCGGGGCTGCAGAGCAACAGTCACAGGGCTGGCTCCCGCGCTCTTTGACGTACCTTCTCCCTTGACGCCGTCGTTGTTCCCGATATTGGACCGGTGATGTCGTGGGGATGCCGGCCGAGAAGTCATCTGTCCCGCGCCAACATGTCGACTGAGGCTGTCTCTGAAGAAGTCTCTCTCTGAGCGGTAAAAGTCTCTTTCTTCTGTGAGCGACTGTAGCTGCTCCATCAACTGCGTGATTCGCTGCTCAAGAGCAGCTTCATTCTTTTTACGGTTGCGGAATCTTCGTGATGCATCACTATTGGCCTTGCGTTTTTCAGCCTGACTTCTCGAGCCTGACTTTAGGTCGATCGTGAGCGGAATTAATGGACCATTAGGACCAAGCACGTCGGGCGGCCCTGGAAGAGGTGCATGTTCCTCGCCATATCTCGAGCTGCTCATCCGGCTCGGTGTCCGGCTCAAGGGGTCCATACTACCAAAGGACGGCTGGGTCTCCAGCGGCGACTGCACCGGCGGCTGCAGTAACCCGGGCGCGGTTGATGGAGAAGAGTGCGCAAAGGCGCTGAAGGTTGAGTGCGGAGTTGTGGGACTGGAAGCTTGAGAGCTCGGGTTTGTGGCCAAACCACCACTGGGCTGACGGCTATGGTGCAAGACTGGAGTTGTGTGTCGTGAAGAGTAAGCAGGGGCGTTTAGGCTAGGGAGAGTTACTTTAGGAGAGCCCCTCGTCTCCGACAGGACCGGAGCGCTCGCTTGGGTGTTGTAGGCTCTTGTAGGCGGCACTTGCACAAAGGGTGATTCGCTAACGCTCACGTTACCTGGAGCCGGACCGGCTTTTCCATTGCCGCCATTGTGCCGGAGAGAGGGCGAAACAGGTGTGATGATTCGTCGGGGTGGATTGTGTGGTGAACCTGAAGGCCCGTCCTGCTTGGTATATCGTGCATCAGTCATTGCAGCCGCAGCCAACGGGGAAGATGATGATCGTTGCTTTGGAGAGGCCGGTCGGGACGTAGGTTCCGCCTCGCCACCTTCGGTAGGGTTTAAGATAGAGTGAACGCCAATTGAGCGAGCATGGGTCGACTCTGTTCTAGGCTCGGGTTCGGACGTCTCCAGCCATTCGAAGGGTCTTTTGGAACCGGCTCCTTGAGACGGCGATCGAGCCAATGATGCTGTGGCAGATTGGGACTCCGGCTGAATTTGTCTCAGGCGGTGCGTCTGTCCTTCTTTGTCATTGTTTTCGTTCTTGACAGCTGCCTCGAAGGAAGGACTCGGTGAAGGTCGACTGTCAGACATAGGCGGGCGTCCTTCGTCTCGGGACCACGGCTGGGGTCCAACACATGGCCGGTTCTTGCCCCTCTCGAGGTGGCTGTGGGCCTCTAAACGGCCTTGAGAGGGGAGGGATGACTGGCTCGAAAAGTAGTCACCAAGATGACGATACTGATCGAGGCTGTTGAGAGGCTTCGAGTGAGGGAGGTGGTAAACGCTAATCCCTAGTGCAGCCAGTTTGCCTGATTTCAGAGACCGTAAAACGTTTTGACCAAAAGGGCTGCAGCTGCAGCAGTTTCAACAAGAGGAAGGAGTTTGTAATCCGGAAGCACAGGTTTGCCAGGAAGTCCGAGACTGGCGGGATCGTTGATGACCGCGGTAGTTATCGCACAAGCAAAACAAAAAAATTGAAAGGCCTAGGATTTGAAGATTGTTCCGGACCAAGTCTGAAGAGGTGTATGTTTGTGTATGGACTGTATGTAAATACGACGGTAGGACGAGCTTGTGCTGAGGGACAAGCAAGAATATGTATGAATGCACGCTCTGATCAGATAGGATGTGATACGTATAGTTCGGTGGGAACGGTGTAGGGTTGGGGGGGGNGGGAGAGAGCAGGGGTTAAATGGGTAGCACGGGAAAAAGAAAGTTAAACAGAGAATCAGCTAGGTCTTTTTCAGGTCACAGGAGAAGATCAGAAGAAGGAAAAAGGAAAAACCCCGGTTCGACGAACAGGGAATTATACTTCCAAGCGGTGAGCAATTGACTTGAGCACATTAAGATCGCCTTTGACAGCCCGTAGCTCGCACATAGGCCAGGCGCCCACTACGGCGCACAGTGACTAGCATGGATGGGTACAGGACCCTCCTTGGGGGAAGTGATGGGGCCGGGGACATCGGAAAGTACAGGCTGGCTTCTGGACTAGGACGGACAGGGCGTAGGCTCTGCCAGAGGCGCGAGGAAGATGGAGACCGTCAGCCAGACTCTCGCGCAAGCCATTCGCAGCGGCGTAAAGGGGTGTGGTGTGGGATGGTTAGTGACCAAATTCCCAACTAACGTATTTTCAGGGCCATGACAGCCCCTATTGGCACGCCGGAGTCGAGTCCACGGCCCATGAAGCGCTTTGTTGGCGGTTCGTTGAAGAAATTGGTGCTTAGCATGTTTGGCATCCTTAGCTGCAGCCAGCTTAATTAGAGGGGTCGACCCGGTAGCATCATGCTAAGAGCTAGTGCCGCCCGCTTGACGCATGTGCAAGAGCGCCGTCTCCATGGTAAAGGTGTGCACCCGGTGCGGGCCGGCTTGGGCCCAAAGTCCACATTGGGACGCTAAAACAGCCTAACTGTCTGACATGGCTGATTAACTTGCCGGCCATGCATCCGCTTGGCTGAAAAACAGTATTCATGCTACTTACGCTTCATGACTTGGCCGCTTGCTGCTGTGGCCCAACCGCTAGCAGCTGCGGGTGGATCTTCATTATTATTGTCCACTTGCTGCTTTCGATTTTCCACTGTCCTAGTTTCCACCCAACTTGCTCTCTCCTCCACTCACCCCCCTTTACTGGCACAACCTCATCTTGCATATGTTTTTGGGCTAATACGTAGTTAGTCTTATTTCTGTGTTTGGCATAGCCGTATAAAAAGGCAACCCAAAGGGGAAGCTTGTGGACCGTGAGTCTCGTCTGTCCATGAATAAGGTGAGCCAGGTTGTACTCAGTAGCACTGCTGCATACCCACCAAGGGATTTGCCGTCACGTCAACCCGGTCCCGCCGGCACATTCTGGAAAAGCGAGTACCAGCCGCCAGGGGACCTTGGTCGGTCCCCATTTCTGGGTTCGTGGTTTGACAAGTGACACACCGTCCACCAGCCGGCCCGTTCAGGGAACTGAAGCGATCGGCCGTTCATGCATGGCCAATAGCATTCTGGCTGTGGGAAGTAGGAAGTACGCCTAATATTCTTGTCAAGCTCGTTTCCCTTCAAACCCCGTTCGGTGTCCTAGTTAGCGACGCTAATATACCGTGGCCGCGGAACGAGCATTCTTCTAGGTCTCACTTTAGAAATACCGAGGGTGAGTACGGAGTACGACGGTAGCCCACCGGCATTGGCTCCTGGTAGCGAAATAAACATCATCCTTCGAACGGATCAACCAGGCTGCCATCCTTTTTGGATTAGCTGCGAGTACACAGCGTCGTTAATGGTGGCAAACCAGGCGTCCCAGTCGAATTGGGCCATTGGGCCACTTCAGTAGCGAATATGCCAAAACAAGCGCGAGTAGAGCAAAGATTGAGATTCTGAATCTGTTAAGAAATTTAGAAAGCTTGTCAGCTTTGGCTGCATATACTTATCCCAGAGTGCTGTTATTGGGGGCCAATGCAAGAGACACCACAGTAGTCTACGGCCCTATGGACGCAATGCCAGAGTAACGCGTGCTAACAACGAGTGGCTGGCCTAAATAGTAATTCCTGATGCCTTCTGAGTAACTCATCCATGAGATGCATGCGGGAGCTGGCTGCATGGTGCCATTGTTTGCCGACCTGCATGTCTCCACGCTACCCGTACCACGGGGATTAGGCTAGTCCTAACAGAGGCATGGAAAGGGATGGTATTGACCGGAACGCCATCCAAACAGGCTGTAATCCTGTATGTATCCTGAAAGACGGTTTGATAGTACCCGCTGCAGCTCTTGGGCATCAACACCTAATGGTGAAAACTGGTGACGCCGAGCCATTCAGCACATGTACCATATCTCGATATAATCAGGAAGTCGCTGCTGAAGAGCCACATGTTTAGTCGTCTTGCTTGGTGGTGCCAGCGTTTCAGCAAAAACGTTGCCGGTCCGAGTCTTACTTTAGTCCAATAAAACCCCAAAGCGTGCATTATGCATACGGGTGCGTCACAACTCATTACATTCAGCGCATCACTGGCGACAGGATAATAATGTGGCCATTGCCGGGTTTGTCCGTGCTGAATCTGATTTAGTGGTCTGCGCGATAGTCCACCCCTTTGCCACCGGATCCTAAAAAAAGATATGTATTAACTCCTTGACAGGCTCGAGTTCCTGGTACAAAAATGCCACGCCACAGCCTCACTCACTGAGTCACTACCAACACGTCACGGTCTGGGTGATAAAAGGCACTAGTTGCCAACAATAGGAGCAGTTGCACCGTACCCCCGGAAGTGACACCTCATCTTGCGCCTTCTTTACGAAGGAGTCCAGACAGAGATGGCAACTAGGCGCTGACCTGACGTAATCTACGCACTCGGCTCCTTTTCGCTATAGCTGCCGGAACCTAGGTATCTCGGTTCACTTTTTTCCTTTTTTTTTTTTGTTCCCCTCTATTTCCTTTGCGAAGGAGAACCAGATTGTAGCCAGAGTATTGCATCCTCTTTCATTTTGCATTTAGTAAGGCTCAGGCAACAATCGCAAGGGCTCAACACTGCCAATACTTGTTGCAGTCAATTTTGGAAAAGAAAGTTACGCCGTAGATCGTATACCACAACGACTGATCACTTTGCCAGATCGCTTTGCTTATTCTCCGTAGCAGTGCTGGATGCGAGCAAAAAACCCATAGTTCGAAACGGCAATCACAACGGGATGTGGGCCGCAGGTAGGATGCTAAAATGAACGGTGACTTGTAGGTAATAAGCAAGCCGAGCCTGGCCAGCCGGGGAACCGGGTTTGATCCATAGGCAGATCCAATTTATTAGAACACTGTGCTCCGGATCCTATACACTGGCGAATTAGTCTCTCTAAGCCACATCCCATGACTTGGTGAGCCGCTCCACCCCACTTGTCAGGGAGCTTCGTTCTAACCTCAAGAGGGCAGAGAGGATGGAACGTGGAGCACTGTAGCTCCGAACAGGAGAGTTTGGGTCCGGGAGACGCCCCCGACGGCGCGTGCGATTGTTGGTGATGTTGGTGATCAGCGAGTCTGCCCACCAAAAACGGCGCAAGGAGAAGAGAATAGACGGTGAATTCATGGAGCAGCTTAAGACAGGAAGATGAGGAAGCTAATGTGAAGGACGAAACTGCGTCAGGCTGAAGAGTTCAATATGCGAAGCTATGAATAGGCGCCTGCAAACAATGCAAAGTATGCAGTTCTGTTGTCAACAAAGAGGCAGGGGCCGCCGCGGTAGCTCTTTCCCAGCGCGCCGGGCCCATCGCCAATTGACTTCTTGATCGCGCCTTCGATGTCCTATCGGAAAGCAACATAGAACCCCCTATATGAACGACCACAGCCAATCCATAGCTTCATACCACTGCCCTTTCGGCTACATGATCGACTGATTACTATATACTAACTTCTTGCTTGCCCATTATTGAGGGCGCTATCATATAACGAACGACCTTCGACGTCTATCACAAAGCTACGCGGCGAAGGTGTTATTTCGGGTAACGCCGTGCAAATAGCCTCCTCGCCTCGCATAGTCGGTGCTCATGTTTCACCCAATGCTGTTGGCTCGGGGCTGGTCTTTCACAAAATCGAGTCCAAACTTGGCCGGAAAGCTAATGCGAAGTATCAGGTCAAAACACAGAGTTAGTGAATTCACTAAGGACCCGAGTTGTCGGTTTGAGTCCGACCAGCTCCAAGCTATTGTACTAGTCCGTTTGGCGATCACCTGGAGCACGATGACGATAACCTCTTGGTAAAACCCTCCAAGGCTCTCAGTGGTGAATATCAAGCACCACCATAGCTTGCCCTCTGATCCTCTGTAAAAAGGACACGGAGTACTTTATACTCTGTACAAGTGTTATTACCGAGTTACATCTGTTAGTGTCGCCATGTCGGCTGCCAGTGATGCTGCACCATGCACGACAGCTGCGCGTTAACGATCTTGAGTCATTCGGCGCGAGTCGTGTAAAAATTCGGTCTGCTGTCAACCTTACACTACACTACAGAGCACATATGGAGATCCTTTTAGTACGTGTCAATATGTTTGACTTACAGCCTGAAGACTTCGACATTAGCAACAATAATATTAATGGCTGGAAAGACCGATTCTGGGCCACTTCTCGCCTTCGTTAATCACTTGTGCTTCATTGCCAAGCTTCATTCTCGCTGTGATACTAGCCTGCCATTGTCCAATGACGTGGAGCCCTGGTCAATCGACTTGTCCATAGGAGTATGTCCACGTAGGACGTCGGACGCCTACAGTATACGGAGCATTCTCAGACGAGTTCACGAAACACAGCGCCATCACGAGGAACAGTTACCACTAAGTAAGTCACAATTGTGGTAAAAAGCAGCTCGTACCTCACTCTTAGAGGGAGCTGACATTGGAACTTGTGTGGATTATTCAATAACTAATAGTAACTAGCCGATCTTGAGCTTCAACTCGCTTCAACTGGCTGCTGATTTGCACAGCCTGAACGGGCTGAAACACAGACCTTGCTCAAGACAGATGAAGCAGCCTAACGAATCATGGTTTTTCACACGGTCAGTTGAAGCCTCTGGAGCACTCAAGTCTCACCAACTGCCCCACTCAGTGCATGATAGCTACACGACTAGTGACCAATGTTATCACACTGACTTTCGATTGGGGCGAATAGCTTGGGTTCTCGATCCGGGACACTTCGAATACCAATAGAGGGCATACTTCACACCCATGTGAAAATAGAGTACCAGCAAAAGACGCAACTTTTCTCGCTTTTTCGAATAGCTAAACACATACATCATTTTTCCAGAATATACCTTTATTTTCGCGAGCGGAATGCATTCCTGGGTTTTCCTTGCACGCCGACATCTAGTTTGTACACTTTCCCGCTCCATTTTACCGATTCTGGATACGACAAGGGTTCTTGTTCCAGAGCGGTAGTGACGATCAACTGGGTGCCCACGAATTCAGGGCACGTTATGAATCTGGTAGGGAAAGAGATTTCCCCAATGATGTCACCCTGAGGGTTGACACGAAGAACACGGCTGCCCCTCCAGACGGCGACCCAAAGGCAGCCTTCCACGTCCATGGCGAATCCGTCGGGCTCACCGATACTGGCATCAAGCGTGAAAAAGTCCCGTCGGTTGGAGATATTACCGGTGTGGGCGTCATAATCGTAAGCATAAATTTTGTGCCTGGGGGAGTCGGTCAGATACATGACGTTGTCGTCCACATTCCAGCCGATTCCATTGGGACAAATCATTTGCTTGACCATAGCATGCACACTGAAATCTGAATCTAGCCGATATAACGTTCCTTGGTCTTCAACCTTCACCACCCGGTGATCATTACATGAGCCAGCCCAGAAACGTCCGTGGCTATCGACAGCGCCGTCGTTGAATCGCATCCTGATCTCAATGAATTAATCACCTATCACAACGAAGCAAGGGGTTCCTCTGTGGCATTTTTCTTTTCTTTTTTCCCCTGTCTCGTTTTGGAAGTTTACCTGTACGATTCTTCCGCGCCACTATAGATCCGATTGACATAGGTCAGCCCACCGGATTGGCGGTCAAGGGTCGCGAAACCGTGCTTAGCGGCCACGATGATTTTGGCGCTGTCCATGGATGTGTCGGCGACATCGGCAGTTACTCTGACAAGCATCTCGTGAGCCGAATTCATCTTTCTTACTTCTTGGCATGCAGCATTCAAATAAACCACGACTGGTGCGAAAGGAGGGTGCATCTTACCCAATGGGCGAGTCAACTGAGATGGCTGTCAAGGAATTAGGTCCTGCGGCCATGTCGAGGAAGTACACTTTGCCATGGTCAATATCAACGAAGCGAAGCTCATTATTGGCGGGGGTATAATAAGGCCCTTCCAACAAGCCGCCGCGAATGTCGAGATACGGCTGTGCATGTCGGTGAAGACTAGTCAGCCACGTCGTCAGCATCGACGACAGGGAATATGCTTACCTCAGTCACCGTCCATTTCTGGATTTTATCCTGAGAAGCAAGTGCAGCCATCGTAGTAACAACTGTAAACAATAAAGCGATTTAGCGGTCTAGAACAGGGAGGCTTGTTATGTTGGCTTGTTGGTGCCGATCACGACGCCTTCGATCTAAATCTATACTTTGTACAGAGCACAAGCGGTCGATCTACCCTACAGGTGACTGCAATGGAATTATTCAACAATCAATTCATGGATCAGTTGGGCTCACAGCCTCAGCGAGGAAAAGGACAAAACTCCCCGCCGAGACGTGGGATGCAGAGAGTACCGGAGATCTCCCCGCGTGGGGGGTGTTAACCCTTCGCTTGCTCCGCCTGGAGCCTTATTATTCGATACTTGCAATGCGAAGCTATACAACATGGTCGGGGAGTACACTATATTGCTCTGCGTTTGCAGAGAATGAGACACGACCGAATATAGCACGCTTTATGACTTGAGTTTCTTCCCGAGAAAAGACCGAGGGCGAAACAGAAACAAACAAACCGCAGACGGAGAGCCATGTCCGTCTTATTCGCTCTAGTTGCCATCAACCCTAACTGAAAGGGGTGCAAGATTGACGACCCAACAGCTCCCAAGAATTACGAGCAGACGGGAGGACCAACGAGCCGTGCCGCATCTCACAACGGTCGATAGTTCCGATACTACGTGTTTGTTTACTTGGGCCAGACAAGGTATCCCAGAGCAAAAGGTCGCGTCTTATACCCCGTCATCACCAATCACTGTGCTCACTCTGGAGACCATTGGCACCGAACGAACCGGAGGGACAGGGAGGGGGTGGGGGGGGGCTGTTTCTCCTCCAAAATATAACCTGGATCAAAATAAGCAAAGAGAGTCGGATCACGAACGAAAATTTTTCCAACGCTTTTTAACCCCGAGTTCTTGAGAAGAAAGGGGGTGGGGACCAAGCATAATAACTTTGTCCGCGTTGCGGCACTCGGGTCTCCCGTATCTGGGAATCGGAAGCTTTAGCACCAAAAAAAGGGCGTCGCTAGTCGGGTCCGGCGCAACGGAAAGGATAGACTCACCCAGATGCAGAATGCAGATGCAACAGTTTTTGGACCATTCTTGCGTCTACTATAGGTAATTCTACTGTACTAACTCTAGTGGAAGGAGAATAGTGGGAATTAGGGCCCCCCGGGGAGATCGTTCCGTTCCTAGGCATCGTTAATGCTTTTGCTGATTTGGTCATAGTCATTAATGGTGCTATCTCTAATACGGAAGTCTCACAGTATTGCGAAACAGTTCGCTGGACTCTGGCCCTCGAAGATCCTTTCTGTTCAGACGTGGACTTGCGGCCAACTCGGTATTGATTCCTTCGTTGTGAGGCAGCCGGCATCAGTTGGCTAACTTGCCCCACCGAATACCGTGCCATTCAGCTAGGGAAAATTTTGATGGAGGGACGGAGCTTTGTAGCAAGTAAGATCCGTCCACAAGGAGAGTATCGAGTGCTCCTTGTACCGAATGGCAGGGCTGTCTGGAATCGTGGGTGTAATGCATCCAGCTGGTTGAGTAGGAGGCAGTAGTTATGTGAAGGTGTTGTTCACAATTATCCGTGTCGGGCAGCAATCAGGCCAAGGCAACTGATTGACGGTGCCAGACAGCTTGCTAGGTATGAACCGAGTAATGAGTTCAACAGGTTCCGTGCAATTTCCCTCCAGTCTCATCGAGCAAAACCACGATGAGGTCGAATACCAAGAGAATATAAACCGGCCCAAAAGCAGCCAAACACGAATAGGAGAACAGACAAGGAGACTTTTGTCATTGATTGGATGGTCAAGCAGGGGTAAGTGACTCTGCTCCGTCGCCATGTGATGTATATAGCTTTTCAAACATCGTGGTATGGATTGATCACGCATGACTCGGCCCTTAGTGCACCAGCATCGGAATTTTTCTGCATACATTCCAAGCAGTTGCATTGGAAATCTACAGTGCTTCTACCAGATCAGACCAGCTGCAATGTCCATTCATTACGCTCGAGAGCTACCTGTATATCTCTAATATTACAGCAATAATTCAGGCATTGCTACCGCGCTGTGTGGGTGCTGAATGGCACGAGTCAAAAAGGATGTGACTGCCTCACCGGATGGCGGGTTTGACTGTCCGGATTGTAATCCGGGCTTGTGGCTGCGGTCTATACACTCGAAATTTTTTTTGAAAACATTGAACAAACAAGACGGCCTATCTTTTCGAACACTCCGGCTTCTGTTGCTGTTATTGCAATACAAACTGTGTGTTCGTTCACCCCATGTGATGTATCCGAAAATACATTGCTGAGAGGTAACTTGCCAGGGATGCATGCAAGTACCCGGTGTGATAGGTAGGTCTTACACATACATTGATGTCCATCTAGGTCAATCTTGAACGCCCAATCGAAATGAATTTGTAATGAGAAAGACTTCATACCTTGGATAGGCTCCTACTCTGTACCTCGTCCATCTATCTAGTTGGATTTCTCAAAGAGGAAAATCACGCCGTGCATGGTGTGAACGCTATTTTCTCGCCAATTCAGCATTGATCCTCCAGCGTGCAAAGGGTACTGCCTACATTTGGGCGAGAATGCTTACAGGGCATGTACAGATATGTCTGAAAAGCTTCACGGAGTAGTATTTCCGTACCCTTTGCATGTCCCACGTTCCCTTGTGGAAACGGCTGACATGGGTGTGTTTTTCTTTTTTTCCCTTCTACCTCCCAGACAGCCACATGCATCATTGTTGATTGTTGCCAACGATGAACTATATGTATGATTTAAGGACTATGCGACTTCTACAATAAGAAACTCCTCGCGAAGTATTGCAAAGTATGGAATAGACCACCCCACGCCCTCGAAATCGGCCAGCACACACACAGCATATAGTCAAAAAGGGGGGCTGGCCGAGAGCGGTCAAAGGAAAACAACGAAAAAACAAAGACAAACCCCCCAGCAAAAAGAAAAAGAGAGAATCATCATGTACTCCGAAGGCAAGCGAAAAACAAAAAACAAAAAAAGAAAAAAGAAAGAAAGTAAGACAAAAGAGGAAAAGAGGAGCAAAACCTGGTCACACCACGCTAAGGTGATGGATGCACCATGCAGGCTGCATCTCATATCCAAACAGGCTCTTTGATACGCATCCAGGCTCCATAGCAGCGAAGGCCGGGCGCCAATGAGCGCACGACGGAAAAAGCGGTCGGTTTACTATTTTCCTTTTTTTTAACCTTTTTCCTTCCTTAAAGGAAAAAGAAAAGACTGTTAACTTTTACGCTTTACACTAGTTTTTCCTTTGTCCCTCTTGAGCCAGTACTTGACACTTAAGCGTAGGCGACGATCGGTGGCTGGTCGTTTTATCAGGAGAATAAGCGAATGCCGAGCTGGCCGGTAGATCTGAAAACATAAACTAAAAAGATAACTGGTAAAAAGCGAGGGAAAAAAAAAAGCAAAGAAACCCCAATACGAACATCCAATGGCATATTGGCTCATCCAGCCAAGAAACAACCCTCAGCGGCCAAGTTCCCTTAGCCTATTGGGGCAAAACAGCGCTTCGGATAACATTAACAAAGAGAGGTGAGAAAGAAAGTAAAAAGGAGGAAAAAAGAAAAGAAAAGAAAAAGAAAAAGAAAAAAAAAAAAGAAAAAAGAAAAATGTGATGTATGCTTACGAACTGCATGTTGATATGTAATATGCAGAACGTGCACCTAGTAAATAAGAGTGTGTGAGAGTAAGAGAGAACCAGTATGTAAGATGCAGGATGCATGCAAGTGTGCCTTGCGTTGCTGCAAAACTCATGTGTACGGTCGTTGTACTATGGAGTATGTCTGTACCATTGTTATCGTCCCATTTAGTGTTGCAGGATATATGCAGCGTTGTGCAAAGTACCAGTTCAAGTAAAGATTCACCTCGCTTGCTTGGATCATGCCGACTGGAAAATAATTTTACCTTTCTGAGCTTTCCCCAAGACCGAACACCAAAGCTGGGGTATCGCGAAGGAGAGGGGAAGACACCCGAGTCTGTGACAAACCTGGCCCGGCATGCATAGGCAGGGCACCTGGCAATCAGGATTTGATATTGGGCATATCAGAGAAAATTTCTGCAGCTAGACTGAACAAGCTGCGTAGAGCAATCATTTTCAGATTCAACCTGCATCGCTCTCGCAGAGGCAAATGATCATGTGATACGCATCAGTCGAATCAAAGTGCTACGTGGATCGCCCAAGAAGGCTCATTTCAGGGATAGATACTGACAATCTTGCTGTACAGGGATTTTTCCTTCTCATGCCCTGGGAGTTTTTAACCCTTTTTCTTTTGGTCAAGAAACTAGCAATTGGAAGCTACACGCCACCAACAAATCCATGTTGATAATCAATAGTTCAGTACACTCTCAGCCGTTTTCGCCGGTTATTACAGGTGACTGCTGGCAATATTGAGATACGAATGTTGGTTCTTTGTTGTTTGTTTCCTGCTCTGAGCGAGTGCGAGTCAATCAGCTTGAACTCTGCCTTACACTATCGACCAACAAACTAGTCTGGTATTTAGGACCGTCCAAGGCTGGATGCCTAATTGTCAACCGCTGGCTTCCTAGTCTCATTGCCGAAGAAGTCAGCACCTAGAACTTACATATGGCAAGGTCTGCTTTTGGACGGTGTATGCCGGGGGTTTACTGTTCTTCTTTTCTTGTGTCAGGGTTTGATGGGCTCCTTGCTGAGTCTCAAATTAGACAACGCACGTAGTCGCGGATAATAGAGATAGGGTTTCAGGTAGACGGACCAGATGGCTAGGTGCAAAATTGACATAGTGGGTAGCTCTTTACATGCCAATTTGCTTCGCTTTGAAGCGCCATACACAGAAAATTATGATGCACGCAAAAAAGAGTCTAGGCGCCTACTTCTCTTGCCAGATATCAAACGGTTCTCAGTATCTACTTCACAATGTTATTACATGTGTTTCCAGTCAGCATTTGGAGACGCTTGAAGAAAATTTCCGTATTGGGAAGGAGTCATTATTTGACCCGACCTGAACTACACTCCTAACATTCTAAAGACGCTGGTTTTATAAGTGATGCTCCAAGCTTGATAGTAAGAGCAAAATGTTTGAAGTCGTCAAAGAAAGAAAGTTTTAATGCACCTTTGTACCTGAATTGAGGTGAGCATCGCCGATATATGTATATATGACACACATGCGGGTCACACCTCATTGATGCCTTCCCAGATACATGTATCTCGTATTTAGCACGACCTCGAAACAAGATCCGGCATCATAAGACTAGCTGCTAGATATTATAGTTATACATAGTGAGATTCGTATACTGGATACAGGATGTAAAACTATAACGACTGTCGTCGTGCCCGCTGCCCAATCACGGTCGGTGCTCGCTGTAACTTTCGCTAGAACGGCGGGTATCTGTGGTGACCCCTCTGCATGAGAAACTCGACATAATCCGTTGTTAATGAACAGACAGTCATTCCAATACCAATCCAGAATCGGCACATATTAGAGCATATTTAGCATACAAGAGATAGTTCAGCATGTCAAATACGAAAGCCGGCGCAACTGGGGCAGCGCAACACAAAGACGACGAACAGCTGGCGCTGGCCAGAAACCTCAACAAGGTGCCCTGGGGCGAGCAATATGAACGCATGATTTCAGGCATGCTGTAAGTGCCTTCCCCAAGTCGAGTCACAATGAATACTAAACACCCAACTCAGCTATAACGCATTCGTCCCTGAGTTGGTGGACGCGCGTTTTCGAGCGCGGGCGTGGTGCCATCGCTACAACACATACTTCCCCTCGCCCGAGAATGCGAGCGAGTATAACGGCGACAGCCTGGCACGGCTGCGCATGGGCTGGCTGAGCGACTTTCTCGGGGCCGTGAAAGGCGACGAGATCTATATCGAGCCGCCGTTTCATGTTGACTATGGCTGCAACATCCGGCTGGGCGAACGCGTCTATGCCAACTTCAACCTGTGTATCCTCGACTGCGGCCTAGTGACGATTGGCGACCGCGTGATGTTTGGACCCAATGTGTCCATCTTTGCGGCTACGCACGAGACCGAGGTTCAGAGCCGGAGGGACAATGTCGAGTATGCTAAGCCCGTGGTGATTGGCGATGACTGCTGGATTGGTGGCCATGTTGTGATACTGCCCGGTGTTACCATTGGCAAGGGCTCGACCATTGCTGCTAGTGCTGTCGTGAGCAGAGATATTCCGCCCTGGAGTGTGGCCATGGGACAGCCGGCCAAAGTGGTCAAGACGGTGACACCGTTGGAGTGATTTCCTATATTTGGACAGGGTGAGGGGGTTTCTCCTTGCTCGTCTACTGTAAATACTAGATTACTATAACTATACTCCCATAGATACGAGCACCATGTTTGGTTCTTTCAGGGCTACGTAAAGGCTGCTTCCAGATAACTTATGTTATAGTATCTACACAATATAGCTGTACAATCCCAGATTTGATATCCGACGAATGTGGTCCGAACTCCACACGGCGATCCATTATGGTTGGTAAACATGCCGAGGGGAAACAGTCGATCGATTGATCCCCTCTCAAAAGAACCTCGACAGTTTGAATGCTCATTGTAGCTTTGTCGCGTCTTCTCTCACTCTACAAAACCTCTAATACCACCTAATTGTTCATCCTGCATCAATTGGCAACCTCGTACATAATACAATTAAAGATGTCCACCCCGCACTTCCCCGCAGCAATTGAAGCTTCTCTCCGTCAACAACTCGACGCGGCCACCGCAGGCCCAACTCCCAAAGTCGCTGGCCTGGTATACAGTGCTGTCAATCGCAAGGGCGATCTCATTTTCAATCATGCCTCTGGCGCGCGCGGCCTGGGCGTTGACGCGCCCATGAGCACCGACACTATCTTCTGGCTGGCCTCGTGCACCAAGATGATCACGGGCATTGCGTGCATGCAGCTCGTCGAACAAGGCAGGCTAGCCCTAGATGATGTCGCGCAGACTGAAGCTATTGCACCAGAACTCAAAACTGTGCAGGTCCTTGCTGGCGATCGTCACTCTGGCTTCAGGTTGGTGGACAAGGAGCGCGGCATTACGCTGCGCATGTTGCTGAACCATACCGGTTAGACATCCCTGCTGCTAAGAACCTCACCTTTTCCGTCTACAGGAGAGAAAAAGGAACTAGAGCTGATGGGCAGATCTCAGCCGGCTTCGGGTACCCCTTCGACGATCCACGACTGCGTGATTACTCGCATCCCATCGGCTTCGACGAATTCGCCGGCAACGTCGACGACGTGCTTGGCCTGCCGCTGGTCAACCAACCGGGCACGGCATTCCAGTACGGCGTCAACATCGACTGGGCGGGCGCAATCGTCGAGCGCGTATCCGGTCTGTCACTAGACCAGTACTTTCAGAAACACATCTTTGCGCCGCTGGGCATCACGGACCTAGGATTCTTCCCAACGCCAGACATGAAGCGCCGGCTGGCGTATATGCATTTGCGAGAAGGAGATGGGTCTCTGCGTATCACTGATCATTTATATCGGTTTCCACTCGCGCGCCGACGACCTGATGCCAATGCTGAGGATCGGTTCTGCTCCGGCGGTGCTGGGTGTTTCGGCTCGCCGAGCGAGTACTGCAGTACGATTCAATTACTCCACAAATGATCTGATCTGGACTAGGGGATGGAAACTTGCTGATAAGAATGCAGAAATCATAGCAGTGCTATTGAACAACGGCACCTGTCCCAAGACGAATGCCCGTCTCTTAAAGCCCGAGACTGTCGACGGTACCTTTCTCACCCATTGCCCTTTCTTTCTTCTTTCCTTTCCCTATAAATCACGCACACATGTATCCTAACGAATACAGAAATGTTCAAGGACCAAATTCCGACCCTGCCACGCAATTGCAACACCCCGGGCCCAACTGCCAAACCACATCTCAAACGCGACACACCTATCCGACCCGCCGACGACGACACGGAGACTGAAGGCTGGGGTCTTACTTTCTCCATCAACCACCGCGACAAGTCAACCGGACGGCCAGCGGGCACCGGAAACTGGGAAGGAATTGCAAATCTCTACTGGTTTGCGGATCGAAAGACGGGTCTTGGAGGCATGATTGCAAGCCAGATTTTGCCGTATGGCGGTGAGTTTGTCTACTGGTTTTTTTCTTCTTCTTTATGTTTAATGCCCCCTCTTTTCCCTTCTCTTTTCACGTGGTAAAATTGGATAAACAAGGAAAGGGTTGACTAATTGAGTAGATATCGCCGTGGTTGAAACGAGTGAAGCGGTGGAGACTGGGTTGTATCGCGCCTTGAAGGGTGCGGCCTAGTTCATTACTTGCTCTGCTGAAGTAGTATCATTTAGGATTGTCAAAGAACTAAGAATACACAAATCAATATGCATCCTATACGTAGGCAATGATGGTATATGTCTCGTCAATATATTCGTCATCGGCCATCGGAGCAATGGCCAGTCTATGTTCAGTGGCTAGATCAACATTCAAGCTATGTATATAGTAACAACAACATGAGAACGCCGACGATTGCCCGCAACCGGCAATCAATCCCCTGGACCAACCGCACTAGGGAAATAGAACAAAATATCGAAGAAACCGTGGAAAGAAATAGAGGAAAAGAAAAGGAGAAGAAAAGGAAAAACAAAAGAGAGGGAAGCAAGAAAAAGACTTATTGAGCCTCTCCAGACCCTGCACTCGCTGGGGCAGCGGGGACTCCGGATTTCCCACCACTGCGCTCTCGCATCCTGCGTCCTTCCATCAGTCCGCGTAGACCCCGCTTTTGCAAGCCAATCACACTGCTGACATCGCCAGTCCAGATCTGGCGCTCAGCATCCGTATTGCGTCGGCGCCGCGATCGCGAGCGTCCGTCTTCCAGCGTATCCGAGTCCGTCTGACTGAAACTTGTGCTGGTCGATGCGCTTGCACCAGACTCGCTAAATGAGTCGTCGTAGTCGCCATTGCGCGTGCGCGACATGCTCGTGTTAATGCGGAGTGGTGGGTGTTTGGACGCTGAGCCTACACGGGACCGTCGACCTTGTTCTGTGTCGGACGAGTCCGAGGCGAGCGTGCTCTGCATGCCAGCTGAGACACTGTGTCCGCTCGCCAGCGATTCACTCGAGCCCTCAACTCCGTTCAGCATCTCAAGTGTGCCGCCGATTCCACTGGTGAATCCGGTGCCTCGGCCGCCGCCGGCCGCCATTGCGGCGGCGTTGAACACGGCCGCGGCATTACGTCCGTCCAAGACTTGATGCAGTCGTTCAATGCTTGCCTCTAAAAGGCCGTCTACCTGGTACGGCCGGGCCAGCTGTAAAATAGAACAGAGGATATGTGGCGTGCACAGAGGTGAATTTGCTGGAGGTAGTGATGAGGTGTATAGATAATAGACCAGAAGCCGCACTGTCTGCAACGTATGTGGCAGGTAGAGGACGCGGGGCCGGGTTGTTGGAGCGATAGAATGGGCCGAAGGGAGCTCTAGATTAGACAAAATGCGCGAGTTCGCCGACGGTAGGCTGCTGGACCCACTAAGGAGTGTACTGGCGTTCGAGTAGCTGCCGTTCGATGACGAGTCGAAAGAGGGGGTGATGGTAACGCTGGAGTTGCGGCTTGGTCCTGTCCCGACACCAGCACCACGCAGAGTAGCCGAGTCAGAGATGCCAGGGTCCGAAGATTCTCGTAGAAGCTGGATGAAAAAGGGGCCCCATCGGCGAGCCAGGATGCGCGAGTTGACCGGAATGCGTTCGCCTCCAAGCGCCTGAAGCTCCATATCTGCCATCTCACGCATGGAAAAGGCAACCTTACCCAGTTGGTCCGATGCCGCAGAGTATGGACGGCCACCAGACGTCAGCTGAGCAAGTTTCGGCTGCAACGACGCAGGCACTGATGGGGCGCTAACCGAAACGTAGCCGGAAGTGGGAGATGTGCGACAGGAATTGTTGTACAGCCCAAATGCCTCCAGCTCGACCATACACAGATGGGAGAAGTTGATCCGGCGGTGGTTGTAATCGTCCACCAAGTTTCGCTTGCGGTTACCCAAGATGACGAATGTGTTTCGGCGTTCCCAAAGGACGCCCCTATTCCAGCTGCCGCTGCTGAATACCGTGCCGCCGGCATCGATCCGGCTCCAAGTGAGCGTTCTCAGGTCAAGCGCCCATAACGAGTACTCTTGCTTTGAGGAGGTAAGATACGTGCCGCTGACCACAAAATGGTTGTTGATAATGCCGCCGTTGGGGAAACGCAGGCCCGGAGGGGAAGCTTCGCCCAGCATAGTTTTTTCCACAAGATGCCCATCCGGTAGTCGCACCTGTAGCTCCAGCTTGACGTCCAAAAAGTTGTAGTTGGAGTAAACCAGCATAGGGCAGCCCAACTCTGGATCCTCAATCGGCTGACTTGCTTCTGCGTTCTCGGCCGCCGCTCCCAGCTCAGATGCGTTCATGTTGGTCAACGGGGCAACGACACTGCGGTAGGCACCACAGCTTCGATCCAAGGGAGACGTCGAAGTCCATTTGAGACTGCGGAGATTGAAGACACTGATCTGCTCGATGTAATGGTTCGAGCTGTCCTGTCCACCGACAATGACCATTTCGGCGCCGCCAAAGCCGTCGATATCCGGTCCGAGGGTGCCTTGGTGCGGATTCCCGGACGAAGGGTTTCGGTGGATGGCGGATAGCGGAGCATTGGCCGAGGTGAAGTAGGTACTGGAGGGCAATACGGTGGCACAATGGGCATATCGGCCCTGCGGCGAGTCCTTGGGGGTGACGCGGGTCCACGTTCTTGATGGGACATCGTAGATGTGAATATCTGACATAACCTTGACCTCTGCCTGACCTTCTTGGTGCTGGCCATTTTGGGTTTGATAGTTGTTTCCCTGAACCGACTCACCACCGGTTGCCGGTGACATACCGCCGAAACAGACGAGTTTTGTGTCACCGGCGGCGCACATGCTGTGAAAGTAACGTGGTGGCGGGATGTCGCCTGACGCTTCAATCTTTGTCCAGTGTCTCCGGATGAGATCCAGCTCATACAAATCCGCGGTGAGCTGCGGGTTGGACCGCGAAAGCACGCGGCCGCCAAACACGTACAGCTTGTCGCCCAAGATGGTCGTTGTGGCACCCACGAGCGCTCGCGGTTCTCGTCCAGTGGTTCTACGCACATTAAATACCAGTCCAGACAGGTTGATCGGACCGGAAATCGAGTTGGCCGCCTGGGGTGCGGGCGATGCC
This sequence comes from Talaromyces piceae, assembly GCA_001657655.1. Lineage (NCBI taxonomy): Eukaryota > Fungi > Ascomycota > Eurotiomycetes > Eurotiales > Trichocomaceae > Talaromyces > Talaromyces piceae. Next base: position 2,182,190 of record JNNX01000004.1, on the reverse strand, counting down.
GAGGTCGATGCCATATCTTCCCTGGGCCCGTCGAATTGGTTCAGGCTGAGACTCGACTGACTCCGGGACATGGTGGGCGTGGGTATGTTATATTAATTGTCGAAAAAAAAAAAAAAAAAAAAAAAAAACGTCTGAGGTGCGNTCTCTCACTCACTCACACACACACACACACAAACTCTCTCTCTCTCTCTCTCTTTCTCTTCCGTTCTTTAAATGAAATTTAAACGATCGAGCCGAGTATCTTTTGGCGCCGAAGGAAACAGAGAAAAATAGTACACGTGATTGTCACGATATCACCAGCCCGTTAACGGAGGCAGTACTCGACGGAGAAACCGAGGTCGCCCGCAGAGGTGTGTAACCGATTGCTGCTTATCCTGCTAAATGCCAGAGGATCCTGGAGCATTTCCGACAGAGGGCGGCGACTTGCAGACAAGCGGAAAATTCGGCTGGGTAGATGTGAACGCGAGCTGAATCAAGATTGTATGTAGGGCTGGCGGTCGTTGGTGGAAATTTGAATAGATAAAGGCAACTGATAAAGCAACAATAATCAAAATAATAATAAAAATTATTGTTCGGATCCAACAGTTGATTACTCCACCAAAGAAGAGAATAGGCAAACGAAACGACTTGGATTAGTTGGATTTGATGGGCTGATTACTGGGCGCTTGATGCTTCTTCGTCCTCAACGTGTCAGAAACATGGCGAACGGTCGGTCATGTAATAAATTCGCCTACAGCACAACGCGGAAACGGAGGCGGTTCGGTACCTGGTCAACGCGCAAGAGCACACCCCGCACCGGATCACCAGGGGCACGTACAGAGTGTATATGCCCCGAAATACAGAAACGAGGTTCACTTTGTTTGCGCAGGCTGATGTCAAAGTCTAGAAGACAGAGTGCAGCGATGGATAACGTTGCACGATTTTGCCTGAATGAGGGAGAACAGAAGAGAGGCGAGAGCAGATAGGGTGACTATTGTTTGACACGAGGAAAAAAAGGGAAGGAGGACACAGACGAGAGGGAAAGGAAACAGCGCCGTTCCGTGGTTCAGTGCGGCCAATCAGGTGAGCTTGACGCACACTATACCGTTATTTTACCGTAATGCATGCGTATCAAGAACCGCCCGAAAAATACGCAGTGAGGAGAAAGAGTGGAAGAAAGAGCGAGAGATAGAGCCAGGGGCGGAGAAACTCTCCGGGCCGATACTTGGTAGTTGGACGACCAAGTTGAACAACTGAATGGGATTAAAAATATAATGTGACTACTAGCCAAAGCGGTATATAATCGCAACCGGCTGAGGTGCATGCAAGGGGTTGCGAGGGGCAGGCGTGATGGGTGGTGTTAGTTAGAGATGTGCTAGTCAGTTGCATACGGAGTACATAATTATGGAGATATGCCACATGGGCACCTTGTATTTACAGGACCACGAGACCTAGGGAATATTCCACATGGATCGCTGCCAGCTGTTCGGTTCACCTCTACCACTAGCTAGCTAGTTAGTTAGTTAACGAGGTATTTGTTTTTATCCGGGGAACGAACGCCAGCAAACCACTCAAATCAAACCAACTAGTTGGCTAACGAAGACCCGGCCTTAGGGTCCCAAGGCCGCCAGTCATGACAAGCTCCTTTTGGAAGTGTTATCTAAATTAATTCAGAAGCCACAAATGATGAAACAATGCTTCAGCCAGTCACAACGCTCCCCAGGGATTTACATAAGACTCCAGTCTCGATCAAGGTTATAGACTAACTTATTTCATTAGTGCAATGGTAACTTCATTACGAACAAATACGTGCAATGTATGTAAACGAGTATTCTTAACGGTGATTTGTACGCCAAAGAGTTAGCCTGTTGCTGGTTGAATACGCGCCGATTACGGGTAAATCATCTCACTCAAACTTTCGGAACTACGCATTCTACGATTCCACAACGGTCTACTGCAATAATTTGAATTGATCTTTCTGGCTAATATCGGTATCATTAAGGGCATAACAAAAGAAATAATAAATAATAGAATGATCAGAGCCGGAAACAACGGGATTGTCTTTCGTGCTGAGTTAATCCCACATCTACTTGCCGACGTTGGTGAAGCGGAGGTAACTGTAAGCCAGCGTTAGTCGTTGAATCACCCACTCTACCCTCTCGGCCCTGTTATACTGAGGGTGCAGAAGAAAACTTACGGCTTGACGGTGCGGATGTTCTCGGCACCGAATTTGGCGTTAGCATCCTCGTTCGAGACAACCGGAGGGATGACGACGTCATCGCCAGGGAGCCAGTTGATCGGAGTGGTGACGCCCTTCTTGTCGGTGGTCTGCAGAGCCTGCACGACGCGGAGCACCTCGGCCGTGTTACGGCCGGTCGAGGCAGGGTAGGCCAGGGTCAGACGGATCTTCTTGTTGGGGTCGATGACGAAGACGGTGCGGATGGTGAGGGGAAGGCCTAAACACAGTCAATCAGCTCACGTTCGGCCTGAACAATGATCAGAACAGGACAGAGAGAGAGAGAGAGCTGTACCCTTCTCGTCAACGTTGGTGGTGTCCTGGTAGTCGACCATATCGTACAGGTAAGCAATCTTGCGCTCAGGGTCTGCGATGATGGGGAACCTGAGGTTGGAGCCGGTGACTTCATCAATGTCCTTGATCCAACGGTGATGAGAGTCCACGTTGTTGGCGCTCTAGACCGAAGAACATCAGCCTGAGATCATTCATGATCCAGAAGATAAGGCGTAAACTACTGACCAGACCGATGAGCTTGACGCCAAGGGCATTGAATTCGGGCTCGAGCTTGGCAAAGGCACCGAGCTCGGTGGTGCAAATGGGGGTGAAGTCATCCTGGACATCTCGTGTGAGCTGTTGGAGTTGTCGACGAACATGGCCATATAGCACCCGAGCTTACCGGGTGAGAGAAGAGGACAACCCAGTTGTTGCCAATGAATTCGTGGAAGTTGATGGGACCATTGGAGGTCTGAGCATCGAAGTTGGGAGCGACAGAGCCCAGACGGAGACTGCGACGACAAATGGATTAGTAGCATGTTACAGCACAAGGAGATCCTCGGCTACATACGGAGCACGCTCAGTAGTGGCCATTGTGATTGAAAGCTAAGATAGACAGAACTTGAAATGTCCAAAGGCTTTTGGTACGATTGAAAGAGCCAGAGTTCAGATAAGAGTTGAGGAAAAGAAAAATAGGAGGCGAAGAAAAGGTTGAGGACCGGCGCGAGATAAATAAACGGAGCTCCTCGCAAGCAAAGAGCAAACCCCCCCTCCACCCCTCTTCTCACTCCACCAGTTCCCTCCTTTGGCATCATGGGCCTGCGAATGAAAACAGAGCGTGGGCTGTATACAATTGTCGCTGTTCACGATCACGCCATCGACTATACGCGGCGCGTGATTGGGTAGACACGGGCATGTGGCCCACTATGATACCGCATACGACAAACAGTGGGGTCTTATTTGTGTTCGGTCATTGGTTCGTGATGGCCAGCCTCCAGTGAATGACGTTGATAAAGAGTACCCCAAAAGGCCTAGTGCCGGGGGAGAAGTGCCTTAGGAATCAGGTTCTCGGGCGAGTCCTGGCCCTGTGGGGCGCTACTAGTCCGCTCTGGGCAGCTGGCAGCACCTTAAAATCGCACCTGCGTCCACTATTTTTCTTGCTTGTGCTGCTTCTTCCTGCCCTGTGCTGGATGCGGGTATACTGGGTCCTTTATACTCTCGCAGGGCTGGACTGCTTCCGGTTTAAGAGATATACAAACGGCCGCCAACAAGATCCTGACCGAGAAACAGTTACGGAGCTCGCTCGACTACCACAACCCTCTCTCACCCGAGATTGTCGGCCGAATGCCATAGAGCATAATAGTGGTGCTAGGCGACCTGCACGATACCGGCCAATGGACGGCGGGGAAGATTGCGCAATCGAGCAGTGTAGCTGACGTTTACAGCGATCTATTATGCTTAATAATAGTAGCTTCATGGAAGGTCGGGAGTTGTCCTATGCGGGCAAGATTTCGTCCGATCGTCAGATGCCATCAAGAAATGTAAACGTTCGAGAGCGATACTCTGCACTATAAGGATCAGACAAGCTAGTGCTCATTGCTGGTGCAGTAATTCCTGCCTATCGTTAGCCGTGCTTATCTAGCTCACCGGGTTCGATGGCAACATACACTAGCAAATTTACTGCGAGCGCGGATTTTCGGCCCATAAAAGACCAGCACCCACGGTACGATGGTTAACGATGCGCCCTGTTGGCTGTCAGCAACATGTTGAAATGAAACAACTGCGCAAACGGATCTCATACAATGCCACCGAGCAAGCTCGACGCTGCTGGATATCCAAGATTGGTGAACATAGCGTTGGTGACGAGTGGGAAGACTCCTCCTAGTAGATTCCGACCTGGACGGAAAGATAATCAGCCTTGATAGCTCAAGAACATCAAGAACAACAGGCAGTTGAAGAAAACCTACAGCATGACTGTGCTGCGAGCGCTGAGCTTGCGTATCGGTGATATGTGTCGGCGAGATAATTGAAAACTGCAAGGTAGATGGAAAAAATACCCATCGTAGCGCATCCCACTGCAATCGCCGGCACGATCCAGGGCACAGACGAAAAAGAGGTCCATCCAAACCAGAACAGACCGACAGGCATCAGGGTAGACTCGATGCAAGCAAAGTACAGGCGCCCTTCAGGTGTACTCGACATCTTGCCGAAACGAATGGCCACTTTCTCTTGGGTTATACTTAGTATTGTTGCTAGCATGGCGCCAATTGACATGGCTGGATGACGAATTAGCAAAACTCGGACTTGCCTAGAACCTTTGTTGAGACTTACACGTGAATACGTAGCCGGCCTTTGCCACTGTAAATCCGTGATTGACTTCGAAGACCAACGGAATTGATCCGAATTGTAAATATAAAACAGCCCAGCTAAAAGATACCCACAACGAGAAAAAGAAGACAACCGGTTCGGTAAACAGCAGATCTATCGTATCCAGTTAGAGAGTGAAAACGAAGCAGCTGACGATCACAGTGCTTACGAAAAGGCCGATAGCACGAAATGCTAATCATCTTGGCCAGTGATTCTCGTTCTTCGTCAGCCTTGACTTTCCACCGGATCCGACGAGGCGTCTCTTTCTCCAATGAGCCGTTGGACGTGAAAACCACTCCATAGTAGCCGGCCCCTTCCAAACTGTCGTACCAGCGATTGAGAGCTTGAGCTTTTCGGCTCAACAGGATGCTGCCCCGTGTCTCCTTCAAAAACACATACATAATGACCACAAAGGCGCCGCTCACGATTCCATGAGACCAGTAAACCCATCGCCAAGAAGTACGCTCAACGATCGTACCGCAGATAATAGGCGCCAACCCGGTGCCAAAGAGGGCGGCTCCAGCAAACAATGCCATAGGCGTGTTCCGATCTTCGGCGTGATAAATGTCACTTATCACGCCGCCAACCATGGTCGAAAACGTCGCTAATTAGGAGTATTAACGTTGTGGCCTTGTGTTAGAAGATACACGATACGTACAACCACCCACACCCTGGAAGAACCGGGCAACCAGCAAACCGCCCAGCGAGTCGGAACCACCACAGCCGAATATAGAAGCTAAACCATTGAAATTAGCTTTGAAGTTTCATTGGACAAAGATGACACTCTACCTGTGAAAAGAATTCCACTAGCAATAAAGACTGGCCGGCGGCCATTGATCTCGGAAAATGGAGCTAAAACCATGGGTGCAATGGCAAAACCAAAGCAAAAAACGGTAATCCCGGTGTTGAAGGCAACGCTGCTCACATTCCAGAGCGGCAGCAATTGCGATGCCGTAGGTGTTAGCTGGCCGGCTGAGTACGCAGCCAGCGTAGTCACACCGCAGGCTAACCAGGTTACCAAATATTTGCGGGGACTCGACCAAAGGAAAGGTGATGTGTAGTCTTTCAGATTCGGGCATGGCGGCGGTGATGCTGAGGACGTAGCCAGCTCGGGCGCCAGACTGGCCAACCCGTTCGGCACGGGAAGGTCGGTCGAAAAGTCGAGGTAAAGATATTCGATTTCTTGTGTAGTTGCACCGTCATTAGGGAATGTCCCGGCCCCGGCGAGGCTATTGTCAGCCGAAGTCATTGCGTCCTGGCGATGCGATTCTCCTGCTAAACCGATGCCGGCTCGGAGTCGAGCAAGGCCGTACAGACGAGATATCCGCGAGGTCTTCTTCTGACTTCTTCACGAGGCACCGAGTCGGTGTTTGTATCATGACAGCAAAATAAAAAAGAATTAACATGAAAGGCGCAAGACTGAGAAAAAATTTGGACAATTTGGTCAATGCAATCCATCAAATCAAAAGCCAGAGCAATAAGAGGAGGTAAGGATTTAGTACGAGACACGAGGCCGAGGGTAAGTGGGGAGTGGGGATATCTAAGCTTTGTGGTCATCGGGAAACTTCCCGAAGAAAGCCAAGTTGCAGCAGAGACAAACCGCTTGCGCTTGGCCAACTCAGTTCTTCGATGATACCGACCATTGACAGAGTGATGCAGAACAATTAGTTGTGACTCTCATCATCTTTCCAGGACAAACAGCAGCCTGAGTGCGGTGCCCGATTGCTGGTTTCGGAAAGTTGCGAAGCCGACGGGAAAGTCGGTTCGGAGTAGATGCCTACCTCCGCGGGCTGTTATCAGTCATCAGGACTTGAATAATGGAGCCTTGAAAGGTTAATCAGGACCTGGACCACTCTGTACCACGAAGCCTTTGCGGATGAGTCAGTTAGTCTCGGCCTTAAAAAGCGATCGCCGTCGTTTAACGGTCACATCGACGTATCGTCGAGACTCAGGTTTCAGAGGTATACAATAGATACGCCATGCGATGGTAGTCAGTTAAGCCTCAGGCATGCGCGTGTGGAATGAAGAGATTACACTTGTGAAATCTTTCAGGGAAATTTACGGGCGTTGAGTCGACTTTGGCCGAACAGAGGTGAGAATCTAACTGACTGCGTATTTTAATTGTATGCGCAACTGTGTAAATAGTAGTTACTCGTTAGAAACAGTAGAGCTACGACCGCACTAGCCGAATATAGCTTGTTTGCCTGCTTTGCCTCGCAGAGAGACGACAGCGTTCCGATGTCGTCGCGACGTACTATTGCATTCTGCCACCTCGCTTGATTCCAGCGTCTTTCTATCTAGCAGCGAAGGAGACGAGTCGCACATCGCCATTTCGCAATGCCGCCTCGAAAGCGCTCCTTATCCGAGGCGAATGGCAACCCTTCTAAGAGAGCGCGCCAGCAGGTCACCGAGACCGCTGCGACTACTCGTCCCAAGCGTTTCCCAAGGCAGCCACCGCGCGCAGTTGACAAGTCAACAGCGCCGCCTCCTGCTCCCACCTCAGTGACGCCAAAGAAGAGGAGTCGTCCGTCGAAGGGCGCGCAAGGTACGCGAGAACACTCTGCAATTGATTATACTTAGGGCAGGCAATTGTAGGGATGTGTTAATGCTAACGCGGTGGGCCACAGAAGATACACCCGAGACCAAAACCACGGCGACCGGCGCCAAAAAAAATGGCGCCGCTGCAAAGACAGTAGCAGGTAAGCCAAGAAGCGCTCGGGAGACTACCAAAGGTTGTTGGCGATGTTATAAAGCCGGCGCGTAAACCGCGGAGACCACTGGGGAGGCCTAGCAAGTCAATCGGCACGCTTGCGACGAAGCAGCCCGTGACAAGACCCTGTATATCGGCCAATTCGTTTTTGCTATCTTAAAGAAGAAGAGCCCGACCTGACTAGTGAGGTTCCTGAAGATGATGCGTACGGATGCGATGGTCGATTATACTGGCTCATGAAGGCCGAACCCGAATCGCGCTTGGTTAAAGGAGTGGATGTCAAATTCGCCATCGATGATCTACAAGCGGCCACGGAGCCCGAGCCATGGGATGGTAAGATGGAACCCTCAACATAAGAATTAATCCGTGCTAACAGAGACCTTCAGGTGTGCGCAATCCTGTCGGTAAGGCGCAACAATCTGGGACTTGAATAGACATTCTAACGCAGCAGCAGCCCGAAACAATATACGCGCAATGAAGAAGGGTGATCTGGCATTCTTCTACCACTCCAGCTGCAAAGTCCCCGGCATTGTAGGTCTGATGGAAATAGTCAAGGAGCATACAGTCGATGGTATGTTTTGCTTCTGCAAGGAAAATCTCACGCCGCGTGCTAAGTTTCTGCAATTTCAGAGTCCGCTTTTGATCCTACACACCCCTACTATGACGAGAAGTCCAGTCGTGAGAACCCCAAATGGGAAGTCGTCCATGTTGAGTTTCGGCGCAAGTTCGATAACATTCTCACGTTGGACACTCTGAAAGCTCACGGCCTGCCCGGAAAACCACTAGAAAACCTGCAGACCTTGCGTCAGTCTCGCGTGAGCGTGTCTCGCGTCACGCCAAAGGAGTTTGACTTTATCATGAGCCTGATCGACCCGGCCCGCGAGGTGGAAAAGAGGGAACAGGAGAAGGAGGAGAAAGGGCCCGCTGACACAGCTCCCCCTGCTGAGCCCACGGTAGAGCCTGCAACAGAGCTTACTGCCAAGAAAGAATCCACCAAGACGGAGGATGAAGTGCCCGAACCGGTGAACCAAGCCCAACCATAGGCAGAAAATAGGGAAACCGGTCACAAAGAAGTTTAAGCATTTAGTGGCGACCGTGCTGCTGCTACTATAGCCAACGGTGATACCACGGGAGGAACATTTTCAACGTCTCCTGATGGCATTGCCGACAAGCCTGCAGAGAGCCAGGCGCCCAAGTCGAATTTTCCCTTTTATGCTTTTTTAAAGAAAAGCAAATCAGTAGCTGCGGTAGTTTTTGTGTCTTGGCGTTATTCGTTTCGGTCTCAGTCGTTATGACGCATGTGTTGATAGTTCTCGTCTTTGTCATTTCTGATAGCCATGCAAATCGATGGGTACTATTACAACTCCTTGCGCAATGCAAAAAACTTGACAGGGAGCAAACCGAGATGTTTAGGAAAGCCCAATTGCTCCTCGGACTTGACCAGTGTCAACCCGGCCTGTTTGAAGATCTGCCTAAACTTGCCCTCGGCTCTGGTGACAGCATTATCGGTGGCGTCAAAATGATCCGTCCCGTTCATGTCCGTCGACACATTCTCCTTCAGGACAATCAGTCCAGACTCCGTCAACGCGGCGGCAGCACGCTTCAGAAACTCTGCCAGCTGGACATCGGTCAAATGGCCAACGCACCACTGGGCCCAGACCAGATCGTATTTCCTGTTGTCTGGATTGGGCGTCCAGTCCTCTAGGCCAGACACGTACACATCGCCAACAACACCTGCACCAGTATCATTGTTGTCTTTCTGTTTAGCCAGTGGGCTGTTGCGAATCACATCGGCAAATTTCTCCACCGGCTCAACGATATCAACAATCTCGCACACTTTGCTCAAGAACCCCTCCGTCACCCGCCCAATGCCAGCCCCGCAGTCAACCCCTCGCCCAAGCCTCTTATTACTGCTGCTGCTGGAATTGCGACCTTGTGATAGACCACCAACGCCATCCTCTTTCTTCCCTAACAATCTCAGCCGTCGCAATTTAGCAAGAAACGTCGCCGACCCTCGTAAATCAATGTATGAGATCTGGGGGAACCCGCCGAGCATCCCATCGACACTAGCTGGGACGCTGTTCCAATACGCAATGGCGGATGCATGGTTGATTTGTGAGTCTGCGGTGGCTTCGAAGTTTGTCCCCATCCTGCCTGATCCCAAGCTGTTTTTTCTTCTGTCTGTTCAGTTGAAGTTTGTTATGATGGTAGCAGCAGTGTCCCGTGTATTGTATTCCCCTTGTGATTTTATGATCCGCAGCAAAAAATCGGAGAAAAAAAAAGTGTTACCAACGTGGAATTGGTTGAATTTAAGAGAGACGCAGACTCGAGGGGAATAGGTGGTTGGTTGGATAATGTTCAATTTTGAGAATTTCATCCCAAGCTCAGCAAATTCCGGCACGTCACGCAGGGTCAGGGCCGGTTTCTAATCAGGTCCGTCCCCACATCATAATTCGATTTTCCCGCCTGAAGAATCCCTAATGCTCCGCCCGAATACCTATGATTACCCTCATTGATCATCCCATAACAGCAGCACTCATTCATGTGCCCGTTGAAAAATTTTCGTCTTTCACCTTTTAGTGTACACAAATGTACAAAATTAATGAATCAAATTGAGCCGGCCGCTAGATTTTGTGCTCGCTCAAGACTATATGTTTGGATATTCGGAGATATAACAAGTGATTTGCCTACATACATGGCCGCGGTATCACCCATTTTTCCCATAAGCTCCAATGTTCTCGCTTCACGTACATCCCATTATCGCCTAGCTCATCAGCACTCAGCAGTCCTAGTTCTTCCGCTGACAGGGATTGGATTTGCTGGTACTGAGTCTCCGTCCCAGAGGTCTCACTTTGCGAGCGGTGCGCCGACACAACCGACCCAGAGTCGGTGTCTTGATTGTCCCTTTCAATGCTCATGTTTTCATACAGCAGTTCGTCTTCGTCGTCTGTCGTTTGTTGTGCTGGAATCTCAATTCCATTGATGATTTCGGAGTCAAAATGGAACGTATAGTCAATATTCGCAAGGTCCACGTTTTCGAGCTGATCCATTTCGTAGCGAAGCACTGACAAAACATCCCGCCACCTGCTCCCCTCACGGAGGTACACGTGTGGTATGCACAATTCTCTTAGCCGAGTCCGGTGCCGCCGCAATATGGCTATTATTTCCGATGAATCAAGTTTCCAGCCTTGTATCCCCAAGTAGCGTAACCGGGGCCAGTGAACATGGTTGAACATGCTCTCCAGAGGTAGAGACACGGGATTATTGGCAGGGAACCCAACACGTATCGTAACTAGATTTCTTGCGGCCAAAAAAAACTTGCCAAATACTTCGGATAGCCCATCCATCGCCGAAGTCATATCCTGAGCCGACTGAAAGTTAACGTCCAGACAGGTGAGCCGCGCTCCAAGACCGGATACTGCAAAGTCGGGGGTGTGTAGTAGTTTCATAGAAGCCGCCGGACTGATTTGAGGTCCGAGGAAGCGGATTGAGTGGCACGCAGAGTTCAGGAGCGCGACACCCAGATTTTGGACTGCTCGTGAACACGCTGGCTCCCAGTCGAGTCGGAGGTCGTTATTGGCGTTGCTTCGTCTTACACGATTCATGACCTCTTCGTCAGCTTGGTCCTGCAGTCGGAGAAGTTTTATCTGCTGCAGCGTTGAAAATTCCGCCATTGCTCTCTTCAAAGCGATCAGATCAATTGAGTTATCGGTGAGAAACTTTTGGTCGGCCAGCCGTGCGCGATGGATTTTCGAGAGCGAATGGTCATCCAGAACGGCAAGGAAAGTATCCCAGTCTGGAGTGAGGTCTTGGTAAGTAAGAGTGGCACAATCGTGACTTGTAAGTTGATCGATGACATACCGGGACCTTGGTAAGAGGGCCGGACCATGTAAGTAAAAAACCGTATATGACCAGCTAGTCGCATATCAACTAGTTCCTTCACCCGATTAAACCCGTCTTTGGAATACCTTAGAGTAAAATGGCGGAATTTCCATGGCGTTGCAATCCGCATAAACCGTGTGCATACCAGCCTGTACCTATCCAAGTCGGTTTTTTCTCCTTCTGGATAATCCATCTCATTGGTGCGGTTTCTGCTAGTCGGAACAGAATATCCATACCGGTCACGATACCCATGATGGAGTCTTTCTGTTTCAGCAGTCAAGAACCACAGTACCAAGCTTAGCAGCTCATCAGCTAGATTGTTGATGAGACAGGGCTTGTCCATCGTCTCTGCAGGCAGACTGCCCACTCACCGGCTGTAGCTCGCCGAATTGGCATAGAGGGGTACGGAAAAAAGGTAAGAGACAGAGAGAGAGAAAGAGAGAGCGAGCGAGCCACGAATGAAGGAAAGAGTTTGAAAAATATGTAACAACAAATCGGATTAAAATACGTTTTCCAATAAATAAATAAAATACGAATAATTGCAGGACAAGAATCTGGGTCTTGAAAGAAAGATAGATAAAAGAAGGGGAAACGAACGCTCGGAAATTGAAACTGAGATCGCGTGGAGTTCGTTTTTCTCAACGGATAACGACTCTTCCACCCCCCAAGGAATTATTTAGGGTCACCGGAGGATTCGGTCAAAAAATCAGCATGGCATGGAGCTGCAGAAACAAGCTGGCAGCACTAGAAGGGTTGGGGGAAGTAGGTCTCATGTCGCGACAGATCCATGCATGTGCTCATGCTGCTGGTTGCTACTACGACTGACTGACCTGGACGTGCAGCGGCGGACCCCTGGCTACTGTGAGCCCTCTGGATGCAGTATCAGCCAAGCAGAAGCAGCAAAGCACCCACACCAAGGTCACATGACTGAAAAGGTACCAAATCTCCAGGTCCATCATGCAGAACATGCATTGACTGGGTTGGTTTATCGTGTTAATTGGAATAGACCGGGTGAAGCTTACCATGTAGCGTCTGCAAGTCGCGAGGAACGATTGGATTTGGACGGTGGCCTTCTGAAGAGCGGAAGCCCTGCAGGTGCACGGCCGGCGGCTAGTTAGAGGACTCGAGCTGGCCGGGCTAGTTGGTGTAAGCCTGTTCGTTTGGCTGGTTGCGAACGTAAGGCGCTGCGACTTAAGTGGTGCGTATGCAGCATAACGCAGTGCGTCTGGAGGGGCGCCCCCGCTTCCTAGAGGGGATAAGATGGGTGATGGGACACTGGGTGTAGTAATCTGCACCAAGTCCTGTGAAGCAGTAATGCGCATGCCCTTAAAGCCCGTCTGCTGCCGTCAGCCAACCGCCGTGGAAAACACCGCTATCATCTGAGAGTCCGCGAGCATTAGAATATCCGCCCAGGGCCCTAGCCACTATTGACTGGCCCCGCGCTGCCGCCCGCCCACAGTTCAAGGAACGTATCGAAAGTCCAGGAGATGCCCCAGAAGTCCAGGGCAGCAATCTGCTTGGCACTAGGCCAATTGACTAGAATTTCATAGGCCCAATCATGGCCGCCATCGTCTCAACTTTAATCTAGACGCTGGCGTTGACGGGTCTTTGGTTTACCGGTCTGGTCGAGCGACGATGCAGACCGTAGTCTGCAACCACAAACACCGCAACGCAAGCGCCAATAATATCTACTGCCTCTGACCGGTTAGCGTAACCTGACGTCGCGTGGCTCATTGGTCCTTTTATTTCCGACTTGGTTTTGCGTATTGCCCGAGTGTGGCCATCAATTGGGTCAGGCTTGCTGACAGCTATAAGTAACAAGACTTTCGCCTCTGCTAATGTCGCATCGACACAAAACGGTTGGGATGCCTTCGCCTTACGTGGCACCTTTTCCACCGGTTGTCAAACAGCAGCCGTGAATCTCACCAGTTGATCGTCGGCCAATGTCAACTGCATTTCTTTCAGAGATTGCCTTTGGCGCTTTTCATTCGACGCTGCCGGATACCTGTGCTACTGATTTTGGACTCAAAATTGCTGCCAGGCGCATTTGCCACCTCCTGTGCTTCTCCCGTTTGTAAGACATCGACTTCAAAGACCTCCAGTGACGCCCATCCCTTTTTGTTCCTCTCTGTGTTTACTGCCTGTCCACCGGACCGAGTCTCTGCCGATACAACCAAGGCGCTCAGATTCTCCTCAGTGATGGTGGGCCCATACGGGTCTGCGATTTGTACTAAATGGATATCTAGATCTGGTGCCACCTTCATCGACACGCGTTTACCATTGGGTCCAGGCTGTTCTTCCCGTCGAATGTCAAGTATCTGGGCCACTGGAGGGTTGAAGTCGACTATAGACCTTAAGAATGATGCAGTGTTCTGGCATCTTTCCTCCCAGCTCTCCAGATATTCTGCAAACTTCTTGTTGACGAGCATTTCGTCTCCCGTTATACCGATAGTTATCGATCTCTGTTTAGCTTCTCGACCGTCTTCGCTTGAGGGATCAAGTGCCAATGCTGTAGCAGTCAGTAGTAATTTATGTCCTAGATGAAGATGATCGAAAGTCCCGCCAACAATAACCGCATGATGTGTGGTGGAGCGCGCTTCATCTGGAGTTAACATGGTCTCAGAAAGTGCCGACTCAGGGTTTCCACCAGGGAGCTTGTTGTAAGATGTAGAAACACCATAGCCTGAAAGTGCTGACGCCAATAGCTCTCCACTTCTCGAATCCAATCCATAGACTCGATCCCATGGCCGCTGCGAGGAAGCCAGCGTTTTCAAGCTGATTACAGGCCCGTGCAAGCTTTGGCCCGGATCATGGGAAGTTTCTTCATTGTCGACAAAGAAGACCCTCAAGTCCAAGCCCGCTGGCCCATCCAATTCCACATTGCTGGATGTACTGACAGCAACCACCAACGTGTAAAAGTTGGCAAGGAGGTGCTGCAGGCTCGCAAATGTCTTTGCACGAGGCTGGAAGCGAGCAGAAAGCAATTGAGGGATAACCAAGGCCACATCCACCTTTGCTACCTGATTGGAGCCTTTGATGTGCGTTGCCAGGCTTGAGAAAAGATGCGACAGAGCAGGCCCATAAACATCGTTCAGCTGCCGCACCGCGGGGGAAGGCGGCCCCGGTAGCAAAAGGAGAACGTATGGAGGGGTCACAGAATTCAGCGCCATCAGCGACTCCGTATATCCAAGAAATGTTCAACCCGGGAGTAGAGTATTCATAGGGTGTATATAGAGGAGTAGAGAGAGAAAGAGAAGAGAAACTGTTCAGGCAAGGCTGGTGATGAGCAAGCGCTGCTACTTGCTGTTCGGAAGGAGCAGGCCAGGTGTGGTTGGCCCAACCGGCGCGGGGAAGGGAAGGAACGACCCAACCCAAGCCCTGGACTGAGCCGCCGCAGCGAAGCAACTGCGAACAATTTCAGGTCAGGCCGCGGTTGAGCTTCGGAAACTCCGCTGTGCTCTTCGCTCTCCAGTTCCCTTAACGCTTGTGCCAGCCACGCGAAATGATATCGTGAGAGCGCCCAGTGCACAAATCCGGTGCAGTACAAACTGCTTGAGTTCTTGCTGCTGCTGGGCCTTTCGCCGTCCTTTCGTGCGTTGCATTCTGCGACCATCCGACCAGCCACCAACTGCACGACCACACTCCGCCACAGTCACTGTTGGGATAAATTGTCGACGACCTGCGTGAAGCGAGTAATAGCTGGAATCATCTGTCCCTATGTCGAATCCACAGCCACAGCAACAGTACGACACTCCCCGGCGGCCGCCTGCTTTCGCACGGCCGTCGGAAGAGCTTCACATTCCCTTGTCCAACACGTCGATCGCTTCGAACGCCCCAAGTTCTGCTCATGGACCACCGTCTATAAGCATCCAGCAGTCGACGCCCCAGCACTCGCAATACTCTTCCAGTACCAGTGCTCTTCCCGGTGCGCTGCAGCCTGGAAATGGACCAAGTCGGCCGGGCCCCAGCTCCGCCAACACAGCGCCATCTGGGGTGCCTACCTTACCACCCCTCGCGACACAGCAGCAACAGACATCGTCCTCTCGCTCTGGAACAACAAATCACAGCCATGGCCATTCGAGGTCCAGTCCTGCTGGGTTTGAGCAGCACAAATATAAACAATATGGTTCAACGCCGGAGAGCGCAAAGTACTCATCTCCACCAGGATCTGGATACCCACCGCAAACACCTTCGGGCGCGAAGTACTCTCCTTTAGGCCTTGCTGATATACGCCCGCCCAGTGATTCACTGCTGATGGATCACAATATGGCTTCCGGGACGCTTCCAGTTAACGGTGATGTGCAATTTCCAACCAACAGCAATTATGTTGCTCCTTGGCCTATCTATGCACTTGATTGGTGCAAATGGCCTATGTCTTCCGGAGGCTCTTTCGCAGGAAAAGTGGCCTTGGGAAGCTACTTAGAGGATGGTCACAACTATGTATGTTGAGGACTTCGTTTTTTTCTTGTGTATCACTAACCACATATCAGATTCAAATCGTAGACGTGCACCGCAAAGCACCCGAAGCAGATACCCCAGATGTTGTCCCCGGCGATGTGGAGCTCGAATATGTTAAAACTGCCGAAGCACCTCATACCTACCCAGTAACGCGGATACTGTGGGAACCCCCATCTTCTCAGAAGCAATCTACTGACCTCCTTGCAACATCGGGAGATCATTTGCGACTATGGTCACTACCAAGTAACCCTCACATGATGCAGAATTCAAATTCAATCACTGGCCGGAATCAGGGTCAACATTCGGGAAAATTGGCTCCTTTGGCTCTTCTGTCGAACTCCAAGTCTCCAGAACATACGGCACCTATCACGGCACTGGATTGGAACACAATCTCCCCTAGTCTCATCATTACATCCAGCATCGACACCACATGTACGATCTGGGATATACCGACGTTGACAGCCAAGACTCAGCTTATTGCGCATGACAAGGAAGTGTATGATGTACGTTTCTGTGCCAATAGCGTGGATGTCTTCGTTAGCTGTGGCGCGGACGGCAGTGTTCGCATGTTTGATCTTCGCAGTCTGGAACACAGCACTATTATATATGAACCTTCAGAGAAGAACGAGAAGAGTAAGTGGTCTAAGAGTTTATCAAAGTAGTTGGAAGCTGATCGGTGATAGTAATGAGCCCTGGGGCGTCAAGCCCGTCGGCTTCAGGACATTCCACAACTTGGCCACCCCCTCTCTTACGCATTGCTAGTGAGTCGATCCATGTCCGAATTTATCATCAGCACTATACATGGTCTAACAAACTAAAGCATCTCCACATGACGCGCACTTGCTCGCAACCTTTTCGCAAGATTCTAGTATCATCCGCATCCTTGACGTACGACAACCAGGTCAGGCTCTCATTGAGCTCAAGGGACACTCAGCGCCCGTCAATTGTATAGAATGGTCGCCTAGTCGCCGCGGCACGCTTGCCTCTGGAGCCGATGACTCTTGTGTTCTTATATGGGATTTGTTCAATCAACACAATGCCGCCCATATACCGCCGCCTGCTGCACCGGGCTCATCAAGTGGACCGTCGACCTCTGAACGGGGGCCCGCCGCTGCATGGTTATGCGACTATGAAATTTCAAACCTGTCCTGGTCACCGCATGGAGCCACGACACCATCGGGCCACGCTCGCGACTGGCTCGGTGTTTGTGGTGGAAAGGGATTCTGGGGTGTGGCGATATAATTCTCCTTTCCGTCTATTGGGATTTTGAGAGCATTCAAGATTTTCTAGATTATTCGAAAAGCTTTGTATTGCTTTTCATTCCTTTATCACATCTGTTGTGTTGATCTTCTTCTCTGAATTTGCTTTTGCAAAAGGTTTTGTCATTACCGGGCTGTTCTTTTCTTTCGCATTTGGACATTTTCATACATACGGCTCCAATTATGAGATGATGACCTTATCCCTTTGAATATTTTGCCACCTCGATCTTGTTACGTAGACTAACTTTTAAAAACATCTGATGCCGAGCATGGATTAGTACATATAACCTTCATGATTGTTGTTCGTTATTAAATGTAGTGGTTTAGGCTTATGCATGTATTGTCTACTGTTCGGTAAGTAGATATGCTAGATATCGTATCTGACCTTGAGCGTAGAGACTGGTACATATTGATATTGATATTGTCTGAACACCAAGAGTTTCCAGGACCATTCCACGAATGTATGAATCTGTAAAAATCACGAATGAGATTGACGTTTTGTGTAATGTGTCAATTTCTACTTCAAAGTCATGATGCATTTTAATAGTTTTTTGCATCAAAAAAAAAAAAAAAAAGGAACATATTGAGTAACAATAGACCAAAAGAAAAGGATAATCAAAAGAATAGAAAAAATTGCTAGTTTCGTCAACAAAAAAAGCAGAAATGAAAACTACACATACACGGAACAAAACAAGGAATAAAATCATTTGGTACAAGCCCTGCACTTGGGTATCCTATACTCACAGACAGACGAGACACATCAATCACCCAAAAGTACAGCGCTGAAAGGAGTGGTTTTCTTTCGGCTTCATATATACATACATTCGCCCTGAAGAGGGGAGATAGGTTGGGATTCATATAGGAGATAAGGAGATAGAGAAGGAGAGGAGCAAGTTTAGGAAGAGAGATAGGTCGGGATTTGGAAAAGTAGTTTCATGGCTAAAGTAAAAAGAATAAAGATTCTCCTCATGTTTGGAGAGCGTTCAAAAGTTTGTTTTCCAACTGGCGTGCAAGTTTTACACTTGGCATATCGACCGCCCTCCAGAAGATGTCAGCAAGCCACAGCGCAATTGGCAGGCAGATGCACCATCCGAGGAACCCGCCGGCCAGGAATCGGACGTTATTATCGCGGCCTGTAATTCCCCAGATGTTATACATCAGGACATAACCAAAGCCGTGCAGGATAGGGCCGTGCACGATATAGAAGGCGTATGAGATTTGGCCGAGGTAGTGGGATAGGGGGTTAACAAAGATCTTCTGGATCATTTTACAATTGTTGATACTTGCCACGATCAGCACTGCGCCTATTGTCTGCGGGAACCGGTGCGGTTCGGGATACGGCGCTGGTGTGATTTTGGCCAGCCAGGCATAGCCCGGGGTGTATGGATATCCGGCATTTGGCGACGAGCCAAGGTAGAGACCGATAATGAACGCGGCTAGCCAGAGTTCCTGATGTCGTCGATGGACAAACTGTCGAATAGGGCCAGCGTTTGGGTACTTTTCCGTAAGCGGTTCTGACGATGACGGCGCATCCCATATCCCGTTGATGAGATCCATTTCGGCCAGCAATAAGCCGCTCAGAAAGAGGACAACTTCCCAGCGACCCCAACGCATGCAGAACCACAAGGTAAGAAACTCGAGAGAGAGGCGCACACGGGTTCGAAACCGACTAGTACCCAGGATTGTGACGAAGAGGACGATCGAACTGCGGAACTCGACAGGGATAGTCCATAAGTGAGGATTGTAGTTATTGTAGTACAAGCCCCAGTCCCAGAAATTTGACAATCGACATACGGTATGATAGAAGTCCCAGAATTGGATCCATGTTGTGCGCAGAATGATCGGGTTCTGTTCGTTCGTCCCGGTGACGGTCCGCCCTTTCATCACCACCCAGTTCGAGTAATTGTAGAGACCCAGTCGGACAGCGATGAAGACACAAAACATGCCGATAATCGAGGGAACGTAGAGACGAAAGCCGCGGCGAAAGGTCGCCGACGAAAGCACAGAGAAGGTCTGCTCGAAGGATCTGCTCCGGATCGTCTTAAGCGGTCGATAAGACAAGACATAGCCAGAAATCACGAAGAAGATGGCGACCATGATGTGGCCGGACCAGAGCAGGTGAATGATAGGCAGCTTATGGATACCGAAGTTCCCCCTATTGAACCCCCATCCAATGTGTGTGTCCCAGGTATAGGTGAACCAGAAGTGGAAATTGAACACGAGAAGACAAGCCCAGCCCCTCAATCCGTCCAGCGCAGCGATGCCGTGCGACCGTTTGGGGGGTTCGGGCTCGGCTCCGGTTACATAGTGTTGCAGGTAACTCGGTACTGTGAAGACTAGAAATTGGGAGAATAACCGCTCCGCATATTCTGGAAACGGTTCGTTCCCCTCTCGAAGGATCGACTTGGACAGATGCAGCGTACTGCCGTTAGGGCTGAGGGCATTGCGTACGTGCGTGTTTTCTGCTGGAGGATGGTCGGTATCTTGTGGTTGTTGCTCGACGTCGGGCACAGGAGGCTCACCCCGCTGTTCTCGAGGCTGGCTTCGAGGGGTATCTGAAGTCATGTCTGGCTGGGCCATGCTCACAGACTGGCGGTGTCTCAATTGTTCCCCCATGAGCGGCAGTTGTTCATTGCAAACGATTCTCGGGTGCTTGACGTCGCAAGGCGCATCGCATGATTTCAATGAAGTTCCGGAAAGCCTGGTCTCTAGTTCATGCTTGAAGGCGCGAAACAAATACGTGGATATGCTGTTTCCTGACACCCTGGGCCAGCTTACCGGGGAGGAGATCAACCACGAAAGCGTATTTTAACTTAATTGTTTTAAAATTAGACCTGGGGGAGGCGGGCGCCAATAGGCATTGGGGAAGAAAAGGAAGAAGAAGACACCACTTTAAACAGGATGCAGAGATGTTAAGTGGTTGATTGCCTGACCACACTGGGGTCGCGTAAGTAAGAAACGAGGGGATACAGAACAATGCTTGACACAAACAGCAGTGACTGCGCGAAACGGCCGATCGAGACTTGACAGTGGACACGGCGAGGGAGGAAGACACCTTGGCCAGTCACGGGGATGTTCTGGGGCGGCCGGCCAGGGTGGCCCGCGGCAGAAAAAGGACAGAAATTTAATAGGAGACAACTCGCCCCCGCCGCAGTGGGCCATTACGACGCTCTTCATCAATAATATGCTAATTTGTACAGTGTTCATTTGACAGTTGTTCTTGCTAACGAATCGTGCATAGACACGGAGTATACGTGTCCCGATTGCTCGGTTATATTGGTTCTCGCTGCGCAGTTGCTCTCCCCGAACGGCAGCAGACCAGCATGCCTGAGTCCAGACCGGCATGAGGGTTCAAAGCAGCGACTAGGTCTACAGGGGGCGTTGCGCTGGGCTAGGACATAAACGGCCATCGATCATCCCTTTTCTTCCGGATGGACGCCGACATGCGGTTGTGCCTGGAGCAATCGCTTCATCATCGGCATTGGTAGCGTTTTCTCTCCGACAACAATGAAACTCGCAGCCTGTCCTATATAGTGTTGACAGGCCTTGCTCAATTCGCTCAGAGACAGAATTGACGGCGATGCACACTGGTACCTGGCGCCTGGCACCTGTCACGCGGTGACCGTTTCATGCTCTCATGAAACAACATCCGTTCCTCTGATAGTGTGATGGGCCCGGAGCTACATGTGTAACGACCATACGCCACAAGCTGCATAAGCTTATAGTCCAGAACTCCTGGCCGAGTCCAGACTTTCTGGGCTCCAGTTTCTTCTAACCGGGTTTGAAGTGCTGAATCTCACGTCACATGATCCACAGGGCAACACCACCACAGTGGCTAGTTTGTAAATCACGTGATACAAAGCTCATTGAGGCTTGACCTTTGGTTCTTCATGCTTAATGAAAATGACACGTGACCTCTTCGGATCGCGCAGCAACTTTTTGCGCTCGCCTCAATTGCGCGTCGACTTTGCTGAGTCGTTCCGAGAATTTCGAATCAATGCTAGTATATACAGAGCGCTTGGTGTTGTGGCCATTTTTATCGTAAATGCTTGAGAAAACCAGTTACTGGCCGATGGCTGGTGCTGTGCCTTCACTGTAGAGCGTAGCAGCGTCGTACGAACATTTCATTGTCGTGTGCGATGAGTAAGGACTTGTGATCGAAAGACAGAGCTGCGTGCCCAAGGGCTAGATCTTTCGCATATAGAAGCATGACCGACAAAACTATCACAACGGGCAGATATAAGGATTTATATATGGCAGTCCGAGTCTGGTCCTGTTCCTGCCGCGTCCGTTTGCACTGGCCAGGGCTGGGTCGCGCCTGCCCAAAAAAGCGATCACCTACCTCTCCCGTCGAGCAGACGTCAAAGACGCGCATCCGAATCTTTTCTTCCCACTTCATCCCATCTCACGCTCGCTGCAAAAGTGTGTGTCTTGCCTGATGTCGTTTTGATACTCCGTCATTTCAATCAAGAGCTGGGGCTGGTCGCTTTTTGTGTGAGCCTTCCCCGGGCCTGGCAGTCCCAACCGCCGTCGTCATGGATTTGCGCAACGTACTGAACAACGATGCGAAACCGCGCTCGCCGCCTCCACACCCATCGCCAGCTCGCCAGAATTCTGAACCCCTGCTTGCTTCGAGATCGAGCGAAGTTCAGACGCCAGGTTCAACATACCAGCCTGGCTACTATTCGCGTCCGCCTCAACCGCCTCCGTTGCAACCACCTCGCCATTCCCCCGTCGCATCGTCAGCCTACCCTGCCCTCCAGTCGCCGTACCAATACAACCCAAGCTCTTCAATTGGAGGAGGACAACCACCGCATCATGCCCAGAGCCCGTCCCAGTCGTATCCTCCTCCCTCGCGAGACCCCCCTGCGGCCACTCCAGCCAGCCCAGCTGTTTACACCCAGCCGCCTCTTGCTTCACCATATACACCTCAGTCGGCGACGCCGATTCAGCACCAACAAAAACAGCAGCAGCAGCAGCAATCATACTTCACCTACCATCAGGGCACTCAGCCTGTTCACCATCCTGCGGGCCCTCCTTCTAGGTCTAGTCACTCGTCTCACGCAAGCGAGAGTCCTCATTCCGCTCATATTCAACAATCATTCCCGCCCCAACATCATCAGTTCTCTCCTCCTCCACAGCGCTCTCAACCAGGGACCCCTCTAGGTCCGCCTTCTGCACCGTTCCATCGCCCTCCTTCTCAGTCTGCCCAACCGCAGTCGGCAGGCGAGCCGCATCAACCTCACCATGTGGACTCGCGTGCCTTGCAGGAACTTCAAGGGCCCGAAATTTCGATGAAAGATGCGTCCGGTATTCCAGTCATATCACCCACGCAAAGAGAACAAAAACAGTTGGAGCGGTCGCAAACCAGTCAACATCCGGCCGAGTCGGACCGGGAGAGGAGTGTCAGTATTAGCCCAAAGACAATTGTTTCACGGCAGAGTTTCTCCCAAGATCAAGGGGATACACCTCAACGCACCAGTGTAGAAGAAGATCGTTGGAGGGACAGTCCTCCGGTCAATAATTCTCACAGTGCATCTATTGCAGACCCATCGAAACGCCAATCTCCAGTCCCACAGCACAAATATTCCCAACCCCCGACAATGCAGACAAGCAGCTCGCCTTTGGTTAGACAAACGCCTTCTCGTGAGGCCTCTGCTGCGCCTTCTCGGCCTGTGAAACACGAAGTAGCTAGCCAAGCATCGAGCTCACCTGGCCGACCAACCAAACGAAAGAAAGTTAGATATGATGAACCACCGATATACGCTAGGAGAGCGAGAACAGCTGGGAAGGCACCAACGATACCGAATCCGCGACCACCAATTCCAAAACATTCCGCTGGAAGATTCTCATTGCGAGAAGATTCACCATCCACACAGAAACATGCTCCACAACCCATGTCGATATCCACACCGTCAAAGCCGCCCGTTAATGGCGCCACACCGCCAAATGGCCGAATTTTTACTGCAGCTCAAGCGGAGGTAGACCAACAATGGGAGCCTTCCATCACCGGGAAGATACCTTACGAAGAAATCACGAAAACTATCTGTGATTTCTTGTTCAAGGAAGTGGTCCTGAGGAAGGATCTCGCCGCCGGAGCTGCGGGAGAGGCGGCGAATGGGTCAATGGCGACGTTAGAGATTGAAGCCAAATTAGGCAGAATTATAGATCAGGAACGAAGAGAACGCCTTCGACTGCCAATCATGACAGAGTGTATAATTCACAAAGAAGGCTCGGGGTTTCGGACGAGCTTTGAGAGCTCTATGAGTCCGGTAAGTGTTTCATCTCCTTAGCACCACACTCCGCTGACCGCTTCGAGGCACAACATCGCGCTATGAATACGTTTCTAAACGACGCTGTGAAAGCTTCAATGCCACGCCCGGGGTCTTCTAGGGTGCCGCTATCATATGCGCACAAAAGAGAACGCGATACTTTTTATGAGATATCGGCAAACGAACTTCCCCCAATCATCCAGCATCACCTTCACCCTCGACATAAGCCTAAAGTTCGTGTGACTACGGATCAGAAAACGGGCGAATTACTTGCTAAGATCGTCAAATGTCGACTGGCCGACTTGGACGTTTACAGTCCTTCGACCTTTGTGGATTGGCGAATCTCAGTCAATATTGAAATGAAGTATGACGGCGATATACGACATCTAAAGGTTTCGGATGGCGGCGGTGCTCCTGGTAGAGTCGGGGCTGACAGGGTCAAAGACCGGATGAGTTATCGACACTTAGCGTACCAAATTGACCTTACCCAAGTCAGCACAGCAGATGTAAGTCAGTTGCAATATATATGTGATTTTTAGCTAATGCAGCGCTCAGGGATCGTCCAAGATTGAGCATGAACTCGAGGTCGAGATTTCCCCCGCCGAGGTTCGCCGACGAGGTAATCTTGCCATGAGTGGAGACCCAGCGAACAACTATGAAGACCTGATCAAAGGATTCGTGGATAATGTTCGCATTCTTGCTCGATCTGTCCCTAACGCCTAATATACCACTTTGCCTACTTGCCTTCACTGCACAGTCTGTTACACAGCTCTAACCGGCCTTTTTGAGGAGAAACGAACAACCTGAGTTGGGTAGTGCATGTCTATAACTCTCAAGACGTACCCTCGTCCCACCCATATTTGGCAAGAAGCTACTTCGAAGAGAGACTCGGTTATTGAGCGATTTCTGCATTATCTTAATCTACTTTGTTTCATTTCATGGGAACTAGCATAGGGTGTTGTCAATCCATTTTTCTTTGGTGGTCTTTTTTTTTTTTTTCCTATTTTTCAAGGGTGCAAGGAAGAGAGGGGAGAGCAAGCAGAGGTGGTGATTTTTCTCTTCTTACTATATAATGTCTATTCGGGGATCTGTCACGCATGGCCTTCGTCCTTTACTCTTTATCTTTTTCCTTTTCTTTGTTTTTTATTTTATTTTAACATTACGAAACTGTTTTTGATTTTCGAAGAGAGGGAAGCGAACGTTTCTTCGTGGTTGGAGTCTATGCTCTTTCGTCACCCGGCGGACAACAAGCTCCGTGGTCTGTTCTATTCGTTTGGAGCGAGCGACGAATGGATGGTCAGTACATGTAGTTCTCAGCAGTTCGATTGATGTTATTAATACTAGGCTCATACGGATACATATATATTCAGCATTTCCGAAGGGAGCCTGTCCTTTTAACACCTTACAGTGGCCATAAAACACTAGAAGAGAGGAATGAGTACATGTAGGCAGATGCTGTGGGATTATGGTTGATTTGATGAGATCTTTTCTAAGTAACAAGATACTGCTAAGGGGCCAATTATGATTCGAAAGTGGGAAGAAAAGAAGAAGAAAATTAACATGTGTTCTAACGGATGCATATCGATTATCAAACAAATAGAATACATAGTTTTTAAAAGAAAAGGAAAGAAAAGAGCACAAAGATGATGGAAAATATAACGTCCTATCACTCTGAATCGTCAAGATATGTTGGGTTATCATCGCCAGTAGTACCAGGAGTAGCAGCCATAGCCGGAGTCGGGGCATCGTATGGCTGACCACCGCCACCGCTTCCAGCGCCTCCATACGCACCAGGCGTCGGCGCATTCAGTGCACCAGGAGTAGGCGCAGTATCGTTCCAGCGGGGGGTCGCAGCTTGGCCTGAGGCCCCGGGAGTGGGAGCAGTTGGATATGCGCTAGGAGTAGGAGCTGAGTAGTCGCCACCGGGAGTGGGTGCGTCGTAACTTTTGTTGGCCGCGGAGGCAGAATACGTTCCCGCACTCCAGGCAGGTGTGCGTCCGCCGCTGGGGGCAGCACTACCCCATGCTGGGGTACGAGAACCGGCTGCAAAGGCGTCAAAACCGCTGCCTGAGCTGGAGTCGTAAGGTGTCCGGGCTCCGCTGTTCCATGCTGGCGTGCGTCCTCCGCCCATACCGCCGCCGTAGGCTGTCCGCGATCCATCGGCTTTCCAGGCAGGCGTCCGTGAGCCACTGGCTGTAGAACCGCCCCAAGCTGGGGCTAATCCCGGGGTTAGTATACATTAGAAAGCTGTTGGGGTTCAAATTACGTATGCTTACTTCTAGAAGATAATGCCCCGCTCCATGCAGGAGTCCTTGAGTCCGTAGCAGCCATTGGAGTCCGTGAGCCGGACCAGGCTGGTTCTCTGTTGGGACCTCCGGCTCCAACCGGCGCACGAGGGCGTCCTCCACGATTCATGTCAATCGTTTGTCCGGTGACAGGACTGGAACAAAGTCAGCACGAGAGAGAATAGTCAGAAGTATCTCGATCGGAAACTTACTCTTTCACCACAATACTCGTACGTGGGATCATCACTTTGCTTCCCTTGGTGTGCAGCTCGACTCGCACCAGATCCTCGGTGGTTTCCCTTACTATACCGATTAGACCCTTGTGGGTGCCCTTGGTGATGCCGACAGTCCTGCCAATCAAGCGATCACGACCACCAGTCCTTGGCGGCGGCATGGAAGAAGCTTGGGGTGGCCGTTGCATCATGGCTGGGTTCATGCGCGTCAAATCAGGGCCCGTGGAACGGCCTCCCTTAGCTGACACTGTGACGACGTTTGAGGTGCGGACCACAATGACACCGGTATTCTCCGCTTGAGCTTTATTGTGCAGGAAAAGAAACGACCTATGAATGTGCATGATGACTCCGCTTCGTTGTTCGCCGTACATCTCACGCACAGTG
The DNA here is from genome assembly GCA_001657655.1 of Talaromyces piceae. Classification (NCBI taxonomy): domain Eukaryota; kingdom Fungi; phylum Ascomycota; class Eurotiomycetes; order Eurotiales; family Trichocomaceae; genus Talaromyces; species Talaromyces piceae. The sequence goes on along the minus strand of JNNX01000004.1, from coordinate 2,155,852 downwards.
TCACCATGACGGATCTCCGCGCCGTTGCGGTCTGTAGCTACTGCATCCTTGCGCACGGCTATCTTTGATGAGATTCTGGACGGCAGTACATTGCGCACAGAGCCGTTCTGGTCGATTACACGGAGAGATTCCCGATCAACCTGAATAATACAGGCAACGGTAGTAGCACTGTACCCAGTCAGTCTTGTCAATTCAGCCAAATCATGAAGTAGCCGTCAACTTACTCGAGTTGAACCAGGTCATGCACATCAAAATTTCCAAGCTTGCCATCAACGCCGGATTCGGTCGAAAGCCGTAGGTCTTTGCTGAAGACGGTGATTTCCTCCATACTCATATCACTGAGTATAGTGACGCTATCGCCATTGATTTGCACAACCATACCCAGTTCGTCTTGATACCGACTTCCGCCAATGACTTTGACATGATCACCCTCTCGGAATATCTTTCGTAGAGTTTTGACCGGAGCATCTATCCTCTGTCCTTTCAAGGAACCTTCTGTGACCTCTAGCGTAATGATATCGTTGCGTGTTGTAACCGTTCGACCAATTATACCCTGCTGTTCGCCCTTGAATACTTCAACCATATCACCGGGTCTATACGCGTCCTCGGATACCGTGTTCTTCAGCGTATTGGCTAACGATGCCAGATCAAGATTGGCGGCACCATCTTCAGACCCACGTGCGAACATGGTGACTTCTTCCAACCGAGGATTCACATTTGTAGTGATCAAATGTTGAATCTTCATCTCTTTGATGAGGAAGCCGTCCACGTAAGTCTCACCGAGATAGTTCCATGATTTACCGCTCAAGTTGGAAGTTCCCACCAGGTGCCTGCCATGCTTCTTGCTCGCTTCCGCTTCGCTGAAGAGACGTTGCGGGGGTCGAACAGTTGTATTGTTTGCAGCGCCGAACCTCTTCCGCTTAGCGTCAACAGGCGCGTTGTGATCCTCGTTGAGTCCATAGTCGAGACGAGGAACAAGCCGGACGGTGACTTCAAGGCCGTTGGTTTCCACTTCTTCGATCTGAGCAAGGTCACCCTGGTATTTACCGCGCTTGACCCGCACCCAGTCACCCGGATTGAGCTCTGCGGACTTTTTGACGCGCAAAAGATCTGGCATTTCCTTGACAGGCACAAGGATCATTTTGGTCTTTGGGTAGATGTCCAATAGGCCGTCGAGGGCTTCCAAAACCTCCGCTTGCCTCCGGGCCTCAACGTAGACAAAGCCACTCATAGTCTTTCCGCGTTCAAAGGCTGAGATGATCTTGACTCCGTGCCGCGTACCGGGAGGGCGCTGTTCAATGCGTTTTTGGATATTGAACACAGCCTCCTTCTCCTTTCCAGGCTTGCAACGAACACCCCATATACTCGGGTCGTCTACACTAGGTAACAAAAGTCTTTTGGGCACGACGACAGCATCCGTGGCGGCCATGCGGTTGCGTCCGTATCGTTCTTTCAGTGCAGCAGCCTGCTTCTCGGCATCCATATTGGCCTCCAGCTCTCGTTGGCGATCTAGTTGCCTATGTCTGCCGTCATCCAGTTCGGCCCCGACTGGTAGAGCATCGAGGTCGTCGGGATGCGCTTCAGCACCAAACCCATCCCCCATGTCGTCTTCTTCATCTTCGGCTTCTTCATCGTCATCGTCGACACCGGCTTCTTCTTCGAAGAAAGCATTCACACCGCCTCTCCGTCTGCGCTTCTTAGGTCGTCCCTGAAGCATATAAACCATCAGCCAAAGGGTACCATACGATAAGTTTTCTGGCACGGAAAATAAGCCCTACCGAAACTGCATCTTCATCATCCTCATCCTCCTCTTCGTCTTCCTCTTCTTCTTCCTCGCCCTCCCCATCTACAGCATCCTCTTCTCCCTCCACTTCCTCTTCTTCCTCGCCCTCGGCATCGCCCCCTTCATCGTCATCGTCAGCATGACCGTTGGCCTGGTTGTCGCGACCGTGCTGACTAGGAACGGTAGGTTCCTCGTCCGACTCGACAGGCGGAGCTGGGTTGAAGTCCTCCTCCCCCTCATCAGAACCGAAGTCCTGATTGAGAATATTGTTCGACATGGCTGGAGTTCGTAGTTTGTTTTCTTAACGGAAGGAGTAGTGCGACCTTTTTTTTTATCGAGGATAGGCGGTGGTTGGATTTCGGAAACGTAAATTAGAGGTTCCGATAGCGATGAGAACGTGTACGATCAGAGACAGAGACTCATGCGAGTGAATGACAACAGCGAAGTAGATGCAAGATAAAGCAACTCCAAACTGCAGAAGTGGCAAGTTTGAGCAATATATTCTGATGTCGATAATCCTAACAATCCTTTGTTCAAGGTTGGTTGCGGCGGAATCTCGTTAGAAAAAGGGACCTGATTCGTCGGTGGACGGGGACACGATTTTTTTATCCCAAGAAAAAGCCCGGCGTATGTTGTTGTCGCTTTCTCCGGGGAAACTTCACCTCCAGACCAAATACCAAGGCACAACGCTGTCAATGACCGTGCGTGGCGTGAGCCGAGATCTGGTGAAATTGGAAGCTCAGCCTTGGAGCTGATGCGCGAGACCAAGACCCGTCCCGGGTGCGTCTGTGGTTGTTCTGGGTAGCCGTATAAATCTACAAGGCAATGCCGCAGCCAATCAGAGTTGTGCTTGCAGACATGCATCAAATGGCCGTCGCAACCTCTGTACGTGTCAGATTCGATTTCAGGATGAAGAGCCGAGGAATCTAGGATGGTTGAGCTCTGTTGGATGCGTAGTTAGATATCCTCAGGAAACATGATATTAGCGACATGCCTCGACGGATTACGCGCGTGCGAATACCTCTTTATTCATTGCGGATGAGTGTCTTGAAAAGTACCAAAGTTGACAGCTGGATTCAAAGTCGAGTATATATATACATCAATTTATGATTGCGCCTGACATCTAGTAAGATAAACAGAAAAGGCACAGGCAAATCAGGAGAGAAAGGAAATATCGCCAATCTTATGCATCAGTCCTAAAACAATTTATACAAAGGCACGGATCGGGGGCCATGTGCCCGAAAACAGGGTTCATCAAATACAAGAGAAAGAGGGGTATCACGAAGAGGCTTTACAGCTTCATGCCAAACATTTGGTGAACCCTCAAGCTCTGACGCATGCTGAGATCAAGCATGATCTCCTCGCTACCACCGGGGATAGCGTAAGCGCGGACGTCACGGTAGAGACGCTCGATCTTGCCACCCTGGCCACCACGGCTGTAGCTGAGACCACCAAAGATTTGACTGGCTTCACGAGCACAGAACTCAAAGGTCTTGGTGGACTGGGCTTTGAGGCCGGCAATAGGACCTCCCATCTTCAACATGGCCTCAGTCTCATCCATGGACTGCGCCTGGTAGATGACATTCTCAAGCCAGTTAGTGGCAGCCTCGATTTGACGAGCCATGTCGGCGAGCTTCATGCGGATGACCGGGTGGTCAATGAGTTTCTTGCCAAAAGTGCGACGCTTGTTGGCGTACTTGACCGACTGCTCGTAGCAGACACGAGAGAATCGGATGCACTGAATGATGATACCGATACGCTCATGGTTGAAGTTCATCATGATCACTGCAGATCCACCATTAGCGCGTCTGCTTATCAAAGTATGAAAATGTTCCAAACTTACCCTTGAATCCCTGGTTCTCCTTGCCGATCAGGTTCTCCACGGGAACCTTGGTATCCTCAAACGTGATGTAGGTAGTACCACTGCTCCAGACACCTTGGCAATCCATCCGGCGAGTGCTGACCCCGCCATGCTCGCGTTCAACAAGAAGAACACTGATTCCGTTCATGCCCTCGCCACCGGTGCGGACAGCAACGGTGAAATAGTCAGACCAGACGCCATTGGTGATCCACTTCTTTTCACCATTGACAATGTAGTGCTTGCCATCTTCACTGAGTTTGGCCTCACAGGTCAGGTTGGCCACATCACTACCAGCATCAGGCTCGGTGATAGCAAGGCAAATGCGCTTGTCTCCAGCCAAGATGCCGGGCAGGATTCGGTCGAGCAAGGGTTTTTTGCCGAACTTGACGAGAGGCGGGCATCCAATACCAAAGCCACCAATCAAATTCCAGACAAGACCACCACTGCCAGCACGCGACAGCTCATCGGTGACAATGAGTTCGTGGAAGTGATCCCACTTCTCTGGGGGAACCGACTTCACACGAGCCTTCGTGTAATCAACTGGGAACTTGACGCCGAGAAGACCGGCAAGATAACCGCGTTCGCCCATTTGTTTGTAGAGGCTATCTGGCACCTTCTTGTTCTCCTCCCATTCCGTAACGTAGGGCTCGATCTCGGCATCAACCCAGGAACGAATCTCGTCGCGAAGAGCAGCGTGAGTCTCGTTGTAGTAGGGAGAGTGGTGCTGTGAGACGGTTCTGTTAGCTTCTCCGACTTGTTTGTTCGGAAGTCTGTAGGAGGGTCTGAAACATACTCCTTGGTACCATGAAGGGTCGGCGAACGGAATGAGGTCTCCGTAGGGGTCCAACGGTCCCTCGGACTTAGCCGGCTTAACATCAGAAGACACAGCCTTGGAAGCAGCGGGTTTGGGAGCCGGTGTCGGGGCCGGGGCGGCCACTTTCTTCGAGTCAAGAGAACCAATCTGCAGCTGGGCCTTGTACTTCTTCAAGATGCCTTCGTTGTGGTATTTCCAGAATTGCTTCGAGGCATCCTTACCAGCAACGCGCTGAAGGACTGCGCAAGGGGTCCCGTCAGTAATTTGGTATCATCAAATAAGCGGCAGATTGTATTTTTCTGAGACTCACTCTTCTTCCCACCTACAAGAACGAACAGTTAGCTCGTGATATTGGAGTGGGGGGTTATGGACGAGCGGCAGCTCAGCGCATTACTCAACTTACCTGGGTGGTCATCCTGAAACTTGGTCAGGTCGTAGACATCCTCGTCAATAATGACCCAGAGGCTATCCGGCTTGCTATGCGACGCCACCTGGTCCTTGGAAAAGGTTTGCGACATGTTGCTTGGTCTCGGATAGGTGGAAAGAAAAAGATTTGTGAATGTTCGAAAAAGAGAGAGTGAGCTACCCGAGTGGGCTATAGGCGAAGAGTACGGGCAACAACAAAGATCCCCCCGGGAATCAGGTCGGACAGATGAAAGAAAAAAAACAAAAAGGCAGGAATGAAATAATCAGGATCTACCTTACGTATTTAATAATCAGGTAAAATTAATATGATTAAGGCACAAGGACCTCCCCCACGGGGCCGACAAAGATATTTTGTGTGCTTGCTGTCCCGGGGTCTTCACATGCTTTTCCGGCTGGGAGCTCCCTCCGCGCCGGCCGTCATCCAAAGAAGAAAAACGTCCCACGAGCGCTCACACTTGCCAACCAGCTAAACATGAGTTCAGAAACGACGAGAAGCCGAGAGCAACCGATACGGTTCCATCAAGCCAGCCCACTTCTGGTCATTCGGCCGCGCCCTCTGGCATTGTTCGGCTGCTGATTGGCGTCGCCCACGGTGGGCGACGCGCTGCGTCATAGGCCAGCCTTGCCCGAGCAGGAAAGTACCGAGGCTGAACAATCTGCCGCTGCTGATTGGCTGCCGGCCCAATCGTTCTGTGCGGCGGCCACGTGACCGTCTGACTCGGCGTTTCGCTCTTGGTACTGGGCCTACATGTGATCGGCGTCGTTCATCAATCTGGCAGATAACCTTTGATTACATGATATACTCCTCGGTGGGAAAGGAGGGAACGCGTGTGTAGTGGTGGCTACAGTATCGAAGGAAATGAGAGGATGAAATTTTACCGATGCTTATACATGCGAAATGATTCGAGGAACAAAATAGTTATAGTGATACATGCAGGCCATACCCCTATACATATGCGTCTGCATCCAGTATTTCTCAAGAGCCCCGCCCATTAGTCGTCTTCCATGTTGTCCGTCTCGTAGTGAAAGTCATCCGGCACAGGAGCATCTTCTGCACCTTCTTCGTCTTCATCGACAGCGGTCAGCACTCCGGCCGCCAGTGCAGCCCCAGTGCCCGTCCGCTGCGGCGTCTCCAGGCCGGAAACTCCAGCAGCAGCGGCTTGCAGGCGGTCTTGGAGATCTTGTAGCGTGTCAGTTGTCGCAGCCTGGCGAACTTCTTTGCTTGCCCGGAGCTCGATGGTTTCCCGCTGCTCGTCTGGTTTCTTGTCCAGCACAACGACGACACCTCCAGTAGGCTATAAGAACGTTAGCAACGTATACAGAAGAGAAAGATGTTTCGATGCTCAGGTGAATGGTAAACCTACCCTCTTGACAGGCTCGTACCGGGGGTCGGGGAACGTCAGGTACTTCAATTGCGCTGGAAGGACTCGGGACATATTCTCAAGCTCATATCCAACCTTCTCCTTTTCGACCTTCTTCTTTGGGCCCTCCGCGGGGGTCTCCTCCTTTTCTGCTGGTTTACTTTCGCCTACCTCTTTTACTGTACCCTCATCGGTCTCCATCTTCTCGGGTAGTTGACCGGACTTGGGGGTCGTCGGAGTTTGGTCGATATCCATGCTCTCACGCCGCTTCTGCTTCTTCTCTCGACGTTGCGCACGTCGCTTGGCCTGCACCGTCGTCGAAAGAACGGCCGTCTTGACCTTCTCAGGCGCCTCGTCAACCTTGGCTTGCTGCTCAGGCGGGTAGTCGAAGAGACTAGGCCGCGTGTTGCTGTGGAACTTGAACACAGGCACCTCGAGCTTCTGGTCCACACCGATAACAGCAGTTGGCGTGAAACTCAGAGATAGGAAGTGTGCAAATGGGAACCAGTACCAGTACTGCGTGAAAACCGCGGCTCCAACGATACCGGGCATGTTAAGGTTGCCAGTCTGAGTTTTCAAGCTGATGGTACAGTTACGGCCACCGGCGTCGATGATTCCTAGAGCAAGAGCGCATCCAAATTTGGCCATGGCATCTTCATGACGGTCTCCAATGATCTTGATCATGGCCTTGCGAATGGCTCCAACTTTAGGATTCATGGTCTCATTCTGCTGGACGAGCACCATTGCAAGAGCGATCAAGGCTCCTTGCCTAACGAAGTCCACCGGGTCCTTCAGCATGGGCTCGAGATATTCAATGGCCACATCATATCCTGTTCCGGCGCAAGAGATACCAAGGGCCATGGCGGCACCATAACGAGAATGAGGGTTGTATGACTTTGTGTGAAACTTGACAAAGTAAGGAACACTCTCATACTTGAGGATAAAACCCAGACTCATCACAGCCACTCGGCGGACATCGTCATTAACGTCATTGACGGCATAGTTGAGGAGCTTGCGAACGGCCTTGTCACTTCCTGTGCCGCAATAGGCCAGCGCAATGGTCATAACACCGCCATAACGGAGATGAGGATCAGGATCACCCATCAATCCGCTGATGAGTTCGTCGGCGGCTTCTTCTCGGCCGTACATGATGAGGGCCATACCCAATGCAAGTCCGCGCACGATTTTCTCGTGCTGCGTTTCATGAGCGTATTGAACCATCTCTTCCAGAAGCTTCATGTTGCCAGTTCCTAGCATGACAAGACCCATGGCCAAGCCTACCGCCTCACCATTAAGCGCAGAGTCAGTGTACAGGACTGATTTGAGATCCTCCCAAATACCCTCATCCCCTGTAGCCATAGCGGCAACACCAAGGCCCAAAGCGCCACCATGCTGGACCACTTCTTCTGTTGCCTTCTTGAAGTGGTCACGGATAAGCTCAACAGCATCGCCGCCGTGGTTAGCATAGATCAACCCGTATGCGTAGAGCGAACCACCTTGACTGTAGACGGAGCCCGTGCTGCCCACACCCGAAATGTGCTCCTTAGGGAGGTATGGAGCAAGAAGCTTCTGACCTTGAGACAGGTTGCCCCGATGAATGACACCAAGAGCAGCAGTTGCAGTAAATTTTGACCAGTTGACAGCCTTCCCAAGCCACTCCAAGTTATCACGGAAAAATTTGTCGTGTGTCGTTCCGGCATGCATGAAAGCGTTGGAGAATGTAACAGCATTATGGAAGATCGAGTTCCTGGCCTCAAGACTGTCACGCACTTTGTTGAGAATTGCGATGTCGGCCTTGTTGCTGCGGTAAAGGAATTCGAGGTTCAATGGGATCGTCTTCAACCCATCCAGGATAGCGCGAATTGCTTGGAAAGCATCACGGGCCTCTTTGGGTAGATCGCTTCTCGAAGACGCCTGGTTCTGAAGTAGAGAGTCTGATTCTGTTGCTTCGCCTACACCGGAGTCTTCTTTATCGCCATCATCCGAAATGAGGCTGGAGATTTCTCCGATAACCCTCTTCAAGAATCCCTGCGTGCCATTGTCGTAGAGGTCGAATGAGATCTGGTACGCAACTGCTAGTGACCTCTCATCGCCCTTTCCAACGAGTTGTTTAAGGATGTCGGTGGCCATAGAATGTTTATTGAGGTAGACAACACATTTCGCAATCGAAAAATAATCGGGTGAGGGGTTCTGGGTCAAAAGCTCCAAAATAAGTTCCACGATCTATAGACAGCGATTGTTAGTAATGAAGGCAATGCGTAAAGAGTGTGCCACCGGACGAACCTCATTACGGAAACCCCGCTCTCGAACATTGTCCATGCAATTGTCCAATACATATTCCATTAGTTCCTCGCCCTGTCTTGAGGATTCGCCACGCTCTTGTTTCTCAGCTTCGCTACAGCGTACTATTGCTGTACGAAGAATGTCCAAACTCTTAGCTTCGATGGCGATACCGACAACATGTCGGTAGCGATGTTGGCGAAAGCACTGTTCCAGTATTCGCTCAATGACTGCTTGAAGCTGCTTCTGAACACCCCTGCTCACAACAAGAGGGACTTCTTCCTGCCCGACATCGTTTTCGCCGCCGGGGAAGGGCGCGGCTGAAGTAAGATTGTCTTCTCGAGAAAGAAGCGATTTAGAGGGAAGGGCGGATTGCGAAAACGGGGTTATGGGAGATGTGAAGCTGCTTGACGTGTTGGTGGCACCATTTGACGATGAAGGGAATGCAGTGTTGAGCGGCACTGGGACTTCCCCAGTAGACGGGCGACGGCTGGCAGAAAGTGCAGTAAACGTATCGATACATTTCGCTGATTGTATTATTAGCTATGTAGATCGTGGGAGAAAGACCTGTGGGTGCCTTACATATAATCGTTTGTTCAAACTCGCCCTCCTTGTCCAAGTCCAGCAATTTACCGGCTCCAAGAGCAAAAACCATACTCTCGTTATACTCTTGTAGGTGATAGTATACTTTTGAGGCAACCAACGCCGCAAGTCCACGCTCCGGGAAGGTCTCGTCTTCGTACAGCGCCTCTCTGCAACACGAATTAGCATCAAAAGACATCATTCAAGGGAGTCTGTATCGACAACGACAACAAGACTCAGAAAATTAAAGGTGCAGGTGTACATTTGAGTGATTGCGTCGACAATACCAGGCCAAAGAACATCGACTTCGGCATCAAGAGTCTTCAAAGCAAACACCTTGAGCTCTGGATCGGGCTCCGATAGGAAGCCGACCAGGCCCGAGGCAGATGTGAGTCCCACCATCTCTGAAGCTCTATGCTGTCTCAATGAGAATAGAGACAGCGAATGCGATGATTTTGCCGCTCCAAAGATCCGGCCGGTCGAGGCTGATTAGGCTGGAAGGTAGCAGACTGGGCCACTGCTATCCTCGATCGCAACCGGGAGGCGAATCTGATGCGGGAAAAACGGAGATTCGTACGACGGACAACCAGTTCGAAAGCGTCTGAGTCCGGTAGGCACAAAATAGGATGGCGAAAGGCCTAAATGGTGATGAGGGTTGTTGTTGGGAGAGTGTTGCGAAGAGCTCCAGGCGCGAAGCACACGTCAATGCCGGAGCTGACAAAGTACGTAGCTAGTTGCTTCTGTGATCACGTGAGACTTGTGCTGTAGGGCTTGGCAGTGGACCAGCGATAGCCTGCAGGCCGATCGCCGCCGGCCGCCTGGTGAGGTCACAAGCACCAGCAGCAACTTCGTCAGAGCGAATGAACTAATGTACAACTGGCAATGTCCAGAACACAGATCATGAGAACATAACAATAGGTTGCTGATAAGAACACGCAATTTATCGTTGCAGACTTCTCCCTATCCTTCATCCTTTTCATAGCAATGTTTGTTTGCTCCACATAGTATTAAAGCTCTCCGTTCTATAAACAAATTACCTTTTAGCCTCGAGGTGGCAGCTCCACGATGTCGACATCATTCTTCCAAACAGACGCCCCTTTTTCAGAAAAGCGACTAGCTCCGATGCCATACGATGCACGCCCAACTCCCTTCGTATATATCGACCGGCAAGCAAGGTACCTCCAACGGCATATCCAGCAACTTCTAGACGCGCAGAGTGACGGCCTCCTGGCCGGTCTCACTGGTCAGGTCGGCGACGAAGATGCGCGTTCGAATAGTAGCTCTACTCCTACCATATCCGCTACAGGAAGCTCCGAGAGACCAACGCGTACGATTCCTGTTCGGCAACCACCAAAGAAAAAGATCGGTCTACGTGCGGCCCGAAAAGGGATACTAAGATCCATGAGTGACCTGCTCACTTTGAGAGAAGAAGAGAAGAAAGCTATTCAAGACAGACTTCATGAGAGACAGAATGCTATCGCCGAAGTGGATGCATATGCAAATAAGAAGGCAGGCTTAGAAAAGGCCATATCGGACATGCAGAACAATCGTGACGATACGACGATACGAAATGCGAAAAGGGAAGCAAAAGAATTGGAGCGTGAGATTGAAGAGCTCGAACTCAAACTTGCCGGCATGAAGGCTCGGCATCGCCATCTCGTTCAAGGAATCACGCAGGCTGAGAACTCGGCGGAAGCAAAGCTATCATCTTATAAAGAATCCCTGTCAATGCTCGACTCCGAAGTGCGTAAATATTTACAGAACCCACCACTTCGGCCTCTCAATGATGATGTCGACAAACCGTCATTTTACTCGCTGAATCCGAAACGGCGGACTCTCGAGATGGCTCGCGATCACTGGCAAGCAGAACAGTCGGAACTGAGGAGAAGGCAGGACAACGTCGATCAGGAGATAGCCGCTTTAGACGAAGGTGGTCCAGTCTGGCAACATGCACTTGGTGAGATCTCAGCTTTTGAGAAGAGGTTAAAGGGGGAGATGCAACAATCCATCATGCTTTCCAAATCGCCTTCTGGCGGGAATCACCCCCCCATGGACCAGGAACGCGGGATGCGAATAATTGCAGATATGGACACAACAACCCGCCGTCTCGAGGAGAGTTTCGATCTTGCACAGGTAAAAGACTGGAAGTTGCTCGTTTGTAGTATTGGGACAGAGCTCGAGGCTCTTAAAGAAGCTAGGAATATGATTCTAGGCATCTTAGGTTTATCTGGAGATACCAACGAAGCAGACGGTAAGGAGTCGCCTAGAGGAAGCATTGACAAAGACGCAAACACTACTGAAAATTCAAACATACAAACGCTTGTCGACGACGCTCCTATGAGTGATGACGAACATACAGATGATCCTCCAGCGGATTTACTGTGGGATACCACGCCAATTCTGGGGCCTACAAGTACCAGATCAGAGGACGAAGACGACGAGCCGGACCCTGCCTGGTTGCTGTCTGACCCTTAATAATATGGGGGTATTGCCCTATTGGCAAGAACTGTATATACTTTTCTCTACTATATAAGCACTTCATTGCATCGGTATATATATTCGTAAATCAAATCACCTATCAACCCTGTGTAAGTTTTACAAGATATAATAAGTCTGAGGTTGCTGAAATAAATTTCACTAGACCCTCAAACTCGCATTTAGCTGGTACATGTACCTGTTGTACATGTATTGTCTTGCAGTCAGGTAGCGAGGACATTATGATAAACCCCAATGTCGGTTTACTGGCTTCAGCAAAATGCCTGACCATCTTTGATTTCAATTCAAGAAAATCGACATTGGAGTAAGATCATAAAAGATCATCAAAATATGATATTAATCACGTATCTGCAATGACACAGCTCACAGGACATTATGGATCCGTTTTGAATACAACGCTACTCCTGACACAAAACGCCCTGCCGCAACACAAAGGGAAAAAGAAGACAAATAATTAATAACAACAATCAAAACTCCATCTCATGGTGTTGCACAGAACCCCAAAACGACTAACCCACCAAAAATAACCGAAAAAGTCTGGTACCAACACGTTGAAGAGTCATTGGATATCGGGTATATACAGTACTTTATATAATAGTCAATTCAACGAGAGCAGGGTAGGAGTGGGAGACGGGAATAAGAGTTTGCCAAAAAGTAAGATGATCCTTGACTTGAAAGGACAACAAGGGAAGGGGCCTGTGAACGAAAAGACACCGCTAGGGTATGGACATCGTAGCCCGTCGTGACAGTGGCTGCTGTCGGTGGAGGATTCAGGTGTCTCCCCGACTAAAGTAGCCATGCAACGGGCGAGTATACTGTGCCAGACCCGGGAGGTCATACGTTCTGTGTGGGACGTCTCTTGGTCCCCTATCCCCATGGGCACACGAATCCATAGATGCCAGCATGGTTGAATTCTTATACGGCTCAAGATGCATGTGGTGGTGGGAAGTATACTTCCTGGTCATTTAGTTGAGGGCTTTTTTGAATGCTCATGCGTTTTTGGTATTCCTGCTGTTGCTGTTGCTGTTGCTGCTGGTGATAGTGCTGCAGCTCGGCCTCTTGTTTTGACAAAGTCTGTGCTGTAGTTTGAGACATCACTGACTGGTGGTTCTGAGTGGCATACACCTGGTAGGGAGAGTTGTCGCTGTACGGATGCATATGCATATGTTGGTTGATTGACCCTTCTGAATCGACGGGAGAGACGTAGTGTGTCGAATAACCAGCCTCATAATACTTGCCATCATGGTCCACCACTTGGAAGCCATTTCCAGGAACCGCAGTAAACGGCACTTGTCCTCCCATCATGTGTTGTTGAGAGGGATTTGCCATGTACATGTGGCTCTGGCTATCGCCCCAAGTGTTTTGCCAGGGAGCACTGCTGGTGGCGTCATTCCAGCGAGCGTGCAAATGAGTAGAGCCATATCTACGCCGCTTCTCTGCTTTGCGACGATGCTTAACCAGGCAGATGCAGCAGAGAGCAGTCAGCGCAGCTATGAGGAGGAACCCAACAATGGGCATGACAATAATGACCGTCAAGAACTTGTGAATGGTTGATGTCCCTTTCGAGGTGGACGTAGAGGTATAGGCTGTGGTAGTCTCTGGGAGCTCGGTCTGATTGAAGATACGCGTTGCATCGATAGGAAAAGCCGAGCCAGGACTTGTTGCAAAGTGACAATTGTACCGAACTGATTCCAAGACTGTTCTGCATGTTAGCGGAAGTCAGAACAAAAGATATTATCAAAACCCACAGTTGGCGAGAAACGCCTGCTGCGACGTTAGGGAGTAGCAGAATTCACATGTCGAAACGGTATTATCAGCAAAAGCCGTATCGCCGCAGAAAGTGGTGAGCGAATTTCCAACTGGTTTGGTCAACTGGAAAGTAAGTGCTGGACCGAGGGGCGTGCATGAGACAAGGCAAGGTGTTGAGACATTCGTCACAGACTCGGGGTAGTTATAAACACATGACGTGAAGGCGTATCGCAGATTGTCTACATATGAGACACCGATCAGTCAACCCTTCTTAAACCGCAGTAGTTAACTCACACAGTCCCCAGTTTACATCAGTCTCTCCTGTATTCCTGTCTTGGAAATCGCTCTGCAGGAGGCATGTTATACAACTTTGGAACGTTTGACCGGTCTGGGTCATATTATACTGTTCGTCCAAACAGACAATCTCGTCAGATGTCGTGTGGTTTGTTGTTCCGCAAACATTAGAGCAAGGCGAGCCCGAGGTGGCCCGTAAAGCGAGAACCGCCGGGGTGAGAGCTGCCAGGCCAAAGAGAGCCCTCCAAACCATCATCATGATGTCGCAACCGAAGGGACAGCTTCTTCAGAGTGTCGAGGCAACTGGAACAGCCTGTTATGCTATCGCTAGCCCTTGGTCTCAAGCGACGCCGACAGCTGTGCCACTGGTTAACTTGCCGCACAGGATGAGCCAGATAGTGTCGCTGCTGATATGATAGAGGACTGGGAAGACCTCCCCAGTAGCGCAAGGCAATAGAACGAAGACTCGGTATGAGTCGAGATGCAGCGGCGGGAGGGGGGGTTGGGCGATAGCTTCACTTTTTCAACGCCAAAGGTGAAAAGCGGCGCAGACTCCGCAAATTCTGGGTAGACGTGATCCGCAACTGCAAGCCTATGCAAGCATTGGCACTATAGCGATGACCGGGCCAACGGCAACGTCGCCGTGTCGCAATCTAGGTATAGTCCGGCAGGGCTATCGAGAGTGGGATGAACTGATAGAACATCAACGATGTAGACCGACATCGCGCCGCTAAAAAAGTAGCGACTTTGTCCCTTGTCGACAAGCCCGGCGACGACATTTTAGCATATATTCTCGGATAACGAATGAAGAGCTGGAGGGGACCGCTGTCGAGCGGGGGAGAAGAGGAACGTCGCACAAGCTCTAGCACATTTTCTCGGCGGCAAGTAAGACTATCGGATAGGCTGGAAGCGGGAGATGCACAGGCGAGTAGCTGCAGGTCGGGGATTAGCTAGGCGAGCTAGCAGGATAGACCTCGATCGCAAGATGCATCTACAGACAACGATTGGAGTGACCGGAGGAGACGAATGTGACGGTGATGAGCAGCCCACAGCCCGCAGCCGGTCCGGGCGGTGAGCCGTGGGCCCCGTGATTCGTCGCAAAACCGGCGCGAACACGAACCCCACTGGCGAGCCGTTCTGACCAATCATTGTTAACAATATTGGCGCCCAGTGCAGCCAAGTGTGATATCCAATCAGACGACCGAAAACCGGTGGGGCAAGCCTTTTGCCTAAACAGGAAATTAGTCGACAGGGCCCTCTTCGTATTGTTGTTGTTCTATGGCGAGAGCAAACTTGCGCGCATGTTAGTAGTCACTTAGCTATGAGAGTGTGTCATGCATAATGTAACGACTAGTTAGCTTGGACTTGGTTGTTGGCTCTGGTAATAGATGCGCTCTAACTACGTACGTCGAATCGGATTTTCTTCAGATGGACTTAAGGTTATAAACTTTGAGGCAAGAAAGTCAAATCATGTCCGCGAGTGGTGC
Organism: Talaromyces piceae; assembly: GCA_001657655.1. Lineage (NCBI taxonomy): Eukaryota > Fungi > Ascomycota > Eurotiomycetes > Eurotiales > Trichocomaceae > Talaromyces > Talaromyces piceae. Next base: position 2,140,719 of record JNNX01000004.1, on the reverse strand, counting down.
CCGGACATGGAATAGAGCACAGTGACAATTCAGCTAATTATCTCATTTGCTGACCCAGAACATCGGAAAAGACAAAGAAAGGAGAAAACAGACGTAGAGGAAGTACACCGAGAGAAACCATGCCGCCAACATTGAAGAGAGAAATAAACAATATAAACACGTCCAGATAGTCGTTCATTTCGCTCCCTGGACAGTACCAGTAGAAACGTAAATGGGCCGAGACCCAGAGATCATACTTTATCTAGCAGTGGAGGGACTCCGGACGGGAAAAGGTATATACCAGGAGAAGATATAAGGAAGAACAGATCGTAGAAGGTCATACAGATGGTCAAGTCGTCGTTCAGTATCCCCAGAGCTCGTCCTGCGATGGAACCAGCTCCTGCGGGCCGATCGATGGGCCCGTCGGCCGCTTTCTCGACGATGTTGCACGTGACTTCTTGCCCCAGCGCGATGACGAGAAGGAAGGAGCGACCTGGGGCACGGGCGGAATACCTTCGAGCCGCCGCGGAGTCATGGAGGGCTGATAGTGTCCGTGAGAGTAGGAGGAAGAAGTCATGCTAGTGTGCCTCGAGCTGAACGTCGCCGTCGACGGGGTCGAGTTTGCGAGTGAGCTGTGGGCGGTACTCTGAGAGCTGTATCGTCGCATCACAGCGGTCGAGGAAAGCGGCGGTGACCGATGCTGCCGATTTCGGCTCGAGCGAGGCTGAGTTGAGTCTTGCGACAGACTCCGTTGAGACGGCCTTCTTGTCTTGCGTTCATCTTCATCTTCGTCGTCTCCGTCGCAGCTGCACGAGGACGACGAATCCAGCACATCGACAATATTTCGCGGAGAACCCGTGTTGACAAGGGTTTGGCCAGAACCAGTCCTTCGGCTGCCAGATGCTCGACGGCCATCTGCAGACAGGGACCGCTTGTGGGCCTCGATATCGACCATCGGGTGATGGGGAACCGGTATCTCCGGTCTCTCAGAACGTACAGCGGCAGCCGGCTGTTCCAACGCATGCATGTATACAGGCTGCTCAGCCGCATTTGAACGAAACAGTGCCTTTAGACGGCTACCCTTGGGCATCTCGGAAGATGGTGAGTGGAAGGCCGGCGTATGTGCTATCTCGTTCCACGATCCCTCGTTGGGAGCGGAGATGGAGATGTCTCCAAACCGTGAATCCATGTCCGAGGAGAGTTGTCGTCTTTTCCGCCACTTGAAAATATTGCCAGACATGTTGACCGACAAGCACATGTCTAGTCTTAATCCATACACGGGCTTCGGGTGCGCTGAAAGATGGGACAGCCCTCAGATCGACCAGGCTGACAATGAAATCAAATCACAAAGAAGATCAAAGAAACAAAACCAAAAAAAAGTGCCTCCCACGTCACGTAAAAAGGTTTATAGAGAAACCTCACGAAGTCACTGCCGACCAAGACCGGTGATCATCCGAAATAGCGGGCTATTGTACTCGTTAGAGTACTAGAAAAATCTCATAGTGCTCCGCAGGTGAGTGAAAGTGACAATGAGGCTGTCAAGAGAGGTAACTCCTTCGGGCCAGAACAGGACTGCAACAACCAGAATAGGACCAGGCGTCTGGTCGCAGTGTCAAAGGTGGGAAGCAGCCCAACACACGAGGAATGTTGGTGGGTAGTGTAGAGAGACCAAAAACTGTCGGATGGGGTGCTGGCGAACTCGCTCCATTTTATCAAGTTGCCGCAAGCCGAAAGGCAATGGAGGAGAGCCAGGCAGGCAACCCTCCAGTACCAAACTGTCGGGACGGTGAAAGCAATTTGACAGGATATCAGAGAAGAAAAGAAATCATCGACTTGCTTAGTCCGGCGCTTGGTGAACGCAGAGTGAGGGCGGACCAATTTGGACAGAGAGGGGCCGGCCAACTGGTGTTTTTGCGGCGCAGACGGCCTCCAGCGCGACACCTCCGTCGAGGCGCCCGCAAGTGGATAATGTGATTGACACAGTCAGAGCACCCCTAGGCAAAGAAGGACAACTGGAATCCACTAAGACATGAGCTAGTGTGGATATTAAACCCCCTCCTTTGTGCTGAATGGCACTGCATGCACGGCCAACGTCAAATGATAGCAAACGCTCTTCTTACTTAGACCTCCACCTACGTGCCTCGCAGCAGCCGAGCATCCAGGATGGTAGCCATGGAGAATCATAGACGAGCTAGATTTCTAGGCAATCGCTGGGTGGTACCTCTTGTTAGCCTGATTTTTTGCACCTTTACGTTTGCCACTAATGAATACAATGGCAGGCATCACCTCTGGAGAGAGGTGAGACCAGAGATCACACCCCGAACATCCATAACCAATCATAGACGGCCGCAGTTTAAACAAGCCAGACATAGACAGGGGAGAGCTGCTGGCTCTGGCTGACAGGCTTTTGTCCGTTGCACTGCTTGATCTACACTGGATCAGATCCTGGTCGATTTCTTTGTTCGTCGAAGCGCCGGCGCGAAAGCTGAGCTCGACGAAATCCACGCACTACAAGATCCGCTATCACCAAATTTGGTGTAGTGTGGTGCGGGGTGGAGCACTGGAGTCACGCCGAGATCATACGCGTTCCATAGTTACAGTTGATCTCCCGAAGATAACCCAGAGAAGCTGGCGAGATCTATGCGGCGATGTTGGAAGGCTTTTGGTGCAGCATCGAATGCATGCACTCTTCAGTTATCATGCTGTTGGACAGCAATACAGAGCTGGCGAAAGAAAGAAGACAAGAACGCAAACTGTGGCACAAGTCACAGCGCAAAGAGCCTCCAAGGAGAAACCGATCTCAGCCGCGAGACGGTGACAGCGCTGCAGGGCATTGCCAATCAGATTGATGGTTAATCGCCAAAGGCATGCAGCGCACAGCTTAGAGGATGTTGTTATTGTTTGATTGCAAGGCAGACTCGGAAGTGCTGATCACCAGCCCCGCTCGCCTAAGTACAGACCAATCCGAGATCATTGCTGAAAGACAATAGGCTCCAATTCATCTATCCGGTTCCGTGAAGGTGAATCAATCGTTATTCGAACCTATCGGACGGCGAGCCGCCCCCCAAAGCGGTCTTTTCACGATAGCTTAGGGGATGTACATGCTACATGCAATAAGAATGGTAACGCTGTGGCAGCGTAGCTACTAGCTAACTATTGATCAGTGCGCTGTAGCCTGTTGGGCGGCAAGATGGCGACGGCCAGGCCCTAAGACTAAGACCATTAGTGGCGCTTTCTTGCCTGCGGACTGCGTCTGGCCGTTTCCAGCTTTCGGTCCAGTGTCCATGGCCCACGGACCCTGCCAACAGATCGCTCTCTAGTTTGACTTTCTCCAGTGTTAAGTTTCGGCGCCTAATCCCAACCGACGTGGCGCCGCAAAAAGGCGATCATTCTTGACTCTCCCGCGAGTGGACTCTGTCTGCCATAGTCTTCCGGCAAACCATCTTGGCTCGATTCTCCCTCCATGGACGGGAAAATTGCGTTGCTTCCCCTGGTCACAAACGTCAGGCTTCCGGACTGGACCAACATCGTATACGTACATCAGCCTGGCCCGTTAGCGGTTCCAAATGTACCAAATGATCAGCGGACCAGACCGGGGGGTCTCGCATGAATAAGAGAGGAAAAAGAACGCAGGGGGTGCCATCGGATGCAGAGCTAGCCAGGGATTTCGGCGGTTACCGGTGACTCTGAGCACGCTTATTGACTGTCACCCCGAGTGCCCGCCCTCTTATCACAAGCCTTTTCAACACTTTCAACAGACGACGTCGTTCTTTGCGCACGTTTAACTCATTTTCCTCGCTTTTGCAACGGGAGCGTTCCAAATCGACTGTTGACAAGGGGTAATTCTTCCTCCTTTGAATATATTTCTCTTCTTTTCTCCTGCTAACTGATGACGAGTGTGGATACAAGTCACGCCGGGGCTAGGGAGAACAGAAGAATCATCTGATGATTTCAAATTAAAAATGCCAAGACCAGAATTGATTGATTGGCTTCTAATCCCTGAGAGCGGGGTAACAAAAAGTAAATATCCTTTTCTTCTTGCTGCCTTTCCTCTGGGAGAAGGCATAACAAGTTGATTACTATTCACCAGCAAGTATTTGTTATTGACCCTGGCTCGTCCGCTATACGCCATACGGGAAAAATCCATTGAGAACCATGGTTCATCCTATCGATAGTCACAACGGCGGCCCGGTAGATCACCGTCAAACCTTGGAACAGCCCGCCTAACCACGCCAAGAACAAACCACTGAATGCTCTTGTAGGCTTGATTAAAGAGTTACCTGTATAAACCGTAGACGTAGCTGTAACAATGATCTGCTACTGTCCTTGCTAAGAAAACGAAACTGTTGTTTAATCACAACTGCAACAAGAAAGTGCCAGCATCGTGATGCAATCTGATGTAGCATTGCTTAGTTGAGCTCTGTTATACCCCATCCTCTTCTTGCCCTATGTTGGCGTGCGCACGCCCATGCTTAGTAGCTGTACATGTCGAATGTATGTTACGGGCTCTCTCACGTGGCATCGAAATCGATTAGTATTATATGCAATATCGATTGATCGGACAAAATCGATATCTGGAACTTCATGGACTAAATACTCACAGATAATACTGTTTCGGATAACCTATAACCCCCTGCGGGATTCGACAGTGGCCAATCCTGGGCTGAACAGCTTGATTTTAATAGAAGAAATCAGATATTGTCCATGAATTGATTGTATGGATCAGTAAGTTCAGACATGATTTGCCAGCCCTATCTATACTAATGAAAACATACCCAGTAGATGTATATACCCCGGCCCGGATTTTCTCCTTTTCTCGAGAATATAATTAAACCTTCAAAAAGAGAAACGCGTCCCAAAAAAGGAAGTTCCATCGTTCAAACCCGTCCAGTCAAAGAATTCCGTGGTCACCGGAAATAAAAAAAAGTATGAACTCCTCGCTAGTAAAACACACATACGCTACGGCAATATCGATCATCCCAAAACGCCTCGTGCTGGTTGGTGTTCAGCAGAAAAACCCTCAAAGAAACTCATAGATCATAGAAGGAACGCAGATCAAGAAAAGCAAAAGGCTCGTATGTAAATCGTAAGTGTTTAACCGGCGGACTCGAGGTTGCGACTTTGGAAAAAGGCTCATGTCTAGAAAAGTAGTGCATGTGTCGTGAGGGAGGCGACAGAGAGTTCCCAATCCCGATTGGTTACTGTCGATTCAATCTACATTGTGGTTCACAAATTCGTGATCAGTCGAGTCAAGACAGGCTTGGGCTTTCTTGGCCCTTTGAATGTCCCCCTAAAGCTTCCCCGCGCTTCCCGCAGCATTGGAGTCGGCGAATCAGTGTTGGAATGGTCGAGGCCCTCGGTGGGCCAGGCATTACGGCTCACATTCGTGCTCAACGAACTCGTCATTTCCATCGATGTGCTTCCTCTAGTGGCATTTACCGCTGCAGGAGCCGGACCGCGAGGCGGTGGAAGTGGAATTCCCGAAAAATGCAACGAGTTTCGCTGGTGTTGCTGGTACGACTGATTATCCATAACTGACTGCCGTGCTAGATCAATCGATAGACCCCGGGCTGAATCAATGCTGGCCTCCTGTCGGTGAAAGTTCGACGGGTCGTATTTGGGCAACTCGGGCTCGGAAACCTCAAAGTTTCCTTGCTCGAGATCAGTGTCTCGTCGGCGGTTGCGACGTTGTATCCGGAGCGACATCTCCTGCTGTCGACGAGTTTTCAAGGATTTTCGATATGCGTTTATGGTTTCGTAGCGTTTGGTTTGCTCGTCCCACTTGCGTTTTTTCCTGAGGAAAAACCACACACCGAAGGCGACTGCACATGAGGGAAATCATGTTAGGTTTTATGCCGAACGCAATCGAAAGACAAGCGAAGAAAACAGAATCCAGAAGACAAATGTGCTATACATACTTGCTGCGATGCCAACCACGCCAATTACCACACCGATAACTATCTGAGCCGTCTTCGATAACCCTGCGTGACTACCAGAAGCCCCGGCCGCATTATCTGCCGACGTGGCCGGGTCCCCTTCAGTTGCTGAATCAGGGGTAGTAGGAGCATCTGTGCCGTGAGGACTGTCCGCTCGAACACCGGACAGAAATGCTAAGCCGACAAGGAGCGTCAAAGCCGGATGAGATGGCGATATCGTCAACCCCGAACGTAATCGTGACATGTTCTACTGTTCGTGTTGACGTGACAGTGAAAAGATAACCCAATTATCCAAGGACGCCTAACGTTGTGATGTGTCTTTCGTTGTGTTCAGTCCTCCATCATAACCCGAATGAAGTGACCAGAGAGGCAGATTAGCCAAGGAGATGAGAGTGACACAATCCAGTTGCTGTTCCACCCAACCCCGTCCTACGCAGCGTCGATTACGACCGACCCTGCTGCAAGGATAGATTGTGGATGTATCACAGGGGAGAATACAAAGAAAAAAGAGAAGGAGGAGGAATCAGAGAAGAGCAGCACAGAGGGGGGCGGCCGTGGGCTTGCATAAGTAGTAAGGAGCCCCGAGGCTCTTGGTGCCTCCTCTCTGCTGCAGGAAGTCAAGTTTCATCTCGCGCGGGGGAAAAGTTATTTTAAGGTGCTCGAAACACGCACTATCCAATCTTCTGCAGATAAAATGGAGCAACGAACAGACCCTAAGGCGACCTGGGGTGGGATCCGGTCCGCAGAGAGGGCCATTGGGAGGTGCTGGAGCTGCCCAGTGAGCAACTACCGATGTTGCTGCAGCTGCTGTACAGCAGTGGATTGGTCCAGCGCTGTCATCAACAAGCAGAAGCAAAAATAACCTTGCGCTGCTATGCCAGGTTGGGTTGTGAAGAATCCAAAATAGCAACACGCGAGGCCGAGTGATTGGCCACGGCCGGACGGCGCCAAGGTTATGCAGCCGCTGGCATGCCCGATTTAGCTACTCCGAGTCTTTAGGGCTTGCCAGCGGTTGGCCGACAGCTCTCGGCAGTTCTCACCGTCTGTGCAACTGCGTTCTGGCTAGTCATACTAGCATGACTCGCTGGGTGGCTCTCCGTTTGGTTTCCTTCTTTCAAGCTGCAAGAGTATAAGAGGGGTTGGTGCTGGTGTCTACTAAAAAGGATCCCTCCCGCTGCATTTGCAATCATCGTGCTGTTGTCTGCTAACTCGCTTGCGATACTTCTCCAAATTCGCCGGCCAAAATAGCTGGTTTAGACTTCTGACTCGCACTGCAGAGATTCGTTCATAGTGGTGGTTGGCCAGCACTTGATGTTACTATAAAAGGCACCACGGCGCTAAGCGTACCATCCTATGCGGGTGCGACAGAGGTCAATTGCAAACAAAGACGGGCATTCGCATGATAGACTGTTTTGATTTTCCGCTTCAACGAGAAGGATGCCTGCAGTCGTCGATCTTACTAATCTTGGAGGTGGATGCTCCCTGCTAGTGGTGGTATGTGGCGCCACAGTTGTGCAGGAAATGGCTGGTGTATGATCACAGAGTAAATTGCGCGCATTATCTTTGACTTGATTAGGAACAGCATCTATGATAGCATTGTCGCCATTGGAGTGATAAGCGACTTGCCTGAAAATAGAATCCTGAGAATCCGCTCTCGGCTTAGTACAAGTGTCACCTACATGGGTTTCCCGGTGATGCCTGTTCAATTCAATTTCGATTGATTGTTTCTCACGCGGAAACCATCTGGAGCAGTTATTCACGCACCCAATCAACCGCATACCACGTATGCAGTGTGGCATCGGTTGCTAGTCACCTTCACGGGGCCGTGGTGATCGCCTCTTGCAATCTGGAAGGACGCATTAAAGACTGGTCCGAGCGAGACCAAGCACATGAAACGACGGGGTTGAATCCATAATCAATCAAATCACGGGGATTGGAGACATCATGACTTATACCAAGGCTGCAACGAAAGTAGTAATACAACCATCGAGTCTGTATACCTAGGTCTGCCTACAATAGAATCATTGTGAGGCAGTTATTGGGATCAGCGGAATATATTTTAGGGATCATTATGCGCTTGTGACCGTATATTCCCGTAAATAGTATAGGCGTGCTTCTATTTATGGGATAACGAGAGCCGGGTTGATACAACTCTGCATGTATTGCTTCGTGCATATGTTATCGCAGGGCATTATCGGGTATCCAATAGCATAAGTCATTATGCTTCGAGCTGCATTTCTCGCACATCGCTTGCTTGAACCTTCGGGTCATGAATGGCGAAAGTGATGGTTTGTTCGTTTGTGAATTGCGGATGAAGATATAGATGGTCGAATCGAATGACCAGGGAGGGCTTGTATTGCTGCTTCGATGGATGCTCGGCTCTCATGACAACAGCTATCCCAGGATACTGTGGTGTGTCACGCAATATTAGTTGAAACTGCAACCATTATTGTGTCGCAAGCAAATCACAGTATTCCTGGAATATGGACCAGGATTGTTATGGTAGACTTGAGGTTCCCATGTCCCTGCCCAAGCCACTAAGTGATATCACCCACATAATTTGCGCTATCCTTGGTATGCAAGCTTCTAAGAATAAACTCGCCCGCTGGTTTCCTAAGATAGCTCCACAGTAGGGTTGTGCGTTATTTAATCGGCTTTTTCACTCTGGTACATATATTGGCTATTGACTCCATAACAAGACATCATCCTCCTGTCTGGGTATGAAGACCAGTCGCCCACAAGTCCTGTTCTCGGGCAGAGAAGGGTGGAGTGAGCCCATCCCCTAGATTGCAGTCGAGTAAGACAGATTGGAGGCATCTGATGTTCATGGGCTTCATGTCTTCATGTGAGGTCAGAGAAGATGGGATGAACGACGACTGGCGGTAACAACTGTTGATAAATTGACCACGGTCATGGGAATGGACAGACAGCGGGAGACGCGACAGACGACCAACGAAGTCTGAAGAAAGTGACAGCACATCATGTGACCCAAAGCAGCACCGCATGAGCGCATGACACCTCCCGACTAAATCTCAATATAACTTCAGGTCAATAGAAAACCCTTCCCGCCATTGCTCCCGGGCCACTGCTCATGCATTCGGCTTATGCGGACACAGAGTGCATATTAACTGCTTTTGTTAGGTACGTTGCTACTGGTCCCGTGCATAGATTTATTTTTCCCGGTTACAGGTGACTCAGCTGTTGTCGTGCAGCGTACAACATGGTCCTGTACAAGGATGAAGACACCCGGTCGTCGGACATAACGCGAGTAGCGGGCATGATTATATCCTCTTTGCTGCACGTCACCTGTTGGTCTCAGATGTTTTGAATCGAGGGAATACAAACTTCATACGTTATATACACGTTTGTGCAACATATAGCGACCGTTTTTGAAAATGTTTCTCTAAGCGGCGCATATGGTTTTGACGACACCCTGGAGCACTTTGGCAACCCGCAGAATATTGACAGCGTCTGCAACACATCATGCCCAACCAGGCAAAAGTGCCCTTGTCACGCATGATAATTAGGGTATAATATATCTCTCGCCTAAGGGACAGTGAAATTTGCTGGGATGTTCGCACGGAATTTGAAGTGATTCTTCCTGGTCGTGATTTCCTCCCGATTCTGGCTAGGCTGGTTCGGTCGACTTTACCTCAAACAGCAATACTTACCACTTTTGATTGAAGAAAACAAAAACCACATATAGACACTGGGGGATGTTCAATGCTCTTTGCATTGAAGAAAATAACTTCTTGTGCTATCAATCGGCAAGATACGATTGCACTGGTGAATAAAAGCATCGCTTCTGTGTTCATGATACAACACAGCAAAAAGATTGAGACAAGTCCATGAAGATGAACATAACCAAGCTGAGCGAGCGTATAGTATCGTTATTCGGGGCAGATACCCTCTAGCCAGACTTGCACTAGCCGCGCTGCTTGGTTGAAGATGCTACAGTGGTACGCATATAGTCAGAAACATGACATGGAGCTAATGCTCGTTCTCAACTACAGGCTCGTGAAAGACTACAGGGACTGGAAACTCTTTGGTACGTGTGGCATACTGCTAAATGTGTTGTAGGTTGCTGTGGAGTTATTTTCCTTTTTTTTTTTAGCATTAATTACATATGCTTGCGCCGAATAGTGGCTACTGCTGCATGACTTTGTTGTGGATCACCTTCGCCTACCACATTCCCAGACAAACGGATCCCAATACGATAAGCCATGAGGGACAATCCAATTTGAAAAGTATTTTCCAACGCCCAGGTGGCCGCCCAAAGCTTATGCCGCATATTTTACCACGAAGATAGGTGGTTGAGCCCATTGACTCATCGACTTGCGCTACTTCCTTGAGTTATATGCACAAAGTGGCTGTTGAGCATCCGGTATTGTTCCAAGTGAAACTGTCAAAAACCGAGGGTGGCACCGCCGAAGGCCATACATCCGGAACGAGGTTGCAACAACGAACCCCGAGATTCGCGAAACCGTAGGTTGGACAGTGAATATGCACACGCACATCCGGCTGAGAAGAGTCTTATTTCTGGATCAGCCATCCGGACGCACGCAAGGTTATTCAGGCTGGCTGGGGTCAGTGATTCCGCTTGGCCATGATCCCAACCGGCTTTGTTATGGTGTATGCACCTAGAAACAGCTTGGGATGGACAAAATTGGGAATATTACGAGGATCAGGTGCCCAACTGGCCCCGAAAGTTGCATTCTGAATAAAGATTCTCAATACGATAATATACTGATTGAAAATAACGTCTAACATTTGTGACTTCATTTGATACATTCAGAGACATGGATGATCTATACTACTGACCCTAAAGCTAGTTGATTTCCGAGGCCATCATACATGCTCGGGCAAACCTTCAGCTGGCTACCTACTCTGCAAATGGCCGATAAACATCCAGGTTCCCGCTGGATGCTTCAAATTCGAGCTCGACTCCACAACCTACAAAGTAGACATAACCCTCTTTCAGATCATAAGATGTCTCTCCATTCGCCTTGGCTGACATCCGTCCCTGCCCATTTGTGACAACCAGAATGCTGGGGCCATTGATTGGTTGCATTTTCTCCTTTTCACCAGACTTGAGATGCGTTGCAAGAACGTTGAATTCGGAAATGGGCGGTGCGTATTCAATGGTCTTGCCATTTACGCCTTTATCAGAAGGATGTTTTCCCAAAAGTGCCTCATCCGGCTCATGTGGCCAGAAGCTGAGTGCTTCACAGAACAGAGGGACACTGTCCCGTTCTGGTCGCGGGCAGAAGCCGGTGTTGAGCACATTGTCTGACCGAGCCATGCATTCCATGATGTTGCCGGACAGATACGCATGCATGCCGTCTGCGGGCACATACACCGACTCGCCTTCATGCAGGACAAAGTAGTTCATGCAAACGACCGCGAGCAAGTTGCCGTTATCAAATTCCGAATATTGCGATCTCACTCGTTCCAGCATCTTGGGGATATATGGATACTTTCCGAAAGCCTTCTCCGGGAGTTTGATCAGTTCGTCGAGCGTCTGCGCCACTGTTTTCTCGTCGGCTTCCAACACGTTTTGTGCAACTCGCTTGAGACTCTCGTCGTTAAAGTGGGTTTGCGGCGATGGGAGGAACTTTTGTAATGGTTTGTTCTGGAATAGCTGCGTCAAATCATTGAGTGGTTTCCAGCCAGCAAAGAGCTCGAATTGCGTCAGAGCAATGGCAATCTCTGGTTTGTGATTCGTGTCTGTAAATTTCTCCGGGTCTTGCTTGTGAAGCTGTTCGGCGAGTTGGCGATCCGGGTGAATCTGAAGGGGGAGGGCTTTGTCCATGGATAAGATCTATCATAACTCAGTATGTCGCTTGGATTGGATACTCTGGTTTGCGAACCTTTGGTAGAAATGGGAGACCTCCGCCAAACTTGTCCACAATCTTCTGACCAACCAGCTCGGGGTGCTTCTTCAAATACTCCTCTAGTGTGTCACCGGTAGCTATCACATACGACGGCACAGTGGGGTATGTGCCCATCCACATCTATTTAAACAAAGATTAGCATAATTGCCGCAAGAAAAAGAGCATTATCACCTCTCGGAAAAGGGCTAACCTCGGAGTAAGTCTGCTTGTCGTCAATCTTAAAGTCGGTCCCAGGGTGCTGCGACGCAAGCTTGGCAGCTAGGGAGTCGTGGCCCTTTTTGCCCCAACCGTCGGTCTATACTATCATTAATAAAACCACGTTCAACATCTGGCCCAACGGGGCATGCAAAAATGCCTACCTTGCATTTGCAGCGCAGCTGAAGTACTGAATCTGATCCCATGATGGAATGTGTAGTTATTTGGCGATAATGTATAATCGGGTTGATTAATGTGAATAAAAAAAGAGAAAGTAGCTAGAGTTGCTTCAAATGTGTATATCAACAATGTGCTGTATTTTATAGCAATGAATCCTAAACCGATGAAACAATTGGATTCTAAGAGCTCGATGTCGTTGATGTGCTGAGACTATATTTAGGGCTTTGCCGCGGGCCGTATCATACATACGTTGCGATGCCGTCATATGTGGCGAGCCTTGCAAGCCAAATCCGGCTGGTAACCCTAACCTTATTCCATCTCCATCCTTGTTTACAATTGTCCAAGGAACGCTTCAATTATATTGGTCGAAATAAACAATACAGGAACAGACCTGCAATAACACGTTCTGTGCGCTTGTTTCGACTTTACGTAAAGAACATGGAGTTTTGTAGCAAGGCATATAGTATAACCTTGTGTTGAAAGACCAAAGGCTCTACACAAGCGCCTTTTCAATATTTTGCTATGGCAGATAACAACAGGGCTAGCATTTCACTAGTTCAACTAGGGAACTCAGGTTTACGGTGTAAGTGTAATCAACCCGGCGTTAGTGAGCGGCGCGTAGGAATCAATATGTAAGAGATTCTAGCCACAATATATAAAGGCTATCGCTGTTAAAGACATTGTTCAGTAAGCTCACCGTAATCTGTTCGAGAATGCAACATTTCGAATGTATCACTGGAGTTGCGGCTTCGCTATCTATATTTTCGTAATGATAGGCATGCAAGAAATAAGTCGTTTTTGATTTTTCTAATCATGGATATACCCGACGTGATAGGACATGGCATGACTGTTGGGGCAGCTATCTTGCAGCCAGAGCGTACAGGTTTGTACGATCGTCCAATCACTGTGTGAGGCTCTCTACAAAAATAAACCGAAGGAAAGGTCCTGAACTGGGCCGCAAACCCATCACCATGTATTGTAGCAACGCAGAAAATGCAAGTGACTAATTATCATTATCCAAACCGAGGAAGCCGAACGCCATGGCAGCCACACACGCCAGAACACCATAGATGATGAAAAATAACGCTAGGAAAATGAGAATACCAATCTCGACTCATTTCGCAATTACATGATCTCGTTGCAATTCGTTACCAAAGGTCGTCCTGGTCACCAACCATGTCTAGAGTCATCGTCCGGCGGCGTGAGCGGTGGACCGCTGCGGACTGAGACCTCTGAACTTCCCGATCTTTTTGGGTGGGCTTCGCATGCCCTCGATGTTGCTCAGAAGATTCCATGGGGATGCTGTTTTTGCGGGATGGTGTTGCTTTTCGGGCCAGAGTATTTGAGGGCAGCGTACCAGGTATCGCGTCTTTGGCGTTGACGACAAGTGCCCCTGTTGACGACGTCGGACTGGCTCGTTGGCGACCAGTGACCAAGACGAACTCGGTGCCACCAATACCAATCCGAGGCTCACAAGAGTGACTGCGTTGTGCTTGTGGCACCGGCTTGCGTTTGAGCAAGTGTTTCTTGATGCTCTTCTCGTCTTTTTCGCCTGGTTTGCTTTTGACGGAGTCCTGCAATTCCCGGAAATAGGCCTCGCTGGCGGGGACATAACGAAAGTTGGGCCGTAACTCTTGTTCTCGCTGTTCTGCTACTTCCTGTGCATAGTCTGGGCGGATTGGTTTGTATTCAAACTCGACCGGCTTCTCGTCCACCTTTTTGGTTGGGGTGTTGACGTTGGATGGCAGGAGGATCCGGGTCAGACGGCGACGGGCCTTGGAGTCTTTCTTCTCTTCTTCTACCTCTTCTTCGTCATTATCTTCCTTACTGATCTCGTCCGACCGCTCGCCGTCAGAAAGAAAGCCAGCATCGAGATGAAGCACTTCTTGATTGCGGTCTGCCACGCCCGGGACAAACCCCGGCCCATACAGCTTTTTTTCTTTTGAATTTGGACTATGGTATTGTGACCAGGCACCTTCGACGGGCGCGGTGATGGACACGTCGCCCCATCGGGCATGTAGTCGCGGGCGTCGATTGGTTTTGTGGCGACGGATGATGTCGAGCGATGTGTTGACAAAGGACGCCATGCTCTGTGTTTTCCTTGCCCCTTCCTAAACTGTCTTGCACGAGGCTTGTGATGTCGGTGAGGGTGTCTACTAGACCAACAGGAAGTTTCATTCATCGGTTGGAGGATGGTTTCTGGCTTAATGCCGGCAAGAACCAGTCAAGGCCTCGCAATGTATAGGAAGGTGGAATGATTCGGAGAGAGGAGGATCGAAACGGAAACAAAGAACCACACCAACACTCAACCGTATCAGAGAGATCTTCACTCTAGAAGATGATCCGATCCGAGTGAAGAAAGATCAGGATTCACCAGGGCGTTGGCGCAAAGTGGCACGATGGGATGATCATATATGTATACGCTACATACAATGACCACGACTGATCGGGGCACATTCAACCCTGGTCAGCAACCAAGTGGGTCGACAAAAGAAAACGCATACACATTTAAAGAGACACTACAAATGTGCAGATTACAGATGATCAAAAGAATCGATCATTGTTGTGTCAAAAGTCAGCCTTAGCAGGCCCGAACCCTGCACCTCGATGCAGGCTTTACCTCTATCGGCTCGATGTCGTGGTGGAAATGCCAAAGTGACACAAATTTGGACCAAATAAAACATGCCTAGAAAGGCATTTTACTGGCCTTGAAACCTGTCCTGTTTCGTAGTGTGCTTTTTTTGGAACGGGAGATCATGAGCAATCATCATTGTTACACGCTTCAAGATCTCGATTAACTTCCTCCCTTGTTCAACGTTGAACTAGCTGGTCAAGTCAGGCTCGAGCGACCAGTGACAGGTTCGATTTAACGCCCAAGCAAGTTATTTTTGGCCGACTTTCCTCCTTGATCCCCCCGTCAGGACTGCTCTTCGATTCCTCAAACGACGACCACAATGCCTGCCTCCTGGTTGGCTGTCGAGACATGTCTGTAAGCGCCGGGGGCGTTGGATAGCGTCCGCCTTAACCCTAACTACCTTAGTCCCTTAATCTCAGCAAAGTCACTAACTCGAACAGTTAAGTAGTTAATTAATCTAAAAAAGCTCACCCGCTCTGGGATCTCCGCGGATCTGTCTCACCAGGACCACACTTCTCAGCCAAAAAATCACCAAGACGAGGTCGATCCACCCCGGGGGGTTACAACCGTCGACCAATCCAAGGCGCTACTATAAGTTAGCAGAACAATGCAGTTAACAATGTTGTTGGTCGTATGACAGATCTGACTGGCTGTCACGAGTAACACATGCAGCCGAAGGTTCTGTATATGAAACGCCCGATGAAATCTATAGCATGGACTTTCGCGAGAACAGCGCCGCTTTTTTAATACTCAATACGGAACTGCCTCTTCCTCCTCTTCTTTTTGAGTTTCCCTCGTATTGATGACTACGGGGAACCGACTTTCTTTCTTTCTTTTCCTGCTGTACTTGCAGAGCACAGTCAGGAAATCTGTACTTCGCCTTTGAGTTACTGCCGTTTCGGGCGATGATCGGCCTGTTGCGAGACTCATGATTGTGGTTTTAATATGGAGTCAATACATAGATTATGGTAGATCCCCGGGGACATAACGTAATGACAATGGTTGGGTCCCCTCCAAAAGCAAGTAAACAATTAGCAGGCTGCGTATTTACTGTCTATATGATGTATGTACAATGTATGGTCAAAGGAAGACCGAAGCAACAGGAAATGTCTATATACAGAGGAGGAATTCAAAACGAAGAGTGATCTTGCCCGAAGCCGCTTTCACGCTCCAAGTCTAGCAGCGGAACCAAGGTGATTCTCATCATGACTACCCCTCTTTTCTCCATGATCTCGCCTCATATGAGTGGACGGCCAAGTCATCTGCCTCCAATAGGAAGACATCCATTGCCGCCGACCCGGACAGTCGGTATCGAATCGGACAGCAAAGGACAAGCCAACGCATGTAGCGTAAAGCCAGTCGTGGCTAGGGTGGCTTGGCGCCTTCGCCAGGGCCCCCGTGTCATCTGCTCCTGCTCCTGTGCCGGGCCATTGCTGTGATAATCAAGACTGCTGAAGATCTGGTGTAGCCATGAACTGACAAGGCACTGCGCAGGAGAGATTTGCGGGCTGCACAGATGTTGTATGCATGACTTGTTAATCACCCCATGTCCTTGTTCTGGTGGCAGCACAACAGCAAGACGGTACGACAACGGCTGCAAGTTGCGAGGTTGTAAAATTCAAGCCACACGATGGAGTCTTCCGTAACCTTGATTCTCGAGGTCTGAGCGCCGGTGTTGTTGCTTTCCATATGATTAAAAGGTCCTTTATATCTCGATCCGGATTCCATCGTCTCTTAGGGACGATGACTGTAGTGACGATCCTCTAGCTGCCGAAGAGGAAGGCGGCTGTGATCACCCTCCGTCAGACAGTTGGCCCGCACTCGTGAGACGTTTTGCAGGTTTATTCGCAGCAAAACGGAGGCGTATGTGCCAGTGTCCACGAGACCCC
This sequence comes from Talaromyces piceae, assembly GCA_001657655.1. NCBI lineage: Eukaryota > Fungi > Ascomycota > Eurotiomycetes > Eurotiales > Trichocomaceae > Talaromyces > Talaromyces piceae. The sequence goes on along the minus strand of JNNX01000004.1, from coordinate 2,124,011 downwards.
TGCACAATCTAGTCCTCGCAAGACGACTCTTCACCGTGATGTACGTGGTGTACTGTGTATCTGAGACATATGCATCCGCATGCAAGCCCAATTGAACGGTCCTCTTTAGCTTGATTCGACCCAGCTCAATAATCGCAGAATCATGTAGACCTTCTTGGCAACAATTTCACATCATGCCCCTAGTGAGCGTGACTTTTTGACTGCAGGCTGAGATGGAGCAGGCGGGATGGATGCTATCTTGACAACAGAAGATCGACGAGAAGCTGCAGGGCTGGACCGCCTTGACCGAGGAGAACTAGGCTTGATTGATGCCAAGGCATCCGTCCATGCGGAGCTATAATTATGTGGTGACTCATCGTCACTGTCTGCTCCTATAATGAAAGGATTGACATTGCCGGAAGTAGTGGGCTGCGGATGACCCCATCGCTCCGTTCCTGTCGACAGTTTCTTCTGCTGCTGCTGCTTCTGTCGGGCGACAGGGCTGGCTGGTCTCGATAGCTCAATGCAGCCAACCGATAACGAGCTGCGGGTTTTGCTTAGGTTGGTGCTAGCTCGGTTCTTGGACGTGTGTTGTCCACCCCTGCTTTTTCCAGATCCGTGACTGTACGAGCTTCGTCTCTGAGCAGCCCGTCGACTGGCTTGTCTGTGCTCATCAGATGGCACTTGACCCTGGCTGGTCGTGCTTGCCGAACTTAGAGGCGCAGGGACGGGGGGACTGAGAGCGACCCGCGCTCGCATAGTCCGTACCGCAGTGTCCAAAGCCAGCTCAATGGCAAGATGGTTTCGGACCCTCGAGATCTTTGGCCACGTTGCGCGCTCACCGCTCAAGCAAGTCTCCAAGATAAAGTCGGTTGTCGGGTTCTGTAGTATACGCGGGAAATGGGAATACGGAATCTCGGGAAAGATGTTGATATCACCCGAGTATTTCTGACTCAGGATGGACGCTGTCTTCATAAACTCATTTTGGAAGATGCCCATCTCAGACAGCACGGTCATCCGATGCAGCGCTTCCTCTCTGGCAAGATTCGTCATGGCGTTTAACCATGGAGAGCTCAGCCAGGGCTGCCGGCTCGATGCAGCTCCCGGCCCATCTTCCTTTGGAAGAAAAGGCACGACGTGAGGGTTCACTTGCGACACAATAAAGTGGTTAACATTGAACATCTCAGACAGGCGAGCCATCGGCAAATCGCCGTCAACCGACCCATCAATCCAATTGCGTCGATCATCGTGCCAGGGAACCGTCTCGCCGGTGAGCGGATCCTTGGCCATGAGCACTGATGGCGAAAACACCAATGGGACCGAGCAGGACACCGTGCTATGAGTCGTTAGCTTTGCCTGGACCTGGACAACAAACCAAACTTACATCGCGGACCAGATCAGCACGTTTGGCGCGGTGATATAGTTTAATAGCCGCGGCAGCTCGTATAGCCCGGCGCTCGATATGCAGATATTCAAAATCTTCCGCGTGCGATTGTAAGCTTCGTGAAATGTCATGTCGCCCAGCCAATTTCTCATCACTCTTTCAATGTGGCAGCTATCGTATACAGATCCATGCTTGAGAAACCGAGCTAGCTTCTGCAACGGCGGAAGCTGTCTCCCTTCTCTTTCGAAGACATCCAACTCTCCGTAAGGAAACGCCTTCAAGACTTCCGGCAATTCGTCGTCGGTATGCGCGCAATATATTGATGCTACGATACTGCCGGCTGATGCGCCAGAGATGATCCTTGGGGCTAGCTTCGCTTCCCAAAGTGCCTTGACAACGCCAACATGGTTCATACCAAAAGTGCCTCCGCCCGACAAAAGCACGGCACTGCGTCCAAACGCCTGCCGTGCTGACAGCAACTGGTCCAGAATATATTGCATCTCCACAGCGTCGCAGCGGTCACTCCCAGACAGATCAAGCAGCGTGGTGATCGTGTCCACAGCCGTGTTTATATACTGGTCAATCAAGTTTTTGGTCCCGACATGCGTATGCTGATAGAGAGTGGCTTCGCTCATATTACCGAGATCTCGACTCAGGGCTGTTCGGATCAGGAACAGCATGCGGGGGACATCGCAGCTGATGCGAGCATCCTCCAGCTGTTTCATCCTTTCATGTACCAAGCTTGAGTTGTATTCGTCCGATTCACTCGTTTCTTTCCAAGTGTTGTTTCCTTCGAGCTCGTCGAGTTCACTGGCGCAAGTGCACCACTCATCGTAAGACACGGCCTAGTAGGGTGTATTGTTGTTATTATTATTATTTTTATTTCGATCGGCAACAGCCGAAGTAAGACCGCATCTTTACTTACATTGCGCATCTTCAGATACAATATCTGCTTTCGGTCCTCCTTCCGCGTCTTCTTTTCCCGTTCGTCTCTGGAGAGCCCATCCCGGTAGGTGTTCAGGGTTTCACCAGCCCATGAGACAGTGTCGCGTACAACAGACGAAAAGGCCGCAAACGAGGCGCGCTTTCCCAGACGCGAGCGAGGAGAAGCATTTTGCTTGTAGTCGACCTGTTGCAGACTTTTTTTGCGGTGCAGTTGCGAGTGTATCACCGCAGGATCGCGGAGAGTGGTCATAGTAGCTGGCTCGTACCCGGAGCCGAGATCTGGGGACGGCCGGTCATCCGATCTTGGTGGGTTACAGAGAAATGGTTATCGATAGATGCCGAGATATGACGAAAAATCATAAAGAGTGAAGCGAGGTAGGATACTATGAAAGTGATAAAGATGGCTGAACTTATCCCCAGGTAGAAAAATTAAATCGAGTGAAACCGGAAAGCAACCATGACCTGACGATGACCGAGTCACGAGGTCTAATTTTAACGATCCGCTGGGGAAGGAGCCACGATTTGCTGGGGGAAACTAAAAAGAAACTACCGGCCGGCGGGGCAGTTTCATCTCTTCTTTCTCGGCCTTAATCCAAAAAGAACTACACGTATTTTCTTATCAATATCATATGTCTCTACCGGTTGTCCGCCACTGATATTCATCTATCCGTTCTCGTACAGATCACGGCCTGCGGTCTGCGAATACAACAAGGTTGCGTGCGCCAAGAACGACGCCAGGCAGATCTTGTCAGATGGTCACTGCGGCCCCCTATCCCCGCACGAGATCGTGAACTGCCGGGGTTCGATCCCTTCTCCTTGTGTCATTCGATACGTGATATCTTCTGCGAGCTCTGTTTGAGAGCCTTTTCTGAGTGGAAGAACCATGTATGCTTTTTCCGTTCGTTGACTTTTCTTATATTTTCTGGCTTCCACGATTATTGGGTTTCATACATCATCCATACGAGTGGGCCGCGGTTTGCCCAATCGGGTAAGTATACAGGAATGAGGTTTGTTCACTGCACATCTCCTTGGCTGTCTGACCGCTTAAGTGTATCTGACCAAGCCGGAATTTTATTATATTCTCGAGTATCCATTTGCTATTTCTTGTGAGTCTCGGACTTGCGCTGATATGCAATGAAAAGCCTGGAAGAACAAGGTTACGATGACATGTGAAACAGTGCATGTGATGGAATATCTGATATGTTGGATACACAATGCTCCGGTGATTAAACTATTAGTTTCAGCATATACCGAAACGCCGACCAACTACTGGTTTTCAGATGTTCTTGAATTGTTGGATTCCTGAAAACTGCATGTAAAGATGACCTTCTTGATGCAGATAACCCTAAAAGGAGAAAACAAGAAGACCAATAAGTAAAATAATACAATATTGAGAATACATTGTGACAGTAAGTAAAAGCTTATGCTTTAGTCCGAATTGGGAGTGGCGTAATATCCACCGGCTTAGAATTATTCTCCTCCTCGTCTTCGTAATATTCATCGTCCTCTTCCGGCTCACCCATGACTCTCCGCCACAGACCATCCCATACTCCCTTCTTAGTGGCAAGGCCACCAATCAGGAAGATGGGAAGCTGCCAAACGCTGGCCCAAAAAAGGCCTCTAGCGGTTCCCTTGGCGCCCTGATGCTTCCAGAACCCATAGGCTTCCTTGACCATCCAACCGTTGGCAAGACTGCTGCTGACCAAAAACCAGTTGTTCACGAATCCGTACGCCCAGAAGGCAAAGGAGATGGGAAACATCAAAATCGAGTAGCGGAGCGCCACTCGCGCGTTCCGTGCCGGATTCACCCAGGCCATCATCTGGTGGCCGGCTCGTTTGTATTCGTCCTTGATAAGGTGAGAGAGCGAGTTGAAATGCGGGAATTGCCAGGCAAACAACATCGAAGCAAGAATCCATCCCCCGATGCTCCCTTCGCTGAACAGCATGTCTTTCCAGGTATCGTGCCCGGTCGTCGCAGTCTGGCCCGCGGCAGCAACCCAGCCCATCATTGGCGGAATCGCGCCCACTATGGCCCCGACCCATGTGTTGATGACATGTATTCTTTTCATTGGAGTGTACACAAATCCGTAGAGAATGATATTAGACGCAGACAAGGCTGCGACAGTCGGGTTTGTGCCCATGTAGAGCATGCTGACGCCTGCAATGCCACTGACAATCGCGAAGATGATCGCGCCGCGGCCCGATACCAGGCCTCGCACTAGGGGCCTATTCCGTGTTCGTTGCATGAGAGCATCGTATTTTGGCTCAAAAAACATATTAAAAGTGTTCGCACTAGCGCATGACAGAAACGTGCCTGCCGTCAAATACAGAAAAGTGAGAGTAGAGGTGGATAGGGTGGGAAGTTGAACGATGGACGCGTCGAGGGTGAGTAACGAGGAAATCGGATATAAGCCATATGCAGACGTCGTCGAGAGGAGAATCAAGACGGATAACCGCGGTTTCGCAAGAGCGAGATATGCGGCCAGTTTGCGACGAAGGGAGGATGTAGGCAGAGTGGACGACACGGCTGAAAGTCGAGCAGAGGCGTCTGGGGGTAGCTGTTCTTCGGCTGCACTCTCTCTAGCTTGTTCTTTTAACCGTTTGCGCCTCCTGTGAGGCTTTTCTTCTGTGATTTCATGAGCAATTGCATTGCTTGTCTTATCTGCTGAGGCTGCATCGTGTGTCGACGTTGCTTGGCCGTCACCAGTAGATGATAGAGATGAAACTATGTCCTCTCTTGTATTCAGTTTGGCCGGTTGACGAGAAAAAAAATATTCCTTTCGCAATGCACCTGACACGCCAGAAGGTCCATCAGCAGCACCGGATTGCTGCTGATATCGGGAATTGGTGAAGCTCCGCCGGGCAGCTGCACGGCCTGCAATCGACAGGCATTGCGAGCACACTGCGACCGAGCTCCCGCCCAAGCGAGGCCGCAGCAGTGAGGAGCGTAGTATCATGGCCGAGCAGAGTGTTCAGAGCGTCGCCATCTCATTCTCGCAGCATGGTTGTATGTGTTGAGCGTGGGAGACCAAAAGGAAAACAGCCGATCCCCGATTTCTCTCGGGCCCGCTGGGGCCGGCCAACCAATCACAGTGCCCCATTATCATCAGCCAGTCCTGTCCAGGATTCCAAGCATAACTTTTTTTTGCGGTCTGATCTCCCTCTGCAGCTGAGCGTTCATCAACGTCTACTGCAACTACCAAAACAAATATACTCAGAGTTGTGATCCAGCTGGTGCTTTCGCCATCGACACAGCAAACATGGATACCATCCAAAACGTTATCGTCGAACCGCTCAAGCCTATTCTCAAACCTATCAGCTCCGCCTTGCCCGAGCCTGTCCATGATGCGATCATCTCGCTCGTCGGCTCGCCGTGCCACAGCACCCTCTTGCTGGACTTGGACGTGAGCAAGGATCCCGAATGCACTTCGCTGGCTATCTCCAAAGCACTCGGTCTCGCTATCGTTGGCGCCAGCGCGATCGTGAAAGTTCCCCAGATCCTCAAGCTGATCAGCTCGCGCTCCTCGGCCGGCGTCTCCTTCGCTTCCTACGCCATGGAGACTGCTAGTCTCCTCATCACGCTCTCCTACAATGTTCGCCAGCAGTTCCCTTTTAGCACATTCGGTGAAACGGCGTTGATCGCCATCCAGGACGTGGCCATTGGCGTTTTGGTCTTGACGTTTGCTGGCAAGCCTGCTGCTGCCGCCACCTTCATCGCCCTGGTCGCGGCGAGCGTCTATGCTCTTCTATTCAACGAGACCCTGGTTGATGCAAACACCTTGTCTCTCCTGCAAGCCGGCGCTGGCGCCCTAGGGGTAGCAAGCAAGCTGCCCCAGATTGTTACTATTTGGAGTGAAGGCACTACCGGGCAGTTGAGCGCATTTGCGGTATGTGTTTTTTAGGTACAAACTCGAAAGTTCTTTTGACACTGATTTCATTCCTAGGTTTTCAACTACCTCTTCGGCTCTCTGTCTCGTATCTTCACCACCCTTCAAGAAGTGGACGACAAGCTCATTCTATACGGCTTCGTGGCCGGATTCGCTCTCAACGCCGTTCTCGCCCTCCAGATGCTCTATTATTGGAACAGCCCTGCACCCAAGAAGAGCGCTAAGAAACCCAAAGAGTCCCAGAAAGCTGTTGGCAACACTCCGGCCGCTGCTTCAAGCACTGGCGTGTCTCCCAGACCTGCTGGGAAGTCTCCTTCCACACGCAGAAGAGGTTGATCTATTCCTTTCGTCTCGTTTCAAGAGTCCTATATCCAGTATCAATGCGAATTTCCATCTTCGGTCGTAAGATCGTATAATAAACGTTTGCGAGAACTAGGGTGAACATATCGTAGCCTGAACTTCTGGCCCCAAGGGTCGTCAACCAAGCAAGTGCATGTTTAGCGTATCATTCAGAAAGCCATTATGTAACCGGTAGTTCCGGTAGTTCGCGATCGAAGGGATCTCATTTCACTTGAGATTCTGGCTTTGCTCCGGTCATCATGTACCGGAAGACATCGGTCAGTGGCAAGGCCGGTGAAGCAGCAGTGGTTGGCTCTCGATGTTTTTCACTGGTAATATCGAACTCGACACCTGACCCTCCCGGACGGCGATGAACACCAACGACTTCCATTTTGTCATCTTCGGCATCTTCCTCGTCCTCCTCTTCCGACTCTTCGCTCTCGTCGTCTTCGAGCTGCCGGCTCAGCCCAGTGACCACGTTCTGGATACCGGCCTCTCTTTCTTCGAGGGTATAATTGCCCCCCCAGTTGCGTCGCCTAGCTTCTTGATTCGCTTCAATCGGAGCCCATGCCCATAGTTCTTCCAATTCTGCATCTGTGAGACCGCCGCCCTCCTCGCCGGACTTTACCCCTGCAATGCGACCCTTTTCAACCCAGTCTTGGACGCGAGGATCTAGTTTGGTGCGAAGCAGTTGTTCTAGAACGCCTTGTTGTGTGGCGCTAGGGAAGGATGGCGCTGGGTAGGCAACTAATGACGAGAGAAGTTCATGGTGTTCGGACAGCTGAGTGGAGATGTTGCTGAGATTGTTCGAAATGATACTAGCCTGAGACTGCAAAGAGTTCCTGTGTCACCTGTAAGCATTGTGATTCTCCTGCAACGGGCTGTTATTCCGGTTCATACCACGAAGGCAGCGGGTCGCTCTGTTGCAAGCTGCCCGTGAGGGAACCCAGCGAATGGGACAGCTGCAGCAGTCGCTGGCGAGTCTGCTCCAGCACTTTGATCTGGCCCTCATTTATCCCCGCCATGGCGAGAAGTCGTAACTAGTGTTTTGAGTTGATGAGGACGGGGAGTTGTGTACAAGGACCAAATGATGATGGACTGCTGAGTGTCGCCCGCGTGGGATCCAATCGTAATCGATCCGCTCTGCCCCACTGCTTGGGACCAACTAACGTTGCTCATGGTGCTACAACCAACGACATTACAAGTTCTTCATATTGTTTCTGTTTCCCCTGCTTTATTGAACTTCTAACCTCCCGTTCTTGTCTTCTTGTGCTATTGTTGTTGCCATGGCGAAGCCCACGCATGAGTTTTATATACCATCAATATATGATGGCACTCGGCTCAGTAGCCGTATCTACCACCCCAGCACACCACAACAATCTGTAACCAGAGGAGCCATCCTTGCCCACCCATATGCTCCCCTTGGAGGAAGTAACGATGATCCAGTAGTGTGCTCCTGTGCTGCCGAGCTTGTCCGGAAAGGATACGTTGTGTTAACACTGAACTTCCGGTACCATACATTGTTTCCATTGTGCCCACGTCAACATCTATATTAATATTTTGATAGCGGTGCAAGCGATTCGGGCGGCCAGACCAGCTGGACTGGAAGACCGGAGCTCTGTGATTACATATCTGGCTATGGGTTCATGCTCAAGTACCTCCAGCTCCTTGAACGGTCAAAGCCGATTGATTTGATTCTTGGCGGATACTCGTATGGAGCAATGATGGTGTATCACCAACCCAAACTCGAAGACATCATCGCTCTCTTCAGCTCTCCAGAGATCAGCGCAACCGTCAGTGAAATTTTTACAATAGCCAAAGGTCTGCTTCAAAACGACGAGAACGTGACTAGCGCCAATACATCGCGGGACAGCGTAGACGCTGATTGCGACTTACCGCAAGCGACAATATCGTATATAATTTTATCACCAGTCCTCTCTCTTGCTTCTGGGTTCATCACACTCTGGGCAAATCTATCGCACGTGTCGATCCAGGGCAAGCAAGTAACGACACCGCCACCAGAAGAACAGCTTCCCAAGCATCGAACGCTGGTTGTCTATGGAACCGACGATATGTTTACGTCTGTGAAGAGTTTCAAACAGTGGACTGCGAGGCTAAGCAATGCCCCGGATAGTCAAGTTAGGACTGTTGAGATACCGTTTGCTGGCCACTTTTGGCTGGAGCAGAACTTCCATGCGCAGCTGCGGAGAGCCATTAGCACGTGGGTAGACGATGCGCGGTAATCTTCGAAATGGGACGGATGAGCACCTTTCTGGGATGCCATAATTTCGGTCGGGCAATTTGTAACCGGTGAACGGAGCCGGTTAGAGACGCGTTCATGCTTGCAGCCAGCCCGCTTACAGCTCCAATTCGGCCAAACATGTTGGGGAATGGATTGCCACAGTGGCCCATCTGAGATAGTGTGACTCGAATATGCAAATCAAATGACTGGTAGTACAGTCAAGACAATGCATGAGCAGACGAAGTCGGAATAATCCCAATATCGAAGCCGGAGAGATACACACTACACAACCACTTGTTATCAAGTGGAGAGTATTATTGGACGTGCACATTTTACTACTCCACGATGGCTTGCATGCTTAGTGCGCCAGCAATTAGAGAGACTAACAGCCATTGAGTCCGAGGGGTTCTCGTCGTGCAGAGTGCACCGTTCAGCTGGGGTTGAAATTGCCAATACTCCTGTGAGCTCTAGGCTTTTCTCTACTATACACATATTCACATGTACCCATGTTTTAGATACAATGTCAGTATTTTATATACAGTTATTTTACGGTAACAAAAATCCAACTCCATGCATGTAACACCCCTAAGTGTCCCTAACAACGCAGTTTCAACAACTGGCAAAATACAACACAGTTAGGGTTACGGCAATGCATGTGTTGTTGAACATCTAGTCGCGGGGAGTTCATGTGCTGTTACGGGTGACACTTCAGGCCGAATAGTATCCTTAGTACAATTACCTGCATAGCCAAGTTGTTAATTGTTAACACTAGAGATGAATATCAATAAACCGATATTGTTGGTATTAGAAAGTACCCCCGTAGTATAAACACTGACAGACTATTTCTTCCTTCACTTTTATGTTGATTCTGGAGCGTCTCAGAGTAGGAAACAAGAAAAATCTCTTCTGTTGTTGGCCTTGAAACAAAGGAATCTCCATTCGTTCTAGTGTCGCGCTTGGGGTATTAGGGACCGCTTCCTCATAGAGTACATTGCATCCCATATTAAGCATCGTTGGTATGGACGGAGCTATATATTATTGCATGCGTTTGTTTCTCGGAGAGTGGAGCGCCCTGGAGCAAGAAATGATTTTCGAACATGCTTACTTTCGCAATTCCATCTGTCGCCGTTGGCCACCATGCAATCAGATGTAGATCTGCGTGGCTTGCATTGATTGAGTCCTGGTCTCCTTTCATATATTCGTCTGAGACTGCGTTCATGGAACTTTGGACCATCAGATCAACACGGCAAGAAGACTGTATACCGGAGCGTGCATATTGATCTTGCACGTGTACCTGCAATTGAATCCATTTTGGGCATTGGATCATTGCAGTTTTGAGAAAACCTTGGTATCGAGAGTCTGAGTAGATTGGATCTGGAGTCAATCCATATGCGAACTCCAATCTATATTGATTTTACACTCACAAACAGAAAACAGCTCTATTAAAAGTTCGTGCCGTACTTGTTTAGAGACAAAAAAGTTTTCGTAGCCAAGAATGGAGCACGCAGGTTGTGTTTCGATATCTAAGCGGTGCTCTCCAGACAGTGCCTTTGCACTGTTCAAGGTAGGCTTTTTCATAGTACATGCTGACGTTCTCAGTCATATCTCTGAAGCTGTGGGAGGGTGTCGCGCTTTCGTAAGAGCCACATGTCTGCAATCTGCTCTGTCATCATTATCGTTAACATGCTCATAAGGGTCATCGTCGTTCCTAAATCAGACTTTTCCGTGCAATGGTATGGACTGTCTAGGATGTGTCAAACCAGGGCAACCATAAGCACAACTCTTTAGCGCCAATATTGTGTCATAACTAGAGCAAAGTCTGGTTTTGTACCCTCCAGCCGTATATCACCGGCAGCTTGTATTCTGAGCATCGCGTGTACCCTTCTTAGGCTCACCAGCTATTGTCATTAAAAAAAGTCTTTGGTAGTTGACATTTGTTGATCAGATGCCAATGAGAGCACCAGCATCGCGTGCCGTAAGATAGTAAGCGCCGCAGCCCGAAGTTTTGATCTTTGCTATTTTGATAGTGAAGAGGTCATGGCTTCTAGGCAGGACGTATCTCCGACTCCCCTATTGGTGAAAGCTACTAAAGACGCTGTAATGTACATGTCCACCCTCGTGTCCCACGGCTTTTCTGTGAAAAAAGGTTTCTCTCAATCAGGTAACGAAAAGCTTCAGCGCAGTAAATTCTCGTACTAGCAACAGACTCGCCTTATGCCACCAGCCTCCTCGGATGAAGTTTATACGCTTCTTGTTTTGATAGCTGACGATTGGCATAAGCCATCCTATATCTTTCAATCAAGTAGTTCGGTCGAACTCAGGGCAATGTTAGATGTATGTATATATCATGTACTCTCTGTGCTCTCCTAGCAGTGAACGAAATCTGGAATACGTTACAACTGCCACCGGCATAGAGGCGTCTCGTACACCAAGGTTTATTGCATAATCAGCAATTGTAGCGGGGAGTCTCCTTAGGACAGCTGTAGATCGGGTGCATTCATTCGGGACAGAAGTATCCTGTTTTCCGGGGCGAAGGTGAGCTGTCTTTCCAATGTCACATTTTATGGTGGTTCCCATGTGATTCGGACGGTCATTATGTACGCTTTGCTGCGGCGTCACGACCTGAAATAAGCGATCATATCAACTCAAAGGTCTCCTTCGAAAGTTCTCGAACGTTCTCATGATGATGGAAAACGCAAAGTTCCGAATTGAAGGTCTTCTGGAATATGTCTCGATAGGCGCAGTTTGTTTAGCTTATGCAGAATGCACCTTTACAAAGGAAATATCACTCGAGTGAACCTCGTCTCCTTCAACTTAGAGTCAGAGTCATCTTCTAGAAGATGTACACTCATTTGAAGTCTAAACAAGCAATACATCCCATATTGCTGTGATATCGAAGTCCATTGGTTGTATGCATATTGAAGATGCACCATTCAACGCGCAAACTTTTTAGTTTGGCAGTGATTTCCACAATTAAACATCTGTTTTCAAAGCTGCATGAGTTGCATAGGGGCTCCCAGCAGATTAAAAAAACCCGCAAATGGCTTAAGTACGGATTGCTCATCCTGTCAAGGTAACGTTCAATCACAATGACCGCGGAACTGTTATCAGATCCAGAGCGGAAAATTGCGTGTATTTGCTGCTTGATTTTGTGCTTGCGCTGGTGTTTTTTGCATTTTCTGGCTAGAATCAAACCCAGCAGTAAATCATGATACGCGGTGTGCTCTCCGAACATCATGTTAGTGTATTTCCTGTATTGTGACCGCGTCATTGGGGCATCTCAATTCTCCAGCTGTGCATATGCTGTCAACACGCGTTGAGAGTGCAGCCACTCTTATAAACAGATACACGGCGATAACTGGCTACCCCAGCACCACATAACCCACGGCATGGGTTCTGTCATCTGTTGGTACAGTAACTCATCTCCTCGGATACATAAAGTGCACCGACATCGAGTTGCAGAAGCACGTCATGGAGCCACTTAGAATAACGTTCCTTTGGTTGTCGTAAACGAGGAGGGTCGAACGGAGGACGTCGTCCAGATCAAATCCGGTCTCTCCCCAAAACGTGAAAAGAAATATCCGATTTATTGTTATTGCTTGCTCCGTGTGGGGATCAAGCTTGCCCGAGGGTTCCATGTAGATAACTAGCTTTGATGAGACATATTTCAGGCGCCTCGATCACCTCAAAAGCCTTCACTCTATAGGTACTTTGTTGAAGAAGTAGGGCTGTAGAAGTGTTTGTGGTGTCCATGATTCTGAAACGCATGGCTGTGGCTGAAGTTGTTATATCTAATCGTCCAGCTTCAAGTCGTATCCCAAAGCACCATTCGCTATTCGAAAGCACCATTCGTGAAACATCTTAGGAAGGTTTCCGTGCAAAGTAAAAGAGGCGAGGTCGGGCTCATTTTTCTTCACTAGACACTCGATTCCCCAAGAGCGCTGCGTGAATACGAATCCGGGAGTAGACCTTCGAAACAATAGACCTGATCTGTTTCCGATGCCACATAAAGGCGATAAAATGCCTCCAGATCCAGATAGCTCCTTAACAAGGACACGATCCTCGTGTCTTCTTCCAGTACTGCATTGACTCCTCTGCAACGCCTTCTTCGCTGGAAGTCACTTGCAGACGCAAATCAGGACTATACCAAAGGCTCCTACTCTGGGATCATTTGGCTGTGTGACGTATCCTTGTAATCACCAGCCCCTGCTTTAGGTTGTAAATTTGGCAGACATTTAGCTAGGCTAGCTGGCAGAATATAAGCGGCATATCCAAGAAGGGGGCGCATATTGTTTCACGACCCATCCGAGTGGAGTTTGTAGTTGTGTATGATCATTGCCCGCATTGTTTATTTCCGGCGAAACGTATGCACGAGTCTTGTTCGCTGATTGAAAGCTTCTCTCATATCGGCCGGTTTCGCCATTATCAAGAGAGTTGCTCATTTTAATGACATGGATCAGCGACCTCTGGCGAGTCACACAACCGGTAAATAATTCTGGTGGTGGCTGAGGGATCCGGAGTATATTTGGTCGTCTGAAACAAACAGCCACGATCCGCCCCTTGGCCACATTTCAGAGAGTGTGGGTTGCTCGTTTTGCCCACACTGGATGTTCTGTAAGATCTGGGAGCCCCCTCGACGAAAATCTGGGCGGTTCATGTGTCCTTGCCGTTTGCCCAGTAGTAAGAGTGTCTGATAGTAGGTTAGAGAAGGTCTCCAACAAGTGATAGAATACAGAGCGTTATCATACCTACTATCTAAAAAGCGGTACCAATACTCTGTGTCATGGAGACCAGAAATTTAGCCTTATGAGGTCCGTACGGGACATGTGTGGGATATAGACCGGATAACTGAAAACGCACCATCATCGTACGTACTTTTGTACGCACAGAACCAGTTTCGGGGAAGAGAAAGAGAAGAAACTGGGAGCGCCAGGGAGGAGAGGGATCTATATAGTCCGAACCTGGAAGAACGGCGGTCAACTTGCTTGGAAACCTCCACATAACTGAATGCTCAAGCCACAATGGTAGTATATGATCCTAAACAAAGATAGACCACAATCTGAATCATGTTGCCACACTCTCCCCGAAGGCTTGATGCATCAGACTGCTCGCTGCTGCATATCCGCTCGGTGTGAAAAATGGACCTAGCTCTTGTTTCAAGACTTGCCAGTCTTGGGGAGAACCCAGACTTTACAGTTTCGGAACATTATTCAGTCATTCCATATGGAGGGCGCCGGCGTCGAGAGCTTTTATTATCGAGGTTTCTTTCGGGCTGACTTTACAGCAAACATGCCGCCGGAAGCAGTCCCCCGAGAAACTGGACGTTTCACGACAGATCGAAACCAAAAATTGAGAACTTCTCAAGCTCAGATAGCTCTATTAAAGCTATTTTTTTTTTTTTTTTTGTATCATCAGCTCCTACAGGCTCGCGAGTCTAGGTCCAAGACATGATTGGCTTGACGAAGATGATGCCGGCCAGACAGGTGCTGTCGGTGCAAATGAATTTCGAGATCTTGATAATAACTACAAAGCTTCAACAAACAAAGAAAGGGGGTTGCGTCTGATATCCAGATATAGTCTCGATGGATGAAGCGAACGGAGCTTGTGTAATAGACGAAAGAAGTCAATGTGTCTCTAAGCTGCAGGCTGAGTGCTTTCTTTTCCTTTTTTTTTTATTTTTTTTTTTTTATATATAGACTTTACTTCAGTTCTCACTGAAATCTGTAAGCCGAAAGTTGCCGGCGCAAGCTATTGTCGATAGATTCTCTCTCCGTCGATTGTTGTTGACGGTGAATTAGGGCAAGACGGGGATTTCTTGGCGAACCACTTGAGATCTCACTGTGCATAGCCGTCACAAGTCTCCATAAATCTTTTCGTTTGAACAGAAAACGACATCAGTGTTTCTCGACATGAATACTTTCCTCGGTGATTAACGTTGTTAGAACTACGTGGTAACCAGATCCTACGATAGCTCGACTACGGCGATTCATAACCCATTCGTTTGCCTGTTCAAAGGTTGGCTCCTGTCAGATCAACGAAGAGATAGCCCAATACGAAGCTTGACGTAAGACTAGGGCTTCCTTATTTCAAATTTGACTGGCTATTATCACCAATATGAGGCTCACTGGCTGGTGGCTTTTTTATCTTTTGACTATACGTGTTCTCTTATGTGGCAGGCCACCATAGGCCAGTTCCTCTTCATAATCTCCGGATAGCGCCGATCCGATTCATCAATTAACCCGTGTTAAAACTTGAGTTGTCTAATCAATTCAGTTGAACATGTTATTGCACCAAATCTCGCCGGCCAAGTCCACTGTTTTTCGCTTTTGTGGAGTAGTACCCCTTTTGAGTATGTGTTTAGTATTACTATTGACATGGTGCGGACCTTGTACCCAAAGGTCCATCCATACCTATCCGCGTCTAATTGCTGGCCCGGAAGACATGAAACACCTCAACTGGCGAACAGCAAACACCATTGGTGCTAACCCTTCACCGAGGGGGGCAATCAAATTTGAGGTGACATGTGTTTCATCATTGCCACCATATTCCCATTCGACTAGCGCAGATAAGATGTAGATCTGTCGCAGAAGTGCGGTTCATCACACCATAGCAAGAACAGCTACGAGTGCCAAGAACATGTCCTACTTATGACAATGGATTCCAGAAGGAAATCCAAAAGAATCCGGGATAATTATAATAGATGTCTTCATTGCTCAGTAGCCATAATATGTTCATCTGTCTCACCAATGACCAGCATGGGGACAACCCGGTATTAAATCTCCCCCGTCCGATCCAAAAACTCCAGTAGAATTCAATCGTCCCAAGATGTGCATGCAAGTCCCAAGCAAGCGCGTAAATGCTAAAACGAGATAGAAAAATAGAAAGCAAGTAAGAAAAAGGCCAGTATTTCGGCGAAACTGGGTGAATGCTGTAGAGAAGTGTGATGCTCAAGCCACCGCAAGCCTGCGTTCAAGGTAGTTGACGATGCTGCATAAAATGATAAAGGAAAAAGTGGGGGAAAGCAAAGAAGAACAGATAATCAACGACTGTCAGGAGATCTTCTATGTGAATGAACTGCCGGAGGCATAAACACGGCTGACGGACGGTTTACATGTGCCATCGGAGGGGGTGTGATAGTCGCAACACTATCGGCACCCGTTGGTTGGTGTTCTAGTTGCGGATAGTGAATGGACGAGATGCTGTTCCGATAATGACTCCGCATTGACGACGCTCTTGAGCGAGAGAACATTGACGATCCGCATGAAGAATAAGGCGGTGGGGGAGTGTCTCTCGTATCTGTAGAGGTATGCCCGAAGCTGCTGGGAAACGAGTACGCTGACGAGGCATCGTCCATCGTTGCCGTTACGGTCGCACTGCTGCTTCCGGTGGAATTGGGCTGAATGGGAGGCGGAGGGCCTTCAATGGACTGTCTGTTCTTCTCGTCGGCGAGACTGAACGAGCCGGGCCGCGGACGATGAGCATTGTTCTCCAGGGTCTTTTCATGAAGACTCATCGGCCGTGCCGTGTACCGGGGTAGAGGTACCACCGGAGTGTACCCAGAGTCTACCGAGTCATATTGAGGGGGTTGCTGGTTGTCAGGCTGTCGAACAAAGCCTGCTCCGGGGTCTGCAGCGACTTGAGTAGCTGCATGGGATCCCGATGAGCCGAGACAGCCACAAAGTTCTGGCATAATGGCGATGTCCGTGTGGCCCGGTTGCTATCCAAAAGAGAGAAGAAGGAGGTGCTCGGTGTTCCTCAATTCCCAAGAGCGTGTTACACTAAGCCCACGACTCTAGAAACGGTCGTTCTAATCGCGAAACGCAGTGAAACGACTTTACTAATGGCGTTGTACACCTCAGTTCAGACAGCAAAGGCCATTCCGGGACAAATTCCTGCAGAACGGGTCCTGGAAATCCAGGCTGTGTCGAACAGCAGGGAACTGTGTTTCGCCCTGCGTGATAAGGATATGAGAAAAGGACAGAGAAGAGCAAGCGAAAGAGAGGGAGACGAACAGGACACCAGGAAGAGGACGAGGGGTGCTGTGCCGGTTTGAGGCTGAGCGCGCGTGTTCCAGTCCTCAGGCACCAGAATTCCGGTGATCCAGGGCTGTCATTGGCTGGACATGGCCGGATGGGGCCTCCCCGCCCTTTATCGATATAGGTCCTGGCCTAGTCCCAACAGAGTATAGCGCAATTATTTTTTGCTGCGGATTTCCTCGAATTCCCCCGCCTCGCGAGTCCTTGGGCTGCTTTCACTCCCGAGAGAAAAGAGTATTTGAATATTTGCAGAGTTGGTTCTTCCAGGAGGTCTGTGGACTTTGCTGCCTCTCCCTTGCCCCTCGCCTAATATGCCGGCCCTCCCCGAAGATGGCGACTACATAACGATCGCCCAACTGGTCCAACCGCCGACGGTGCCAGTGTCGGACGACCCATCTCGCGAGTTTGTCAAGCGAGTCGACCCGTTCATGTTTGGCCAGCGATACCTTGAAGAAGGCAACGACATCTTCAAGTACAATGCCTGGGATCATGTCGAAACAGACGACGACTATAAAGCCTACGCCGAAGTGCAGTATGCCAAGCAGCGCGAGAACCCCGCTTCCGACTTTCACAAGAACCTATACAACTCCAACCCGGCCAAGTTCTGGGACCGTTTCTACAAACAGCACAATCAGAACTTTTTCAAGAACCGAAAGTGGCTGCAACAAGAGTTCCCCATCCTGGCGGAGGTGACGAAAAAGGACGCAGGGCGCAAAGTCATCTTGGAAGTCGGTGCGGGAGCGGGCAACACGGCTTTTCCGTTGGTCAGAAATAACGAGAACGAGGAGCTCATGGTACACGCGTGCGATTA
This sequence comes from Talaromyces piceae, assembly GCA_001657655.1. Lineage (NCBI taxonomy): Eukaryota > Fungi > Ascomycota > Eurotiomycetes > Eurotiales > Trichocomaceae > Talaromyces > Talaromyces piceae. The sequence goes on along the minus strand of JNNX01000004.1, from coordinate 2,106,388 downwards.
TTCGAAGAATGCGGTCAAGGTCATGCGTGAAAGCGAGTATTACGACAAGAACCATGTGCGCGCGGATGTGTGGGATGTGACGGCCGAGGGAGAGGACTCGTTGCCACCGGGTCTGGAAGAAAACTCGGTCGACGTGATCATACTCATTTTTATCATATCTGCCCTAGCACCTGATCAGTGGAATGCAGCGTTGAAGAACATATACCGGTTACTCAAACCGGGTGGGTACGTTCTGTTCCGGGATTACGGACGCGGTGACCTGGCGCAAGTACGATTCAAAAAGGAACGATACCTCGATGAGAACTTCTATGTCCGAGGTGACGGCACACGGGTCTATTTCTTCGATGTGGAGGAGTTACGAAAAATCTGGAGCCGCTGGACACCGGAAAAGGGCCTGCAAATGGACGACAGTCAAGAAAAACAGGACGCGGAGGATTCTGCAAGAGGGTCCGGGAATGGCTTCGAGGTGGTCAACCTAGCCAAGGATCAGAGACTACTTGTCAACCGCCAAAAGAAACTCAAAATGTATCGCTGCTGGCTGCAAGCCCGGTTCCGGAAACGAGTTGCTGGCGATGAGCAGGACATAACACCTGAACAGCTGGCCGAGAAGGTTGAGACTACGTTATAGACTGCAGTTGAATAGCAAGGAGACTTTTGATTCTCTTTTTCAAGATACCTTTGTTGTTCGGTGTACAGGTGCATCCAGGCGTTTCGTGTACGATTATCACAGTTCTTTCCTATACATGAATTCTGCACATCTTCCATGTCATAAAAAGTATATATAGCCAGTATTGAAGACTCTCTAGGAAACGGCACTCTAGCCAAAAGACAAACACTCACAGATACTGCCGCTTACGCAGCCGTTCATACTGAAAATCACCCTCGATTACATCCCAGCCTCTCGGAGCCGGATACAACGACGGAAAGCCGACCCTGCTTCTTGGCCGCTTGCAAAGAACCCTGCCATGTCCACTCAGCCCATCTTCCAATGACACCTTGACGCTCTGGAATCGATACGACTCCGGCAGCGGCAATGGCTCCCTCTGCGGAGTATTCGACCAAGACGAAGACGGCGAACCCCTCGAGATGGTGTCGAATGTCGTTGATGGCGGGGATTGTGCCCAGTAGAAATTCCCCTCCTCCAAGTCAATCACTCTCTCCGCGGCGGCGGCAACAGCGGCGCCATCCCAGACCACCTCGCGATGTGGCGCAACGAGCAGCAAACGAACGGCTGTTCGGCGCGTCGACGGATTCCGGCATTTCAGAGCTGTGTAATACAAAGGAGCAATAAGACCGATATCAGCACTGAAATTCAGCGGCCCGAGGCGACAATTCTTCATATCGAAGTCGTACTTGACGGGGAGGTTTCTCATCTCAACTAGATCGACGGCCTTGTCGATTAACTCCGAGAAGCGGTGATTGTTCTTGTCGTAAACCATTTCACTCCATGATCCATCAAACAGAGGCAAAGTGTCAATCATTATCTGGGCCATAAGGTAGTAGACGTGCAGAATGACGAGGCCCATGCCTCCGCGGACGTCCAGAGTGGGCAGGAGCAGATGAGCGGACCGCTCGTACACCTGTCCCCAGCTGTCTAGCCCCCGCTGTAGTTCATTCCTCTGGCCCAGCAGCATCGCGATCCGTTCCAAGGACAGAGCACTCGCATGGGACTCCTCTGTGAGATTGATAATATCATTCAACAGCACTTCTAGATGCTGACGGCCTTCTTCCAAAGTAACAAAGCTCTGTGGATGGTCGTACTTTGTCTGGTATCTTGCATCTTGGCCGGTGACATGTAGGAATCGCGATGGGTATCCGAACAAGATCGACTGGATGTTCATCCGCGCCAAAGTTTCGAGCAAGTGGTCATCCACTGTGTTGGGGTCTGGTGTGCGGATCACTGTGTTCTTGAGGGCCGAGTCATGATCGATTCGCTGCCGTTTTAATGTCTGAAGCACCTTGATGCCGTGGTCAATGTGGATGTTGGCAGCACTGTATATGCCTCTCATCAGTTCAATACAGGTGAAGAGAATGCACGTAGTCAATGCAATCTGCACAGAGCGATGATTTCTGTTTTGCAAGTGACTCTGTAGCTGAGCAATGGATTTGTTATAATGCATCAGCGCGAAGCGATCCCACTTCTCCATTTCCGCATCACAGTCCAGATACAGAGTATCCCGCTCGTTACGCATGGTACTGTGCAATTCTTGACTCCGCTGAGTAGCCGCCAAGGCGATAGTAGCATAAAACACCGCGGGCTCCGTTGACGAAACCTGGAGCACGATACGATCCCAAAACCCGGATTTAAAAAACCCCGGGATCTTCAGCATCGTGCGCAAATGGTAAAACTCGAAGCAACTCGATTCGTCCTTGCCAGCCTTGGGCCGCAGACAGTTCGTGTCCGCGTACGGAAAAACCGGCCGGTCATAGCTCATGGCAGAAGTTCGTCGTCGGTCGCGAGTCTTTTGTGACGGGAGCGACTGGCGAGAGCCGTAGTAATTCCCGCCAGAGCCCCAGATGCCATATCCGTCGCATGTCCGGCCGGTTGAGACGCAGCGATCACAGATTGGACGCTTCTCGTCGCACTTGACACGACGTGCTCTGAGGCGGTCAGGTCAGCATCGGCATCACGACTTTGTAGCCGAGAATGTGAGATGGCTACGAACTTGCAGGTTTTGCATCCCGACTTGACCCGTTTGATTCCTTTCTTGCGGCCGTTGTAGGAAGCCTCCAGCGACTCGGCGGGATTCGCAACCATGATAGAAGGCTATCCAGCTACTTGTCAGATCTGCTTTTCTGTGTACGTCAGTCACAGACCCAGAACATACACATGAACATAGATAAAATAACAAAAACACGAGTATATAGAAGATATCCAAGTAAGAGAATCAAAATAGAACCTGCAGCCATCAGCACCGCAATGTCATGTCACCACCATTGTATACAGCTGCGGTTCTCCGCTCGCGGCTGATGATTGGCGGCGATGCTCAGCAGGAACCGTGAAATCCCATTGGCCAGATCGCATTTTGCGAGCTTTCATTGGCCAATGTTGATAGCGTTACGGAGCCAACACTAGCTTATCTTGACTAGCCAATAATGTTTGACAAAGAGTCGAAAAGACTCCCACGTGATTGGCCTTCTTCTTCATGTATAGATCGCAACAGAGTAGATTGCTGCATGCAGACCTATAAACTGCCATGATCAAATAGGAGCGATTGGCAGCATGCCAGGAACTATTTGGTGACAATCCAATAGCTTATACAGGATGTGCTGGACATATTGTGAGCAAAGTCGGTAGGGCAATACACTTGACTCTCGCGCGCATCAAACTACGAGATACGATACAGACGGTTAACTCTTGTTGATATTTTGTATTTTGTTTCTAGGAGATCCCAAAATCAACTGGGATACAACTGCAAACAAAACTTTGATGTTATCACTGACAGTGATAGAGGGAAATGGTGAGCATTGTCTTGCTGGCTGATAGGTTGGTTCTTCTGCTGAGATTCCGACGGAGACCCACTCTTCTCCGGCCTGGTCAACCAAACCCGCAGAGGCGATAATTTGTTGCTTCAGTCCAGTCTCTGCCATCAATTATTACTTGTGGGTGTTTGTGACATTTTTTCTTGGGTGCGCCAATTCATATCTCAGTTGCTTCAGATAGAATTGTTCAATCGATTGTATACAGTCTATTCAGCTCTTTTCTGCGGGGGGTTTTTACAACATCCCAACGATGAGGAATCCCATGCGCCCTCCAATCCTAAGGAGTCTCAGTCGCAAAACCGACAAAACAGCTTCAGTCATACCAGCCAACGTCCAAAACCTCACCACGCATCGCTCTTTTACAACGACATCCTTTTCACCAAGATCGCGCATACGGTCGCCCTTTCTCCCGCCGCGAAGCAACCCTCCCTCGTGCCGCTCATTCATCAACCTCTCTCAGATCATCGAAACCGCCACCAAGAACGGCGGAAGCAACAACACAGACCAAGAAATCCGCACTCTCCACGCAAATCGAACGTTACATTTCCCTCCCTCTCCGCTATTTGAAATTATCTCCTCGGTCGAATCGTACGCGGAATTCCTCCCATTCCTGACTGCCTCCACGGTGACCGCACGCGACCCGCAGACCGGGTATCCATCCCAAGCCTACCTGACAGTTGGGTACGGGCCTTTTAAAGAGACATTCACATCGCGGGTAACATGTGACCGGACGCGATGGATTGTCGAGGCACGGAGTGGTGGTGGAATAGGCGATGACGGTCAGCCGGTGCCCGGCGCTGATGAAGGGCTCTTTAGCCATCTCAGCACCCGATGGCAGCTTGTTCCGCAGAATCCGACGGCAGAGGCGGAGAATACGGAAAGTCAGACTACGCGGGTTCAGTTGGAGATTCGGTTTCGGTTTCAGAATGCCATGCATACGGCCATGATGGGGGCGGTGGAAGATAAAGTTGCGGCGGTGATGATTGAGGCGTTTGAGCGGAGGATCAAGGAGCAAATGGCATTGAAGCTGTAGAGTGGAAGACCATGTTTGCGGGGGGTGTGAAAGTGCATGCATAGCAAGGCGTTATCGTTATCACTCCATAGCCACCTGTCGATATGTATCATAGACATCGCAAGACAAGCATTGACACAGTAACGGTTTATTGTATATGTTGACATTATAACAGACAAGGGTCCCAGTGCCCCGATGCAAAATCTATTGTACATGGAGAAAAGAACTGCGGAGATTGCATCACAGAGTCCTCGAGTTCAGCCGCCCGCTGTAGCCCGGCGACTGTCTGTGCTCATACTCGACCGCTTTCCAGTCCACTCTATTCCACCAATTCTCCAGATACTCGTCCTTGTTGAACCCGTAATCAGGCAACCACACGTGTTCCCACGTGTTGACGCAGAGAAGCGGCGTGACTTCTATGCCTCCGGGAGCAACATTGACAGGACCGGCGCCGTCCGAAAAGGGAGCGTGTTGGTACCAGCCAACCTTCTTGGTGGAAGGCGCGGCCGGTTCCGTGTTCATGTCGACGGGCTGCTGGCGCGCGTACGCTTCCGAGTACGGGGTGCCGGCGTTGTAGGTGCAGACGATCTTGAGCAGTCCTGTTGGGTTTTGGGACACGAGCCAGACGAAGCCGTTGCCGAACTGGGCGCTTGCGGCGGCCAGGAAGTCCTGCTTCAGCGATTCCGGGGACGATGCACTTTCGCTCATGTCATGTGCTAGCTTGGTAGGAATCGGAACTTCGACGGGAGACTACGGAAACACAACAATCAACACTTAGTCGCCAGATCCTCCGGCTCCGAAACAGGCGGACAGGCTTACCAGACGTTGAAAGAAAAAGTGGTTGTTGTGAGCCATGGAGGCATAGTTGAAAAGAGGCGCCATCTCTCGGCGTTTGGCATACGTCTTGACCAGAGTCAGGGTGTCCTTCTCTGCATCAGCAGTGTCTGTATGCCCGGCAGCGTTAGCTATGATAGCCCTCCCCCAGCGCAGCCAGCGTTTCTTGGGTCTCACCTTCCGTCAATTGATTCAGTTTCTCGATCAGGTAATGCTGATAGTTGAACCACGATATGTTGATCGCGTCGGGAGACAGAAACCCTTCAATGCCATGCTCCTGAAAAGTCCGCTGGTTCACCAAGTAGGGCATCGAATGGAGATTGCGACGATATTGCACGCGGCCACGGGCTCCCTAGCAGCGGTTTTCGGGGTCAGTGGTAACAAAACAAGCACGACGCGCACACAGGCGCAGAGCGGCAGCGTCTCACATGGGCAATGGCAGTAGCAGCGCGCAGAGTGCTCTGCGGCCGTCGCAAGAGTGGCTGTAACATTTTGTGGCAGCGAGAGATATGATTGGGGGGAGGATTGGCCGAGGAAACAAAACTGATAGTCGAGTCAATAATTTGATGTTTTAGAGCTTGGGGAGAATTTCTGCCGCTGCAGTTGCCTGCCCGGGACTAGTGCAGGCGGAGAGCCATGCAGCCAATGATGGCGCAGAGACCGCGCTGGCCAGCGGGCTTCTCCAGACGCTAAGGCAGCTTAAGGGGACCATCGAGCAGCCTCAGCCAAACACTCGAGGTTCTCCTACTGTGCTCGGCGCTTCGCTGCCCACTCGACTGTTTCATCAGTCTACAAAAATAGCCACCCAGAGCCTGTGGTTGCGAAGAGTCATGGTCTTCTGCGACACCTGACAGCCTCTGTGTTCTCGTGTCTCCGTGTTTTTTCGTCTCTTAGTGCTCCGGGTGGTTCTACACATGACCATGATGCTATTCTGGGACCTGGAAGCCTACAGCAATGCAACGTCTTCGCGCCCTGGTGGAGGCCCTCTGTGGGAGATATAGCATGGCGTGTGTGCCCATGGCCTGTGGGATTCGGGTTTGCTCGCGATTTTTGGTTCTTCATACATATTATTCATGTCTTCTTCTTGTTGGCTGTTTGTTCCTGCACAGTTTCCCTAGTGGTTAATCCGGAATAGATTTTTATTTCTCTTATTTGTCTTTCTTGGTTGATTTGCAGACAATACAGTATCTCTGTATCTCTGCTTCTCCCTCGCTGACGTCCATCTGACCTCGGCCGCGATGGTGAGGTGCGGTACAGTCTTTGCTGCCGTGGTCGCTGGCCAACTGAGCTGGTTCTCGTTGGCGACGGCTGCATCTATTCACCTCAACGATCTTTTCTCCCGCACAGATTCATGCGCAAGCGGTTATAGCTCATGTGGAAGCTCCTATCCTTCAGATTTCTGTTGTCCGTCAAGCTCGAAATGTCTTGGGCTAGATCACGGTTCGTCGGTGCTCTGCTGCCCGGCCGGTGTCGACTGTACTTACATCCAGCCCATCACCTGCGATATCCAGGCCCAGAATGCCACTGCTGATGCGTCCGCAAACGTCAAGACCACCCGCCTGTCTGACGAGCTGTCGACGTGCGGTAGTGCGTGTTGCCCATTTGGGTATTCCTGCGTGAAGAACAGCACCTGTGTGCTGGACAAGTCAACCTCATCAGAGGCATCAACGGCGGCCGCGGTGTCGTCGTCTTCGTCAAGAACGAGTGCAACGGCAGCCTCGGCTACTCAATCCACCACCACCACCACCACCACTTCACCGACGGTCACTGCTACTGTTTTGCTATCAGCACCAACATCGGCAGCATCGGCAGCATCGGCAGCATCGGCAACATCGGTAACAGCAGCGACCGTTTCTTCTGCTCTCGCGTCGTCCACCACCACAGACGCACAGATAGCAGCAACCTGTCAAGAGTTTCCTGTCAAGGCAATCATCGCCGGTTTCTTTCCGGGACTAATAAGCGGATCCCTCGCAGCCGCCATCTTCTTCTTATGCCGAAGGAGGAAAAGCAAACCCGAAGAACTGCTGACGACCAAGAAGGAAGCAAAGCACATTTCCCCGCGGCCAGTGCCTCCTATAGCAATCTCAGATCCGATTCCGGCGGAAGACAGCGGCTTCCGAACCGACTTCCTCTTGCAGCGGTTTAGCGGTCGATATCCCAGCAACGCACGCTCCAAATCCGTGCTTCACAGAACTGGAACCCGAGTCAAAAGCTTGTTCGGTTCGAGCGAGAGTCCACAATGGAACAGTGCCCCTCCTCCGCTGCCGCCAATGCCTACCCAAAACCCAGCTCCTTCTACTCCACCGCAGCAAACAAGTCAGCCGTCTGCGCGCCAGCCTAGCACAGAGAGTATCAAAGTATATTCTCCGCCAAACATGCTAAACTCCAGTCCCGCGCTGCGCCCCGGAGCTGCTCGCACCGTTCAGCAAGAACGTCCGCAGACGACGTTCAGCCAGGTGATGGAAAAAGTTGGCTTTCAGAATTCCAACGGGGACCCTTACTACAGGGTCACGGAGACGCCAGCGCCTCGGGGAGGTAGTCCAATGTCCAGAATCTGAGGAAAGAGCCTTCCCTTCACTTTCCAATACAGACTCATCTACTTTCTTTTGTTCTATACCATTGTTGAGGAGGTGATAATACGCGGAGAGAGAGTATGCGTGTGTGATTGATGATTGGAAGGTAATACTGCATGTACTGATAATAGATATATTAATTCACCAAAATAGAATGATATCACAGTCTTTACCGTATACAAGGTTTTTCCGAAACCGTTTGTTTCATAACAGTATGAACGGAATCTAGTCAGCCCAAAAGGCCAGTAGTAAGGGCTGCGTATTTCGAAGATACCTTACTCGAGGCTGTCGTATCTCGCATAGTTGGTTTATTACATTACAACACTTCCACTTGAAGGGTTCCAGAAGGCGACTTATTTCATGGGAGATATAGTGTGGTTGTTAGGGCTCAGGAGGATCAGGGCTGATGTTGTATAGCGGACAGCCAATCCCAGCCGAGCCAACTCCGCATGGACACCGCGTCCCCGGTACTCCGCCAAGCTCGGCCGTCCCAGACATCGACAAACATCAACATTTCCAACATAAAAGCTTCACACCCAGAACAGAATGACATGACAATGTCAGCCGAGAAAGGAGGCGCACTCGCCTCTGGGGAACCTGCTGCTTCCAGCGCAGCCAATTCGGTCTCTTCTGTGAACAACAGCACGTCCGTCCCGAAAACCGCAGTGGTCAGCCATGCGCTCCCCCCGGAGCCCAAGGACGCCGTCTGGAGGCGGACCAGGGTGATTCTGTCCTTTTGGGCAGTCATCATATTTTTAGGGCTGCCGGTTTGGTGGAAGACGACTTCAATCTATCGGGCCTCGCTGCCCCTGGACGAGATGATGAGCTGGGCGGATGGCAAGGTATGTGTTCTTTGGTTTTCTCAGCCCTTCGCGGCTTTCCATTCGATTGGGGACCGGACTGATGATGGAGTTATAGGCATGCAAGCCTAAGTTTCCGCTCGAGATCCTTCTTCGCACACCGTCAATACCGCTTCCTGAAGCACAAAACCTGCTGAGAACGACGCAGCACGCGCTAGACGACCTCAACGAGTTTCCAGTGCACCACCTCCGCCTCAAACTCGCGGAGCAACAGACGAACATGGACAGGGAGGAACAGCGAGAAGACCATGTTGGACGAATAGAACATCCCGATACCGCACTTCTCGTGAACTTGATCCCCCGGGATACTGCTACGCCAACGTCCGAAATCCACTCGTATTCCCCCCGTTTGGATATCTTCTACCCTCCGAATCAGCTTCCCTCTGCGACTTCTTCAAACTCGCCGTTGATTTCTTTTATCGCAGAGGAGATCCAGAAGATTTACATTGAGGAAAAGGCGACCGTAGCGCACATCTTGGGGGAAAGTAATATCGCACTGGGTTCGTCGCCTGCTTCCGACCACTCGACCGCAGCCAATTCCATCTCGCCGGAACTGGCAGAGCGCGTCAGCACGAGAGTGGCAAAGTCTCTCAAATACGCCGAGACATACCACCTGTCGATTTCACTCTTCACGCCCGGGTCTCAGCCGTCGTCATGGGAGATCGAGGACGCCATTGAATCGTTCATGGCCCCGGTCTTGAAGGCATTTTCGCCTATCAGCAATTTCACCGTCAATACCCAGGTTCAGCTGTATGCTTCCTTCTCGCCGACTTCGCCTTTGCCCGAGTTTGACGAGGCGACTCAACAGTGGGTCTTGAAGCAAGAGGACCTGAGTGCCTTTATCAACGCCGCAGAATGGCCCCTGAGCCCGAGTATTGGCAGCGGCCCTACCATCAATTTCGTCTTGTACGTTCCTGCGCCCACCCAGTCACCGCTGGTGATCAAAGAGAGCCAAGCAACCAGCTGGATCGTGCCTCAATGGGGCGGCGTCACGATAGTCAACCCTCCTCTGGCAGGTGGCGCTGGCAACCCTACGAACCCGCCGCATCTGTCCACAGAGTCGCTCAAGCCTGCACTCCTGACTTTCTCGCACCAGCTGCTCACCCTCCTGGGCACGCCCGCATCACCCGCATCACTGCCTCTCCGGCTCCAAACGCTGATCCGTATCCGCGCCGCCATGCTCTTACTCTCTGCATCATCGACCATGGGCTCTTTGGCGCGCCTGACACAGTCCCTCGCCTCCATCCCTGTTCCTGTCACGGTAGCATCATCGGTCTCCACAACTCTCTCTCATCTCTCGTCGACTTGCGACCTCCTCCGCCAAGGCGGGTTCACCGCTGCCCTGGCCAGCGCCCGTGTCGCCGAATACGAGGCAGAAAAGAGCTTTTTTGAGAAAAGCATGGTTGGACAGATGTATTTCCCCGATGAGCACAAGGTGGCAGTGTACTTGCCCTTGCTGGGGCCAATTGGAGTCCCCTTGGTTATTGGCTTGTTGAGGGAGGTGAAGCGAGTTGTGACTGATTCCAAGAAGAGGAAATAATTCTATAGATACCATCGTAATTTAAAAGCTTTTTTTTTTTCACTTTCATTATCTCTATATAACCAAGACGCCTGTGTACCATGCCATGCAACGACCAGAAAGACATTTCCCGGGTATCCATAAATCCAAAACGCCGTATATCAGCAACCTTTCTATTCTTAGTACTCCTTTTCGAAAATCTTTTGGATCGGTTTCGCCGCCTGTAACCCGTTATTAGCATCAAATTCAGCTGAATCAAAAGAAACAAAGCATCCGTACATCAACAAACCGCTCTAGATCCTGATCCAGACTGGCCAGGTCGTCCTTGCGCTTCTTGTTCTCGGCAATCAGGGCCTGTTTGCGCTTGAGCAGCTCCTGGCGCGCTTGCTCGAGCTTCTCGCGCTCGGCGTGCTCGTGGTTGATGCGCGCGATCATCAACTCGTGCTCATCCAAAGAGGCATGTTCGGGGAAGAGGGCTAGGTATTCGGAGACCGGGATAAGTGGGAGCGAGAGGTATTTGTGGCTGTTCAGATTATCATCAGTTCTCACACCCAACTCAGAATTCTAAAAGCTTCAGCAGGCAGGAGACGTACTCGTACGACTCGCACGCGGCAATCTCGCCCATCAGATGTTTCTGCTCATAATACAGATTTTGGAGCTGTAAATGTAGTCGGTCGATTTCCTGTCGGGCTTCGGCGGTCGACTGTTTGGTGCGACGTACTTGGAGTATCGCGTCACGGTTGAGGCCGCGGAGTTGGGCGAGCAGGGCGAACAAAATTTTTTGCTGCTTGGAGATGGCGGCCGTGTTCTGTTCCGGTGATGGCTGTTGCTGTTGAGGGTCAAGCAAATCAAGCAGCTTCTGGCATGCCGCGTGGGCTTCGGCGCTGGTGTTGAGGACTGGCAGAAGCGACTCGTCGGTGACGATGTCACGAACAGTCAGTGTGCTGGCCATTGTCGCAGTTGCTGTCGAAGCTAAAAGTACGTCAGATCCAGGTTTTCACCAGCAACAGTTGAACATGCTCGCATACTGTGATGTGGTTGGTGTAGAGTTGCAATGACGATGGGTGGCGTTGTGGGCGTCGGCGTTGGCGTTGACGTCGTGCGAAAACAAACCGAGGATCAACGAACAACAAACACACAAATCCGAGAGTTTCCACCAGAATTCGACAAATCTCGGACGTCAATCACGATTATCAAGTCAATCAATGACAGTGTGAAGAGAAGACGCATGTGAAGACTGCAGACGCTAATTTAAGAGCCGGTGGAGCTGCCCAGCCCGATTGGACTCGACGTCGACCTGACTGATCCGGTCGCCCCTCTCTCTTTCTCTCCTTTCTTTCTCTTCTTTTCTTGCTTTCATCACTCCCACCCAAAGCACTCGACAACTGAAACTGGGCGAACATTGCTCGGGACAGCCTGTATATATCTACAGACTATACACAGCCTTGACCACTGGCAAGCCTGCCTCTGCTCGCCGTTTTCGTCGTCTTCCGTCGCAGTCCCAGTCTCAACAACGGGAAATTTCCGACAGAATTGCCGAGGAATGCTATTAGAAAAACTCCGAAAAAACCAATAGATCATCCAGCATCATGGCGTGCCAGGCCCCAGCCATGACAATTGGCTCGTACGACGACCCTGCGACAACGACTGCGGCTTCCACCAGTTCAACGCCCTATGATGACATTCCCCTGATTCGCGCACGGCGGCGGCACTCGTTCCAGCACGTCCGGCGTTCGTCGTGCGATTACGACGCCGAGGCCGTTTACCTCAGAGTGCGTTATCCGATTTCTTACTACTGAGGCAACTCCCTAGCTGTCAACTAATGACTAACGTCTGAATTGGTACAGGTGGAGGTCTTCCTGGTCGAGCTGGAGCGGCGGCTGCGCTGGATCGAGGAGTACCGCAAATCGCACATTCAGCAGATCGATGCGAGTCTGCGCCGAGGCTATGCAGCGCTGGAGGCCGTGCGGGACTCATGCTGCGCGGCATCTGACGAGCTGATGGGTGGAGGAAGGAAGCGGGCAAAGATTCTGGTCGAGACGTTGGAGGAGCGCTACAAGGAAGCGCTGGCAACCAAGGAGACGCTGGGGGAGAAGGCGTATGCCGGGATGCGGCTAATGGAGTCGTTTCTGAACGATATCGAATCGAGGTCGCATTCGGTCCGTGAGGGCGGTATTTATGGCGCTCTCGACGAGGGCTGGAAGGCGGTTGACTCAGGTCTGAACCATGCGCGAGAAGCAGTCGATGAAGGCATGGAGCGCGCCCGACGGGCCAAGGAAGCTCTGCGCGAGAGTATCGATAATGCGATTCTTCTCGCCCAGCAGAACCGATTGATTCATTACAAAGACCTGCCGCATCCATGGCGGGTGAACCCGCACATACTCCAGGGATACCGATTCATGGCATCGCCGGTCGATTGCGTGACGTCCATGTTTTCCTTCTCCAATGAGCTGGTGAACATCTGGTCGCATCTGATCGGGCTCTTCATCGTCCTGTCGATCGCATTCTACTTCTATCCTCTCAACCCGAACTTCCACCTCAGCACCAACACGGATATCACCATTGCCGCCGTGTTCTTCTTTGCCGCATGCAAATGCCTCGTCTGCAGCACGATCTGGCACACCATGAACGGCATTGCCAATCAAAAAGTCATGGAACGCTTCGCGTGCGTCGACTACACCGGCATCTCTTTTTTGGTTGCTGCATCCATCATGACAACCGAATACACTGCCTTTTACTGCGAGCCGATGTCTCGCTGGACGTACATCTTGCTCACCTTCTCCCTGGGCGTGGGCGGCGTCATCCTCCCCTGGCATCCGACCTTTAACCGACCAGACATGTCCTGGGCGCGCGTGGCGTTTTATAGCACCATGGCCCTGACCGGATTCGCACCGATTGCGCAACTGAGCTTCTCGCGCGGCTTCACCTGGTGTCTGTATTTCTACGCACCCGTGATGAAGAGTGTACTGGTGTATGCGTTGGGCGCATGCATCTACGCCTCGCAGATTCCCGAGCGCTGGTGTCCGGGCCTGTTCGATTATTGTGGCGCGAGCCATAATATCTGGCATATCGCTGTTCTAGGGGGGATCCTGTTTCACTATCTGGCAATGCAGGAGTTGTTTGCCGGTGCCTTTTTGCGGGCGCAGGGCGAGTGTCCAAACCTCGTTGCATAGAAGGTCCTTTTTCTTCTTTCTTCTTTCCTTCTCTATGAGCGCATATATTCTCGTTTTTGCTTTCAGATTCTGGGTTTAGCGATTTCATGTTGCTTTTGAGCACGATTGTAGATAGCATGTATCGAATAATGTTTCCGGCATAGATAATTACATAGTTGATGAGCTATTACTCCCAATACAGGCATCTATATACCGCCACTATCCCCTCATCCCCGTTTCGAAGATAATCCCACTTTCCAGGTCGTCTCTTCCCGCTGCTACATTCGACAGATTGGCGTTCGTACTCCAGATTGTATCGACGAACCCAGGATCAAAATCTTGCATGTGGCCGTCCCAGATGTGCTTGACAAGTTTAGCCTTGAGTACTGTATGTAGATGGGAAGTAAGGAGGAGGAGGAGGAGACTCACCCAGTCAAGGCTGCTCGGGGCATCAATCATCGACTGGATCACGTCCAGCGTGTTTGTCGACGGGTCCGGGTCTGGTATTGGCGCAGGCGGCTGGTCTGGGAGTAACGGGGTTGTCGTGCCTGCTGTCAGTTTTGGATCGGGGTTGGTGGTCGTGGTCGATACAGGAGGGGTCGGCATGACGCCCATGGATTCAGATGGGTTTTCTGCGAATTTATTAGCAAGAGTCAAAGGAGAGAACAAAGAAAGGGATTACCAAAGCCAGTGCTCGACGCGCTCTCGCCCATGGCTATTTCGTCTGTCTGCTCAACCCGTCTCTGCATCTGCTCGTCCATCTTGGCCTTTTTCAGCATGATGGTCAGCGCATCAAACGCCTTGCGAGCTTCTACCGAATGCCGCAGATTCGTCTGCCAGATATCTCTGGACTTTTCCAGCGCGTCCAACAGCTCGTCTCGTCCGTCCAGCACAATCGAGAAACCGTAGCCCTCCTGGCGCGCCTTTAGGTCTTCGCCGCCTCGCCGCGACAGTTCGAGGCATATCACCATGGCAGCGAGCACAAAGTCGTGGTTTTGCAGAGACGTGAAGAACCAGCGGTCGGTGTAGAGCCGGCCGCCGCTCTGGGATTCATGGAAGAGTTCGTGCTGGTGGCGCAGGATCTGTTTGGCGGCGTTGACGCAGACCCAGCGCGAGTAATTCAGACGCGAGTCCTGGTGGGCATCGGTCAGGTAGCGACGGTGCAACACAATACGAGCCTTTTGGTAGAGAATGTTGAGCGTGAAGCGTTTCATAATCAGTGCGGTTGCGTCCGTGATGGACTGATGAAGCGGGCGCATGCGCAGCGACGAGGCCATGGCCTCGTGCGCTTCTTCCAGTCGGCGGTCGAGTTCGAGAACTTCCTGGTACGAGGTCGGCTTCCGGGAGTAGGCCAGGTCGGAAATGTGGCCGAACACGGACATGATGCGCGCTTTGGAGATGGTGTATGTGGCTGGCGTCCGGACTGACTCCGGACGGGATGCGGGCAGGGCGATGGTGTTTTCGTCCAGGTCCTCGTCGAAGAGATTGTGAGGTAACTCGGTGTCGGTCTGCCACGACTGAATGTGCTTCGGCACGCCGACTTGAAACGCAGTCAGGGCGTCGAGTTGCGAGATTACAGCCCATGTCCGCCGGCGCATTTCGCCCTCGAGCGCGGAGATGTTGGCGTAGTGTTTGGCGTCGCGGTGGTACCCCATGCGCATGGCCAGTTTAACAATCATGCCGAGCAGAATGGACGACGTCACTGGCGCATTGCCCTTCTTGGTGTACTCGGTAGTGGTGTACATCAGCATAGCCTCGACTTTGTACCGCCCGACTTTGGTGTAGTTGGAGCTGATCAGGCAGTGGCAGCAGTTGCGTTGCAGTCGGTTGATCACCTCGATCGGGTCGCCCAGGTCGCCTGGCAGCGGCTCCTGGCCGCGTCGATACATGTTGACCGAGGAGGTGAGGCAGGCGTACAGCAGGGCTAGCCAGGGGAGTGGCATGCTCAGCGGGTCTGCCCAGAAGTTGTCGTACTACATGTATACAATAAGCCCCTATACTCTATCCTCGATAATATCGGAGACGACCATGCAAAACATACCTCTCGCTGGAATGTCGGGTAATGGAAGATCACTATCCCAGCTGCTGTCAATCCTGGTCCTATACAATTCATCAACTGGGAAAATAAGGAGACTAGACGCACCAAGCGTAGGGTCCCCCGAGTTCAAGAACCGTGATACCAGTCGATCCGACACCGGCCGCTCCGGCAGCTCAGCTATGAGCTCCTCATGGCTCAAGACCCGGCCGCTATAAAACAGCAGCGTTGGGCGCGACGCGTCATGGATCTCATCGGCTTCTTCATGGCATTCGTCTTCCGAGTTGGCGTCGTCCGCACGCAGACATCGTTTTACCTCGTGGATCTACCTGATCAGATTCATCTGCCATGCCCAAAACGTGAAAACAAGGAACAGCATACATCGTCGAGAATGGCTCGCCAATGCGATGAATCAACATAGGTTGTGCCACTATCCTGGTCATTGACAATGCGCCCAGTTGGATCCTTGAGCGGGAGCTCGTCACTTGTGGTTGACGGGTCCCCTCTAGGGATACTCCGTCCAGGTTCCTCATCGAAATCCCGTCTCCCAGCTGCAGCGGTGGCGGAGGCGGGGACAGTAGCAGCAGCAGGACTACTGCTAGTTGGCCCATCCTGCAAGCGCTTCTGCTGTGCAAACGACAGGATCAGGTTCTCCAGATGCTGTACGCGCGTCTGGATGTGCGACGGATTGGAGCCGCCAGCGTATGAGGCTCGCCCGCGTGGACCGTGACCGACATAAGTGCACGAGGCTGCTTCGCCACGGCGTGTGCAGCGGTCGCAGGGATGCGTGCGGTCGCACTTGAGTCTATTACCATTCAGTTGGTGACCCTGAACTTCTATCGATCGATACAGTCTATAGACAGGAGGGCTGAGGCCTTACTTGCGGTAGCGGCATGCAGTGCAGGAGAACTGCACGCGACTGCGCTTTTTGCCGCTATTACGGTTGTTGTTCGAGTTCGTATCGGTGTTTTCGGCCATATCGATGGTAATTAGTCCATCAAACAAATCAGCAGTAGATGAAGGAAGCTGGGTTGGGTGCAGTCTGTATGGACCTGAAGAATCACCGTCGTGTTTAGTTAACGGAGATTCGGCCTTCAGCGGTTCGGATATCGCTTAAATCCGACCATCAGCCAAGTACATCATAGTGTACTACGTATAGTTATGGAAGAGCTACATATCTAGCTACATGTAACATACCATCATCTTACTGGTTATTATTTTGCTACAAAAGTTATTTCAATCTCAACCATAGATACTTACGCTGTACAATATTTGACATTAACCCCTCCCAATCTAGAGCTCTATATAATCATTCAATAATCTCTGCTGTCATGGCAAGAACCCCGTCCTGATCAAAGATCTCAGCCTGTCCCCCCGTCAAAACCATCTCATACTCCTCGTCCGCATACAACGGACTCGTCGCCCGGTACGAGATACTCTGTGGCACCGCCAACTCACTATCCTTTGTGCTTTTCTGGTACTTGACATCTCTCCAAAAGTCCAGAATGGAGATCAGATTGAGCGGCCCATGCACGACTATGTTCTTGTGGCCCTCGACGTCGCGGGCCCATGGCTGGTCGTAGTGGATCCGGTGCGGGTTGAATGTGAGTGCTGAGAAGCGGAAGAGGGTGATGGGCGTCCGTTTGAAGCTGGTCCGGTGGACGTTGTGGCCGTCTTTGGTGTCTGTCGAGCAGTCGATGCTTTCTCGAGGAGGCTTCTGTTTGGGTTGCGGACTCTGGATCATTGTCCTTGGGGCAGGCAATTCCTCCAGCGCCGGACGAAACACCCAATTCCTAACCCCAGTCAGCACCTATACTGTAAGATAAAAAAAAAAAAAAAAAAAAAAAAAAAAAAAANTACAACTGCAACCCCGTCCTCATTCTCCAACGTCTTCTCGACCCCCACGACAATCATCTCCTCGCCCGTCCTCCGCACCACTTTTGCCTCGGCACTCAGCACCCTCGTGGTCTCGCTTACCGTTTGTCCAATACGCAGCAAATTCGGTTTCCCATTATTGTCGCGAGGCCAGCGCACCTCTCCACCCGCCCACATCCGTCGCGTGAACGGGGCGGACGGGTTATACGATGTATCCGTGCCATCGGCGCCGAGTTCGGATTCGAGGAAGGCTGGTGTGAAGTATACCAGGTGGTGGCCTGGCGGTATTGGGGTCCCAATGTCGGGGGAGGCGGCGTTGTTTGATAGAGATGATGATGATGATGATGAACTAGGGTATAGACTCGGTCGATTTAGCGTTAGGGACAGGAGTTGGAGTTGGTTGGCATCGAGGAGTTGGTGGCGTGTTTGCGGACCGCGCGATTGAAAGCGGCTGAGGAATGCGGAGGCGATCGAGGATGCAGAGTGATCGGACAAAGATGAGGCGGTGGTGGAAAACGCGCGACTGCGCCGTGAAAAGGCTTTGGATAGCATGCTGATTCTCTCCGAGTATCAATTGATTCTCCTGTTTACACTGATCATTGCATAATTGAGGCTTTCATTGCGGAGAAGTTGCCTATTTATGATTTCTTACAGATGGAGTAGCCGACTGCGGAGATTTCCCCGCATCGCTATGGATATAGCCGATTTGATAGCTGATCAGTTACACTACCAGACAGGCACAACAACACTAGGAGCATTACAGTATTAGCACCTTTTGGACTAGTCAACTATGCATTATGGAAAGTATCATGGGTATCATAAACAATGTCTACAGCCTCACTTGCGCCGCCGACAGCCGCTCCCAGTCTGCCGGCGTGAACGGCACGTACTTGTCGCCCTGCAGCCAGTACATCCGGTCGCTGGCAGACACCTTGGCTGGATCTACGCCCTGCTCGCGCAACACATGCTTCTGCTGCTTGTTGTTTCCCGTTCGCTCCAGCTCGGTGGTCACGCGAAGAAACAGGGGCAGCGCGTACCGAGGCAGATTGCCCACCACTTGCGCCGCGAGCGAGTCGAGAATATCATGTGGCACATCGGTGTATCCGCTCTTGAACACAATGGCGGCGCAACCAGCGCGTCCGTCGTGGTGAGGCAGCGACACCCCGTAGACATTAGCTTCAAAGACTTCCGGATGGCTGCCAACAATTTCGGCCACTTCGTTGGTCGACACGTTCTCGCTCTTCCACCGGAACGTGTCGCCAATGCGGTCGGTAAAGTACCACCGGCCTTCCACATCCCACCGCAGTGTATCGCCAGTTCGAAACCAGGCGTCACCCTTGGCAAACACGTCGCGCAGAATCTTGCTTTCGGACGCCTTCGGATTGTTGTAGTAACCCTGGAATTTTTCAGAAATGTTGTTGGCATCAACGGCATACAACAGCTCTCCCGCATCGCCTCTAGGCACGCGCCGGCAGAAGCCGGTGGCAGGATCGCGCCAGGGAACTTGGTTTTCGTGGTCAACCTCGACTACCGCCATGGTCCGACCGAGAATCAACTCGCCCACCAGCCCGTTTCGGCCAATGGCACCGGCAGTGTAGTCGTTGGCCGAAAGATTCCAATGGCCCGAAAAGCCCTCGGTTGCAGAATAGAACTCGCCGATAGTGTCAATACCAAACCGCTCCTTGACCTGGTTCCACACGTCCGGCCGCATTCCGTTTCCATATGCTAGCCGGATTTTATGCTTCTTGTCCAAGTCTTCCCCAGTAACCGGGTCAATTTGACGAGGTGCGGCGAGAAGATATCTCATGGTTTCACCCACATACTGAACAATGGTCGCATCGTTTTCACGAGCTTCTTGAAAGAAATTCCTTGCCGAGAACCGATGGCCAATGATAATAGTCGAGCCTTTAAGAAGCACTGCAACGAAAGCCAAGATACCAGCCGTGGCATGGTAAAGTGGCATACACTGTCGGGAGTTAGATCGAACACACGGAAAAGAGAGAGAGAGAGAGAGAGAGAGAGAGAGACCGTACTGTAAAAATCCTGTCATCTGTCCGCAGGTTCAACCAATGGTCAATAAAGGTGCCGCCCGCCCAGCACTTTTGCAAGCTGACAATCGCAGGCTTCGGATTCCCAGTCGTCCCGCTCGTGTAAATCAGCATGGCCATGCTTTTTGGCTCTGGCGCACTGCGCGCACTGTCTTCTTCCCTGATGGCGGGCATCTTCAGGATCTGGTGCTCAAGCTCCCGCGTGACAAAGACGACCTTGACGCCGCCCTTGCCGTCCCGAAAGTCGGGGGACGCAAACTGCGCCAGCTGTTCATCTGAGAACTTGTCCCGCACTTCCTCATCGGCAACCAGCACGCGCGCCGTCGCCACTTTCACGCAATGGGTCAACGGTTTCCCGCTCAGATTGTAGTTGATAAAGGCCGGCACAGCACCGATACTCGTCAGGCCCAACCAGATGAAGATGAAATTGGCCGAGTTCATATAATCCATGGCGACAATCTCCTTGGGCTGGACGCCCAGCGTCTGCTTAAAGTATTGGCCATATCGAAGAACAGTCTGGTAGGCTTCATGATAGGTCCAGGTCTGGCCGTTATACACGATAAAGGGGCGATTGGCCGACTTGGGCGCCAGGGCATGCTTCTCCAGCACGTAGAACATGCTGAGCCGGTCCTGGCGAGCAGCTAATTTAACCTTGAGCGTGATGGCGATCAAAGACGAAACCAACTTGTAATCGTAGAAGAACGACCATCGAGCGTTGAGGTAGGCCAGCAGTGTTGCGACCGCGGGAGCCGCGTATTTGACGGGAACATCTAAGAAGGCTTCTGTTAATTGAGGCTTTTTTGAAAGCTATTGTCTCAACATACTAGGCAGCGGCGGCATGACGGATGAAACGTAAACAAACCACTTGTAGTCTGTAGTCTGTAGCCGGTAGTCTGTGGTCAACCAAAGACAGCGAACAGAATGGAAGAACAAACGCAGCGCTATAAACCCAAGTGAAAGCCGCCGAGAGAGAGAGAAAGAGAGACACTGACACAACAAAGAAGGAAGTAGCGCGGGCCCACGCGGAGCTCCTTCCCCCTCTTACCTCGGCCGGCGCCAGCACACGTGCCGCGACAGCCAATGACAATGCCGCGAGTGTGCTCCACTTGGGCATCTTGCCTGTCCTACCGCGGTATCTCGCAATCTGTATTCTGATTGGCTGGCAGTTGTCTCTTGATGTGCTGAACCGGGATTAATTAGCTTCCAACTTTGACTAGTTGTTAATATAGCCTATTAAGGTTTAATGTACGGCTGCATCCATATGCAGATGCAGATGCAGATGCATATGCAGGTATCCCGGCATTAAACACATGCTCCGAGCGTATATTTACAGAGACAAACGTATGCGGACAGGGATATGTGCACTTCCCATGCAAGCACTATGTAGCTAAACTAGGTGACTCTTACCATTTACCCCGCCACCTTCTTCGCCAGTGGCACGTCGTCAACGTACTCTTTCTGCATGAACTCGCGCAGCTTCGCCAGAGCCTGCTCGAGAACCTCGGTCTCACAGACATACCCAATGCGCACGTAGCCCTGAAAGTCGCCGTCACGGCCAAAGCACTTGGCCCCAGGCACAACCAGCACGCCCACCTTCTCATTAAGCATCTGACACAAAACCACATCGTCAACCGGGCGTCCCATCTTGGAGAAGCGCACAAATGCCGTCGTGCCAGCGCGCGGCTTCACCCAGTCGCACGCCCACCGATGCGATTCGATGAACTTGTCGAGAATCTCTAGGTTTTTCTGTGCAAGCTGGATGTTGCGAGAGAGGAGGTTGTGGATGGTGTGTGGCGCCAGTGCGTAAGATGCCACGGCGTCGTCTAGGTGGCTGACCGAAATTGTCGTGTAGTCTCGCCCGACCATGCACTTGTCGATGATCTCCTTGTTCCGCGACGCAATCCACCCGACGCGAATGCCCGCCAGACTGTACGCCTTGGACATCGAGCTCGTCACCACGGTGTTCTCGTAGCCCATGGAAAGCAGCGAGGGCGGGAACTCCGGGTCAGCGGGAGAGATGGAGTGGAAGAGAGGCCGATAAACCTCATCTCCGTGGATGATGATTGAATGGCGTTCTGCAATGTCGACAATCTCTTGCAGCTTGGAGCGCGGAATCGTCGCGCCGGTTGGGTTTTGAGGGTTGCTAATAATATCCTCAGTCCTGAACAGATAGACATGCCACCTGGGGCTGGTATCAGGAAGGTGAGGCTTACTTCAACACAATCAACTTCGTATTCGGACGAATCAATGCCTCCAACTCCTTCGTATCGACCGACCACTTATCATCTTCTTTGGCCTTCCACAAACTGACCTCGGCCCCAATAGATTCCGACACCGAGTACAGCTGCTGGTAAGTTGGATAGTGAACAATCACATGATCCCCCGGCCCAACCAGAGCATAATGCAGCAAGAAATTGCCCTGAATCGCTCCAGTGGTAATCAAGATGTTATCCTTGGGCAACGGCGACGGGGTCTTGACCGAATACAAATGCGACAGATGGCCGAGGATCTCGTCGGTGCCTCTGATGGAGCCATACGTGAGTTTAGTCGACAACGGGATGGGGCTGGTGGTAGATGGTTCGCTGGAAAAGCTTTGCAATTCCTCAATCGAGATTGGTGCACTGCATGTTTCTGCAATATTGTAAGTCGTCTTGGTCTCGTACTCGTCCATCCACTGGTGCGAAGAACATCGTATCTGTGGTCAGCGCGTGATAAAGCCAGTGTATGACAGCCTGGCTGTCCCTGGGGAGAACGGAGCAAACTACTCACTTGCTCCACCGCAAAAGGCTCGATTTGTACCATGTTGTCAGTCTACGTTCGGTCGATTGGAGTCAATATAGAATCAGCAGATCTGTCGAAAAAAAAGAATAAATAGGAACTGTTTAAAAGAAAATTCGTTTTCCTTCAATATTTTTCTTCGTTTCCACAATCTTTCTGCGTCGTTCCCATCGGAACAAGGAACCCCTCGCAATTTTGGTTATCCCCTCACTTGTGGGATACACTAGCCCCTACTCGGACTGGTGACCGGGAATATTCTAGACTTCTGAATCCTATCTTCAATTCGCTGAGATATAACCGGGTGCAACTGTAGGTTGGATAAGTAGCATCTGTATTCTTCACGTCAAGTATCGAGTTTGTGAATCGCAATCTAGAACCAGCGGGTAATCAGCTCCACTGTAGCCTATTACGGATAGTCCTATCTATCTATCTGACAGCGTGTTATCGGGCAGTAGGGCTTTGAGGATGGTCTGATAGTTGATGCGTCCTTGACTTGGATCTATTACTTTTCGACGACTGGAATATGGTACTTTAGCTGTCAAAAAATATCCCTTCAACATGGTCTCTTCGTAAACATGTTGGACCGTATTAACGGGGCCAATTTCTCTAGTTTGCAGATCTAGAAACCCTGGAAAAACACTGCTGAATGAGAACTATCAAGTAATAGCAAAAACTCAAGTAATCAATAACATCAAAGCAATTGTACACTCCCAAAACGCTGTTATGCGTTTTTTTTCTTTTCTTTTTTTTTTTTTTTTGGAGTGGGATTGAACACGTCTATGCCTGTAACTCGCAGTAACAAAAGAGCGTGGCTCACCGACGCCCGATAGCATTTTCTCAGATAATGACCATACGTGAATAAATCGTATTTCTCAACTTCGGCTTTAAGGCCAGATGATCTAGTCGGACATGTGGCTATACCGTTTGTCAATTCAAGAGACATCAAATGTGTCAATGCACCGTTGCAACAGTTGCGGGCGATGATCAAGCAGGATGGGCTAAGGGGACGTGAAGGGTGGGCCTCTGAGGTCATCTGACGAGCGGGCCCGGCGTTACACGATTGGCTGCAACGGCGCAACCCCAAACCGCAGCAGCCTAGGTACTGCCGCCAATTAGGTCATCGCAGCCCATCACTTTCCGACTCCATCTTCCCCCAGCCTCCATCATCACCAGACCGGCCAGCTTGTTGTCTAGTTGTCTTGTTGTTCTTGTTACATTACAGAGACGAACTTGCTGCTTACTACTTACCTGCTGGTGGTCTTTTCACCCGCGGCGTTTCATGGCTTGCTAGCAAGTTGCTACACGTTCGGCTGAGGTTGCGCCGAACTGACTGACGGACGATAGAACACGTCGAGCTCGTTGCTCATTAGAAACCTCGCTTGAGGATGCGATTCATACATGTTCTCGGCGCGGCAGCCTCCATAGCTTCAGCAGGAAGCATGGTTGCTGCTGCAAACTACAGCTCCGAGAATACAGACCCTCTCTTCTCCGTCTTTGACGACCGTCCTGCCCACTGTCCGCCGTGTTTCAATTGCCAGCTCGACGCTTTCCAGTGCCACCAATTCGCGCCATGCAACAAATACACTGGGAAATGCTCATGCCCCCCCGGCTATGGCGGCGATGATTGCTCTACTCCTACCTGCGGCTCTCTCGCCGATGGGGTCAACCGAGGCCCGCGTCAAGACAAGTACTGCAAATGCAAAGATGGATGGGACGGAATCAACTGCAACGTCTGCAAAACAGATGATGCTTGCAATGCGATGATGCCGGACGGCGAAGGTGGCGTCTGCTATACCCAAGGTCTTACGGTGAACGAGAACCATCAGATGTGCGATGTGACCAATCGCAAGATCCTCGACCAGTTGAAGGAGCGCAAGCCTCAAGTCACCTTTTCCTGTAAAGAGGAAGATAAAACATGCAATTTCCAGTGTATGCGGCATCTCTCTATCAGCATTGTTGTTGCCTACTGACCTCCTATCTAGTTTGGGTTGACCAGGTAGAATCCTTCTACTGTGCTCTCGATACCTGCTCCTGGGGCTTGGATGCCCAGTATGACCGAAATGAAACAAATTACAAGTGCGAGAACATTCAATGCGCTTGTATCCCGGGCAGGATGCTCTGTGGTGAAGAGGGCTCCATCGACATTGGCGACTTTCTCACAGAGGAGATCAAGGGTCCGGCGACATTCAGCACAGTGTCAACAGAGGGGGGCAGCAGTAACGATGGCAGTACCTTCAAAGAGCCTGCTATGAATGACTTGATCAAGAGCGTTTTTGGCGATGAAAGCATTACGCTAAAGTGCCACTCCGGGGAGTGCCTCTACAAGACCGACGTGCCCGGCTACCAGCGCCCGGTGAAAGTGATCAACAAGCCTTTGATTGCCGGAGTCATCGCTGGTTGTGCTCTCTTCGTGGTTGCGGTTATTCTAGCCATCTGGTACTTGTCCCGGCGTGCTGCATACCGTGGCTACGGCGCTCTTCGACTCTCGGACGACTCGGACGACGAATCGGACAAGCTTCTCACCGAGCACCGAGCAGCTTCTCTACTCTTTGAGAATGTGTCGTACCACCTCAACGGAAAAGAGATTCTATCAGGTATCCAGGGTGCTGCGCATCCAGGTGAGATAACAGCCATCATGGGCGCATCCGGAGCCGGCAAAACCACGTTTCTCGACATACTGGCCCGGAAGAACAAGCGAGGATATGTACAGGGCGAATTTTACGTCAATGGAGAAAAGATGGACGACAGTGATTTTAGAAGCATGGTTGGTTTTGTAGACCAAGAAGACACCATGCTGCCAACTTTGACGGTTCACGAGACCATCCTCACCAGTGCGCTTTTGAGGCTACCAAAAGACATGAGCCGCTTTGTCAAAGAACAAAGAGTGACCGAAGTGGAGAAGCAGCTTGGTATATATCATATCAAGGATCAAATCATTGGCTCCGAGGAGGGTCGTGGGCGCGGTATTTCGGGCGGCGAGAAGAGGAGGGTCGGCATTGCCTGCGAGTTGGTCACCAGCCCGAGCATTCTCTTCCTTGATGAGCCTACTAGTGGATTGGTAAGGGCCCTTTTCTCTTATTGTTACGTGGCGTTTCTGACTAGCATACCAAGGATGCATTCAATGCCTTCAACGTTATCGAATGTCTTGTCACCCTCGCCAAGACGTACAACCGTACGGTTATTTTCACTATTCATCAACCTCGTTCCAACATCGTTGCCTTGTTTGACCGACTCATTCTCCTGGCAAAAGGGAAAACCGTATACTCGGGCCCTTTCTCATCCTGTCAGCAATATTTCGACCACATTGGCTACTCCTGCCCCCCTGGCTTCAATATCGCCGACTTCTTGGTCGATTTGACTATGCACGCTTCAGGTTCACAAACCTCTAGCGACGACGAAACACTGGACTTGCACAGGGATAATCTCAAAACCGCGTCCAGTAGTCTGCGAGCCGTCAAATCGATCGCCAGTGCATCTAACGCTAGTATTGAGGACCTTGGCCGGACTGTGCAAGAGACACCATCATCCCGTCCGAGCACCAGGAGACATCAGTCATTAAAGCAGCGTCAAGACAAACAGCTCTACACGAGGCGACGGACAGATACAGAAACGCCTGCTCCTCCAACTCCCAAGACTGACGAGGAGGACGTTGCTCCCGCAGCTGGAAATAGCAACCAACAATGGCTTCGACTCTCTTCACGCCACGGCGCCGTCCCTCCTCAGATCCTTGATGATCCTGACCATCTTCCGCCCCCGGCCACGGGTACTACCGATCTGGACGCGCTTGTCGCCAGCTATGCCTCGTCAGACGTTGCCAACTCGGTCCATGAAGAAATTTCCAATTCCGTGGAGCGGGCCATGGCGGCGAATGGAAACCAGAATGCGGATGCTCTTGGAAACAGCGTACCTTTTAAGGGCTATGCCCGCGTCGGTCTCGTACGACAGTTTGTGATTCTTTCTCAGCGGACCTGGCGCAACCTGTACCGAAACCCGATGTTGATGTTGACTCATTACGCTATTTCGATCCTGCTGGCCGTCCTTTGCGGATATCTCTTTTACGGTCTCACGGATGACATCAAGGGCTTCCAGAACCGGCTCGGATTGTTCTTCTTCGTCCTCGCCCTTTTCGGGTTTAGCACACTGACGAGTCTCAATGTGTTTTCTTCGGAGCGGCTGCTGTTCGTGCGCGAGCGCGCAAACGGATACTATTCGCCTCTTGCGTATTTCTGTGCCAAGGTTGTGTTCGACATCATCCCTCTTCGCTTGATTCCCCCGATTCTTATGGGGGTTATCGTATACCCGATGACTGGGCTGATCCCAGCTTGGCCGGAATTTCTGCGCTTTGTCCTGATCCTTGTGTTGTTCAACCTGGCTGCTGCGGGCATTTGCTTGTTCATTGGCATTGTCTTCCGTGACGGTGGTGTGGCCAATCTCATCGGCAGTTTGGTTATGCTGTTCAGCTTGCTTTTTGCCGGGCTTCTGCTTAACCATGATGCCATTCCCAAGGCAGCTCTTTGGTTGCAAACCGTAAGTCTTTCCTCGACATCAAATCTCGCGCTGAGCTATACTAACAGCGACGTAGCTTTCCATATTCCACTATGGGTTTGAAGCCCTGATCGTGAATGAGGTCACGTTTTTGACTTTGATTGACCACAAGTATGGCCTCGACATTGAAGTCCCTGGAGCATCGATTCTGAGCGCCTTTGGTTTCGATACTCTCGCTTTGTGGAAGGATGTCCTCGGGCTAGGCATCTTTTCGGCGACGTTCATCGTGCTTGCTTACGCGGCAATGCATGTTCTCTTGGTTGAGAAGCGATAGGCTTGTCGCTTTGATTGCACATAGTTTCTTAGCTGTGTAGATGTTTGTACAAGCTGCTTCTACTGGAGATTATCCCGTGTTGATAGATTTGTGTTGTTTTGATTTGTCTTTTATGAGGGTTGCATTATGAGCTATATATCTATAAAACACAACTAGTATTCATGCTGGTGCGTAAACAAGATTGGCGATTCAGTGTTACCAGTTCGGGATTGAGTGTTGCCAATATTGAAACCTAGTTGACCTGTTGACTTCCAACATATATATAATCACTTCTAGAACACAGGGCTTGCTGCCGAAACCGGAAACCCCACCCAGCAGTAAACGATCGCAGGGCATATAGCCAAGAACGACATCGAGCTGAGGACGCCAACGACACCCACAGAATCACAGTTAGCTTGAAAAGGGCAGCCTGCTTATTTTCCTTCCAAACCCCAACTTTCCTTAGGTTCACTTCGGTGCGAAGCCGAGTATTGGTGTGGTTTTCCCCACACGGGCGAGTTCAGTGAGTTAGCCAAAGAGGAGAGGCTGGGCTAGCTCGATTTAGCGCACCCAAAAGAAAGCTGCCGACGCAGAATTACACGCCCATCCACAACTTCCCTTCTCCAGCACTCTCCTGGCTTTGCTTGCTCCGTCCCTATCGTGAGCTGTCTTATTACGATCTGTCTGCTTCACATCTGATCACCTCTTTTTTCATATCAAGCGGGAAAAATAATACACCAAAAAGATCTACTGGTTCTTCCTGTCGCTTGCGCAGCACCGCGGCTTGGACGTCATCGCTAGCAATACTCCCAGCATCCATCGCGTTCATATCGTGGAGAGAAATCCCTTCTAAATCAGATCCACAATGTCTGGTGAAGCTTGGCTCTATCTGTTGGCGGTGTTGATCAACGCCGTCAACCTGTTTCTGCAGGTGTTTTTCACTATCATGTACAGCGACTTGGAGTGGTGAGTTTTCTTTCCGTTCCCGTCTCGATAGCAAAGCGTCGGATACGACAACTGGCAGTAATCAGAAGGAAAACGGCTAATGGGAGTACCTTCAGTGACTACATCAATCCGATCGATCTGTGCAACCGCCTCAACGCTTATATCATCCCCGAAGCCGCTGTTCACGCGTTCTTGACCTTTTTGTTCGTCATTAATGGTTACTGGCTGGCAATCATTCTCAACCTGCCATTGCTTGCTTGGAACGGAAAGAAGTACGCTTTGATCTGGGGCTATGTATTATGTTGAGTGGCACAGGCTAACGACAACAACAACAGAATTTTCGATAACCAGCATCTGTTGGACGCAACTGAGATCTTCCGCAAGCTGAACGTGCACAAGAAGGTAAAAGGCACAGCACACCAATCCATCTCTATACTGGCTAATATCCGTATAGGAATCCTTCATCAAGCTTGGCTTCCATCTGTTGATGTTCTTCTTCTACCTCTACAGCATGATTGTTGCCCTGATCCGCGACGAGACCCACTAAATCCGCGAACAGGATTCAACCCCGCAGTTGGAGATCAGAATCACTTGCACAGGAGAGCGACGTTCCCAGGACGTTATGGAGAAAAAGCCGCTGGGCCGTTGTTGGGGTTGCTCGGACAGCGATGTACTACGAAATGACGAACGGAGTTTGCTTCTAGCTGAGTATGATTGCTTTAACCTTTTTTTGTTTAATATTGGACGGAGGGGATGGTTTGCAGCGACGAAGATAAATGGCACTGTTTTTCTTGTTTTTATATATATAATTTTTTTTTTTTTTTTTCTTTTTTTTTTTTGATGCAGAAAGTATGAAGGCGTGGAAGATGCTAATGAGCGTACTGCTAGCCGTGTTGTAAAAGGTGTCATTACCTGTGCTCTTAAAACGTTGTATATATCTCTAGCGCAACCTATCAAATAATCTGACCAATCAATATTATCATACTGCGCAATTTATATCGTCTGATTGGGCTTTTAGTAGAGATGCATATAGAGAGTTGATATTGCGCTACTAGTGCATATGGCCACCCGTAAATTTCAGAGCTCCGAGATTTGATATCAAGCGGACTGATTATTTCCGCCGCAAGACAAGATCATTCTTCCTCTCAACAACGTTACATGTATATTATCGCCCATCATGGCTTCATTACTGGGCGCAAACTACGACTCGTCAAGCGACGACGATAAAGAGTCACAAACGAAGATCACACCGGCCACAAAACTCGTCGCCGCTCCAGAGGTCCACGTAGAGGTTTGGTCCCCGCCACCGCTTCGAGGATGCACCAAAGTATATAAGACATACCTAACAATAGTACAGGATCCGAATAGATTACAACTCATCGCAGGTGCCTCTAATTCGACGGCGCTCACCTACAACGCCACATACGAAGATCTCACACGGCCTGCGCAGGGGCCCGTCAACCCTTTTAAACCGCAGGGCGCCGTAGGCAACGGGCTAAAACGCAAGAACGTGCCAACCGGTCTCGCCGAAGAAGCGGCGATCAGTGAAGCCACCTTTACAGCACAGCACCGCACATTCCAGAGCCTGGGCTACACGCGCAACCCCAGTCGACCCGATGCCTTTGTCGGCAATCTCCAGAACGCGGCGCAACATGGTGGTCGCGACTTTGTGCAGATAAAGCCGTCGAAAGAGGTATCTGCGGCGTTGCGGCGGAAGAGGCAGAAAAAGGGAGATTCGAGTATCGTGGAAGGAGAAGGGGCCTATTTGGGACCCTGGGCTAAGTATGAGAACGACGATCAGTTGTATGAGGAGCATGCGGCCGACGAGGATTACGAGTTGGCGAGTGACGAGGAAGTGGTTGAGGAGGATGATGAGCTTCCGCCGTCAGAGTTGCCGGCTTTGGCTACGGATTACCAGGAGGATGCGTCGCAGACGGAGACAACGGAGTTCCATGGCAGTGAGCAGTTTGACTACCTGGGACGGACATATATGTATGCATTCTTTTGCTTTTTGTCTCTTATTAGCATGACATTTCCGCGTCAAGTTGCTAATGTTCCGACAGGCACGTTCCACAAGACCTCGACATCGATCTCAGAAAAGAAACCGGCAGCATCAAGAACTTCATCCCCAGGAAACTTGTGCACACGTGGAAATCACACACAAAACCCATCACCTCGCTTCGGTTCTTCCCACAAACGGGCCATTTGCTGCTGTCGTCTGCTGCCGACGGCAAGGCCAAGATCTGGGATGTCTACCACCAACGCGAGCTGTTGCGTACCTTTTCCGGCCACTCCAAGGCCATCAGCGATACCAACTTCCACCCGAGTGGCAAAACCTTCCTCACGGCCTCTTATGACCGGCAGATCAAGCTCTGGGATACCGAGTACGGCAAATGTATTTCGCGATTTTCCACAGGCAAGACGCCGCACGTTGTCCGCTTCAACCCTGATCCAGAACACTCCCACGAATTCCTGGCTGGCATGTCGGATAAGAAGATCGTCCAATTCGATACTCGCACAGGCGAGCTCGTCCAAGAATACGACCACCATCTGGCCGCCGTCAACACCATCACCTTTGTCGACAATAACCGCCGCTTCATCACCACCTCGGACGACAAGTCGCTGCGAGCATGGGAATACGGCATCCCCGTACCCATCAAATACATTGCCGAAGCCGACATGTTCGCCATGGTGCGCGCCTGTCCGCATCCCTCGGGCAAATACGTCGCCTTCCAGTCCGGCGACAACCAAATCGTCGTATACGCTGCTACGGACAAATTCCGGCAAAACCGCAAGAAGGGGTTCCGTGGCCATAATAATGCCGGATACGCGATTGACGTTACCTTTTCGCCAGACGGCCAGTTTGTGGCTAGCGGTGATTCGGGCGGCTTTGCCTGCTTCTGGGATTGGAAGACGGGGAAGATGTACCATAAGATCCAGGCTGGAGGGAAAGAAGGATCGGCCGTGACGTGTCTGGATTGGCATCCGCAGGAGACGAGCAAGGTGGTCACGGGAGGATTGGAGGGTGTCATTAAGTACTGGGACTGATCGAACGTATTCTCTGTCATACGGAACGGAAACGAGGCATATGTGGTAGAATAATTAGGACTAGACGAGACGTTGACGTTGTCTATACATAATGGCCATCATATCATCTCGACTGCACCCAAATCGAATTTCACCATGAGCTTCGTTCACCATGAAACGACGTAAAAACGTAGGAATATAAATTAAAACTACAGTTTCTTTTGTTTCTTATATGTAATCGACCAACTTGGCACAATGACAAATTGGAGAATTGCTATGATAGAGAAGATTACTTTTAAAAACTCGCCATCTCAATATACGTACTCACAAACCCGAGTTTCTTCCCTTCCTCCGTGTTCATAATCCGGCGAAACTCACTGTAGTCTAGTTTCGCACCACCGCCACGCTCGATTGATTCGCGCTCGACTTGGTTGAGGCGCGCCCAATAGGCGAGTTGGCCGCGCGATGGCGGTTTTCTCTCGGATTGTTGCTGTTGATGCTGTTGGTCTTGCTGTTGTGCGCCAATCGATGGTGGTGGTTGTCGATGGGGTGAAAGGGTTGGCGAGCGATGGATCGGCGAACTTGTGGAGGGGGAGGGCTTAAGGATAGGAGAATGTTTTGGAGCGGTTGATTCGCTGGTGTTGGCGTCTTCGCTGGTTGAGTGTGGTGCCGGGAGGGTGGTGAGGCAGTCGAGACGGAGGATGGATGGAGTGGTAGTGACCGTCGATGTGGTGGCTGAGGTGATCGCAGTGTCTTCGTTGGGTCGGTTTTGAGGCAGGGTTGGGTCGATGTAGTCAAGTTCTTCTTCTTCTTCGTCATCATCATCATCTTCCACTTTCAGTTCTACGGCCACTTCTTGTTCTGGCTCGGAAGAAGTCTGTTGCATGACAACCGAGTAACCCGCCGCGTTCAACAGATCGTCCAGAGACTTATCCCCAGTTGTCTGGCTGATTGGGCCCGGACTGCTCGTGGCGACCGGCTTCTTGGGATCGAGGTACGACTCGATTTCACCAGCCCATTGAAGACGCTCCTTGCGAGTCCTGCGGGCTTCCATCAACAGGTCTTCTTTTTCTTTGAAAAGCGTATCCAGCAAGTCATTCATTCCTTCCTTGGTAGCCTGATACAGTACCTCCCTGCCTAGATCCCTCTCTGGCTCGGGCACCTCAAACCCACCCCAGCGTTCGCCAACAGACGTTGACCCGCTCGATCGGACGTCGTCAAACTCGTCATCTTCAAAACGGACTTTGGAGGACGAGCGAGACCGGAGAGAAGGCGGCCGTGACGAGGTGATTCCCATTCCTGCTGTGTCTGTCGGCCCGTATACATCTGTATCTTCGTCGAAGCCCTCGGGAGTGGTGACGCCGTCTTCCTCATCAGTGTAAAAATGCCGCCGGCGCCACCGTTCGTGGATCGCGTTTACCCGAGTTTCCTCAATGACGGAGCTGGAGTCAGAGTCGTGGCCATCTGAGTCTTCAGAGTCCTCGGGGACTTCCTCATCCTCGCCCTCATTCTCGCCTTCCGCATCGCCCTCTTCTTCATCAGCGTTGTCCTCTCCGGAGATGTGCTCTTCGTGTTCGTCATCACCATCATCATCATGCTCGTGATTGGCCTCTGCTTCCGTCCCTGGATGGCGACTATGTCCATCTATACGAGGGAAGGCACCGCCACCGTCAAACAACGGTGGCGGAGGCGGCGACGATTGGGGTCGGACTTCAGAGTGACGACGTCGCCTGTCTCGATTTTGAACAGCGGTCTGGCCCACTGCCGCATAAGGATCGCCGTAATCCATACGATCCGGCCGTAGAACATCACCTCCATCGCGAATCTCCATATCGCCCTCTGAATTGACGGCCTTCCCCTCTCCGGTCCTGGGAGCCTCTGCATTGCCGAAATTGCCGCTGAATGCCGAACTCAGAGGACGAGTGCCCAGGACAATATCTCGCGCTAACGTGCCATCGCCAGGCCCAAAATCCTCTTCCCACCCGTGCACTGTGTCTGCAGTCAATTCTTTGATGAGAGCATAGAATGCGCGGAACATGCGCAGAAAATCCTTGCGCTCGACGTACCCATCGCCGTCGATGTCGTAGCCCTTGAAGATACGGCGCATTCTCTCGTCTTCCGCTTTGGAATTGAAACTGGCAATTCCTTTGAGAAATTCCTCGAATCCGATCAGATTATCTCCGTTGGTGTCGTAAAAGGCAAACATGCGGTCGAAGATCAGACTGGGCGGTGGTGGCCGCAAGGACGTATTTGGTACAAAACACCGGTCAAAGGTTTTGCGGTCGATAGCCATGCCCAGCTTGTTCGGGTCTGCAGGCCAGGGGGCATTAGCCAGGCAGCGAAACTGGTCCCAGAGAGCGTCAAGCTCCGTGCTTTCGAAACTGGTTTCCTT
Organism: Talaromyces piceae; assembly: GCA_001657655.1. Lineage (NCBI taxonomy): Eukaryota > Fungi > Ascomycota > Eurotiomycetes > Eurotiales > Trichocomaceae > Talaromyces > Talaromyces piceae. Next base: position 2,073,057 of record JNNX01000004.1, on the reverse strand, counting down.
CACCAACCTCCGAGCTAGCGGTGGCGGGAGGTTTTTAGGCAAATTATCCGGTTTTCCAGGGTACCAAACAGGTCGTGCTTGACGGGGGTTGCCCATATACGGCGCCGGGATACGGACTTTGAGAAAGAGATGCGTCTTGTTATGCACCTGTTGAGCCTCACAAACCTCACAAAGATCAAAGTCGACGCAGTTGTCGCAGCGATAGCGGATTCCTTGGATCGGCATCATGCCGCAGTTGTTGCAGGTCACTCCACGATGAATATAACCGTCCTTTCTCGCCTGATCCTCAGCAATATGATAAAGCAGATTGAGCAGATTCTGTCCTTCTCTAGCTGGCTCTCCATCCGCATTTCCATTTCTCCATGAGAACGCACTTTCAGTCTCGGCACCATCCTCCACATCTGGATTCAGTTCTTCCATCACATCCTCTTCCTCTTGCTGTTGCTGTTGCGCTGGAGTTGTAGAAGACGCCGCTAGTGTCACCCTCGTACCCTGTTGTCGACGCTGACGCAAAGCCTCCCCATACGTCGGATCCAAGTTGAAGCTCGCCAGCGCCCTGTTGATCCCATCTCTAGAAATGCCACGACGACTGAGCTCCCTTGTCAAATAATCCCGTTCTGCACTATCCTCGCTAATGGTATGCGCAGGCGGAAAATCAAGCGCAAAGAACGACTCGAGAAATGTATCTTCCATCATATCACGCATCCGATCCGCATGTGCCTCTGGCATCCCGACTTCGGCCATGAGCTGGTCGCGCGTGGCGAGCAGAGAGGGTAAAAGTCCGCTCTCGACCATGCGGCCATCTTCGGTCTCGATTCGAAACGTGCCGTACGCACCGTTATCACGCTCGAGTTGTTCAAGGTGTCCGATTGCGCGCCATGAGGGGCTGCTGAGTACTTCGCTGGGCAGTGAGTGGTCGCCCCTGCGGCGGCGCTGGTGCTGCTGCTGGTTGCGCCGTAGGATGGCGCCTCGGCGGCGCAGCTTGCTTGTTGTATTCTCATTTAGTGTGTTTGCGTTTGAGCGAAGGTATATCAAGCCGCCCAGAGCTGCTAGTCCGGCGACAGCGAAGAGCAGAGGGCGGTAGCGTTGGTAGTCGTCTGCCATAGTGCTGGATGTGAAGCTCGACTTCGGCCATGTAGCTGAGGAGCGAAAGCATGTATTCACAGCCTAGATGGGACTTGGCATAGACTTGGGTAGTTTGTACTACATTTGTATCGTAGCCGCAAACTCCAGTCTATTTCTCCCGAAATGAAAGTCGAACCGCAGAACACTGGAAAGGTTGTGGTTGAACGAAGGGCGTTGCCAAAATAATCCGGGAGTTGCGTTCTGGCGATGCGGCGAGCCGGTTGCACACTGCTCCCTGCCGCACTTTACCCGTTTGAGCCGTCATACTATCAAGTTCATAACATATAGTTATATGCAGAGGATAAGAACTTGCACAGATTTTTCGAATGACTGGAGTATCTAGTATCGTAATACAAATTGTTTCTTTTGTTGCAAACCAGACTTCATAACGATGATTAATATCATGTAGAATGCAGGGCATTCCTTCTATATATAGGAGTATCTACTGTATCTATACGGCGGAGAGAAAGAAGAATGGATAAAGTCCATGGCTCAAGTTAACTTCTTCTCTTTGATAAAGAACCCGCTCAACAATGCGAAGAAAACAATACCGATCTGAAGCGCAAACGTCAAATTGGTCGACCAGCCGTATGCCTTGCGAACGGTCTCTTGCAATGATGGCGTCAATGTCTTGATAAAGTCAAGGGACTCGCGGACGCCCTTGACAATGCTCTCGATATCGTCGCTGTCTTGTAGCGAGGATTGTAGTCGACTGCGTAGAAGCTGCTGGGCGACTGTTGCTGAAAGCGACAGGCCGATTACTGAACCTAGGGTGCGGAAGAGATAGGAGCATGCGGTGACGACAGCTTGATTTTCGGCAGATGCGTTGGAAACTGATAGACAGTGAATGTTAGTACCGAATGTCACAATACTGGCTTGATGGTACTTACTCAAGCCGATCAGAGTTGTCGTAACGCCTATTCCGTGGCCAAACGCGCCCAACATGGAACCCAGAATCAATAACTGAACGTTGTTCACCACAGCGCCAGAGAAGAGGAAAACAACGGTCAATCCGACAGTAAGAAGGGCATAGGCAAATACAGTGATTTTATAGTACCTCCCAGTCCGTCTCATCACAATGCCTGAGGCTAGTGACCCGGCCACTCCACAGAGAATCGCCGGTAAGAGTCTCGTGCCAGCCACCGTTGCTGAAACACCGTCAACTGCTTGGAAATGCAGCGGTAGATAGAACAGGGCAGCTATCCAGCCGCCAAAACTGAAAAGATTACAAGCGTAGCATGCAAAGAGCGCCGGGTGGAAGATGAGATTTCCGGGGGCGAACGGTTCTGTCGCGACGTACACTTCGACGAGTACAAAGACAACAAACAAAACGACCGACACAGATAACGGCACGTAACTCAAGGGGATCGTCCAAGACACGTTGCTGCCGCGATCCAGTCCGAGGAGAAGGCCCAGAACAGCTCCCACAAGTACCACGGCGCCAAGGAAGTCAATACGCCGAAGTTTTGCGCGCCAATCACCCGTCTCAGGGCTGGGAACTTTGAGTAGAAAAGTGACCAAGATGAAGCCCAAGAGACAGATAGGGGCTTGTACGATAAAGGCCCTATGTTTGTTAGTATATCGCATTCCGTAGTAGGGACCCGAAAAACTCACCATCGCCAGCCGATATAATCCGCCAAAATACCACCTGGTTACATTAGTAGGTGCATGTAATGTTGGTAAAGCGAGGGAAACTACCAAGCGGTGCCCCGATGCCTGAGCCAGTAGCATAGATAATGTTGATCACACCCTGCCAAAGACCTCGATCCCTCAACGGTACAATATCACTCAGCAGTATGCTAACCACAGTTGTCATACCACCGCCTCCGATACCTTGATACACCTAAGCAGACCATCAGTACGTCCAACAGCATTGTACACAGGGCGAAACCAAAGAGAGCATACCCTCGCCGCAATCAACTGATTGATGTCCTGCGCAAGACCACATAGCAAATTACCCGTGCCAAACACAGCATACGCAAAGAGCAAGCATTGCTTCCGACCAAAGATGTCGCTCAATTTGCCGTACAATGGCTGGAACGAGGTCAGAGTCAAGAAGTATGAGGTTGCGATCCAGCTGGTCAGATTCAGCGCGTTTAGATCACTTCCAATCTTGCCATAGCTGGCAACGATTATGGTCTGGTCTGCGGCGGAGAGAAACACCTAACCCGATAGTCAACATGCTGCTCTCAGTCACCTCGGAAGGGATCCAAGTACCCCAATTGAAATCGTAGCAACTATATAATTCAGCTGAGCCCCGGACACTACTTCCTTATTGTCGGGCGAATCGTTGTCGGAAACCTCGTCCCGGGGAATTGTGTCATTGTAACTGTTATTGACAGCAGCACCTTCGACGTCTCCTCTCAACAGAGGTGTGTTTTCGGTCACAGTCCGATCCTCGGCGACGGCCATTGCTGGCGGGGAAAATGGCTGATAAGGAGGTGATGCTGCCGACAACGATACGACGAGGGGTGGATGAGAATTCACCTTTAGAGCCCAGGCCGCTGGAAAACCTGTGGACGGATGGCTGTTTTTATTAGGGACTCGACTGGAGCTGCCCATCAGGCCCAGAAGGGAGCAAGGCGGTCGATCTAATGAAATAAAACAGATGGACTAGCAATAGGTTCGGACAAGTACATAGCGGGGGCGGAAGGGCCCTCCGATTGGCGGATCGTCGAAGCAGCTCGTATTCGGGCAGATTGCCGATGTATTTCTAATACAAAGGCACAGGCGCCAGGTACGTAGCACGTGCATATAGGCTCAGTCAATAAACAACGCGTGAAGTCCTTAAATTGGGCTTCGATTACGATTACTTAGTATGTTGGGCATGATTACGTTAGATTAACCTCGCGTGATCGCATATCTCGCACTGAACTCATGGGTATTGAGCGCTATGGATGCCTTAAGAAGCACAAGCGTGATAATGTCAAACATGCATGACCTCAAAACAACAGGAAAGTTTTCATTGTGCCGCCGCCTCTGTTGACTGGGTCGGCTCTGGTATGGGAATTGGCCCGCCAGGAGAGTCTGGGAATCGAGCTGTTAGGACTTCAACACCGTCTTCGGTCACCAGGAGGGTGTGCTCAAACTGCGCGGACAGCGAGCCATCCGCCGTTACACTGGTCCAGTCGTCTGGCCATGTCTTGTCTTTGTGCGTGCCAATGTTGATCATAGGCTCGATGGTAAAGCACATTCCGGGCTTGGCCGTACCGACGGTCTTGTTCTTTGCGTAGTGTGGGATGTTGGGGGCCGTGTGGAAGAGTTGGTTGATGCCATGGCCACAGTAGCTCTTGACAACACTGCAGTTGCGGCTTTTTGCGTGTTTCTCGATCACGTTTCCAGGCTCTCGGAACAGCATGCCTGGCTTGACTAGCTCAATGGACTTGTCAAGGCATTCTCGGGCGGTTTCAACCACGCGGACTGCGTCCGGGTTGGCCTTTGCCTTGTCGCCCACGTAGTACGTTTCATTTAGATCGCCGTGGAAGCCGCCGTGGTACAACGTAACGTCTATATTCACAATATCCCCGTCTTCCAAAGGCCGCTGATCCGGGATGCCGTGGCAGATTGTCTCGTTGACGGAAGTGCACACTGACTTGGGGAAATGCACGTAGTTGAGGGGCGACGGGTATGACTGCGCTGTCATTAGTCACGATTATACCTGCTAACGGGATTTCGGTGTCCCTTACATCCCGTTCCATGCAAGCCTTGTGGACGACCTCGTCAATGTAATCCGTGGTGACACCAGGCTTGAGTGCCGCCGCCGCAAGATCCAACACTTCTCGCGCTAACCGACAAACCTTTCTCATGCCTTCCTGCTCCTCCTTGTTTAGAACTGTAATGTTATGGCGCCCAACAAACTTCTGCTCAGATCGCGGGATGCCATCGTTGGCATAATCCGGCAGTCGGATGGAAGAGGGGACAGGGCGTCGCGGCGACAGAGGGTACACTGGGCGCAGAGACCCCGTGAAAGGATAAGTTGGGAACGGATTGTAATGACCGGTAGCTGGATCTGGTTCAGATACTACTTTCGGGGTTAAGAAGTTGCTCAGGATATTGTTACTTTTGGGTTTGTGGATCGCTTTGTGAGAGCCCTGTCGCACGTCATTAGACCGGTTTGCTGCAAGAAAGCCGGTATTGAGACATACCCAGCTACGCTTGAAACAGTCCTGCGAGCAAAAGAAGCTGTCAGTGCCCATCTTCAAGCACGTAGGGCACTGTAGCGTCCCGGCGTCGTTGGAGCATTCGACACCAATGCACTTGCGAGGGGCAACGGCCGCAGCCATGGTGGGCAGACAGAGATGGAGAGCTTCTATGAAGATACAAGACGACGGACGAAAAGTGTACAATAACCTGCTGCCCACTTGCGTTGCTCCGTTTTCTTCCGTTCTCTCCCTTCTTGTCGTTTGTGTTTTGAAAGAAAGACGGCAAAAAGGGAAAAAATCGGCCACGGCGGGGGTGGAGTAGGCGGAAGCTACCAACAGCCTCTTGCCCGATATGGCGCTTATCAATAGTATTAATTCACGCCCCGCGCCGAATGCGGACAGGAATAACTTTACTTCAAAATTTTTCGTTCTCCTTTCTGTTTCCTCGAAACTGAGAACTCGCTGTGTGCATGTGGCCAGCTATGGCTTCTTGTCCCAAGCAAAGGGTGGTCATAGTTGGTGCTGGCCCTGTCGGGTCTCTGGCAGCCCTATATGCTGCGTCTCGAGGCGACGACGTCGAACTGTATGATCTCCGCGGGGGTATGACATTGACCCTACCTTTTTTTGTTTGATAGAGGTGTTGTTTCGATACATCCAAATGGCCTTTTGTTTTCTGCTTCCATGATCAGTTCCCTTGGAAATGCAAGTGGTATATATATCTAACTACTTCAGACCTAAGGGATCCGTCGACCATTCCGCTAAACTTCACGAAGTCGATCAATTTGGCCTTGTCAGAACGAGGCATCAACGCTCTGCGCCAATCAGGGCATACAGAAGCCACGGAGTTCCTGCTGGACAGTGCCATTCCTATGCATGGGCGGATGATCCACGGTAGAGATTCATTCGGGAAGCTATGGGAGGCATCTCAAGCCTATGATGTTCATGGAAGGGTAAGCAACGTGCTTGAGGAGCAGCACACCTGGATTCTGACTGCTAGCAGGCCATCAACTCAGTAGACAGAACAACGCTAAACAACATACTGCTCGACGAGCTGGACAAATTGCCGAACGTAAAGATGTTTTTTAATCACAAGCTCACCGGTGCCGACTTTGACGTCCGGAAGGCCTGGTTCGAACGGAAAATACCTGGATACACTCCAAAGCACGATGGTCGTGACCATTCCGTGGACTTTGACCGCCCCCCGGAAGTTGAGGTGGACTTTGACTATCTTATTGGAGCAGACGGGGCACATTCCGCATCACGATACCATATGATGAAGTTCAGCAGAGTGGACTACCAGCAGGAATATATCGACACGCTCTGGTGCGAATTCCGCATCAACCCCACAGAAAGCGGCGATTTTCGCATCTCTCCGAATCACTTACACATCTGGCCGGGGCAGGAATTCATGTTCATTGCGTTGCCTTCCCCTGACAGGTCATTCACTTGTACTCTGTTCGCACCAGCACGATACTACGCTGGTCTGGGAAACACGCCTGAGGAGCTATGCCTATCCTTCCAGGAACACTTCCCAGGCGTATCCCCGGAATTGATCTCGCCCGAGGATCTCTATGCGTCATTCACCAAGAACCCCCATCTGCCCCTGATCAGCATCAAAAGTCGACCGCACCACTATGACTCGAGTGTTGTCATCCTTGGAGATGCCGCCCACGCTGTACTGCCATTTTACGGACAGGGTTTGAATGCAGGGATGGAAGATGTGCGCGTGCTGTTCGAAACCCTGGACGAGCAGGGTGTCTACAGTGAGACAATTGATGCCGCTCGTAGGGACCGTATCCGAGGCCTCGCTTTCGAGCGGTACACTGAGAGACGGGTGGCCGATACACATGCAATCAACGATCTATCAAAGGGGAATTATATCGAGATGCGGTCAGGCGTCACCTCGCGCATGTACAAACTGCGCAAGTTTGTCGAAGAAAAGTTGTACCAGTTCGTGCCACAGCTGGGCTGGCAAACCCAGTACTCGCGCGTCAGCTTCACGAATATGCGTTACTCGGATGTGATCAAAGCAGCTGAAAAGCAGCGTCTTTACCTGAGTGTCGCTCTCGGCACGACGCTCTTTGGTACCGTGGTTGCGGGGCTTGCATTTGGGGGCATCATGGTACTGAAGCGGCCGGGACAATTTGTGCCTTTCCGACGACTGCTGAGCGGTCTGTCATGGGGAAGATCGATGGTGAACTGAAGGTTGCCATCTCGACGCAACTGTACAACAGCAACTAAGAAAGGTTATGAAGTCGAAATGACTTTTGACCACTGGAGGCTAAATTGAAGCGATTCTGCAATATTTATTTTCAATATGATTTTTCCATGTACTATAATAGGTGTACTTCCCTCTATAGAACTGATATTCTTTACAGCACGTTAATCCGACAATACATGTAAGGGTTCTGAAAATCTGGCAAACCTTTCATGTACAGCTCGATTGCGTCAAAAATTCACTGCAAGTACTAGGAGCTTAGTCTCCGTATTAAACACGAGAGAATACGTTACCTAGAAGAGGAAATGTGCTCAATAGCGGTCAAGAACAATATCATGGATAACGTGTACAGAAAGGGAATCCAAATACTCTGAGAAGTCTTGTAAGCGGCCCTAATAGGACTTACCCGTACAATCTGCGAAAGGCATGAATTGCATACACAAAAACAAACAACAGGCCGCTACGGGTATATAATGCGAACTAGCTAGTCTGACGACAATCATCCAATGGTCTTCTCAAGCCTTTTCAAGAATCCGTTGACTTTGTTTTCTACTTTCCCAGCCCTTTCTTCAAGTTTACGTGGTCGAGAATTGGGGTTCTCCATCGCTTTTTTCGCGTGCTTCTGTATTGAGCCCCTGGCTTCGGACTCTGTAGGGCGGTAGACCTGGGTGTGAATATCGTACTCGCTGTTTGTAGCACCCGGATACTGTTGCACGGGTTGACCGTACGAGAAGTTGGAGTATCCGCCGATGGCAACCCGTTCATCCTCCACCGGCTGGCCGTAATGTTGCGGGTAACCTCCTTGCAGTGAACTATGTGATGATTGTGCATAGTGCTGCGGTATATGGGCGGCCTGTTGCTGTGGTTGCCGTGGTGGCTCCTGTCCATGCGAGAAAAGATGTGCGTTTGGATTGGGCGGAGGTGGAGCAAAGCTCATCCCTACAGCTTGCACTGGCGGAGGGCTTGCTAGTGGAGGAGCACCGAACCCGGGGCTTCCAGGCAAGCTTTGAGTTGGGGGTAAACCAGCACTCGGGGGTAAACCAGCACTCGGGGGTAAACCAGCACTCGGGGGCGGAGAGCTGTATCCGTACTGAGAGAGACCAGGCACCGAGGCGGTCTGAGCCTGGTACTGGGAGAAGCCGCCGGGCACTTGGGCCTGAGGTTGATAAACACCCTGGTCGACTGCCGCTGCTGTTGTCAGTCCGGTGCCTTCTGCTGCATCTACCGGCGGAGGAGTCTTTTCGCGATGCTTGATGGGCTCTGGAGCTGCAGGAGCCGCGGGATTGTATGCTAATGGAGTGTAATCCTGTGTCTCCTGGCTGGTGGTCGTCGCCGACTCCTTGGCCGCCGGGCTAGACCGTGAGTTCCGCGTTTGGCCGTTCTGGTACGATGGATCGGTTATGGCGACGTTCTCCAGCTGCTCAACCACAGCGCTTACTCGCTGCTCGTCGACGTGCGGCTGAGGACGGTCAGTTTCGACATGTCCGGCCGGCAGCAGTCTCTGCACGGCATCTAGGAATTGATCGGCATCGTCAGTAGTCCAGAAATAAACGTCAATCGTATGCAGGCGAAACCGATGGGAGCTATTGTCGCGAGGGTCTGTAAATGGGAGAAGCCATTGATCCTGGTTCCCCGGTGGGCTGTGTGCTGACACAGGCGACTCCTGTGTCTGCGCCCCGACGGTTACGGTGCAAAGGGTCGGAAAGCGCGTGGAATGAACGATTTGCACCTGATCTAGAGCTGTTCTTGACCGGTCAGACAAAAGCTCTGCATTCGTTAGTTAAAATAAGCCACTGACCTCCATTGAATGCGTCCTGGTCGTTGGTGCCCGGGTTGTTGGCCACCTCTATCCTAGCACTACCCCGCGCCGCGTCATGGTATATATAGAGATAAGAGCCCTTATCAAATCGATGGTATACAGGCTTTGGAGAAGGAGCGGTGAAGTAATAATGCAAATCCGCAAAGCTGACGTCGTAGTAAGGTCAGACAAAGTCACAGATTCCCTCATCCTCTTGAAGACTTACACTGTTAGTAGACGGTCCTCGCCGGGGAGGGGAGGCATGGCGTCGGCTAGGAAAACAGATAACGGCGGTTGCGCGAAAAGGTGGCTGCGGACACGAATGCACGGAACAAACCGAGGGAGCTCGAGGGTTTATGAGAGGAAGAGAGAGCAGGGCCAGACATGAAACGGGTGATGCACTCGAGAGCGACGTCAAGTCACCTCTCATGACTGGATTGCGTACTCCATCAGCCATCAATCACATCCCATTCCGGGCAGGTCGGCGCTTACAGCTGCAACAGATGCATCCATGCATCATGATTGGTCAGACTAAAGCCGACTAAAGCGGACTAACGCGTGCCCAGCGCTTGTGCCCGAATGGGATTAGAGCGCGTGTCTCGTGCTCGGGACTCCGGCGGCACTGTTTATCCGGTCTTTTTTCGTGTTCGGAGCTTTCGATCATCATCAAGTTGATGGCCAAACACTCTACAGAGAAGCATCAGCGCAGCGTCGGGGTCGGTTCCCTGACTTCGAATTGTTTTGCGACCGGCACGATTCCTTTCACTAGGTACCCTCGATTCCCTTGATTTCGCTGCACAACGCTGTCTTTTTGTGGTCATAGGGTGCTAACGCTGCCCGTCTTCTGCTCAGGCCGAGAACTTGCGAACAGGCTTCATAGGCTCGCAGCCTGCTCAACACTGCCCACAATGTCTCTTTCGAACATTGCGAACCTGTGTTCGCACCTCAACAATGTCACGAAGGCTCGACTGAGCGTGGCCGCCGTACCCTCTACCAAGATGCACCTGAAACTGGTCCTGTCGATGCTCAACCAAGGACTCCTCGGCAGCGTTGTTCGGGGCGGTAGGCAGCCCCCGCCACCTCATTTCCTTACCGGCATGCCCAATGTCGGCGGACAAGTCCTTGATATTGAGCCTGTCACGCAAGAAAACATTGCATCGCGACGTTTGTGGCTCGGGCTTAAGTACTGGCAGAGCGAGCCAGTGCTCGGCAAGCTGACCGCGGTCAGCAAGCCCAAACAACGAGTCAACCTAGATCTCCCGGGACTCCGCCGAGTCTTGACCGGCCAGAAGAGTGGTAACGTGGAAGGTCTCCGATCGCCTGGAGAGTGCCTGTTCCTTGCGACCGATAGAGGAGTCATGGAGGCCCGGGAGTGTATCGAGAAGAAGGTGGGAGGACTGGTTTTAGTTCGCGTGTCGTAAATAGGCTTCGGGATTTCGTCTTTGATTTGCATTTCAGTAGGAGTTTGTTGACTGGGACCGCGTCTTCTGTTTTGTTTTGTCTTGTAGGATTTGAACCCTTGTATTATACACATGTACGCTACTACGAGACCTTTTCTTTTTCCTCTCTGCCTATGCTCTATTCAAATCTAGCGACATTGTACAATGTGTGGTAACACAGTCATTAGACCATCATCGACGCTCTTTTTGCCTACGGGGAACTCTGTCTGACCGCTATATATACGTAGGGATAAGGTTGTTAGAAAGAGAGTAAGGGAATGATAAAGTTAAGTATTGGAAACTGAACTGAAGAGGTACTAGCAATAGCAAATCCATGCTAACCACACATGCGTAGCAAGCACGATTTGGATGACCGCTGCAAAACTCCGACTTGGTTGTTAGCCCGAGACCGTGGCCGTGGCCGAGGCCGAGGCCGAGATCCCAAGTATTTTGCCGGTCTATAAGCATCGGCAACCCCGAGGTCCGGCTTTCTCCCAACGATCCAACTCGACCAACCCCTACCACTAGCTTTGCAAAATGATGGCCTCTTCGTCTACAGTGGGTGCTGCAGTACCAAGACGCAGACGACCCCCGCTTGCATGTGAGCAATGTCGTCGGCGAAAGTTGCGTTGTGATCGAAACTTGCCTTGCGCGCCTTGTACCCGGGCAAGAGAGGCATTGACGTGTTCGTATGTCCCAAATTCGAATAACCAGGAGGCTGCATCTTTTGCTTCTGCAGGAGAAAAGACACCTAGCTCGGTTGCGAGACAAGCGCACGCGAGGAAGAGACGTTTTGCTTCGGCAATCTCGAGCATGAATGCCGGTGACCACGGTGAATCTCGTGGGGATGGAGTCTCGCCTCAGACCGCACACTTGATTGAGGATCTTCAGCAACGTATCCGTCAATTGGAGAGAACCATATCAAGCAGTGGGTCAGCCGATCAGAACCTCGTTATGTTGGGCGCTTCCCGTACAAAGGTACCTACAACACAGACTAGTACTGCACACCCTCTCGGTTCGGCTGGCCCGGGCCATTCTTTACAGACGACATCGACTCTGGTTCATGACAATTCATCGACTACTTCCCCAGTGCCACGTTTGCGTGTCTCTTCACAGAAGACCAAGTTATTCGGAGCCAACCACTGGCTAAACACTACAACACAGGTTAGCTCAGAAGAGGCTACCCTCCTTAGCTGTATAAATGTACGACTAACATACTCTAGTTTCCTGTTATTGGAGAATTTACTACTAGCGATGTAGAGCCTTCTATAATAAGAAATGATGTATCCGAGCTTGGCGCCTGTATGAAAAAGAGTCACAGTATACGGCAGTCATGGAAAATGCAGCTATTGAATGAAAGCCCCCTTCCTACGCTGGATCTGCCGGCCACATTTCCCCAGAGAGAGGTCTGTGACCAGCTGCTTTCCAGCTATTTACGGACCTTTGAGCCCATATATCGAATCATCCATGTCCCGAGCTTCCGGGAAGAATATGAACAATTTTGGACAAGACCGGAAACGGCTTCTCCTCGTTTTTTAATGAAGCTATCCCTGGTCTTTGCTATCGGCACGTTGTTCTACAAAGACAAAAAAACAGCCAAGCATCTTGAAAAGCTAGCCCGACAATGGGTTTATGCAGCTCAATGGTGGCTTACTGGGCCTTCCGAGCCGACTACATATAATCTAGATGGCATCCAGGTCTGCTGTTTGTTGAACCTAGCACGACATGCAGGTTGCTCGAGCAGTCCTCTTTGGATATCACCGGATGCTTTGCTTCGGATGGCGATGATGGTTGGGCTACATCGGAACACGAACCTTTTTCCGAATCTATCACCGTTTCTAGTAGAATTGAGGAACCGACTGTGGATCACAGTTGTTGAGATTTACATTCAGTCAGTCATGGACTCTGGTGTTCCGTGCCTGTTTTCTATGGAAGATGTCGATAGCGTACCGCCCTCCAATATTGATGATCACGATCTTTCTTTGGAGCATGAGACGTCTGTCCCGGTTAAGACGGAACAAATTTTGACAGATTCATCAATCCAGCTACTTTTGGCCAAGTCGACCCGCCTACGACTCAAAGTGCTTCGACTTATCAACAACCCCCTACGGGATGATCTAACCTACGAAACGGCACTGTCGTTGGGTAAAGAATTGCATGCTGCCTGCCGTCAGATATCAGCTTTTTTCCACGAGCACAACCGGCCTGCCACCAGCACCCATAGTAGCCAGACGACGAACTTTCATCGCCACTTTTTGGACATGGTTCTACGCCGGTACATTCTGTTCCTCCATCGGCCGTTCATGATCGAAGCAAGAAAAGACCCACGGTTTTACCTATCGCGTAAGACCTGTGTGGAAACGTGTATGGCCATGTCGTCGTACATCGAGAGATTAGATACGGCAACCGAGTCCCAGAAAGACCTATCCCATTTGACGCTTTGCGGCAATGCATCGTTCAAAGGCGCACTCTGCATGGATGTCATCACAGTACTAGGCCTGGAAATCACAATGCAAATTGCAGAAGAAAACTCCTTCGGAGCCCCCCAAACGCCTCGTTCAGGAGGAGTCGGAGACCCGGTAGACGAAATGTCAAAGGCTAACCGAGAACCACTTGTTAACTGTTTGAAACGTATCCAGTCTCAATTGGAACAGAATTTCGAGTTTGGCATGCCGAGTCTCAAACGATATAACTATCTCACGGGTGTATTGGCGTTGATTCGTGCTATGGAGTCGGGATTGCCTGTGAAACAGACAATCTATGAAGACATAAAAGACAGTTTGAAAAAGTCCTTTACTCTGCTGCAGACGTCAAAGGATAGCGACGAAACTCCCGTTGTTACGACGGATCAGATATCAAATGATATTGGGGATTTTGCGGGCTTGCTTCCTCCGATAGAAGAATGGGTAAGTGAAATCGACTCCGTCCCATTTCACTATACCAACTAAATCCGTCATATCTTAGAACTGGACTCTAGGCATGGATTTCTCCGATTACTTCGGGTTTTCAGGATTCTCCGAGCAGCCAACAAGCTCGGCGTGGTAGAAGGAAGTAAACTCGGGGATGTCTAGTGAATTTGCCGAAGTTCGGTATAAAACCGGTGAATTCAGCCATTCCTATACCATAGATGTATGTATGATAACACCAACAAGTCTGTTACGACAGTACCTGTTTCTGTGCAACAATCCCAGCGCTAAATACCCTTATGATAATGTACCCTCCCACGTATTTTCGAGACAACGACCTAAGGCGATTCTCTCCGCGACGAGGTTTGCCTTTGGGCACCCAACCCCGAGGTCTAGGAAGCCTTCTCAAGATGGCTGCTTTGTGCCTTGTTACATATATGGCAGCGAAAAAAGTTTTCCAGTCAAGGTATGCTGAGCGTCCTCTGAGTGGTAAATCCAAGGGTGCTTACCGACGTTGCTGCTAGTACATCAGCCGAAAAGAGCGTCTTAGACACACAATGCTTCTTGCGAGAATAAACCGAACGCTGAGGTTTATGCCCTACCTGAATGAGTCTATACCTATGAAAGCTGGAGTACGAGTATTGAATCACCACGGTGTTTGATTGACTTTTTTCCCCGACCGGTGTATATAAGCGTGAATATAAGTACAGTGATTTTCTTTGAATTGAGTAGTCAGTATCCAGTAGCAACAAGATTTCGCCAAAATGATCAGAGCAGCATCTCCAAGAAGATGCCTTAGAATTCTATGTACTCATTAAGATAGTTCAAAAAGCGATATGCTGTAATTTCCGCCCGAAATGCAGACGGGCCAATCAGCTAACAACAATTGACGTCGTTCATGCAGCTTTCGGAGATAATTTCACGCGGAAACGAGAACGACAACCAACATTTAACCATCATCCTATCCGTGCGGCGAGATACGGCCTGTGTCTCAAATCATTGCCATAAGTTCAATCAGGGAAAGAAATGGAGCTCGATAATATTTTAATTACCGGTGGCTGCGGCTTTGTCGGATCCGCGATCGCGAGGGCAATTGCGGAGAAATATCCCAAATGCGGGATCACTGTCATAGATATCGTGCCTCCTGGCCCAATACACAAGGTCCCGCCGCAGGCTGACTTTGTGAAAGTTGACGTAACTTCTGAAGTTGAAGTTGAGAGTGTCCTACAACAGACGCGGCCCTCGACGGTCATTCACACAGCTGGCATTGTGCCTGTGCTGGCCGAACGTTTTGGGCGACGAATGCGAAATGTGGTGTGGAAATTGAATGTGGATAGTACACGGATTATGCTGGAGGCATCAAAACGGTTTGGTGTCAAGGCCTTCATTTTTACGAGCAGCTGTTGTGTGACGATAGATGATATGCGCATGCCATACAGGAATATCAACGAAGAGTGGCCGACATCTCAAACTTCGCTAATATATGGCGAGTCAAAGGTTAGATCGCAAAGGAACCATCGGCTGTCCTGTCTTTTGGAAGCTACTGACATTATCTGTAGGCAGCTGCAGAGAAACTGGTACTAGAGGCGTCCTGCTCGGAAATGGTGACCTGTTCGCTGCGGCCCTCAGTGCTCACTGGACCAGGAGACTACCAACTTCTCCCTGCGATACATGCATGCATCGCCAAATGGGAGACACCGTGGGTACTCGGTGACGGGTTAAACTATTGGGACGTGACTCTGGTCCAGAACATTGCAGACGCACACGTTCTGGCCGCTGAAAACCTAGCATCAACCCGTACTGCCGCAGGAGAGGCATTTTTCATACAGAATAATGAACCTATCCCGTTCCGCGACTTTTGTCTCGCGATTTGGGCACATTTTGGTCACTTTCCGCCGTTCACTGTACATGTTCCTGAATCCCTAGCATGGATAGCTGGGCTGCTTTCAGAATGCTACACTTGGATTTCCGGGACGCCCACTACGCTAAGCCGAGGGAGTGTCAGAGATGCATGTCATATGAGGTACGCAAGCGGTGAAAAGGCGAGGAGGATTCTAGGGTATGAACCTCGACTTGGTCTTGACGAAGGGATCCGACTCAGTTGTGAGGTACGTCAGGGTTTTCCTTTGCCACTGATTTCTTGATTATAGTTTCTGGTGGGATCTGACGGCTCTCATCCAGGATTATGCCCGTAGACTGGGCATCAAGTTGCCTGAAAGACCCGGCTTGAAAGCAAAAGTAGCGTAGGGCAGCGCTTGATGAATGATTTCGCAGTTCCAGCCTTTCACAGGTAGCATAGGTGAAGATAAAGCACGGTTGTTTCGTTCATGAATTATCAGAGTATTTGTATGTCAGAGGTTTCTGTCGTACCCAAACGCAATTTGCAGTCAACACTGTTTGATTTAAGTGACCTGTTGCCCTGCCCTCAAGGGATAGCACGTTGCCTTTATCTAGAATTTCTTTAAATTATGTGTCTGTATCAGCAGAAGAAAGTAATAATAATTTTGGCTAGCTAACAATCAATCCAAGCAAATCAGCAATGCTGCGTTAGACAAAACATGCTTCTTGTTGTGGCGTCAGCAGCCGCGAATTTCCTAAACCGGTACATTTCCACTATTAGGGCACAAGTCACCATCGAAACGTCAATGAGAGCCTGCGGCTTCATAACTTTGAGTGTTCTTCAATTTTCTCCTCTTTCACCTACAATTGAAACTTGTTCGCCTTGACTTGCTTTTACTGGGCCGAGGGATTAAACCGAGCAAGTCTATGTCTATGCCTGGATGCGCCTGACGTTACCTGAGATTGGGCACACCCTCTCTCACGCATCTATGCCCAATGTCCAACAATCAAAGGATGCAACAGTCTAGCAACGAAAGAATAACTGACGGATACCAATTCGATTCGGAATTTTTGGGATCTAGCTCTAATGGATCTAGTCGGCGAGAATTTTACTGATCAACTCCGTGGCCCGTTGCCCCCTATAGCTTTGAACAACTACTTGTGAACGGGCCACTTACCCAATATCAGGGTCTTCATTGTATAGGCAAGCTATTATCTAAGCAATAGCCATACGATTTCTTTTAGATTTAGACGATTAATGAATATTCGCATAGATTTGCGGCTGGTTTACGTCTCATCAGCCGAGCGTTCGTCAACCATGTACCAATCCAGTTAAGCAGCACAAGACACCACTCAGGACAGTTGAACCCAGGACACGTATACTTTTCGTGCCCGTTTATTTCCTACGGTAAATTTTGTCCGCGAACTTAATGGTAATTTGCCACGGTCATCACCGTTTCCGCGCGGCGTAACATTATTGGGCGTTGCAAATACGATCAACACCAAAATTGCTGCCCAAAGTCCAAGACGCGGCTGATTAGGGCCCAGTTTGACTCCAGATGCCGTCGTCGGACAACCGCCATTGCTCAGCCTCTACCATTTTAAGAAAGGATCTTTGCCATTGGGAAAGCAAATTCCTGCTTAGTGCTGTCCTTGACCTTGTTTTGCCGGGTTCATCCCTGGCCGAGACCGTAGAGGCACCGACAAAGCGTCGGATATGTTCTTTGGCGGGCGACACGCAGTGTTGATGATTTGCTTGCTTCATGCCCCCAGAACTCATGCTACCTAGACCCTAGCTAGACCCGTATGCCACAGAGTATGCCTTACAGCCAGTTTACCTATAGCCATTGGGGACTGGTTGCTGCTGTCCCGGAATCGGCGGTGAACGAAGCCTGGGGAGATACTACTGAAGGCTAGATGGACACCTAATCCGAGATGCCATATCGATGTGGCCCGATCCGACGATTATCCCTACTTGCCATGGACCTGTCCAGGTGTAGGTCCGAATCTCACCTGTCAGATTGGTCAGCCTAGTTGCCCTCGGCGTCTGCCTGTGAGGTTGACTGTAAGGAGGGTCCTCTGGTGAGCTGCTGACTACCGCATGTGTGCACAACCTTTTTGTTTCTTCCACTGTCTCCGGGGTTCTTTCTGGTAATGCTTCTGTTGCTAGTTCCTCCAATATAAACTCTGATCAGCCGCTCGCTTGCTGTTCGTGTAACCCCTCCTGACTTGCTCTCTTGGTATCCCATGACATATGGTTCTAACAGGTTTTGGTTCCTACTATTTATATTTTTCATAGTGCTGTTCCCTTCGTGTCTTCTATACCAATGCCTCCAACCGTTGCTTCTCGATTCATGACATTCCCACCTGGATTCAACCCACTGCCCGGAATGGCTGCACCAATGGAAACTTACTATACTAATCCTGTTGCTCAAGATGGGTTCACCCGACACAGGTAAGTGTTCCCTGATGATAGTCTCGGGCGGCATAGTGAACAAGAACAGCAGCACCTCATCTTCTCGGCCAGGCTACTATGGGCCGGCGGCAGTCCCCCCTGTGGTCTACCAACAAAGGTAACCTATCTTGTTCTCCCCCTATGGCTTGTTTCTCCCGTCCCAGTCGTGGTATGTCGTAACGCAATGTGAGTGAGCCCATGTTGAATTTGTCATCACAGCGGATCCTGTGGTTACTCGGCTTCTCATAACTTCGCCGACACGGATGCCACCGGTAGATCCATGGGGCAAACAAATCCGTTGGAATACCCAAACTACTATTCTGCATCATCAAAGTATCGACGTTACTCCAGCGCCTCTATGAGCCAGAACCCTCCGGTTGGACACCCGGCGCGTCATGTTTCCATACATAGTGGCGACTGGGACAGACCGGTCAAGGTGGCTGCAGATGGTTATGGACGCGAGCCAGAGTCATCTCGACCATACGATCCGGCGGAGTACATGGTCGAGACAACAACGACGACGACGGCAAGCAGCAGGTCTCGTAATGGCGACAAGCCCAAGAATAACAATAGTACCAAGTATCACACTTCACAAAGGCGTACATCCAACCGTGATGAATTCGACGGTCCCCACCAGTTTCTCAGCCCTCCGTCTCCAAAGACGATCGCCGCCCAGGACCGCGAACTGCCTGGGCTGCCTACTAACCTCGATGTTGCCGAGCAGGATCGCATTCTATGTGAGGTTAATGACCGCCTCTCACAGTGTGCGTACAATTTTGTGGCCAAGTACCAATTCCCCATCCCGATTGAGCCGGACAAAAGACAGGTGAGGGTGCCAGCAGACCGTGAATGGACCGAGTGGGTTTACCTTTTGAAGAGACTGGCCACTAAACGCCGGATTCCTGCCCGGGTTCTCTACAATGGCCAAATCAAACAGCTGGTCACCGTTTTGGAAAATTCCCTGGAGATGCGTCATGCAGCCAAACATCAGTCTCGGCCAGTAAAGGATGACCGGAATGTTCTCCAATTGATTTCCGCGGGGACCCAGGTTGCCAAAATTCTCAAGGATGCCACTACCATGGAATATCTCGACCGTCTCTACCAGGAGACGGAGAGGAGGATCAAAGAAAGACAACACCGTCGGGTCAAATTCGCGGCCTGATCACCGATGGATCCTTTCGTATTTCTCTTTTCTGTTTTTTTATATGCATGTTTCTTTGTTTTACTGCCTGGTTTTTTCTTTCTGCCCACAGATGAATCATGGCGCCGGGTGTTCGTTGGTTTTACCTTGGACATTACTCTAACCTGGCATAAACCCTTCTACAAGATGCCAATCGGTTGCTATTTTCGGATCCGATCGCTTTGCCAAGGAAGAAGGTTCGCCTCCAAATATCTAATCTGCATACACAATGGATCCTTGATTGCATGGCCCCTTCAAAAGCCCACACCCCTTGGGAAGAATGAAGGATTCTTGCACAAGCCTGTGCCATAGGAATAAAACTAGTAGCGAGATATGGACCTACATCTATTTTGGCCTGCCACATGTTCCTCGAGCCGGCACAATACTAAAGCCTGGGGTGCAAGCACTAGGAGACATTTGCTGTATATCTGTAATGTATGTTGGCGTGGAGGATCGGTTGGGGGCAACTTGGTAGGAGACCATGTCAGTACCATCTCCATCTCCACGAAGGACTTTTTTAAATTTGGCTTGTAGCAATGTACTTGGCTGTGGTTGTTTGATTGATTTGTGTTGTACTACGTTGGGTATCTGTTTCATTGTTTTAATGTTGCCCAAAGACCTTGTCCTTTTGAACACGAACCTTGTATTCTTTTGTCTTTGTCTTGATTGTGTTTTCTCTTCTTATTCTTCGGTTTTTCTTGCATGTTATATATGTAATTTGGTTCCTCTAATGTTAATTTTCCTAATCTCCTATCTATTCAATGTTTTTCTAATATACTACATATCATCATAGACACCTTTCCCGTCCTCTCAGCCCATGGAGAGATATTGAGTGGGACGGGGGAACAAAAGACAAGAGAAGAAAGCAATATAAAAAAGGATGAAAAAGATGGCGGAGAAACTAGATCTCTCCTCGCGCTCCTGTTCACCGACCTAACCATCTTCACCCGGACGTACGGCGTCAACTATGGAGATATATTGATGTGATATCAAGTCATTGCTGGCGGCTCAATGATGTCCAATGAGATACTTATGAGCTAATCGATCTATGTGAGTTATGTGATTATTGCAGATGTATTTTTAAAACAGTAGTATAACTCTCTTGCGCTGTGCTACATACGCAAACGATCTTAAAATCAAACCAGAGACAAATTTAAAACCCCTCGCCCACATTGGAAATGCGTACAAAGTGCAATCAAAACCATAGCACAGAAAAAGAAGAAAAATGAAAAAAGCAAAAACGAAAAAAAAAAAAAAAAATAAATAAAATAAACCACTATAGTAAAAGGAAGTATCAACTTGGCATAGCATCCAAGAAAAGATAAGTACAAGAAGAGAAGAAACATGAATAGAAATCGCTACACAGCAGTATCAATGCAAGAACGGTTGGTATACCGTATACCTCAAAACGCCGTGACAGCGCCAGATAGAATATGACAGACTTAAGAACGACAGAAAACAAATATCGAGTCTGTTTGGAGACTTGGAAGCTGAGAATGTCGTGGGAAATGTTCATCTTTCAGACAGTTTGTTTAGTTCTGTTCAGGGACAGCTTCGGCTATGGATTCTTCGTTCTTCTCGGCCGGGACATCAACAGCTGCAGGTTCTTCGGCAGTCGACACCGTCTTCTCGCTAAGAGCTTCGGGTTCAGCAGGTGCCTTGTCCGCGGTTTCGGTAGATTCGCTGACCGGCTGCTCCGGTTGGTCCAGCTTCGGCTCTTCCTGGGCTTTCGCTTCAACAACCGATGCTTCAGGCGCTTGGTCTTTAGCTTCAGGAGACGGGTCGGCAGCAGGAGTGGTGGAGCTCTCAGCAAGGTTCAAGGGCTGTTCTTCAACTGTTTCCTTTTCCGCTTCCTTTACTTCTTCTGGGCTTGCTTCAAGCGGTGTTTCCTCGGCGGGCTGATCAGTTGACTGCTCCTCGCTGGGAATTTCCACTTGCTGTTCGACGTCCTCCTTGATAGGCTCCCTCTCTACCGAAACATCTTCCATTGGCTTGTCAGCAGCATCTGCAACGGGAGCAGCAGCAGGATCCTGTTTTGTCTCATCGGCAACAATAATCCGAGGAGACTCGGAAACCGAAGGCTCGGTGACCTCCTTCGCAACGACGGCAACTGATTCCGACTCTGTAGTGTCTGGCTTGGTCTTTGGACTGGCAGACTCGGGTACCGATTCCATCTTGGTGTCAGCCTTTTCTGCTTTGGGCTTCGAAGCTTCAGAGGCAGGCTCCCGTTTCGGGCCGCGCGGTTTGTCGGTAGCTAGTTTGGGTGCTTGTGGAACAACGTCGCTCTTGCGGGAGATCTTGGCTGCGCTAGCAAGTTTGGGCGGACTTTTCGGCTCGGCGCGATCGTGCACCTTGCTTGCGGAGCTTGCAGTCGGACGCATCATTCGAGCCAGGAAGCTGTCCTCTTGCGCGCCGCGGGAGGAAGTCGTGCTGACGCGGGACTTGGGACGGTCGGGGATCGAGTGCGCGGCAAGGCGAGACACATCTGGCCGGAGAGTCGACGGTTTGCGGGAGAGCGCTTTGGGGGACGCTGTACTGGGGGAGCTCTTCAAATTCGCGTGGCTCTGAGAGCGGGCAAGGTTGCCGGTCTTTGCGGAAGACGCGGCGGTGGGAGTGACTAGAGAAGCCGGGAGGCGGACAGGCCGAGTCGGCGACCTGGTTCCGGTCTTGGTCCTGGGTGAGGGCTGAGCAACGGCATTTCGAGCGGTATCGCGGGAAGGCGTGCTCGCACGCTCGGTCCTGGCAGCAGTAGTTACACTCTTGGCTGCGGTAGATCTTGCGGTAGCCGTGGGTTTGTCCGCCGGAGTCGCAGCTCGAGACGACGCGGTGGTGGTTTTGGCTGTAGGCCCTGCAGGCTTCTTCTCCCTCGAGGCCGTCGGCTTCGAGGTGGCTTTTGCGGTGGATGGTTCTTTAGAGATAGCCATTGTTGAGGAGCTCTTCTTGATTGTTTTGGCAGGAGCAGAGAGTCTCTCCGTAGTAGAATTCACTGGCTTGTCCGCTGTGGTCTTTGGGGTCGTCTTGGTCGGAGCCGCCTTCGGTGTGTTGGCCACTGGTGCTGCAGAGAGTTTGGAGGGCTCCTCCTTCACGGCTGGAGCTGGCCGACTCTCCGTGGGCTCGCTAGATCCGTTGGCGGGAAAGGACGCAAGGGGGGTGCGGACTTTCTGAGGCGAGGTGCCGAGGGAATTGATCGACGCCGTCTCGAGCTGGGTCGACGGTGATACGGTAGCCGATCGCTGAGACGAGTCTCGATCTGTTCCATAACTGTCTGTCCGCCGCAGCAAGCCCGGCGTGGGCGAGCCCTGCGAGTTTCTCTCGACAGACACAAAACTGGCGCGGACTTTGGACAGCGGTCTGCTGGCGGCGTTGTCGTCGGACTCGCCCGAGCGTCCACGCGACGGAGGGGATCCATCTGTGTTGTTGCCGTTGCCATTGCCGCTGTTGTTCTCGAACTTGGCCAACAGGCTCCTGACGCCACCGGACGCTGGGAGGGCAGCCATTGCAACGGCAGGGAAGGGGGGCAATCAATAAGGATGCCAAGTGGCCAGGTCGACGTCAAGGTCCCAGAGTGAAAGCGCCCACCGTCTCGTGGACGGGCCACGGTGTG
This sequence comes from Talaromyces piceae, assembly GCA_001657655.1. Taxonomy (NCBI): domain Eukaryota; kingdom Fungi; phylum Ascomycota; class Eurotiomycetes; order Eurotiales; family Trichocomaceae; genus Talaromyces; species Talaromyces piceae. The sequence goes on along the minus strand of JNNX01000004.1, from coordinate 2,050,351 downwards.
ATGCGGGACAGCAAACAGAAGAAGCAGCTGTCGATCGTGGAGGGCACCGGCGGGAGGAGGAGGAGGAGGTGAGGAGGATGGGGGGGGAGGGGGGGGAGCGAGTCGTTGGTTTGTGGGTGGTGATGCAGGGGGAATGGGGAGGATCACAGCAATGAATAGGATTGTTGACGGTTTTCCCCAGGGGGGAGGGGGAAACCGCGGCGGCAGGCGGTCTTAACCGTCGCGGCGGCCGCCCAGGCTCCAGCCGACCCAGGGGTCGCGGGAAGATCATCCATCGCCTCTCTTTCACTCCCTCCCCACTCGGAGACCCAGTCGTTTGGTACTTTTCTCCTGATCCAGAAATTCACGAGAAACACAGTGAAATCGTTCCAAAGTGTATTCGACCGCCTGCATGAGGCTCGAGTCTGCGTCTACACACTGGCCGCTTGGCAGTCGAGGCATCACCGTGCTCGTGGCCTGCTCGTGGCAGGCAACGCGGACACAGTGCCAGGGGCTTGCATAGGAACTATACCTATACGACTAGTCCAGTCTCCAGCTAGAAGGCAGTCGACGCAGGATTAATCACCCCTTTGGCACTATTGAACCGTTAACCTAGTCGCGTTCGGAGCAGGGCTCGACTGCCGGATACTCTTTCGTCAGCTACTTGGTTGGCTACAACCACAGTAATGCCCATTCATTAGAGAAAGCGACCAGACACCCCGTTACGAGTGGATTAGGCTGATGGGCGATGGTGGCATCTGGCGTTTCGGATCGTTTCTTGGCCCCGGGCGTGTGCACGCGCATTGCCATGGTGTCCATTTGTCATGTTTCAGGATCTTGAGGCTGACAGCAGTGGGCTTCTCACGGACTCGATCGTTCAAAGCCACAGTTTCCTCTCCCGTCAGCGGATTTGTCTTGGACTGCCCTGGACTCTTTTATTTCCTGTTCAGTCAATACAGTCTCACACTCTTGATATGCTCCGCGACTATTGAGAGAACGACGGATATCTACATGGACCAATCGGAACCCAGAGCCGGTGTGCCGCCGAGGCTGTCCGGAAAATTGTTGTTCCGGGCTGTGCCGGCTTCCCGACTGGGCTAGACCGCATGCGTGATAGGCTGGGATGGAAACGGCTAGTTTAAATAGTCGCGCTGGGCTCCGACAACGGAACGAAAACCAGGACAGGAGGACAGCAGCCCCCAGGAAACACAGAAACAGCATCATGGCTGCCAGAACGCTGCGAATTGGTCAATTGCCCTGTTCTTCTCGGCCCCGTGTCGCTCCAGGCTGATTGAAGTGCGCTGTCTAGGTCTTATCCCCGGAGACGGCATCGGACGCGAAGTGATTCCGGTTGGTGCCCCGGACTTGACCCCGGTTCCTCGTGTGTCTTTTTTTGTCCCTTTGCGAGAGAGCTGACGAGACGTTTCGTGCACTTGCTAGGCCGGTCGCAAACTCCTGGAGTCTCTGCCGGCTTCGTTGGGTCTCAAGTTCTCCTTTGTCGACCTCGATGCCGGCTTCGACACCTTCAAGCGAACGGGCACGGCGCTGCCGGACAAGACGGTCGAGATCCTGAAGAACGAGTGTGACGGTGCTTTGTTCGGTGCAGTCAGGTAGTCCATACCGTTGTGGATGCATATGCATGCGTGCAGGGATGCGCTAACAGGCCGCCTGGCGGAACAGCTCTCCGAGCACCAAGGTCGCTGGCTATTCCTCTCCCATTGTCGCCCTGCGGAAGCGTCTCGACCTCTATGCCAACGTTCGCCCCGTCAAGACCACGGCCGGCAGCTCGGCGAACGGCGGTCCAATCGACCTAGTCATCGTGCGGGAGAACACCGAGGACTTGTACGTCAAGGACGAAAAGACAATCGAGGGCCCCAACGGCAAGGTGGCCGAGGCGATCAAACGCATCTCGGAGCGGGCCTCCTCTCGCATTGCGACCATGGCGGGGGAGATTGCCTTGCGCCGACAAAAGATTCGCGAAGTCTCGCCGGGAACGTCCCACATCTCGCAGCCGATGGTGACTATTACCCACAAGTCCAACGTCTTGTCCCAGACCGACGGACTCTTCCGTGAGGCTTCTCGCCACGCCCTGTCCGCCCCCAAGTTTCAGCCCATCCACGTTGAGGAGCAGATTGTCGACTCGATGGTGTACAAGCTCTTCCGCCAGCCAGGCTACTACGACGTCGTTGTGGCCCCGAACCTCTACGGTGATATCCTCTCTGACGGAGCGGCTGCCCTAGTCGGCAGTCTGGGACTCGTGCCCAGCGCCAATGTCGGCGACGGGTTTGCCATTGGGGAACCATGCCACGGCAGTGCGCCGGATATTGAAGGGAAGGGCATTGCGAACCCGATTGCGACGCTTCGCAGTGTGGCCCTGATGCTCGAGTTCCTCGGCGAGGAGCCTGCCGCTGCTAAGATCTATGCCGCTGTTGATGCTAACCTTGACGAGAGCAAGTTCCTGTCTCCCGATCTCGGCGGCAAGGCTACGACTCAAGAAGTCCTTGACGACGTGCTCAAGCGATTGTAAATTTGTTCCATGGTGAACATGGCCGATACTACGCCGTGTTGAGCCCTGTTGGATAGACTGAAAAAAGTGTATTCTATTGGTACATCGTGATCGTCAAATGTAAAGGTCCCAGTCGTGGTGCAGTGTAGATTTGATCCAGAGAGTAGCTTTCCCACAGCAAACCTCTAATGATTCTAAATTGACTTTCCAAATGCCTTCAGGTTCCGTCGCTGCTGTCAGTTTCCGACGAGCTTCGTTCCCGGATCTCTTCTGCGGTGTCGTGCAATAACAGGGTGAACAGAACGGCCAAGACCACCTTGTTCGTTTTCCTATCCTTCAGCGTATATCGCAGTTTATGGTTTCGCTCATTGATGTATTTAATCACTTGGAGATGGAAACCAGGCAGCCGAAGTGAGAAATCTGGTCATAGAAAAACATAGTTGGTTAATAAACATGTCCAAATCGACGGAGGAACACACAACTGGTATCTGTACGTACCATTGAACCCCAAATACGGGTTCCCAAAGTCCACCAGATACTCTCTGCCCTTTTCGAAAACAAACTGGCTACGAGTGTGCTCTTGCAAGAAATGCTTCCGCCGAACACTCTGGTCATCGGGAATCCCATACTTCCGTCTCACATCAACCCCGGTCCCATCGGCCCCTTCTTCAACCACTCTGGAGTGCAAATCCGACGTGCTTTCCAACTTCTCCGGATCGGCCAACTCGCCAACGCGGAAATAGTTCCACGTTGCCACGCCGGGGCTGTACATGTACGGCTTGTCCGCGTAGGCATCCCCTTCCAGTCCCGGATCAATCGCCCATTTGACTATGTTCAGCGCGGTATTGAACCCGGGCGGGATGTTGTCGCGGATGGGACGGTCAAAGTCATTTCCGAAGAGCAGGTCAGCGCCACTGAGATCCTGTTTCGGGACAAAGCTGAAGCAGATCGAGTATTGGTCGTTTGTGTGCAGTGGGTGGGAAAAGTATTCGCTCGTTGAGGGGGAGCCGTTGGGCAGACCTTCCGCATCGGTTAGCTGCTTTGTATACTCAACTTTGTCTTGCATCATCATCACGCCCTTGGCCGGTTCCCCCGCGGCTCCTTTGAATAAAACGTACCTGTGTAGTCGCGAATTCGCACACACAGATTGACTGTGGCCAGCTCGTTTTCGAACCGCACCGTCTTGGCCGAGTTCACCGGCACGATCTGATGTGTCTTGACGTCGTAATCAGGTCCCGCGGTCACCTTGAGACGGTAATTCGGCGGCGTTTTGCCCTCTTTGGCGTCAGGTTGCCTGCCAAACCAGCCAGTCATGGCGTCGTCAGTGGTGTTTGTCTGATTCGAACTGTATAGTTTCGGCAGCGGTATGCGGTAATATTTCGGCGCCGTTGCTTTGTGTTTGTCTGGTTATATTGATTATAGGACAATGAGGTCGCTTTGGTGTCTTTTACTTGCTCAAATGATGTTCGATAGTGTCAAAGAGAAAGATTAAACACAAATCGAGATAAGTTTATGCAGCCCTGGGGCAACGACGTCATACCGCTGTCGGTCGCCGATCCGTGAAGAGCTTAATTCTTATGCCTGATGAAACCTCAACGCCAGATTCTCACTCGCGCACGTCGGTCACCTGCGTCAATAAATAGTTTTTGGTTGTTTTTTCTTTTCTCTCTTCAACGTCAGTGATAAGTGGCTCACGGAAGAACGGCAAGCCACATATGGCAATTAGATAACATTGTCAAATGTTCACGCTGGCTTAAAATAGAACCATTACTAAGAACCTAACTCTATAGTTACTTGAAACCGCTCAGGCTTGTTCGGTACCGCAGTCGGTGTGTGGCGGAGTTTTGCCTCAGTCAGGGCCTTCTCCGTATACTCAATCAGGCATCTGGAGCTGCTTGCAAGTCTGCCGCGGTCAACGGGTACGTATCTTTGAGGCATGTAGGGCTGATCGAGAGGCTACCGTCCTGCTTTGGGGTTGCATAAGGCTTATTACTAAGACGGGTAAAGCTTCACGATATACCGCTTTAGTGTGTGTTTCGCGCCACTCGATCCTAGCTGACAAGCTATTATCACTCAGTGCGCATGTTGTAAAGATCAACGAGTTGAGGGACCAATGTTGGCATTTTGAACAAAAGTTATCACACCATCTGCAACGTGTGAGACCCAAAAAGGCCATTCTTTCCCTTACAATCGTAATGGAGATATTATGATACATATACATGGAATCTCACACTTGTAAAGGCTGTGGACATTCGGCGAGGATGAATTGTCTCTGGCTCACTACTTTAAACTTTCTGCCCTAATGATCTGGGATACAAACTCGCCACAGCTAACGGTGAGAGCTTGAAACCGAGTTCACATACCTGTCAGTATTGCTGGATGTCACGCGAATTCGGAAAGTCGGTAGAAAATATCTGCAATATATATTCGGTGAGGTGGGAAAATCTCATGTATATATACAGGCACGCTACTGTAACGAGCGTTTAGTCGAAGAAACTCTATATGCGAAATGATGCGCAAGGTACGACAAGCTCAAATGGAGGGGAAGGGAAGGGAAAAGGTCTAGATACAAATAGCTCCATTCAACAAAAGAAAAGGTACAATGACAGAGTAATATACACAGGAAAAAGGAAAAGAAAAGAACGAAAGAAAGAGTTGTAGAAGAAGCTTTTTATCCTCGGCAATCTTCTTTGCAAGCACGTAACCAAAAAGTGAAAAGTGTACGGAAAGTTGACCTCACGGGGTACTTCCACGTCCAGTTGGGCAATCACCAATTGATTTCATGTCTTCAAACAACCTTCGAACTGTGGGAGAAGATTGGAGGCCGCCGCTAAAGTGGCTTCCAGGCCCAAAAAAAGTTCTCCGCGCAACGGGAGAATCCAGAGACCCGTACTGGCGAACGCGTGATCCGCTAGAGTTACCGAGACCACTGTCAAGAGTACGATGATCTTTTCCACGCCCGATACGAATATTCCCAAAGGCACGGCGACGGGAAGGTGTTGTCGGACTCGTTTCCGGCCAGAGCGAGGGAAGTTCGGGTTCACTGGTCACCGACAAAGGGCTGTCTGTGCGGACTGGCCCATCCACACCCTGATCCGGATCATTGAGTCCATATAAAGCTGACGGCTCACTTCCCATATTCTTATCTGCGCCTGATAAAGTGCTCACTATCGTCCTGTAGTGCGTGACCCATTCGTTAAACCTTTCCTCTACCTTTCTTTGCCGGCTCAGGATGTCCTCTTTCCGCTCATCCGGAACGGCGTCTTCGTAAGCACTGGCAAGATTTTCGAATTCCTGGGCCTGGTATTCGGCGAGTTCAGTTAGAGACTCGTTAGCGTGCAAAAGCTGGCGAGTAGACGCCTCGCTACGCTCGAGAAGCCGTGATAGCTCATCAATTTCGCTGGCCTTTTCTTGTACTTCTTTCAATGTGTCGTCTCGCTCTGCTGTGAGCTTCACGATTTGTTCCTCGAGAGACTGGACCTGGACCTGGACCTGGGACTCATCTCCGAGGTGTTGACGAACCATTGCTGTTACATTCTTTTCAAAATTTCGACGATAGTCTTCTTGCCTCGCATTTAACTTGGTTTCCAGGTCCGCTATCTGGAGCTGATACTGTTCCACACGGCTGTTGAGGGCTTTCTCGAGATTTTCTATAGTCGCTTGATACTCCCTGCTCTCCTCGTGGTACTTTGCCAGGCTGGATTTGAACCTTTCAATGGCGAGGTCCTTCTCGCGAATTTCATTTTCCATCCTTATCACCACGACTCTGTTATGCAGCATATCTTGCACCGTACTATCCTTGTACTCGGTCAGACTCCTCACTTTCTTCTGTAGATCTTCTGCCTGTGCTGTACGCTCTTGGATAGTGCGACGGGCGTTCTCGTATTGCTGCTTCATGGCATTAAAGCCGTGAGTGGCCATGTCCATGCGTCTCTTTAGGGCATGCGCACTATCAGTGATTTGCCGAAGACGCGCCAAGACGGTGTTCAAGGTTTCGTTGCAATTACTTGGTTCTGCCAGTTCCCCCTCAGGCAGTACACTCCGCAGGTACGTATGCGCAGAGAAGAAGGCTTCGTGGATGTTGTAGACGAACTCCTCAACGGTTTCACCTGAAAACCCCATAGTCGAAAGCGAGACTCGCGTTTCTTCCAAGCTCTTCATCGCGTCGTAGAAATTCTGGAAGATTTGTTCCATTATAGGCACCCCCAGCGCCATTAGCTCGTCTGCTGTTTGTGGTACCTGCGGTAATAAGGAGCAAATTGTAGCTCCCAACTCGGTGTTTCTCAGCCGTTGCCAGTTTCGAAACAGGTTCTCCTTCTGCTGGATGGCATCTTCGCCGTCTGCGGAGTTTCGTCGTGGTTCCACTGGTGTTTGTTCGTGAGGGATCACGTCTCTCTCTTCGGCAATGCTCTGGTCTGTCATGACTTGATCCATGAAGGGGTCGGTGATCGTCGGAGAGAAAGAAATGACCCGGTGCCGTATAATGGGAGAATCAGACACCATGATATCCTCGCTCATGGTGCTGTCCTCTACAGGCATCGTGTCGAACTGCTCGACTTGCGCGGGCATATTGTTAGGAGCCGCCTCTTTGGCTCCCAATTCCTGTTTGAGCAGTGCAATCTCCGCCTGTGCTTTTCTCAGGTTTCGGTCTTCTTGTTGGATCAAGTTCATATGATCACTTAGGCCAGCCCGAGAGATTCTGCGTCGGGCCCTCTTGTCAAGTTTTTGACGCAATGGGGTAAATTGAATGATAACCGGGCCATCGTTCTGGTTGTCTTCCGCAAAAATCGGGTCAATCAGAATACTCTCCTGCCTGCCTGGGGCTGATCGCCGTCGACTGGGCGTTGCAGGGTCTGAAGCAACTTCTGACGCGTTGATAGAAGTGCGCGAAATAGCAGGAGTCAAACCAGTATCGTTTGTCCACTGAGAAGCCTTTGAGTTGGAGGGACCAGGATCTGAAAGACGAACCCGCTTTGTCTTTCGCCGTGGTGTTTTTGGCTGCGCTGATATCTGAAAGTCAGTGTGTTCCTGGCTCTCTGCAGCAAGTCTGGTCTGCGAAGGAGGTGACAACCCGGCATCATGTCCTCTCTTGAGCTTCTTGCTTCGTGAGCGAGTCAACATGGTGAGACAACACCAAGAAGACGCGTTGTTGTTTTCAGATGTTGTCTATGGATGTGATCAGACGGGGTCTTGTAATGATTCAATGCTGCTTGAGGATAGAAGTTTGAGACACACCTGCTAGCCGATTTTGCGTGGGCCTTCTGTTTGTTTACATGTAAACAAAAGGATTCTTTGTGTATATAAGATGTATCATCGGTTGTTTGTTTTGAGTGTAGAAGGATCTTATGCTCCAATCACTGTTGAGGGTTCTGCGGGTTGGAAAAACAAGATATGATGTATTCAAATAGTTTCTTAGCAGAGAACACGTAGAATTCTCTAGTGATCTTTTCCAGCAAGTATCGAAAGCGAGTAAGAAGTTGTAGTCACCAAAACGCGTCCCATATCAAACTGGTCAGCAAGGGATCTATCAACAAACAGCGAGAAACAAACAGCGAGACCTCTCTTGTACAAAAAGATAATGCGGTCGTCTTTAGTAGAGAGGCTAGTGAATTTAGACAATCCACCATGCAGGCAGCAATGTCGATTAGACGCCTAGCAGCCAAGCATCTCGACTGTGAGTGCTCCAGTCTGCTGCACCTAGCGCTTAGCACGGACTCTGTTGAAGACTGCCGAATTAGGAAATAGTAAACAAACCTTGGTGGGGCGCACGACCCACATATGCTTGCTCTGTATATACTGTACTTCCAGTCTCATCTCCATCACAATTGTATCTACTTTTTTGTTCTTTGAATCTTTGTTTTGATTTAATATATACTTTTCTTTTTGTCTCATTGTTTCGGGTTTTCTCTCTTGGTAGCTCATGGTCTGTCTTACCTCCCAAGAGCAATCTGACCCATTCACAATATGTTTCATTCAAAATCGGACCGATCAACTGATGTTTACGAGGTATAATGTAGGTCGTTCAAATATATAGATTTCTCCACAAAATCCAGGTTATAAAGATAATCACAGCCGCAACATTGGCTAGGTCATTTATATCCTGTTCTCATTGAAACAACAGCTATAGTTACTACTCAATGTAGCAGACAAAGTATGATAGTGCTTTCAAAGTAGTAATGTGACTTCTGATCCAAACCTGGGGGAGAAAAAAAAAGTAAAAATAAAAAATAAAAAAAAAAGAACCAAGACAAAAAATGATTAGCACCTTGTCCGCAGACTGCATATGAGCAGCATAATGCGCACTAGATCGTAGTTCCATATTGTGTCATAAAGATTGTAGCTGTGGTACATGTAGTGATAGGCTAATGTCGTGGATTTGATGCTATGATGATTTCTATATACACCTCATTGGTTGCTACCTCTTGTAGCCTTTGTAGTCTAAAATGACTCTGCCAGAGGAACTACACTTCATGCCAACGTGCCATGGTAGGTTTATGGAGGTTCTTTTTCTTTCTTTTTATTTTTTTAATTTTTCTTTATATTATGTTTCAATATATTAAAGCACTTTTAGACTAGTCAATATACATGCACGAATAACTGAACTCTATACGATATGTCCTTTTGCTCTCCATACGCTCATTAAGCTGATTATTGACTCACTAAATTTGTATCTTTAGACTAAAATGATCATCACTTATTTCGTGTGGCTACTGTCCTGCGTCTTGTGAAGCAACGGATATATGTATGTTTTATATAATTGCTACCCTTTCAAGAAAGTTCGAAAGTTTATTGGGCATACAATTGATCTACACTCCCAGCTTACGAATCCGGAATTCAAGGAGTAAAGTCAGAGTAGATCAGTCTGGACATGATCATTTCATCATGTCATTGCCAGCTCCAGCCAATCAGTGCCGAGCATGAGTCCTTATGTGGCACCGGGAACATGTGATAAGACATAGCACGTGTTGCTATTTTCACCGCCTTCCTCCACTGACACAAAGATGCGGCAGTAAGACGTGCGGCATAGAAGCACCACAGACTCACAAGCTAGATTAAGCTCTTCATTTTGCCAAGCATCTCTAATGTGTGGCAGGCTGCATCGCCTGCCAAGCATGTGTATGTCTTCCTGGAGTCAATGTGGCTGTCACGACTGCTCATAGAATGCTGCTCCTACTATGAGACCATCAACAACTCACGAATGATGTCATTGTCAGGATCCAAGATCATCTAGATTGCTTGTTTCAAAATGACCGAATCGCCTACGTCCGCTCGTTCTGCGTCTTTAACCGCATTGCCTGAGGAACTAATCCAGCTTATTCTCTCATATCTACCGGCGGTGGATATCGTGTCACTATCGTCTACTTGTCGAACGCTGCATCGACAAGCACTGGACGACAAGCTCTGGGAGGGGCTTGTAAACGATAATCTCCCCGAAAAGATCAGCCATCCCGGCCCGTTCGACTCTTTTCGCCAGTTATACTCCGCCCATCATCCATACTGGTTCCTGCCGAGGAACAAGATTTGGTTTTCCGACGGCGAATACACGGGGAGACTGATCATTGCCCGTTACGACAACCGCAGAGGTGTGATCGAGGCATTTCGTTTACTGGCGGAGCTGAGAGAAGAGACTTTCACACAATGGACGTCAAATCCGGATGTCATAATTCAATCGTTCAATCCGCAACTGAGGTTGTGGATGGACGATCCCGTCATCGAGTTGCGGAATCCCCAGGGCTTGCTCCCGCGCAATCGGCAGTACTGCCCGGACCAGTTCAAAATGAACATGTCCAGCCACGGACAAGGCGTCTATAGCTCTTTTGCCCTGTGCCGTGGCAATGTTGGACGAGATCCAGCTCTACCCAGCGACCTGGTCTGGCCGCCCGTTACCATCCCCGCGGAGAGATCACTACGGAAAAACCAGGAACGTCTCAGCGACGAAAACTCCAAATTTTTCCAACAGGCACAGAAGGAGTCTCCAGATCCAAGAGCGCTTTCGGAAACCAGCTTCTTCCTTCGAAAGTGGCTCCATTTTGGCTTAGGTCAACCGATCGTCCCTCACGATCCTGGATACCACTTGTCGATGTTTGCAACTCTTGACCCCGAACTGTACACCCCGACAAAGGAGAAGCCTTATCAAGGGATCTGGGTCGGCGATTACAATTTTCATGGCTGTGAATTCCTTCTCTTTCTGCAGAGAGACCCTGGCGCGGCTGCACCGTTGGGCAACTCTGTCCGACGCGAAACACGGCCAACAGCCAACGGGGGCCATGGCCTTTACAACCAAATCACCTACGGTGCGCATGGCATTGATGATTTAGAGCGGGCTAGCCTTCCAGAGACTTGGGTGACCACTGACTATCATGAGGAAGACGGCTTAGTAGTGGGCGGACGCTTGGAAGGAATCAAGCTAACAGGCGATCCGAACATCCCCCGCGGCGAGATATCTTTTGTAGCCGAGGATATAGGCCCTGAGGGAACTATCCGTTTTGCTGATGATGACGAGTTCGCCGGTGCTCGTGTCGTTCGTAGCAAGGGTCACATCGCCTTTCAGCAATTCACCGATGGTAAGGATTTCTTCCTCGTTTTGGTGCTTCTTTACGCTTTTTCATGTCTTTATAAGAAGGCTCACAAGACTGTTGCTCTAGATCAATGGGTCAACACAGAGCTGATCCTTGTGTCGCCGGATTGCGTGGCGCAATTCTGGAAACCCATGCGGCATGTCTCGTACTTTCGTCGAGTTGAAATAGACCAATTCACCCGGGTCTGAACAGCGGCTAAGGCGCATGTTCATTCCCCCACAGTACATCAAGTTCGACTTGATTGGCAAGATAACAAATCTTATAAACTTCGGTTGGTTCTTCATTTGGCGGTTGCTCTTGTTTTTAAAAGAACTTTCGACAGCAACCCTGGTTACCATTCCATTTTCTGTTTGATCTAGAAGACCTTGGTGCATGCTGCATCAATCTTAGACAGTGACGGAGTTGTATACATTGTGTTCAAGTGCTTTCGTCCCAGTCGATTAATACTATGCCGAATCTAACCTTTCCTCCCCCCAAATATACAAACACAGTGGGATATACTCTAGTAATAGAATAATTGTCGGCATTGGGATATCGGTCATCTGGTCACATGACGATCGGTGTCACGATATCCTCCGACATGCATATAAAACATCTCTCGGTTGACAAAAGAGATCCCCCCCCCAATCTTGCTTCTATTTTTACCCCTTAGTGAGATAGAAAGTCAGGAAATCACAAGCATACAGACTTTTTGCTATACTGAGCTTCATTAAATCGACAATAATGATGAAAAGTCAGTTTTTGCTATGTTCTTGCGCTATAAGCTAAGATGAGCATGACTTTAAAGAAAGCACAAAGAGAGATCCAAACGCCAAGCAAACACAAGTCATAAAAGCTCTCACAAAGCGCGATACCTGTTCACCTTCTTTCCACGTTGCCTCGATGACGTCTGTACTTCTATTCAACCTCTGTACAGCATATACAAATCCGTCGCAGAACGTAAATTCGCCGGAAAACAAAAACGTGGGAAATGTGAGAAGAAACAGAGCGAAAAGAAAGCCGTAGAGGTAGGTATCTTGGTCGCCAACCAGTATCGTAAACAAATAGGACAGATCAACGTCGTCGCTCAAAGTAGGAGGTCGACCCCAGCACAGCAACCGACTGGTCCATGATCCATTCGCCAACGCCAAGGTAGTTCTCTACCCATTTCTTGATATCTTTGCTATCGGTGATCTTGTCGGAGTTCAGACTAGGGCTGTGCGCATGGGTCCTAGAGAACATCGGCTCCACCGTTCTGATCTCCTGATTGTCCGGATAGGAGCCCTCCAATGCCCCATTCTTCCTCGCCTTCTTTCTATATAATGTAAACCCGTGACAATCAGGAGAAGAGAACGGGGCCCGATGTTGGGGGCGGACGCGCGAATGTTAGTCGAATCTCTTTTCTTCACGGGTGGTATCCTCGGAAAGTACAGAGGGAAGGTAACGAAGGTGTGTTGTTGGCTGGTGATGCCCAAAGGGACTCAAAGACATACGTGAGACCAGTTGATCGTTTGATTCCAGCGAGGAAGGCGGAGACTGTCCGTGGAGTGGTTAGCTTGGCTCTTTGCTTGGCTAAAGGGCTTTTGGGTAGTACGTACTCAGAACCGCATCAAACGCATAGTGTGTGAGACGGCCGAACTACAGCGTACCACAAGATTGTTTGCTTAGTTATAGCACCAGAAAAGACGGTGTTGATCATCGTCGCTGGACTGGGACTTACCACCATGTTGGCTGCGTTGGAGGGATAGGAAGATAAGAAATCCTGGATCGCGATATCTTTTGTAGCAAGTTACGCGACCTAATGCAGGAGATGCTTTGCAACACACTCTCGTGTATCTAGAGGATTAAGTTTGAGTTGGGCGAGTGCTTGATGTATCTCGAGTCGGTGTATGATCACCCAGCAGCTTCATGCTCCACGGCATCACGGGGCAACCACTCGGCCGAGCCAATCACGGGGGCAGATAAGTCTTGGCATTTCACAGATCACCTGATCTACATCACGTGACTATCGTGTGTTATGTTGTTATCGATAACGATTATTCGCCCGTCGCCGGCCAATCAGCGACAGAGTTGGTGGTCCCCCTCCCCCGCCTGTGGTTCCGGCGGCGAAAAAAAAAAGACAAAAAAAAAAAGGATACAATCAGAATATATTAAAGACGGTGGAGAGATAAACACGCAGAAATTGTTGTCCAAACCGATCACAAGACAGTCTGACAGGGCATGCCCAGCATTAGATATCAGGTCCTCTGCCCTGTAAGCTCGTCAAGGACCAAAGCATGCAGCAGGGATTACTACAATGTTACATGCAGTACGTTCATAATCTTGGCTATCGGACTACATGAGGCTGTGAGCACTAAGTCTGCATGTTTCCAATAAAGACGAGACTCGTGGACTTTTTTTTATGCCGATTGTAAGATGTAGGAAAGCCGTGCTTGCTCCTGATCGGCCTCTTAGGATACTTACATACATGATCTACTGAGGCTGTGGCTGTCTTAGTGTGCCCAATAGACCCGATGTCGAAATGGAGCCGTGTTGGGGATCCGTTGATGCGATTACCATTGCTGTTGCTATTATCAATCCAATTCGACACAGAGAATAAAAGTAACCATTCAGTAGTACTATTAGTCTTTATCGGGCATCTCCCCTCCGCCCTTCTCGGCTTCCCTAACCGGTACACCGGAGGAGGTGTCTTGTCGCAGTGCCTGGCTCGGCGCGGCGGGTCAAGAAGCTCTTTTGACGCTGTTCCCAATCGAGCCATGGGCCAACAACATTTTCCCAAAGTGCCCACGTCCCCCTCCCTCCCCAGTAACACCTTCTTCGTCTTCAACCCCTCGGGCTTTCTCGCTGTTTTTTCCTTCAACACTCTGCTCTCATCTTTCGCTATTTTCTGCGAGCGACCGCACGTACCAGTGCCCTTCCTCGCGAAAACCCAGCCTTTTCACCGTCTTTTTCTCCCCTCCTCCGCTTTCAGCGTAGCAAACTCTCCCCACGATGGCCGTCGCAAACTCCTTCGACCATTTGACGAACCGGATGAAGCTGGAATGGTTCTCTCAGCTTCATACCGAGATGGTACCGCATCGCAACTACCGTCGCACTTCGATTATCTGCACCATTGGTATGGGAACAAAGGGTCGCTCTCGCACGTTGGATGCTCCCGCTGATGACTGACTTCTAGGCCCCAAGACAAACTCCGTGGAGAAGATCAACATGCTTCGTAAAGGTAATTGACTCGCATGAGTTCTCCTTGCGATTATTTGTCTGTATCGTAAAACTTTCAAAGCCGCCTTTGCTGACTGCCCCGATAAGCCGGTCTCAACGTTGTCCGCATGAACTTTTCTCATGGCTCATACGAGGTGTGACTTCGCTCCTTTCCCCACCATCACGGGCCGCAGCATCCAGGTGATAACTAACACTCTTGGATAGTACCACCAATCCGTCATTGATAACGCTAGAGCTGCCGAAAAAGCCCAACCCGGTCGCCCAGTTGCCATTGCTCTTGATACGGTGAGTCGGTATTCCATTCGATTGCTGATCAAGCTGTTCCTAACGACTGTGTCGTGGTGTTATAGAAAGGACCCGAGATCCGTACCGGAAACACCGTTGGTGACAAGGATATCCCCATTACTGCAGGCACTGAGTTCAACGTGACCACGGATGACAAATATGCCACAGCCAGTGATAATGAGAACATGTACGTGTCTTGACATGCCAGTGTTCTTGATACCAACTTCACATGGCACTAGTGTGTGTGAGTTGCAATGGAAGGAATCAAAATCGCTGACACCTTGATTTCCGCAGGTATGTTGATTATAAGAACATCAGCAAAGTGATCACCCCTGGCAAGCTCATCTATGTCGACGATGGTATCCTTTCTTTGGAGGTTCTTCGAGTCGTTGACGACAAAACCGTCCGCGTGAAGTGCCTTAACAATGGCAATATCTCTTCGCGCAAGGGTGTCAACCTGCCTGGCACTGATGTCGACCTCCCCGCACTTTCTGAGAAGGACAAGAATGACTTGCGATTTGGTGTTAAGAACAAGGTCGATATGGTGTTTGCGTCTTTCATTCGTCGTGGAGAAGACATCAAAGAAATCCGGAAGGTCCTCGGCGAGGAGGGCCGCGAGATTCAGATCATTGCCAAGATTGAGAACCAACAGGGTGTGAACAACTTTGATGAGATCCTCGAGGAAACCGACGGTGTCATGGTTGCCCGCGGTGATCTCGGTATCGAAATTCCTGCTCCCAAGGTCTTCCTTGCCCAGAAGATGATGATCTCCAAGTGCAACATGAAGGGAAAGCCTGTCATTTGTGCTACTCAGATGCTGGAGTCCATGACGTACAACCCTCGTCCTACCCGTGCTGAAGTGTCGGACGTTGCCAACGCCGTCCTTGACGGTGCTGACTGTGTCATGCTGTCTGGCGAGACTGCCAAGGGCAACTACCCTTGCGAAGCCGTTACCATGATGCACGAAACCTGCTTGATCGCTGAAGTCTCGGTTCCTCACTTCAGCATCTTCGATGAGCTCCGAACTCTTTGCCCTCGCCCCGCTGATACTGTAGAGGCTATTGCCATGTCTGCCGTCGGCGCTAGCTTGGAACTGAACGCTGGCGCAATTGTGGTGCTGACTACCAGGTATGTGACGTGTTTCCATTCCCCAGCAAGCTGGTTGGCTCCTATGTTAATGCATGAGTTTAGTGGTAAATCTGCCCGTCTCGTGGCCAAGTATCGTCCCGTCTGCCCTGTGATCATGATTACCCGTAACGACACCGCCTCCCGATACTCTCACCTTTACCGCGGCGTTTATCCATTCTATTTTCCCGAGACCAAGCCGGACTTCAATGTTAAGATCTGGCAGGAAGACGTTGACCGTCGCCTTAAGTGGGGTATCCACAACGGTATCAAACTCGGAATCATCAAGAAGGGAGACAGTGTTGTCTGCGTCCAGGGATGGCGTGGTGGCATGGGCCATACCAACACTGTCCGTGTGGTCCCTGCTGAAGAAAACTTGGGTCTTGAGCAGTAGGCTTCCTTGGCCTCACGTGGATTCGGACCAGAAAAGTCGGTGGAGACATTTTTCAGAGCTGCTCCAGACACATCGTTGTCTCGAGCTTAAGAACCAAACCAGCCTGTTCTGAGCTGAATTCTGTAGGTTCGTCGACATTCTGCAGGCAAAATAGCTTGTGTTCTAGAGGCTCTTCGGCCCCCTTTGAAAGAAAAAGCAGAATAGCACCGTCTCAATGACCTGCTTTTCGTTATTAGCAGACACTTGTTCATTTGTCATATATTCCTTTTGATTTCATTTTGTTCGTTGGAGGGGTTTTTGGGCTTGTTTCTGCAATAAATCGTTAGTCATATTCGATGTGCTCTCCAAGAAAGCATGAGCAAATCATTATTCCCGATTCACACACTCTGTGTGCTAAATGCAGGGTTGATAAATCACTCTGTAAAACTTCCTCTTTAGACGAGAAATTTTGCCAGATTAATATCAATGCTGTCATCATATAGTTAGTTGGTTAGTGAGTCAACACGTGAGCAACAAGTATGCACGGCTGTGCCTTTATTGGGAAACGCCCTGAACTCATCATTTCAGAGGGTTTGGCAGCGCGGAAAGTGCAGAATACTTTGTTATGCTGATTTTGCTTGTTTCAATATGAATTCCACAAGGACTCACATCAGAACACATGCAAGCGACAATCAGTCAGGAGAAGAGAGAATTTCTACAGGAAGAAGATTACATGACGAGCAGGAGCATTTCTATTAGTATGCTTTTATACCGGACTAGTACGTTTTAGGGGATTTCGTGCTTATCCCGAGGTCGTCGAGTTTGCGCCTCGGGCTCCGTTTCTCCGGAATTTGCCGATGGAGATTTATCTTTCGGTTTCTCCTGTGGCTGATTTTGGGATATTCGGTGCGGGAGTGAAAGAGGGAGTGTGTCTCTTGATGGATGCCAACATGTATTCATAGTGCTTTGAGACTGGTTCGTCTTGTATAAAACGCGTGCTTGGATCGTTTGGCGCCGCTTACATGCTCGAGCGGTTTAATTCCGGCTAGGTGTGATATGCACTCACATGTAACCGTCCTGTTTCTTTTTGCATGTGAATACGCTCGATAGGTTCAAATATAGACTTTGGCGTGGAAGACGTGCAATAACTGACAGCCCTATATAAGATGCTCGATTTTCATTTGATATTGCCTTTCGATGTTACATATACACGATCCCGTTTTACACATGCTAGTGTTACGTCAACACGTTAGACTAATAGTAACTAGCGTTCTATTATCTCATAATTCATTATTTATATTGCATTGCTGTACAATGACATTAAGGAAAGGGTATCTAAATTAACGGTCGTTTCCACGTGATACATAAGAAATGGTAGTTATGTGAAAGCAGCTACTCGTTCGTGACCAGAGCACTGATGTCGCTATTTTCCGTGTCGATGGGTGGCTGCATATGCGAAAGATGGTTCTCGATGCGACGGCTCTCCATGTATGTTGACTGAAACTGGTGCCAGCAGCTTTTCAAGACGGGTTAGTCAACATGAATGGGGTTTTATTAGGGGGACCTAAGGATAGAAGAACACTTACTTTGGAGCTTGGAGGACATATCTCGCCATGGCCTCTCTGAACCGGCTCTTGTACTCCTTGGGACTTGTTACTGTCGGTCTATTCTTACCTCCGCCGGCAAATCCCCGGTCCTTGATCCACGACTCGAGTTTTTTATCCCAGGTATAGGTCCGTATACAATCAATAATGCCCACAACAAGTTCTCTGCGAGGTTCGTCTATAGCAATCATCAAAGAATAGTCCATGACGTTTTGCCGGCCAAGGAAGAGTGTGTCATTCCATACGCTCTGTCCGAGCAACTTCTTCGAATGCTCGCGAGTGAAGAGAGGAGTTTCATAGATAAAATCAACCATGTTTTCATCCAGCAAAACCTCGTCGCGTTCTCCCGTGCTTTGAACTTTCCGATTCCGCATAGATCCCTTAAGGTCGAAGATCCGGGTAGGTTCCCGATCGTAGAACAGGTTCTCCATGAGTAACAAGAACCAGTTGAACTCGACTCCGGTGGCGGGATTCTTGATGATGACTTGATAGAATCCACACATTTTTGCGATTACCGATGGCAGCTCATGGAACAGCGCCTCTGACATGATCTGGAAGTATGCCGGCGCAAATTTGAGGAAAGCTTGAGTTTCAATATGCGATAACGATTTTA
The DNA here is from genome assembly GCA_001657655.1 of Talaromyces piceae. NCBI lineage: Eukaryota > Fungi > Ascomycota > Eurotiomycetes > Eurotiales > Trichocomaceae > Talaromyces > Talaromyces piceae. The sequence continues at coordinate 2,032,089 of JNNX01000004.1, read as the reverse complement.
GGACGAATCGATCGTCCAGGGTCTTGAGGAATAATGACTTGGTTTTGCCGCCTTTTGAGTCCCATTTTGCGCAACGGGAAAGAGACTCGACAATGCGATCTGCAACTCCACACTTCCTTCGCAAAGCATCAAACTGTTCTGCGTAGAATACTTTACACAGCATCTTCGCTTGACCTTCTTGGAACTGGTATTTCAAATGTGTCCCTGTAGGTCTGAGCAGGGCACGCTCAACCCTTATCTCATCCGGAGACAACCCGTATTCCGAGGCCAACTGTTGTCCATCATCCTGTTGATCATAATGGGCCTGAATACTCGCCAGTTTGTTCTTGTAGTCAGCAGAGTCCAACGCAAATGCAATTAGTGAGGTCGGCTCGTCTTCGCGAACAATGATATCGCAGTCAGCAAATACATGGTCAGACACTTTAAGCGGATAATCAAGGGGTTCCCAGCCACTTGCTGATCGTTCCGCCCAGAAATTCGTCAGCATCTTTACCAGCGTGTTTCTCTCATGTTTGGGGAGCTCCTTTAGATCGAGTTCATCCTCCAGCTTCATTGACTCCTCCGGCGACTCGGTAGTTGTTAGACTGTTATCTTCATCGCTTTGAACCTCTTCTCCGGTGTTAGACTCGGGTTCTGGGGAAACCGTAGACGTTGTTTCTGGGGCTGTCTCCTTGCTGAGATTTGTATCAGTCCTGAACAGCTCATCACTGCCCCTAACAGAGATTTCGTCAACCGATGTTGAAGGCTTTCCCGAGGCCGACTCGTCGCCATCGCCTGAAGGCTCTCGCTCTTCTACGGCTTCTCTGACGTTTTTATAAACCTCTACGGTTGCTTTGGAGAAGGCCCTAGGATAGGCACGTGAATGCTTGCTTTTAGCAGCTCGCTGTGATTGTGCCCGTTGTCGTTCTTTCTCAAATTCCTTGCTCAGCTGCTCGAAATGGCGTGCCAGACTGGACACACGAGGGCTCTTTTTCTTGCTCGGAATGGAACGCGGTATCAAAGAGTGCCCTGACGAACCTTTACTCGACTTCAATGCAGCAAGGCCTAACCGGTCGGAGATTCTTTTATCGCCAGTTTTGCCATGTTTCTCATTGGCGGGAGGACTAGGCAAGGGGCTTGGACTTTTGCTTGAGTTTCCAAAGCCAGGTTTCAATGGAGCCATCAAACTTGTAGTTCCTTTCTCTCGTTGATTTGAGGGAGGTTGAGTATAGGCTCGTACTAATGGAGGCGATTTGGCTTTACCAACACGGCGAGTACTGTTATCAACATATCGAGGAATGTTAGAAGGTGTAGAAATCGGCTGAGGGCTGGATGCTTTTTCTCGAGAGCGCGACCGTTTCTTTGGACTTGGCTCCGGATGGATCGATATTTCAGGTGATGGTGTGGAAGCACGTGATGTTAAACCTAACGTCGTGGGCGTCGCAGGCTCTGTCTGTGGTTCCGATCGAGTTTCGAGGGAACGGTCTTCTTCTGACATGGCATTTGAGACTGCGAGATCGAGATGCTGTACCTCACTCTGTCCAACCATGCCTGCATGAGAATTTGAGGAGTTTCGCTTTGAAGTGGAATCAAGAACGATATCCGCGGGCTCATCCTGCTTTGCTTCTACCTCACCTCCTTCAACCCTACCCGAATGTTCTTCAACAACAGACACGAGAACATCCTGCGCCTTTTCTGGTGACAACGTCATGCGACGTAAGGAGTTTGGTCGCTCCACTTCCTCCGGGCTGTGTTCAGCCGGAGTTGTGGGTGCCTCTTCAGAAGGCGCCAAGGACGTGGCCGAAGCATCTCTGTCGAGGAAGATCTTCTTGAGTTGCAGGGAAGCTAGTCTTCTGATGTCCTTTTCTGATGGGAAAAAATTCCTCTCAAATTCGGAAAAGATATTATCCCATTCAACAACTTTCTCCTGGACGGCCCGAAGAACTTCATTCAGTGGAATGACCTCCCAGTAACGCGAGTTCATATATTTCTCTTGCAAGTATTTGGTCAAGCTGGCATGATCCTCATTGGCTTTCTTGAAAAGCTTTTCTGTTTCTTCCCTGCACTCTTCCACCTTCTCTGGCAAAACACTCTCCACATTGATGCTCTTTAGTCGAGCTTTGACCGAGCCCATAAACTTGGATATACGATGCTCAAACTTGTTATAAACCTCGTTCCTGAGCCGTAGATCATTGTCGACCTTCCAGGTAACTCTTGTCCGAGGAACGATAATCTCGAGTAGCGTGATGGAATCATAATGAATCCGCAGCGCCATATCTTTGAAGCCAAAATAGCGCAAGTGGTCGCGGTGGATATCATGAGGGCAAACGCCTGCTCTGACCTGAAGGTTGCGGCTCCAGAACGATAGCTCCAAGTACTTGCCAAACGAGTATCTCCAGGTGCTTTCAGACATAGGTATAGCCTGGGTCTCGTTGCCACAAATTTTGCAGGTGCTCCACATAAGTATTCTATCCTGTAGGCCACGCAATTTTGAAGGGCAAGGTTGCACAAAAATGCTAATCTGTGCATCCCCATGGACATACTGACGGTGATGTTCGAACATGCGCTTTTCGCACCCGTTCGCTGTGCAAACCGAATTTGCCTCCAAGCATAGATCCTCCACGTACTGTCCTAAGGTGCAGTCGGCTTCGAAAACATGTTCATCACGTTCATGCTCATTATAGAATTCCAAGGCAAAAATGTCGGGGCCAGAGCAGGGGATGGAGGTTGTTGTGCACACAAGGCTGTAGAGAACAACTATGTTCTGGTGGGAGTATGGATCAAATAAGTTCGAGTTCCCCGCAAGGTAAGCCTCCCATTGTCGCTTCTGCGTTTGATAATTGTGCATCGCCCTATCAAATTCTGCATCATGTACTGCCCGCAAAACTTCTTTCACCTTCTCCGGCGCGTTTTCAGGATTCTGGTGAACCATTTCAGACGTGATAAGCGTAAATTTCTGAGATTTGGTCTTTTCGTCTGGTATCTGTTCTATCGGATAACGATCACGCAAGCCCTTGAGATAAGCTACGCGGCGTTCCAGCTCACGAACGCGCATTAGTAAATGTGGGGGTTCAAATTTGACGCATGGTGAAGCTGAAAGAATCTTGGTCTCATGCTTCTCAATCATGTCCTCATAATACGTAGGCATCGGAACGTCGTCAGGCACATCAGCAGCAACGGCCGCTTTAGCTAGATCAGCAGCGCTCTCACGAGAAGGCTCCTCGCTGCCATCTGAGTGAGACGTATCCCCGTGGCCAGTGTTCCCTTCGCTTGCCATCAGACCTTTTATACCCGAAGCCTTGTCTCCGTTTTGATTTGTCTGTTTGTCCATATCCTCCGAGGTTGGTAGTTTGGCAAATTCGTCCCTAATTAGGCAAGTTTCAAGCTTCAAATTGTACACAACATACACCATGAACTCAGTGATCCGTTTGACTTTCGACAAAACATCGTTGCCTGCGCCGCGCAGGACGATCGTACAGCCGAGCTCTTTTGGACAGCCAGAAATGTACATGTAGGTCTTCTTTCGGCCTCCGAACACGTATGTTTTGAGGTCCATACTTTCACAGTGACCCGTATGAGCTGGTGTGGTAACCAACTTGTCCATAGAGGTGATGATCCTGGTCTGCGTGCATCTTGATACAGCTTCGAGGACGGACGGTTTTACATTGTATGCGGTTGCAATATTGGCCCGGTCAAGAAGCTCAAGGGCCAAACCAGACACACATTTCTCGACGAGGAGGAGATTTGGCCGCAACGCTGCGATACGACTGACAAGATTTTCGAGAAATTCTCGTTCTTGGCGGATAACGGGCTCAAGGCTCATGAAGTGCTGTTGATGACGAGCATATTCGATTGGAAATGTGATGATCAAAATGTTGGGCCGAGATATGCTGCGTGGCATGCTCTTCAATGCTAGATTTTTAGTAAAAACCAACCCAGAGACATATGATGTATCTCCAGGGCGCCCACCAGGGATCTTCTTGAGCTTAATATAGTGTCGAATGTCCATGTCGTCACCACCTTGAACATCTGGATCAACTTCGTCTGTAGCTTTCAGAAGAATAGGCATCAAAGCAGTTTCCCAGCTACTGGAGTGGGGGATGGAAGCGTCTTTCAGGAGCTGCCTAAGAAGCTTATGGACGTGGTTCAAGTTGACCCTGTTTAGCTCGATAGCAGGTGCTCTAGCTCCTCTCATGGAGGAGCTCCTCGTCATCTTAAAGCCACCACCTGACGTTTGAGAGGCAGGATGAACACTGCTCTGTCCATGGTGTTCAAATACCAATGGAGAGCTGTCTTTGGTGATACGTAAAGATGGGCGTTGGTGAACGCTGCTAGCAACACTGTGGTTACGCCTTCGAGAGTTGCGAGGAAAGTTAACTGCTTTGGAACTGCTGATGCTAACGTCGTCAGGTTCACGCGTCGATTTTAGGCCGTTGGCAGTGCTACGGTCGCTAATTCGAGAACGACTCTTCTTGACAGCTGCAAGGAGCCCACCAAACGAGGCTCTCTCATGCTCGTTAGTCTTGGGCAAGCTATTGTCAGAGACAACCGAAAGTAGGCTAGGCTGTTCATCCCCACTTGATGCATCATCCGACAGATACTGGGCTAGATCGGGATCAATGATGCTGTCCCTGTGGAAAGCTGGCAACTGATAACTTTGTTGGGAATCGTCCCAGTGACGCCGTTGAAATGGAGCGCGGTCGTCATGTATAGATTTGAAACTTCTGAGAAGTTGCTGCCGTGAGTGGTGCCTCTTATGGCTGATTGAATGACTCCGCAGCCCATTCGATGATCTAAGAGATCTCGACGAGGTGGGACGGGTTAATGGTCGCTCAGGACCAATCTCCAGAACAGCAGACCGTCGATTGCCACTTTCAGCCACGCGTCTGGTTGCGGGAATAGCCATAGTGGGTGTTTTCATCACATGCTCGACTGGCTGAGATACAGTAGAGGAAGCATCATCATCTTCATCGACATTGATACGATTCGCGGCACCGTTGAACTGAGAACTAAAACTGGAGGCCACTGCCGCCACAGGACTCTGTTCGATATCTGACAAATCTGAAGAATCATATTCACGTGAATTTATCATGTCCTCGCAGGGTTTGCAAACTCTGATAGAACCACTTTGCCCAAACAGCGTTCCTGAGATTAGCGTGGTACATTTAGAATCGAATATTTGGCCACACGTCCGACAATGATGTTTTCGTCGGAAAGTTGTGAAAGACTCGCCGCACAAAAAACAGTCCTTTGCATTCTCATCCCGCATCCAGAATTCTCTACTCAACAGTTTGCTTTTCAGTTGAGAAAAGGAATTGTTTTGATAATCATCAGTCCTGTTCAGGGCTCTAGTTCGATAAGGATGATTCGTGGACTGGTCAAGCATAGCAGATCGTGTAGTCGCTGTTTCACTAGAGGATGCCCTAGACATCACATATCCAGGTAACCGACTGGCGCTCACTATTGACGTGAGTTTATCCGGAGGCCTATCGAAAGAAGACGTTGAGGATATCGATGGACCTTTGTTCTGGTCCCCTGCAGAGATGGACGTGGCAGCAGTCGTTGAGGTACGGCCCAGAGGAAGAGATGCCTCGTCGCTCAAGGCTCTAGTCAAACTGTTACTGGACGAAGTTGGGGCAGTCGACGCATCAGCAGTGAGAGAAATCGACGAGGTTGAATTTGTGTTCCCTTGCGCAAAGTTCATATCTTGATCGCTGCTTCCAAACTCCTTTGCCTTCTGCGATGCTGGCGTAACAGAGGTGTCTATTTGAGAGAGGTCGGGGCGATCAACAGAGTCCGTTACAGCTTGGTGAGACTTATCATAGTCGGGGGTGTCGTCTCCAGTCCTTGAGTTATGATAGGGATTAGGTAGATTGTAGCCGTCGCGCATTTTGTTGTGTGATTTCCCCATCAACACCGGCGAATAAGTACGCTGGCTTGAAAACCCACTAGCATTTTCGTTGAGGGAAGGTCGCATGGATTCTTCTTTTCTCTCAGTTGCCGCAGAATCCAAACTATGTGCCTGTTTTGCATTATAGCTAGGATTGATGGCATTTTCTCGGAGAGCGTTGACATTTATTTCGGTTACCTCAGGACTTGTTGGTTTTGTCATAGGCGGGACTGGTGATTTGATGGCCGGTGTCGATGCTATAGAAGCTTTTGATGATACGCTAGGCGTCTTCGAGGCGAACTTGCCGCTTTTCAACCCAATAGGTGTACTGAAAGAGTCCGTGACCGGAGACAGTGTACCCACGGATGGAGAGTGCACCTTAGAGGCTTGGGCTGAACTTGCCTGTGACATCTGCGCATCGACAGAAGCAACAGAGCCCTTTCCCGACCCTGTAAGTTTATTGACAAGATCGAGATGTGGACTTTCCGGTGCCCTATTAGTGTTGCCCATGACCTCTTTGACGCCGCCAACGGATGCACGTAATCGGCTATATAGACCGCTAAGCCCTCCATGAGGGTCGTTCGCAGTAGTCCCATGTTCCGCTGCCGTCGAATGTACAGGTGGATTGGTGAAGTCATTGAAGACAGTCAGTGACTCGGATTGATATGCTGCCGTATGGATCTGGTCGAGAGCTTCAGTTAACGTTTCACGCTCAGCCTGGGTCGACAGGGACGCCTGTGAGCTACGTCTACCCAGTGGAAGGAAGATGGATGACGCGGACGGGCTCGACGGTTCTGCCCTCTTATGAGAAGCCATTTGAGCGGCCGGGCTAACGCCTATGAGCTGCAAATAAAAATCGACAAAGCAGGTGCATCCTGCGGGCTCAGTAATAGAGCACAGAGGTGTTGCTTGTTTTGTGTATGTCGATGATCTAGCACAACAGGCTTTTTGATTTTTGGAAAGAAAGTTGACGAGGTCAAGGCAGCAATCCTGCCCAGTTTCTGTGCTGTGATGCGGAGTTGTCTTGGATCGACAAAGGTTCTGGACCTAGCGATGTGGTGCATGTGATGACGTGGGGTGGCGCCTAACGGGTGTATACATGTGGCGAAGCAGCTCGACGCGCGAACTGTGGCTAGTGGTTTCAATATCGCCCATTCTGGACTAGCTGATATTTTGCGTGCCTCAGGCGCGATCCATGTACCGCGAAACTTCGCATCCGCGACCTTTATCTAGCGCAGGTATCTTCATGTTCAGGACTGTGATAGATTTACAATTATCGTGCTGCATATTGACCTTATATTACTCTCATATATGACCTGATATGTTCCTTTCCCACGCTGTCACTTGGTACGCGCGCTGGAGCTGACACGGTTTTCGTTTACCCGTGGCCCTTACGGTTCTCTGACCCTAGAGCATTTCACAACTAAGTGGCCTTTTTTCGCACGTCCTTGTGAATAGACAAAGGCACTTCTCTTTTCTTCGGTAACTACTGTTTTATTTTCGCCATATTTGACTTGAGCCGAGCGCATTTTCATCAATCCGAGACCATCGAGTGAAGTGTTCGGGAGAATCGGAACGCCTTCGAAAACGAAGAACTCGTCGAGACACCTAGCAACCGCCGAAACGGAACCTTCTATATCTACCCTCTTATACCAACGTGATTCAGATGGATATTTCGGAGGCCCACATATTGGCATTGTGTGCATGATTCAAGGACTTAGCCGGTACTAGACGAAACCGAAGGACTATCTTCTCGCTCAGATTGGCAGCAATTGGAATGTTCGACTCCGTATGAAGCCCTAAAGCAATCCCATGACGTTATCATACCAGTTTTCCACGGTGGGCACGAACGAAAGTATACCTCTGGCTTCACTGCAAACTTATCGATTGTCTTCTAGTGACCAGACATCTCAGACACCCTTCACTATCTAAGAACGTCTGAGTTATGTTTCGTCTCGACATTAGATGAACTTATAATGACGGTTAATGTTTTGGAGCCACGAAGCATCCTTGGGTCATGACAATCATACAAGGTATGAAATGCTCGCAATTTATAGGGAGCGAAACATCTACATAGCAAGGGACGATATCACCACACCTAGCAATTGCTGTAAACATGGCTCGCGCGAAATCGAATCGGTCAGACCGAGTCGGCCAGCATACCAATCGTGTGAAAGCCCTTGAGACAGCAGTTAATGAACAACACAGGATCGGCGAGCCAGCGAACACTAGGGAGCTCTCTCCGTCAGAATCCATCAAATCTCAGAATTTGGAGATGCTGAATGGATCCACGCTCGATACTGAGCCAGAGGAAACACTGGCAACTCAGTTTCCTGTTCACTTAACGCCGCGTCCTCCTTCGGTGGAATCCATCAAGTCACAGGAGGCCAGCATTCAAGAGCCTTCGCTATCGCCCTTCAACTCACAACAGGATTTGTCAACTCAGGCACCACCACGGCAGTCAAAAACCCTCCTACCAGATATGTCAACCCTCAAACCAGCCATTCTGAATGTCTCAAACAAAGGGAAAGAACTTCTACAGTGCCTCCAAGCCGGATATAACGGGGGAATTCGGGAAGAAACTCGAAATGTTCAGACCAGAGATCCGAATGAGAAACGAGGATTTGCTATCCCTGCTCTTTTAAACTCAGAAGATGACCCCGTGGCCCCGAACGATCTTGCAAATGATAAGATTATAAAAAAAGCGTCATCGGCCTCCACTCCCACTGTACCCCAACAGACAGCTCTGATTCAGCCTTCCTCTCATTTATCACTGCACAATGTTTCTCCCTCGGCTCATCAAACAGAGTTTCGTGCAGAGCCAGAGAACGGCAATCCTTCGGCAGATTGTACAATCACTTCTATTCGCAGGACGACAGACAATCGGCCAATCTCGAAGAGCATGGATGCCAAAGTCATCACAATACAACGGGCTGATCCATTAGCTAAATATGATAGAGCCCATCCGGACCCTTGGGCTGGCATGCGCAAAATCACGAGGAAAGATGTGAAGATCCCCAACGATCAGGAGTCCCTCTTTGACAATCCTGATTCTTGGATACCCGCCGATGTAGGACGTCCTACTCCTCATTGTCATGTTCCTCCAGGCTTGCTTCACGAATGGAACGCACGGGTGGCTCGCAAGGAAGCCGCGATAGTGTCTCCAAACAGCTCGCAACAGGAAGTAGCCGAGTCGCCATCTTTATCGCAAAATGTATGGCAATCAGAGGAAGAGTGCGAATCGGATTTCGAATCCGCCATCTCCTGGTGTCCTAGCCCACCGGATCACTTAAGGCGCTTGGCTGTGCCACCAGACAGTAGTCCTCTTGGGCAGTCAAAGGTTTTTGTCGCAGCCGGGTACCACAAGTATGATAGGAGTGAGAACATTGACACGGACACCACTGAACTCAGTGGAAATGATAATTTCCACCGGAAAGGGAGAGATCCTCATTCACCTCAAAAAATACTCGAAGTCAATGGTGTTCAAGAGATGGATAACAACGAAGAAGATGGCCGCGTCGAGAATCAAGTATCTTCTTCGGGTGATGCATCCATCGAGAGAAATGACACAAGCAAGGATGGATATACAATAGTGGATGATGATAATGACGGCCGAATGAGTGACGACTCTGATATGGAAATATCTATTCCCCATGCATTGGATGCTAGCCTCCAGAAGAATATTGCCAGCCAGGTTGAGGCAAATGAGCTCGGCGGCTCCGATCTCTCGAACTCAAATGCGGCACCACCCATGGACAAGGTTCAAATACAAAATACGCCGTCAATAGGTGTTGATGTTTTGCAGCCATCGACGGCTCCACAATCAACTGATGAACCTAAATCATCATCTCAATTGATTGTAAATTCGGTGGACAGCAAGGGCAAACGTTTCATTGATGTTGGTGGATCAAACAGCGAAAACGGATCACAGGTGGTGGACTCTCAGAATAACAATTCTGATGAGCATCACTCCAGCATTCCTTCTCATCAAGACAGTCAATGCGGTTTAGAGGTTGTCCATAGCAGTTCCCTTTTCTCCATAGGACTCCAAACTCAGGACTATGTGGAAATGGAGAGCACACGAAATGAGACGACGCAGAGTGAATCCGTGGACTCTGCCGTCGTGACTCCGGCGATTTCTATGAAGCGAAAGGCCGATCATCTGGATGTCCATGATGACGACAGTCCATCAAAACGTGCAGTCAAACGCTGCATTTCTGTTCTAGATTCCGGCGGAACGCAAGACACCCGTCGGAAGACAGTTACCAAAGTCGAACCAAAGATTCTCCACGATAAGCACCGACATATATTCGCCGTGACACCTGAAGGAGCTCCCATGGTCTTTCAGTCATTCAAGCTGGCCTACCCAGCATATCCAGGAGATTTGTCACATTTCAAAGGCCTCTGTCGCAAGCTACAACATTTGCGTCATGGTGAACCGTTACGAAATCATGCCTTTTGGGATGACTTTATAATACGACATATCAGGAATTATGGCCCCTACGTGCAGGAGTGCGTTTCTGCAGGTAGACACTGGGACGATTACACAGATTACTTTTGTTCTCATTTCGTCACCAGACCCTTTTTCAAAAAGCGACGCCTCGTGCCTCACACACTCGATACGGTCATGTTAGAGTCCGATATTCGGTTGCCTGATGCACCACTGATGGTGGACATGGAGACACAAGTCGACATGGATCGTGTCACAAGTGCCCGATTGGCTTCTGACAAACCACATCTGGTAGATGTTGCGGTCCAAGTCTGTTTGAAGAGTTGGGAGAAGGTGGAAACCAACCTTGGTACCACGTCCGAATCTGGGAACTCGATACACAGAGCCCAGCCGCGTCAGTCATCAGGCACCAGAGGGGCACATCGTACTACCCTCAGCAAAACTCAGCTAACTAACCTTAACTTTCGCGATAGTCCCAAAAGCAGACTCTCCGCGGACCTGAACTCAGAGACTCGGGGACTGGAAACTCCAACGCTAGGTGTCGATCCCCCGAAGGGGAATGACGGTCGTCGTAGTCACAGAGCCACGTTGACTCTGATCAAGAAGATACAAAAAGAGGATCGTCACGCCCTCCGAACTCTAATTACGAAACAACCGCACCCGCAAAACCCCACGGATGAACTGCGCCATGATTCTGACACGCCTTTTAAACTCTGGGCTTGCGCCGACCAAAACGTTGTGTCTGAGCGGCGGCGTCGTGGCGGGTCCGAGATTCCGCGCGATGAAAACGGGAATATTCAGATTGAAGAGCACAGCCGCATTGGATGGGAGAATGGCAGGCAAACCCGTGGATGGGCATGGCAACCGACAGGAGGTTATTCATGAGCAGGGAAATAAAAACAAGAAAAAAAAGGTCTATAGGATCATATAACGATCTTCCTATTAACAGTGCTGATTGCTGCTCGGCATGTTGTATATACGTAATACAGGAACAGACGTGCGACGGTTCCACAATTCATGAGAAGATTCCCACGATTCCCACCTGTACGTACTGCTACTACTGTAGATCTGTGCTGATATTACATTTTCTTGATGATATTCTAATACTCGTGACAGTGTATACAGAAAAGAGCTGGAGCTTCATTTCTCGCCTGATTCTTGCTCGTCAATATCCACATACATACAACTGGACGGTTGGTACCGGGCGATGTAACCAAATCGGGTATGTTGTAACTCAAGACTGGAACGGGACACCAAGAGAGCGGCTTGAACATCATGGTGCGGAAGGATGATTGGGTACCACCAAATCGTGGACTCGCCATCTGTTATCAATCAGTGGTGAAAAATGACTAGATTATCCGACTCAATCATTCTCTCCGGTTCTCCAGCTCTAATTTTTTCCAACCGCTCACCACCAATCGATGCCAGCACAGCCGCAATTCGCCATAGCCGTTTCGGGCCTGTGTACATATACTCGGAAGGGCTTAGTGCGACATGTCAAAATACTGATAGGCGATGATAACATTTTGGTTCTCGAGGATTATTAATTCTTATATAATAACGTGGTTGTGAATGTACGGAAAATGGCCACGTGAAGTTAAGCAGTTTGTTCTTTCCGTCCATGGGCAAAGAAAGCATGATGGCCTTGTGCCCTAAAGCTAACCCTAATTAGGCCGTCGTGAGACATTGCCGTAACTGGAAATTTAGAGTGCAAGGGAAAAGTAGTCAGCGACATGAACCATCGCCTTGTTTCTGACGATGGCCTCTATTTTTACTCTTCTCAAGAGCCCTGACTGATCATCAATCTGCTGTTTTGTGAACCCTGGCACCAATCTCGCAGATCCCAGACGGCCCCCTATGGACCCAACCGGCACTAAAACGCGACTAAAGCAGTTAAGGTAGCTCGTTGGCCTCTGGGATTTCGACTTGCCGGCGTTGCCAAGCGGCCAGGATTCTGGATTCCGAGGAGGAGGATACGCTGTAGATTGATCCGCGGTATGAAGATCGGCTTGTAGGCGCTAGCCGGGACGCTGAGTGAATGCACCAAAAAGGGGCGGGCAAACCGAAAGCGCCGCCACGTCGACCAGTCAAGTCAGCCCGGTGGCCTGTTACATTCGCTCTCTCTTCGTTTTACGATACTACTGCTCCTCTAACCTGGCTCTCGAGTATGCGCACAATCACCCCGCGTCGATTTTCTCACAGCGGAAGGCAATACTCTACGCTGACGGCGGTCTTGGAGACGAGGAGGTAAAATTCCTAGGTGACAGCTACAGCATAGTGAGAAGTTTCAAGTAGAGTTCTCAGCTGCATGGGATGGTGCCTATCTAGCGCGGAACTTCTATCTGAACTACCAATTGCAGGCTGCTATGGCGTCAACAGTTAACGTGCGCACATATAGACCGTACCAAGCAAGAAATCGGCGACGACAATGGGGACAAAACTTGTGCACTTAAAGTCGAGGCTGCTCGGCGCGTTTTATCACATGATGTTTATGTTTATATCGTGAATCGTATATAACTAGCAGGTACAAACACGCCGAGGTTCCTGAAGAGCAAGAAGGGAAAAAAACCGCCGTCGTCAGCCACAATGCTTGAACGATAATCTCAGCCAGGTAGGGCTATAATTGGGGTCTATCTTAATCATACTTCGCTTGCATGGGTGACATGTGGCTGGACTGATTCAGTAAGCTCACCTTTCCCGCGTGGGATTCTCGCGACTGTGAGGCCCCCAATGATGAGAACAGTACGTACCTGGCCTGGTTTCTGGGGTCACCGTGGGTCATCCACTTGCGGAAACCACATTGAGGGGGCCACTCAACACGCAACCGTCATACACTGCTACAAATCCTCCTTCGGCTTCGTATAACCACCTCAGCGTAGAGGAAGATGTGGTACACACATTCGGTGCGGAAAGGCAGGTGCTCAAGTAGCAGAGTGGTACACGTACAACTTGCTAGTCGATTCTTACTGATAAGATCGTCTACAACTTTGGCTAAAGGACAAATCCACGGCGATATCCAGTGTATTACTCCGTACGTACAATGAGTATCCACTACCCACTCGGTAGGACTAATCTGAGTGTTCTCGAAGATATTAGAAAACGCAGAATAAGTATCAACCACTTTACCCTCTTTCTGTCTAGCCATAGTACAGAACAGTCTAACGCCGATACTCGAATATTTGTCAGCCCTAGTGTCCCCTATCTCAGCCTCCGAGATTCAGATAGACCTTGCTCTGACTCGCCTCCAAGGAGGATCCAGCGGCACAGGAGCCAGGACTGAAAGCTATGCCAACGCCAAGATGGTATTCCGACAATTTCCCCGTGCCAGATGATTGTGGCCGAGGACGTGGTCATGGCGACCTCTTTCATAGCTCGTGGGTAGATGGTAAGAGTCATGAGATGCAGCAATAATAGCTATAGTTATCGTGATATTCCCTTTTGCCGACGCGATGAATCTTATCTCTATCTGTTTAAACAGGGTCTGGGAGATCCTTCATAATCACCTAATAATCACATAAGCAGAGTACAAGAAAGAAATAGTATATGAAACGGCCCGTGATTAGCAGCCAAACCGGACACGGCAAGTGTCCGAACAATCTGTGGCTGCTGTGCATATCCTGGAAACAAGATTCACACATGTTGTGCCCAGAGCTAGGCCGCTTTCGCTGAGTCAAATTGGGCCGAGTGTACGCTACCTCGTACCACCTCTGTGATCCAATATCCACTCTGGTGTGTCTATTGCCTAGCCCTTCATCGTAGACGATGACACGCTCGGTCCAGCGTCCCGCTATGGGCTGCGGCATAGCGTAGTGAATGCTACTGATGAGCATAGTCTACTCTGTAGGCTACTACGTATGTGCCGTGGCGTATGAACACAATAGACCGTGCAACTTTTTGGTATATAACAATGAGATAGCCATCCTCCTACAATCCGGCAGCCAGCAAGCAGTCTCTTGTCGAAGTAGTCAACCCTGAAAATCCTCATTCCTTCACTGTCGATTCACCAGGATGGGTTTCGAGAGCCCTGCTGCCATGGCCGGTAGCGTGTTCAAGCGCGCCGCCCATCAGCATACTCCTGAAAACCAGGTCACTCAGAATGCCTTTGCTGGCGCCTTTTCTGGACTCGTTGGTCTTTTCATTATTTTCCACTGGATTCGAGTTTTATATATCAAGCGAAGGAGGACCAAGGTCGATGCCTCTCTCGAAGGCTCCGTGACAAGAGTTCTTAGGTAGGCCAGAAAGTTACTATACAGAACATCTATATAAACATGGCTGACGATACCCAAGAAAAACCCATGAGGCTGTGACCTCGAAGCTCATCTTGGGCAGGTTCAATGGTGGCCGTACGTTGTTATATCTCACGTACTGGGCCGTCAATCTTGTCTGCTATCTCACAAATGTGCAGCTGGACAATATTGGTTCAGTGAGTAAACACTGAGATGCTTCAATAGCCCGTGGTTTCCACTGACATTTATCATAGGTAGTCAAGCGTCTAGGATGGTGTGTAATTTCAACTAATCGCACGATGCGTATCTAATCTGTTTCAGGATGGCCGTTCTCAATCTCTGCATCGTCATCTTCCTCAGTCTCAAGCACACGCCTCTTGCCCTCCTGTCGGTCAGCAGTTACGATAAACTGATGCCATTACACAAGACAGCTGGATATACCACAATCATTGCTGCTTGGGCGCACGGAATCTGCTTCCTTAAGATCAAGAGCGATGAAGGCGAGATTCATGAGGTCGTTACTGAAGATATTCTGACCTATGGCTTGTGTGGTCTCATCATTTTTGCCGCAATCGGTCTTACAACCCTTCCTTGGTTTAGGAAAAAGGGTTATGAAGGTAGGATGCTCTCTACTGTTGTGCACCGCCAGCCTAGCTGACCCGGAGATAACAGTATTCCACGTCGTTCATGCTTCTCTTACCGTCGTGATTCTCATCATCATCGCCCTTCATCGTCCCAAATTCGGAGGAAAAGTTCTGATTGCCATTGTCCTGGCCGCCACCATGACTTTCCTTGACCGCACGTTCCGCTTCTCGAGACTGGTATACTTTGCATTTGGAAACTATGCTACACTGACGGCGCTGCCCAACGGCGCAACTCGAGTACGCCTCAGCCGCTCCATCAGCGCTAAAAAAGGCTCGCACGCGTATCTCTGGATTCCGTCCGTCCGTCCGTTCCAAACCCATCCTTTCACACTTGTTTCCACCAGCCCGGTCGAGTTCGTCGTCCGTGCCCACGACGGTTTCACCGACGCCCTCCACCAAAAAGCCCAAGCAGTTGGTCCCGAAACCAAACTGCGCGCCTCTATCAACGGACCTTACGGTGCCCCAACGGAGAGCTTTTCCGACTACGACAATGTTTTTCTGGTTTCCGGTGGCAGCGGCGGCAGCTTCACCTTCCCACTGGTACTCGATCTGATCCGTCACCAGGTTGCCGAGAAAAGCCGGATTACCTTTGTCTGGGCCACCAGGACGAGAGAGTCGATCAACTGGTACCGACCCGAAATCGATGAGATCCTCGAATCCGGCCTGGTCGACCTCAAGGTCTACGTGACCAACTACCAAGCACAGAGCGGCTCCGGCTCGATCTCCACGAGAACAGCCACCTCATCACCCGGCATCAATGCCAGCAAAACCGGCGACACAGAGGGCACCATTGAGCTTGCAGTACAAGAACCGTTCGATCAGGGTGGCAAGTACGCCGGTCTCAATATTGAGTTTGGCAGACCAGACGTGGAGTCTTTGCTCAACGAATTCGTGGCAGGTGCTCCTTCAAACCAGAGAGTCATTGTGGGCGCGTGCGGTCCCAGTAGCTTGATGAGTGTGGTGCACAAGCATGCATCGCGGAATGCCGGACGTGGGGATGGCGCATCCGTCACGTACTATAACGAGGTATGTTAAAATATTAAAACCATCTATATTACTATACATCCCCAAAACAAACACAAATGCTAACTAATTTCTTTTCTTTTTTTTAGGAATTCGGATGGTAAAGTTCACACAAGTTATTTTCAGTTTTATTCTTCTGTCTCTTGGCTGAGTTTTATTGATGATATTTTGATGCCTGGCGTTATCCGTGTAGCTTGTCCCCATGATGCATGTTCTCGTTGGTCACATTCCCGATAAATTGGTGGTTTTGGTTCTCCTAGTGATGGTGTAAGGGTTTTTTTTATTCAATTTCTCATGCCGAAGGACATATATGATATTATGGATGTGTGATAATCTAAAAAATTAAATTGCATATATAGTAGTGCCCAAATATTGGATTCCGTTTGAGGTCTTGGGGCCTGAACCAGTATGACTTTCCCTTCTGGGGTAGTTCTGCTCTCTCGCCGTTTCATTTACCCAGTGTTCTCAACAATTGAGACCGAGGTGGTCATTGTTTGATTAGATATTTAGACAAGTGACTGTAGCTTAGTAACTGATCAGGATTCGGGCATTTGTGGAAGTACAATGACAGTGTAGGGTTACCTCCCAACTATACAGAATCAGATGCCCGGGTCTTTAACAATGCACAACGATGATCCTAAAACCAGATTGACATCCATGGAAAACTTCCCAAATGTGGACTAAGAAGAGAAATGGGCTAGTCGAATCAGGCTTACTTACATGCCTTTTGGCCGGTTATTTACAATTGCCTAAAATAGGAAGAATCCCGATTCGGTCGCACTATGGGGAGCTAGAACGCCTAAAGGCCAATGATATCGATGACGCGAGTATCTACTAATCACACTATGTAGAAAATTTCCTTTGGGAACGTAGTAACCCACTGCGGACAGTCAAGAGCAAACATCTAATTAGGCATCTGAAATACTCTGGATCATAATAAGACTTTGGCTGACTGCAATCCATGGATCGAGGATCCAGGCTTCGGCAGGAATAAAATTCTGGTTACCTGGAATCTACACCATGTAGTAATTAGGCGCAACTGTCTGTCGATACGTTGTTTTTTCTCTTTCTGTCTCAGTTATTACCTTTTCCTTACATCGTCAGAATTGTTATCTCTGATTCACACACTCCTCCAGATCTTCTCATCGTATCGCAATCACTCAACTCGGTTTGTACATTTGGAGCGTCTGACAGATCATCATTCGAAATGTAATCACAGTTGACCTCACAATGTTACAGACCATCTAAACAAGCATCCTAATCATGTTAAAACCACATGGCCATCGGCCATTTCCAAATCCTGACCAGGCACATCGACGTCGCTATGCGTTGCGACGATTCCATCCATTTATCAAAACTCGAGAAATTCCACAAAACACGACAACATCTCCAACAAGATATCAATGCAGATCTCACATTGTTGATTGCCGGAAGCGACGACTTCACACTAGACGTCCTTTTCGTCAAGAGGACCGTTGCGAACGCCACGCCACCTTTGAAACGGAATCAGTACGAAATGCATATAGCAACTATTCCGAGGCTAACATTATCTTGGCTGAAATCACAGCTGCTGTAGCGGATGATATGATCCCTCAAAGAGTGAAATATCAACGAGATCTCACCTTGCAAACAGTCGCGTTGTCACGAGTTTGTACCAGCTTTTTCACACCATCGTTGAGCGGAGACTGGGGGTGCCAGTCCCTCGACTATCGCAGCCATACATTCGGGATACCAGACAAAATTCGACATAATCATCACCCGGACCGCACACGGTGATTCTTGTACTACACAGGCTCAGGTCGCATAGCCGACTGCTCCGAGTTTTTTCAGGCGGTTACGCGTGCGCGATCCAGATTATATTGTTCTGGCCACATTCATGAGGGCCGGGGAGGGCAAGGCGTTACGTGGTGAGAAACTGTTTCATTAACTCTAGTATCTTCTCATCTTACTCATATTGATCATTTGAGGTCGTCTGTTCTGAATAGTGTTTCGCGGCTGGAGACAGAAAGTTGAAAGACGTGAATTCGACTTCGTACCAGCCGATTGCGATGCCGAGGAGTCATGGCCCGCAAACGTTGTTTGTGGATGCAGCACCTCAGGGCGTGTCCGATGTTACCCAGATCCCGTGATATGTCACCATTGCACTCCCCCATGTCCCCATTTCCACGTCTTGAATAACAGCAGCAAGGTTTGAAAACCCCCTGATGAACTTGGCACTTTGCGGACATGATGCCTCTGACTAGCTACCGGACTAATCATTCGAATCAAAGTAGCACCTATAACAGGGAATAAGGATCGGACATAGATATTCGGCTGCTGGCGTTCTGTCAACTCCCGTCCTGAGCATCTGACTGCCCTTCTGTCGGGCCCTGGATGCAGTACTCAGCTATAGAGAATCTGACCAGGAGGCACAGTTCCAACTGACGGGATCACAGTTCGAGGACCGTTCGAGTTTTCACACATACACTAGAGCTACAGAGTAAGCCTTACGATTATGACGACATAGTGAGGTTAACCAAAACGTAGAATCATTAGATCAGTCTAACTAAGTTTTACCCAGTATCACAATCACTTCTATATCTGTAGTGATTGGTGGATGACACTCGTGCGGTACATTTCACTACGCCCGACAAGCTCGTTGTGCGTGCCCTGATCAGCGCAGCGCCCGTCTTCAATGAGGAATATCCGGTCTGCTTTGTAGATCGTGTTGAGTCGGTGAGCAATGGCGATGATGGTGGTGCGGCCCTCCAAGGTGGCCAGGACTTCTTGGATCCGCTTTTCTGATTCGACATCTAGCGCGCTTGTCGACTCATCGAGTAGTAACAAACGAGGACGGCGAACCAGAGCTCGTGCAATAGACAATCTCTGTCGTTGCCCTCCGGAGAACTGCTTTCCGTTGTTGTTGCACTGTGTCTGGTAGCCGTCGGGAAGGGCCATGATGACGTCGTGAATGTCGGCTCTCCGACAGGCTTCTTCGATTTCTTCTTGACTTGGCTCATGTCCCGGTCGAGCACCAAGACCGATATTGAATGCGATTGAGCCTTCGAAAAGAACATTCTCCTGAGGGACGAGCGCTACGTCATCACGAAATGCAGTGCCAAGCTGCCGTGTAATATCGATTCCTTCAAAAATGACTGACCCTGACTCGGGGCGGTAGAATCGTTCCAGCATTGCAAATATCGTGGATTTTCCCGACCCACTGGGCCCCACCAGCGCCGCAAATTGCCCGGGTTCGACCTTTAGATTCAGACCGCGTAACACAGGATGTCCTGGCCGTGACGGATATTCAAAGTGAACATTCTGCAGTTCGACGCCAGCACCACTCATAGGTGGAGGTGTACCAGTCATAATACCTCGTTGCTGCTCACATGCTGCCTCCGTGTCATGGAGCTTCTCATCCAGCAAGGCAGTGTCGTAATCACTGACCTTGTTCAAAATTCCTGGAGACAGTTCTTCGTCCGCTGAGCGAGTGGTGAGCAGCTCCGTGATATTCGACGCAGACACACCGACTTTGGAGATATCAGGTGCCAGTGCAAACATCTGACTGCACGACTGGGTACTGAACAGAAGTGCAGGTAGAATAATGAAGAACTGCGTCTGGGAGTAGAGTCCAGCGACAACTTGTCGAGTACCCCACCAATAAGCCAGAGCATAAACGAGGCTGCTGACGCTAAAGGATAGCGCTAGATAGACATTTCCAACTGCGATTGAGCCTAGTATTTCCCGGTATGGGCCTTGCAATGCCCGTTCATATACTGCACAGGCTTGTTCTTCTAGTGAAAAGGCTGACACCATTCGAATGTTGTCAACGGCTTCGACCGTAATCGCAGTTGCATCCGCAAATGCTTTCTGGTGGCGTGCAGCAAATTTAGCCTGGGTCCGGAGCTTCATCATGCCTGATACTATGAGAACCGGTATTGTTGGAAGAAGTACAACAGTTATTTTCCATGCCAAGACAAAGGATATGACGAGCCCAGCGACGAGGTTGACCGCCGCCGCTAAAAGGAGGCCGATTGTGGTGCCAGTGATGTTCCCAAGAGCAGTCGCGTCGCCAGTTATCAAGGTAATAAGCGTTCCTGGAGTGCGGCCCTCCATGTTGTGCCACTGGACCGTTTGGCCCAGTAGAGAGCGGAGGGATAGTACTTGGATCCGATAGAGAATTTTATCGGCAGCCCAGCCAAATGCACCCCCGCCGATAATGTTTGCAAACAGCTCAACAAGAGCCATGATGAAGAACAAAAGCCCATAAAGATGTCCACTATGGCGAATGCCATCGGCACCTCTACAAGGGCTCAGACTGCTCACGGTATGACCGAAGATGACGGCTTCTGCTATATAACTGCCACCAATAACGACTGACATCGACAAGCCCAACATCAGATAGCCCGTGTTCGGACGAAGAAGAGAGAACGTAAACTTTGTTGTGAACCAACCTGAGCGCTTCCGCTTATTGGCGTTGTCTTTTTCTTCCTCTTTTGGCTCTTCCGACTCGGTGGATTTGTCGTCCACGGTCTCGACTGTATATTTAGGTGGCGATCCTTTGGCAATGCTCGTTGCAGTCGCGCCACGCAGGTCTTGGTCTGTACATGAAGACGCATCTTCCACTATTGCCTCACTAACTGCACACTCTGTGGACTCTCGAGGCGTTGCCACAGTATCTAGTCTCCCAAGATTCTGCAGCCGTACCATTTCAGCATATGCACCACCCCTCTCAACCAGTTCGGTATGAGAACCTTCCTCCGCAACAGAACCATTTCGAACCACTACGATCTTGTGAGCGGCTTTGGCGGTGGCTAGTCGATGTGCGATTGAAACAACGGTAACTCGTCCGGCTAACTTTGCGAGTGCTTCTTGAATCAGTTGCTCACTGATGGAGTCCAGAGCAGCTGTTGCTTCGTCAAGGATGAGAATGACGGGATCACGGACCAAGGCACGGGCAAGCGCAACTCGCTGCTTCTGGCCGCCGCTCAGACGGTTTCCACACGGACCTACATTTGTGGCGAGTCCATGTGGAAGAGCGTCGATGAATTTCAAAGCATTAGACCTGGCAGCAGCGTCTCGGACAAGTCTCACGATTTCACCCACTTTCTGGTCATACTGCTGAAGTGCTTCTGCTTCGGAAAGTCCCTGACGGATCTTGTTGCTGAATTCAGCCAACACAGGACCTGTGATAAGGGGGGCTAGGGACTGGTGTTTCTCGGCCGCAGAAACTACCAGTCCATAAGCAATGTTCTCCAAAATTGACCGATCTAGCAACGACGGTTCCTGCTGTACGAATCCAATGTTTCCACGAAGATACCGCACATTCAACTGGCGAAAGTCCTGCCCACCCACTGTCAGTTCTCCTGAGGTAGGATCATAAAAGCGCTCCAGAAGAGAGACCACGGTTGACTTTCCACCACCAGATGGACCGACAATCGCGGTGTGCTTGTGGCTTGGGATGCTAAAGCTAACGCCCTTCAGAACCGGAACATCCGGTCGGGAAGGGTATGTAAAATGGACATCATGAAACACAATATCCTGCGAGCCGAGTGGAGCAGCCTTGTCTCCGCTATCGCCTGTGCCATCGATCTGCGAGTCACGGTTGATGACCGATAGCAATCGTTCAGAAGCACCAGCGGCTGAAGCAAAGATATGAACAAATGGAGCGACCTGGCTCAAAATGAAGGAGGCATCGATCAGAACAAAAATCACCGTATAAACTGCGCCCACAGAGGTTCCTGACTCTCCCGCTTCCACCGAGTCGGCAATCAAGCGGGAGCCCTCCCAGAAGGCCAAAGCATTGGAGCTGTACGCGATAAAATACAGCAAACCGAGCTGACCTGCATGAGTGGCGGCCTTCTTGACAGCATCGATGCGAGATTTGGAAAGGTGATCAGAGTACAGTTTCTCTAGGCGCTCGCTGGAATTGAAAGCGTGGACCAATGTCAAGTGGGAAAGGCTGGAGGATGCTATCGAGGTAGCCGCATTAACGTGTTCTGTCACCCGTCCACCGTATTTCTTGATCAAGTAACCACCGCCATACGACATGAAAAAGTAGCAGGGAACTACCGAGACCAGCATGCCGGCGATCTGGGGGACCTTGATGAATGCGACAATATACGAAACGACAAAGTACGAGACGGTCGAGATGACTATCCCTACTTTCTCTGAGGTTCCGGACTGCAGCACCTCGATATCACTGACTAGCCGGGAGATAACGTCGCCCGCGGGTAGTCCCTCGATATAGCCCGTTTCTTGTTTGATCAGGCTTTCGAAGTAACGCCGACGGTATCTCCGTGCGATGCGCTCACTGACATAACTCCAGCAGCTGCAATGAATATACAGAAAACAAAAGTTGGCTATGGTGATGTAGACCACATAGAGCACTTTTTGGCGCACCCCGGCAGTCACATCACTGTCCGACGACCCCGCGCCGGACTCCGAGCAATTGGCGGTGTTGATGTCGTTAATCAGATCACCAAAAACGATCCCCAACAGCGGGAAGGGAACTCCCGCCGCTATGGAGAAGAACGTGCCACAAACAATGAGAAAGACATCGGTAATGGTATAATCCAGTGAAAACAGGATACCGATGAAGGTGAACGATCTGGCTATGGCTTTCTTGTATGCTTCTACATTCAGAAACTATATGGCTCGTCAGCATGCAAAAGCTCCCCAGTGCTAACTGGAAGCCCAACACTAGCATGTGATGGTATCGTACCTTGGATTTCCAATCTGTGGCGCCATCTTCTTGCGTGGTTTCCGGCATTGCCTCAGTTCACCCCGGGAGTATCGTTGGATACGTAGTAGCTGCGACGGAAGACGCCACGGGTTGCTTGCTGGGCCGCAGGAATGCACCTTCACGGAAAGAAAGATTTGTATATACTGGGCTCTGCGTCCATTTGGAGATGGGGGAAGGCAAGCGGAAAGAAGTGAAAGAGCACATCCGAAGAGAAAGTCCAGGGAAAAGGAAGGAACGCCCCGTTAAAGACCGGTCACCGGGCGAAGGAAGAAGGGGAAAAAAAAAAGGTACCGTTAGGCCCTTGGCTCTCACGCCAGAGCTGAACCGAGCAAACCGGCCAAGGTCCGATCCCGGCTGTTGACGGCCATGGTGGGCGGTGGAGCAGAAGTAAGCGAAGGCGCCCAAGTCCATAAGGCCAGTGGAGCACGTGAGATGGGACGCGGTGGGCATATTGTGATGAGGACTGACTGATTGAGGCCATCCACGCCTGCGATTGGGAACAAGCGACTGCCGATCCAGGCGGGAAATTACGAGGAAACGTGGGTTGCGCGGGTGCAGCTGCAGAAAGTTGCCGATCCGTGCGGTGGACCCCGGCCAGTCGCGTTTTTATCTGATCCGAGTTAGAGGGGCGCGCTAGCCAGTGAAAGCCAATCGCAGGATCTAATCAATCTAATCAATCGCTGGGAGTCCACTTTCTTCACACTGGGTTTCCAGATCAGGCCACTGCCGGGGCACGCGCCTGCCGTTTTCTTGTTATTTTTTTCTTAGGTGTGTTTGTTCCGAATGTTTGACTGTTTTTGCTTTTTTTTCTCCCCCATCGCTCCTGCCGATAGACATCCGATGTGAGCTGCCAATGCCATGACGCCATGTTCAGCATTCAGTATCCACCGGGCGTCCGTTTCGCTCACATGGGACGAAAAACCGCCGTCCGGCTTTCGCTTCTTGCCCACCAGCCCAGTTAAAAGCAGCCCGCTCAGCTACTCCCAGCACCGGATCTCTGAATGTCTACTTCTTGACTGTTGCTCGTTTCCTGCCACCGATGGCATCCGGTGTAACAACCCCCACAATGCTGCTACCTTCGCGTGCGGCAGAGAAGCTTTCTTTGCTGCCGGTAACCAAAGTGCCTGCGCTGAATGTTGCGGACCCATACGCCGTAGGTCGAACGGGTGCGGCACATAATCTCAGTGAGACGGTTGAGCTGCGCTGCCCCTTGGATGAGTCGCTGGCTTCGGATATTATCCAGGCGTATGCAGACTTTATTGCCCGCTTTACGGGATTGGACGAAATTGCTTTCGTGCTGTGTCGGAGCTTGGCGTTCGAGTCGCAACCGCGGACATCGCAGACTATTGTTTATGCAACGCGTTCAGCAAGAGATAATTCATTAGACACCAAAGACACCCCATTGTGCTCGTGGACGGAGGTCGAATTCTCTGAGTACCGGAAAGAAGATATCCAGTTTTTATTGCACGTAAACTGCAAAACCTGCAGAACGGAAACTTCTGAACGCGGATCGACGACAGGAGACGTAAGTAACGGTCCGTGACATTGCGTATTCCAAACTGACTAAAATGCACAATAGTCTTTCATACTCAACGTGAGACCCGGAGCTTCTGCAGGTCACTCTGAGATCTCGCTGTTATACCCACAGGCATTGATCCCTTGCGTCGCCATTTCCCCACTTCTAAACGTTCTCACATCACAACTATCTACCCGAAAGAGTAATATTTTGATTGAACCACTCAACAGTCCTAAACCTTCAATCCTCAACTACCCTCCTCTCGCAAAACCACCGACACAGGGGACGCATATGCACCATGGCCCATTCCTGCTCCATGCTGCCTTTGAGTTCTGGGCCGCAAAAACGCCAGATTCCCTCGCATTGGATTTTATTTCTGCGCTTAATCAACTAGATGCAGCCGCCCAGCACGAGACTTTGAGTTATAGCGCCCTTAATGCCGCCGCAACAGAGGTGGCAATCCACCTGCAGTCCTTGGTTCCTCTCACATCAGGGTCACATATTATCCCTGTATACATGTCGACTTCCCCCGAACTTTATATTTCGTATCTTGCTATTCTGAAGGCCGGGTTCGCCTTCTCTCCGTTACCCCTAGATGCTCCGGCGGATCGTATGAAAGAGATTTTGTCCGATATTGGGTCGCCAGTCATTTTAACCATTGGCAACAAGCTGCCGTCCGGTCCATGGTGTCCAGACGGCCTATGTACAGATGTCGTTGATGTGACTCATGTATCACGTTGGAAAGAGCCAAGATGTAGGAGTGAGGAAGCTTCAGTCAATGGAGCAAGATTGGACACTTTTCAGTCGCCAAACACTCAAGATTGGGGGCTTGCCTACCTGATGTTTACCAGCGGCTCAACCGGCAAGCCCAAAGGTGTTCAGGTCTCTCACTTGGCCGCTACATGCTCAATTGAGTCTCATTCGGCCCAGATTCCTCTGCCACCAGACAATCTACGTTGGTTTCAATTTGCAGCTCCCACATTCGATCCATCTCTCATGGAGATCTTTGTTACTTTGAGTAACGGTGGCACTCTTTGCTCCGCCTCTAGGGATATCATGTTGACAGACCTAGAGGCAACGATTAATGAAACGCAGGCAAATATTATGATGGCTACCCCGAGTCTAGCCACATTATTGCGACCCGCAAAACTGAAAACGTTGCGGTATCTTTGGACGATGGGTGAAAAGTTGAATCGGACGGTCATCAACAATTTCGCTAGCGACGGAGAGTTGCGGAAGACCTCAGGTTCGAGGATTACATTAGTCAATGCATATGGCCCCACTGAAGGTGCAATAAACTGCACTTTCTTAGCCGACGTTAGACATCATATTCGCGGTTCCATCATTGGTGAACCGCTAGCCACCTGTTCAATGTTTATATTAGACCCGGATAGTCGTGTTCCCAAGCCTGTTGCCGTTGGCTGTGCTGGTGAGCTTGCTATTGGTGGTCCTCAGGTCAGCAACGGTTATCTCAATCGGCCAACAGAGACTGCCCATGCCTTTGTTGAAAGTACGGAGTTGGGGCGGCTTTACAGAACGGGTGACATGGCACGAATTGTCTGGGACGATTCTGGCCGCCAAGTAATCGAATTCTTGGGAAGAATGTCCTCAGACCAAGTCAAACTCAGTGGGCGTCGTGTCGAACTCGGAGAGATCGAATCTGTACTAGCAACCGTGACGGGTGTCTCCGAAGTTGTTTGTGTGGCATCGCAACGCGAGCCTGCTCACGGCGGAAGTGAACAAATTGTTGCTTGTCTTGTCCTCGCCGAAGGATTTGAAAAGCCAGCAGTTGTGGAAAGCTGCTGTAGCATCTCTAGTCGCCATTTGAGTTCATACATGTGCCCGTCTGCATATTTGTTTACAAATCATTTGCCCAGATCTAGCTCCGGGAAAATTGACAGGTCATCAATCACCGCCATGCTGCAAGAAGAGGGCACACGATCCGAGCTTTATTATCCGGAAACAGATGTCCAAACCAGTGAACAAAGTTGCCGGGACTTGGTAGACCATCCCGTTAAGGATCTCGTCTTGCAAGCTCTTGCCGACGTTGTGGAAGAAGACACCTCGAGGATGAAACCTGAAGCAAGTCTGTATGCTCTTGGACTGGACAGCCTGAGAGCAATACGGCTTCTCCAAAAACTTCGGGATGTTTCAATACATGGGCTCGATGTTGGTGACGTCCTGCGATCTCAAAATATCAGGTCCCTTGTGTCAAGATGCATTGAAGCCGCCGGTTCGACAGAAGCAGTGTCCGGCACTGACTCCTTGTCCAATCTGAACCATACCTTGGAAGACTTTGCACTGAGAAACCTCTCCGTCTGTGCCGACAGACTTGGAATTCCCGAGGATCAGATATACAAGGTTTTGCCCACAACTGCCACGCAGTCCGGAATGCTAGCTAGTTTTTTACGCAGCTCAACAGGGACCGCAAATTCCTCTCCTGCTTACATCTATCACTCAGTGATCCCAATTCGTGAAAATATGGATATCGAACGGTTGAAAGACTCTTGGGATGCAGTTATTAGAAGCTATGACGCGTTTAGAACAGTCTTTTGCTGGTTGGACGACAACATTGCCCCGTTTGCTCAGTGCATACTTATCCCAGATACTTTATCAAAAACACATTGGAAAACATACTCTAATGCGGAACCTAAGACCCCCAAGGAAAGACTCATCCAACCCGCCCTTGATGGTGCTGAGAAGAACATAAGCATTGACAAACAACCATGGCAAGTGTCCCTGGTTGTTTCAGAAAGCGACACACTCTTGATACTTAGTATGTTCCATGGAATCTTTGACGGTGGCTCACTACAACTTCTGTTGGACGACGTATCTACTGTCTATGAGAAAGGTCAACTCTCATCAAGGACATCGTTGGAGTACATTGTCACACACCACTTCAAGGCCGACCATGCAAGCACAGCCAAATTTTGGGAGGCGCATCTGAAGGGCTGCTCCCCGGTTGAGTTCCCATCGTTGACTGTCAACCGTGCATCGATAGCGCCCCAGACGGACGCTATTGAAGTTTCTTCGGCTATTGGGTATAATGATTTGAAACGAGCATCAAAATCGATGGCCGTTTCACCACTTTCTATTCTGCAGGCAGCATGGGGTTCCATCCTGTTGGCTTACTCAGGCACTCGGGATCAAGACGTCGTTTTCGGCAGTGTGGTGTCTGGAAGATTGGATAGCGATTCCGAAATTTGCATTGGTCCAACATTTACTACTATCCCAGTACGGATTCCGTTGGAAAAGATACCAAAGAGCGGCGAGTTCAGGGACAGTTTGTCAATAACTCGCTATCTTACGTCGCTGAACGCGGAGACTCTATCTTACCTTCAGCCCCAGCTAGGATCAATCGTTACTGCAGAGGGTCGTCTACCATACGATACTCTCTTGGCATTCCAAGATTTCAATAGTGGATCGACCTCTCATGATTTTTGGCCTTCTATCGATCATCCTCCAATGACAAATGATTTTGCTGTCATGATTGAAGTATGGCCAAGTCGTAACTCTGCTTTGACATTACGGGCAACATTCAAAGACTCAATCATGGATCGAAATACCAGTGAAATGATGCTCACTCAAATGAGTAGAATCATTGCCTCTATCGTGAACGAGCCACAACAGAGCTTCCTTGAAACAGCATGTATTGGCGATGATGCTTTGACTTCAGCAATAGTACCAGCTGCATCGTACCCTAGCGAAGAGTTAGAACGCGTTTGCATTCACAGTGACTTTGAGGTTCATGCAAGAACAAACCCTGACGACATTGCACTACTCTACAGGGCAGATGTGCTCGACGAGAATAATCCAGCCAACATCTCATGGACCTACAGTGACCTTGATTCGAAGTCGCAGTCGCTGGCGAATTTTCTGATGGCAAAGTACGGCTCGCTGACAGGCTCCATTATTCCAATGTGTATCGAGAAAAGTCCAGCATTATATGTCGCCCTACTCGGCATCTTGAAAGCAGGAGCTGCTTGGTGCCCTATCGATGTTTTCTCTCCATCGCAACGACGCCACGACCTTATTGCACGTACAGGAGCGAAGATCCTTCTGACGTCCAGTGTCGACTGCGTAGGTCATGAGGAATCCGTGCCTCGTGGGGTGGAACTTGTCGACATCTTTCGATTCACTACAGAGTCACAGTCTGCGCAGGTAACTACATACGGAAAAGACCAGCCATTGGCTAAATCGAGTAATCTGGCTTACTTGATCTGGACAAGCGGTACAACCGGTGCTCCCAAAGGTGTGCCCATAACACATTCTGCTGGTGTTCATAGCATAAGGTCATTGCTCAAAGTAATTCCAAAAAGCGCTGCTGGAACTGTTCGGTGTCTGCAATTCTCACAATACACATTTGATGTCTCAATACAAGATATCTTTTACACATGGAGCTGTGGCGGTGTATTGATCTCTGCTCCACGAGAAGTGATGCTCGGCTCGTTTTCACAACTCGCCAACGTCACCAAAGCGACTCACGCACATCTGACCCCAGCTTTTGCAGCTGGAATCCAAAGAAGTACTTGCAAAACTTTGGAGGTCATAACCATGATTGGCGAAAAGCTTTCTCAACCTGTCGCGGACGACTGGGGTCAGAACATGCGGGCATTCAACACGTACGGACCAGCTGAAGTGACTATTGTATCAACCCTCCGCGAATTCGGTAACCAACACAAAACTGTCAAGAGTGCCAACATAGGGTGGCCGCTCGACACTGTTTCGGCATTTGTTGTCTCACATGACAAGTTGCTCATGAAAAACGCTGTTGGAGAACTTGCTTTGGGAGGTCCCCAACTCTCCCCTGGGTATCTCAAGCAGGAAGAAGCGACCAACGCAAAATATCGCTGGAACAACCAGGCTGGCCAAGTCCTCTATCATACTGGGGACCTCGTCCGTATGTTACCCGATGGCTCAATGGTTTTCATTGATCGGTTTGACGATCTCGTGAAACTAGGCGGTATCCGTGTGGAACTTAGTGAGATCAGCTATACTCTCCGTAACTCGCATTCTTTAGTGGAAAGCGTTGAAACTGCCGTTCTTAGTAGACCTGATCGGCCTGTGAAAGTAGTCGTTTCTTTTTTGTCAGCACCGCGCGCTGCATGCGATTCCGAAAAGCATCATGCCGTTTTGCTCAACGAGACGGCTGTCGGGATTGCTCGATCAGCTCGGGAACATGCTTCAGCAAGCCTTCCGGCTCATATGATGCCTTCTGTTTGTCTGGTTGTCCCATCTATTCCACGAACTCCATCCGCGAAAACTGATAGACGTGCTCTCGAAAGTATTTACGCTGCGTTCGACATCGACCATTGGGAGGAGTGCTTGAAACAGCTCGGCGATGAAACACCATATATCTTGACTCCTAACAACGTAGCGGCAAGCACGGTTGTACCAATTATATCCTCGCTTACCAAAGTTCCCGAGTCTTCGATCACAGGTTCTAGCCAGCTTAGGAGCTTGGGAATTGACTCTATCCGGGCTATCAAATTGGCGTCACGCTTGAATAAAGACGACCATCAGTTGTCGGTTGTCAGTGTTCTTCACTGTCAAACAGTACACGATCTGTGGAAACTTGTGGAACATACAGCCAAGAGCCGTGAAAGCAACGTATCGCGCAAAATTCAGGAATTCAACAGCCGGTGGCACGGTGCAGCATCTAGCCTTATATCTGACAATTTCTTCATTGTGCCAGCAACACCGATCCAAGAAGCCCTTCTAAGTGAAAGCATGGGAAACTCCAGCGTGTACTGGAGTAACCACTTCTTCGCGCTCGAAAGGTCGGTCGACAGTACAAGGCTGAAGCAAGCCTGGCATAATGTGTGTTTAAAGAATGCTGCCCTGCGGGCGGGTTTCATTCCTATTGCTGAAATTCAAGGACAAATGACCGAACAATCGGAGGACTTTTCACTATTACAGATAATATACGACAATCCTCAGCTCGACTGGCTCTCAATTCAATGCACGGATGAAACCTACCGTGTGCGGTTAGAAGAAAGACTGGCTATGATTAAGAGCGGTCACCAGGATAACTACTTCAGACAGCCCCCGTGGGCAGTCACGGTGTTTGAAACTGAGAACCTTCGCATGATGGTTCTTACTATCCATCACTCTATCTATGACGAATCGTCCCTTGGGTTGATCAAGGAAGATGTCTGTCATGAATATACGTCTAAGGCCCCATCAAGACCTCAGTTGCAAGACGCACTCTCCACCATCATACCCACCAGAGAGAAGATCGCTGAAACTCGGGATTTTTGGGAATCTGAGCTCAAGGATTATGCGGGCCTAGACGTTACTCTTTGGCCTGATCTCACAGGCAAAAGGGTGCGGAATGGACATGACCCGCAGCGTAGATTCATCTCTGAAATGTTCTTTCTTAAAGATTCGACTTCTGTCCTACGTGCAAAGGCTGCAAAACTCGGTGTGGCATCTATTGCATCGGTAATAAAGGTAGCATGGGGGATCATCTCCTTGAGTTATATTGGTGCTCCGGCCACTGTGTTTGCTGAGACTCTATCCGACCGTGTATTGGACGCTAAAACTGATAAAGCTATTGGGCCTTTCATCTCAGTAGTTCCAGTACCTTTTCACCCAAAAGGTACAGTACGAGAAATGCTCGAAGAAATGAACCGTCTTTCGTTGAACTCATGGAGGCATCGTCACGTCCACGCACGGGAGATTCGAAGGATGCTGAGGAGACGGCGCGGCGAACCCCTCTATCCCGGCGTTTTTACTTTCCACACGACTGATAAAAAGCGATCATGTCCAGAAAGCAAGATATGGGTAGAGAAAGACGACGAGCTGGGATTGAATGTTGAGCACCCGCTAGCACTCAATGTTCATGAGGAGTCTGACGACACTCTAGTGCTGGAAGTGTCGTCGCTGACATCTATTATGAGCCCTGAACAGCTGAAGCTGTTTGTTCAACAAATTGAACAACTGATTCAAGTTATGCTGGAACACCCGAATACACCAGTCACGAAGCTCTCTCGGTTCATGGATCCGGGTCTGGTGTCTATTTCAGAACCAATAGTCAGCCTTGCAGTCAAGGAAGCGGCTCGTAAAAGCCCGACACATTGGTTTGAGATCCATGCTTCTCAGCACCCAGAATGGACCGCTGTAGAAGTAGCAAGCTCTATCAGTGAAACTCTTATTCAGAAAACATCCATAACATATGGTGAACTCAACACGAAAGCGAACAAAGTTGCCGCGTATCTTTATGCGCAAGGCTTCCGAAACAGGGTGATTGCTATTTGTGCTGGCCGGAATATCCCCTCCTATTCTCTGACTCTGGGGATCTTTAAATCCGGAAACTGTTATTTGCCAATAGACGAGGGGCTTCCAGACGATCGAAAAGCCTTTCTGGTCGAAGATGGCAACTGTCCTCTTGTTTTCACAGAGAGTGCCTTTGTCGAAACTTTTGCCAAGGTCCCAGATACATGTCAAGTTATATGTTTTGATCAACCCGCTTTTCAGAACACCTTGTTGAATATGCCATCCGATGAAAGAGTGTATCCTGCAGATCCTGACGACAACTCGTACATTCTGTACACTTCAGGGTCAACAGGAAAGCCAAAGGGTGTGATGGTCACTCGTGCCAACTTGAACTCATTCATGGAGTCATACTCTGAATTTATCTGCGGTGTTGCACCCGATACACTCAAGCTTGGTGGTAAGGGTCGTTGGTTGGCTCAGGCCAGTAGAGCTTTTGATCCCCATCTTGCTGAGATGTTCTTACCTTTCCGGCATGGCATGGCAACTTGTACGGGGCAGCGAACGCTGTTGATGGATGACCTTCGAGCCACCCTCGTTCAGTGGGATATAACGCATGCAAGCTTTGTGCCTTCTCTCTTCGATCAAGCCAACATTTTGCCTCATCACTGTCCCAACTTGAGATATGTGAGTGTCGGGGGTGAAAAGATCTCGCAAAGAGTTTTGGATACTTGGGGCTCAGTTCCTAGATCTGTACTCGTCAACGCATATGGGCCCACCGAGGTCACTATTGGGTGCACGTTTGCACATGTCAACGAAAATACTACTATTAGGAATATTGGCTCGCCACTATCCTCTTGTATATGTCATGTATTGCTTCCTGGGACCATGGAATATGCCCTTCGTGGCCAAATTGGTGAACTTTGCTTCACCGGAGATATAGTCGCCAAGGGCTATCTGAACAGACCAGATGCAAAAGGATTCGTGACTGGCCCGCACGGTACAAGAATGTATCGAACCGGTGACATCGGCCGTATGATGTCGGATGATAGTGTCGAGTACCTTGGCCGCGGTGACGACCAAACCAAGATCCGTGGGCAGAGATTAGAGCTAGGTGAAGTGTCTGAGGTACTTCGCTGCTGCTCACAGATTCCTATTGAAGTTGTCTCGATGATTGCAAAGCACCCTTCACTGGCACGGAACCAACTTATTTCATTCGTCGCTCGCACAGGGAACCGGAAGATCGATGAGGATAGCACTCCCTCAATTGTAAGCGCTGATCTTACGACAACTGCAAAAGACCTCCAAGATGCGTGCAAGATAAAATTGCCAGGCTACATGGTTCCGGAAATTGTGATACCTGTCACTCATATCCCTCTGGCAGCAATGTCCGGCAAAGCCAATACTAAAAAATTACAATCTTTGTTCTCTGATATCCCTCTTTCTCAGGTTTTGGCTGGAAACAACCACTCGGCCGACAATGTATCGAACAGTTTGAGCCGTGAGCTCACTACTGATGAGGAACGTGTTGTTACCGAAATCTGCAACACAATCCCGGTTGATCGGACACTTCTTAGACATCAAACGAATATTTTCGAGATTGGAATTGATAGTCTAAGTGCAATCAATTTGTCGGTACGTCTTCGCAATCTTGGATACAATGCTTCGGTGGCTGCTGTTATGAGCAATCCTGCGGTGGAACAACTAGCTCTCTTGCCAAAGAGTTCAGGAAAATCACCCAACCAGATCTCTGAAAAGAAATTGCAAGATCGTTTATCCAGCCTGACTACAGAATTCTTGAATCATTGCCCAGCTGGCGTAGATACAGCTCGGGTAGCCATCAGACCGTGTCTTCCCTTGCAAGAGGGTCTTGTGGCCCGTTCAATCAACGACGACAGTACTCAGCTTTACGTGAACCACATACTACTGAAGCTTGATGAAGCCATTGATGCGGCCACGCTCAAGTCTGCTTGGCAAACTACCATAAGGAAAAGTGACATTTTGAGAACTGCATTTGTTCCACTCGGATCCGAGATAGTTCAAATGGTGTTTGCTGCTCAGTATCACAATGTTCACTGGATAGAACAAGATTGCGCCAGCTTTGAGCAAAGCCTGTCAGAAGTTAAGTCTCAAGCCCCAAATATATCCCGTGAGATTATCCAGAATATTACGACAGCTCCGCCAGTGCGGTTTCGCCTAGCCAGATCCGCAGAGACTGGAAAACCGTGGATTTTGATGGTCTCTATCCACCACAGCCTTTACGATGGAGAGTCATTTGTAATGATACTCAACGATGTTGCGACTCGCTATTTGGAGAGACCCCCACCAGAGCGCGGCTTGCCATCGGCATTTGTCGAGCATCTCTACTCGCAGGATTTCGAAAGTTCAAAAATTTACTGGACGCGTGTCTTATCTGGCTGTCGGCCCACACTTTTTAGAGATCACACTTTTGTCACAGAACAATCGAGATTCTTGAATCACACACTCTCCAAAACGCTTTCCGAAATCGAGACTTGCTCGTCTGCTCTTCGAGCGACAGTCCCCTCTGTCATGCAAGCCATATTTGCCTTGTTGCTAGCTGATACGGTCAACAAAGCAGATGTGACATATGGTCTTGTGCTTTCTGGAAGGGCTGTCCCGGTCCCTGGCGCTGAGTCCGTGCTATTACCATGCATTACCACCATTCCAAACCGCCTCAATACCAAACATCTCTCAACAGTTGAGGAAGCAATTGAACATGTGCAGCGGACAGCTGCTCAGTCCCTAGAATACCAACATACATCCTTGCGACGTATTCAACGCTGGGTTAAGTTGGAGAAACCTTTGTTCGACTGTTTGTTCTCCTTTGTCAGATCCGTGGAGCCATCCAGTCACGGTCTGTGGGAGGAGGTGAACAGTGAAATGCCCGCAGACTATCCTTTTGCTATGGAAGTAGAAGCTGATTATGCGAAAGATCAGCTAAACATTCATATCGCTTTCACCCCGTCATTTGGACAGCAATCCCGGGCAGAAGACATTATAGGAAAGATGGATTATATTATATCGAAGCTTATTTCAAGGGAGCCTATCTCACTGAAAGATTTCAATCTGTCTTCTACTTTTGAGACATTTACAGCCCAGAAACAGTGGGATGACCGCAACTGGTCACCAGTTGAACTGAAAATTCGCGAGATAGCGGCTCAAGTCAGTGACTTGAAAGAAAAGGATATTTCCAAGGGCACGTCTTTCTTAAGCATGGGAATAGACTCAGTTACTGCAATCCAATTCTCGCGCAAGATTCGGTCAAGTGGTTTAACAGTTTCATCGGCCGATATAATGCGGTTCTCTTGCGTGGGTGCTTTGGCGGAACATGTTCAACAGACGGGCTTTACATCTGCTGTGAAATCCGTAGAAGTTACGAATGTTGTCAAGCAAGAGCTGTGGGAACATGCATCTCAGGTTCCTTTACTCAGTACATCTGATTCGATCGAAACGCTTTTCAGGTGCACTCCATTGCAGTCGTCCATGATAACGCAAACGCTGGCTTCGGATGGAAGTGTCTATGTTCACCCGCATGTTTTCAGACTTTCCGAGTCTATCAACATAAGCAACCTAAAGTCTGCGCTTTCAAAAGTCATTGCCGCCACCAGCATTCTACGCACCTCGTTTTTCCACGTCTCTGAGCTGGACAACTCATGGGTTGGCGCTGTCCATAGTGATTTTTCCGCGCAGTGGCACGAGATAACTCTACCACTTCACACCGAATTTGACACCGACTTGGTGAGAATCTTGCAATTAAACGATGAATCTGCCTTCTCTGTCCCGCCACTTCGGCCGGTACTTATCCATCGGGGCGGGGAACATCTTTTTGCTATTGTCATGCATCATGCATTGTATGATGGTGTTTCCCTACCATTCGTATTTGATGACCTACTACTCGCATATCAAGGGTTGTCTTTCCCGGAACGTCATCAATTCGCGGATGTTGCACATCGGTTGCATGAGGGTCAAGCAGCTTCATGTGATTTCTGGGTTCAAAAACTAGTTGGTTATGAAGTTACGGAAATACCTATGCTTCCCAATCAACAATCTTCGAAATCTCTGTTCTTATCTGAGTATGTCATTGATCTTGACACATCTGCCATCATTGAAGCTTGCAAAGCAATGGAGGTTACGGTTCAAACAGTCTCCCTGCTAGCATATGCCAAAGTCCTTAAAAAATTGCTTGATAGGAATGACATTGTGTTTGGCCATGTTCTTGCCGGACGCTCGCTCTCAGGCATAGAAAGTGACCAGATCATTGGGCCTCTCTTCAACACAGTCGCTCAGAGGGTGACGTTCAATTCTAAACTTATGAGCAATCGTGAAATGCTACGACGATTACAAGAATCCACGACAGTTGCTCAGGATCACCAGCATGCCTCTTTGCACACGATACAGAAATCGCTTCGGCAGACTGGTTGTTTTAAAGCGGCTTCGTTGTTTGATACACTTTTTGTCTTCCAGAAAAGTGCGCACAGCTCTGGTATTGTACAGGAGGATGGAAGGCTTTGGGAACCCTACGTGGAGAATTCGAATTCTTCCCGGGTGGAACACAAGCTGAATGTTGAAATTGAGCATACTGATAACGCTATAGTTGCAAGAGCGTCATGCAAAGGGCAATTCTTAACCCAGGCAATCCTGGATAATCTGCTGAAGGGATTCAATCGGGCCCTTTGTGATATTGTCAAGTATCCTACTCGCTGCGTGATTGATGCTCCAGACTATTTCGAGGGAATACCAACACTAATTACCTCACCTAATCCGAACCAACAAGTTACTGTTAAGTCCGAAGGGCCTCCTCACGAGCGAATTGTGCAACAAATTCTATCTGAGGTCGCGGAGCTGCCTATCGGAAATATTCAGCCCGATACAAGCATCTTCAGCATCGGGTTGGATTCTCTTTCCGCAATCCGGATTGCTTCACTATGCCGGGAACAGGGCTTGACAGCCGGAGTTGCTGATATCCTTCAAGGAATTACACTTCGTGGCATTTCCCTGAGGGTTAAGGTCAAGACCAATCAAGGCAATCTGCCGCAGGAGTTACTCGATAGGCAGTACACTGAGGTCGAGGAAAGCGTTCTCGCTCACCTTGGAGTCACGTCTGAAGCGGTTGAGAATATTCTTCCGTGTCTCAGCGGACAAATGTATCACCTCACGTCTTGGCTGCAATCCGGCAGAACCCTTTTCGAACCCGCATGGCCTTACTACAGTCATCAGCGTATTGACGAAAATCGCATGAAAGATGCTTGGTACGAGCTGCGACAAAGACATTCGATACTCAGGACCTGCTACGCCGCCATCTCATCTTCAGAAGCACTACAGGTTGTTTTGAAAACCGCAGACAAGGATGATGGCACTTTTAAAGTTGTTCAACATCCAACGAATCTTGTTGAAGCTGCCCAGGCCCAGGCAAGAACCGAGGCTTTAAATCCTTCTTCTCTAACAACCCCCCCTGTTCGGCTACGTCTAGTGAAGGCAAACGATCGGGATGGGGTTATCATTATCATTCATCATGCTTCCTACGATGCTTGGTCTATGCCCATTCTTGTAGAAGAGCTAGCAGCCATATACCAGGGGAAGAAGGTTGATTCGAACCCTGATTTCTCGTCGTTTGTCCAGTGTACTCTCAATTCTTTGAGAAATGCAGACGACACCTCCTATTGGGACTCGGTATTTAAGGATAGCACTGCGACGCTGATCAACTCCATGTCAGCTATAACAGACTGTCGAGTGGAAAATCAGCAGCTCTTTGTAGGAGCATGGGAAAAGGTCAGAAACTTGGACAATCTAGAGAAGATCTGTCGTTCATCGGGCGTCAGTCTCCAGAGTATCGTTCTACTGGCAGTATCTCGTGTGTTGGCTCGTTTGACCCAAGTCCCATCACCAACCTTTGGCTTATACCAGACTGGTCGCTCAGCAGCTTTCACGGGGATCGAGAGGGTGTCGGGGCCATGTTTGAATGTTACGCCTTTCACTGCAAAGAAAGTTTTGACGGAGAACAACGAGTCTTCGGACTTCAATATCCTTGAGAAAGCACAGTCAATTCAGGCTGACCTTGCACGTCGGGTGTCTTACGAACAAAGCTCACTTCGTGATATACTAGATCTCTGGAGCCGCAAACATGGGACGACAGTGCCACTATTCAATGCCTGGGTTAACCTTTTGTGGACGGAGCCAAATCTGCCAATTACTAGCGAAGCTGCTACCGATGGTGGGAAGACAAGTATATTTGAACCACTGGCTATCGGAGTTCCGACTGATTTCATGCCATCAACACCTTTTGCGAGTCCGGATGTATCAGAAACGTCTGTCGCGGGACTTGATTCATCGTATCTTCCGGAAAAAAACATTTTCATTGATATTGGGCGGGATACTCGTACAAACAGCATTGGCTTTGGCGTCCGCGTTGAAGGGGGTTTGATGACGAGATCAGAGGCTGAAAGGCTGATAACGGATATTAGCCAGGAGATTGAAGAGCTTGTTTCCGCTTTTGTTTGACATGTAACGGTTGATAAATGTATACTGTTCTTATTTGTATGTCGTAGTGAATCGGCTACTTTTCAATGAAAGGGATAATTGCTTCCGCTTTACAGAAAATAATTCTACTAGCTAACGAATCCCCATTTCCCGCAGTAATTTATAAATGCTGATCAATTTATTATGTCATATGTGCCAAATTCATTTGCGGATGAAACGTATAATTGCTCAGTAACTGATGCCCCCTGATTACTTCTGTTTTTGGGAGAGGTGTGTGTGTGTGTGTGTGTGTGTGTGTGTGTGTGTGTGTGTTTGTATTGGATTGCCTCCTTCAACCAGTCTCTGCCATTATGGTACCACGTTGCACCTGATTGAGAGATTTCGACATTATAAATTTGAGAAAAGGATTCTCATTGAGCGATGTAGTGCTCGGAACAATCTGAGGTATCTGACTTTGAACCAAGAATAATGAAAAAACTCAAATTATCGTCGTAGGTGTATTAATCAATAGGATTATATAGATAGTATCGTCAATTTCTGGGTTACCTTTGCCAGAATCCTGAGGTGAGTACAATGCTCTTGCTCCCAATGCAACGTCGTTTTTTGCTTGTCTCCAGACCACTGGTGAGAACTAGTAGAGCCTTTTACTGCGAGTGAGAGATTGGATGCAATTGGAAGATTATGCCGCGTAGATGGAACTATTGTGTCATCTATTTCGATTCATATCTGGTGATCAAGCTGCTTGGGTGTGGCCCATAATATTGCCATGATATTGCTGAAGAACTCCAGGACCAACGTGCCATCTGTTTGATGATCCAGGATACCTAGAGAGGATATCATCAGTAACATACACAGCATTTCTGTAACCCGCAACGATAGAGGTCAGAGACTTCACGATAGGCCTGTCTTTGAGTGCGTGACGCCGTCATCCAGTACAGTTTTGTCATGCGTCTCCAGAGGAAAGCTTGAAATAGATAGTAGATTCGTTTTCGAGTATCCCCTTGCCTTATGCTCGCGGAGTCCTTGAGCAATTGTTAACAGCCCTGTATTGCTTATCCATGCTCTGCTTTAGATGTTGCAATAATAAACCGGGATCAGTGAATTATTCGCAATGGGCTTCAAGGCGTGGCGAAACCATGACTCTTTCCAGTCACCCCGCAGACTCTTCTCCGTACAATCCGTTCTGAATCTGGAATGGAGAGATGAGAGGAAGAGTCCGAGACTCCGCTAAGACTTGTAATCCCCACAAAGTAAGAGTTCACGTTAAGCTTATGTCTCGGCTAGTGAGTTTTTCTTGCTTTATGAGCGAATCTTATTGCATGCTATTGCCATGGTT
This sequence comes from Talaromyces piceae, assembly GCA_001657655.1. NCBI lineage: Eukaryota > Fungi > Ascomycota > Eurotiomycetes > Eurotiales > Trichocomaceae > Talaromyces > Talaromyces piceae. The sequence goes on along the minus strand of JNNX01000004.1, from coordinate 1,992,588 downwards.
TGCATGGTCTGCTTGCAGATCACTACGCCGGGGTAAATCTATGTTGCACTTGTTTTGTTTGGTTCACTAGTTGATTCGCCGTACGTCAAAATATATGAAGATTCTTGACGAACGTGCGGAGATAACGTTTAGGATAGTGCCGAGACAAATTAGTTATACTAACTCTTCCATATTCCGTACCGCGACCCTTGTTTCAAGTCGACCATTTCGCGGAGTACCGGCTTCCATCTACAGGTTTCCGTCTTGTACTGATTTGGATATAGCGGGTTTCAATATGATGCAAGCTACAAGCTATTTGTTTAATTGTCTTCTTATTGTTGGTTGGTTTAATTTCCGTGTCGTCTGGTATAAGTAGTCCGCGTAAATTCTCGTTTTCAGCTTCGGGTTCGTTGCATATATCTCTGCGTCTATCTCTGCAATACACGTTGGGGACACTGTTTCTTGTGATAGGAAAAGCAATTGAAGATCAAAGATGAAGGCCAACACTCTTGCTGCACTTTTGTCCGTATCCGGAGTCGCCGTCGGCGGTCCGGTCAAGAAGCGTGCTGGCGGGTTTCAATGTATTATTCCCCCTCCCATATGCTAGTTTGATGATGGAATACAACCACTGAGCACGATTTTGCCAACAACAACAGGGTTCGGCGCAAATGAGTCTGGCGCGGAATTTGGAGAGAACAAGATTCCCGGGGTAGAGGTACGTTCCTTACCTTGCATCTTTAGGCTAGTCAACATATGACATATGGCTGATGGATTGGTTGTCGGTATAGGGCACCGACTATACTTTCGCCGACACAAGCGCGATCCAGACGCTGATCGACAGCGGAATGAACATTTTCCGTGTTCCTTTTATGATGGAACGCTTGGTGCCGAATTCGCTGACGGGATCGTTTGATTCGAATTATCTTCAGGGGTATACTCAGGTTAGTAGATCGTGTTTCAATTTGTGCTTGGGGTTTGAATTTACTGATGGGTCAAAGGTCATTGATTATATTACCAGCAAAGGTGCTTGGGCGATTCTTGACCCTCACAACTATGGCCGATAGTGAGTAGTACACTTCTGGGAGTTGCATATGAGGAGAGAGAAAGCAGTATTTTGACAAAGGGGATAGCAACGGTAATATCATAAACTCGACCTCCGACTTTGGCGCGTTCTGGGGCACCGTGGCAACGCAATTCAAAGACTACACCAACGTCATCTTCGACACGAGTACATCACCCTCCCTCTATGGATGAATTCATCTACGCAAAAGTAAACTAACGGACCAAACATAGACAACGAATACTACGGCATGGACGAATCGCTCGTCGTCTCACTCAACCAAGCCGCCATTGACGCGATCCGCGGTGCCGGCGCAACGTCGCAGTACATCTTCGTCGAGGGCAACTCGTGGACGGGAGCCTGGACCTGGACCGATATTAACGACGACATGAAGTCGCTCACGGACTCATCGGCCGACAGCAGCGACCTGCTCGTGTACGAGATGCACCAGTACCTCGATTCGGACGGATCGGGCACGTCGCAGGACTGCGTCAGCTCGACAATCGGACAGGAGCGGGTTGAGTCGGCGACGCAGTGGCTGAAGGACAACGGCAAGTTGGGTTTCTTGGGTGAGTTTGCCGGCGGAGCGACAAGTACGTGCGAGACGGCGGTCACCGGTTTGCTCGATTATCTATCGGAGAACTCAGATGTCTGGCTCGGGGCGACATGGTGGGCAGCTGGTCCCTGGTGGGCGGATTATATCTATTCGATCGAGCCCCCGTCTGGCGTTGCATATACCAGCTACCTTGATATCCTCAAGAATTACTTCCCTTGATTGGTCTATGTTGTCAAGAGGGCCCTAACACTGTTGATGTATCGGTTGTATATATTTCAAATGAATACCGAATCGGTGCTATACCAGAAGTCTTTAGAATGGTGTCCAATCAAAATAGGTGCAAATTCATTGAGGATCAGTAGTTATGATATATATATCCTCATAGAAACGTGCAAACAGTTCCTATTGTTCGTGATATCATTCGATATTGACACATCAATCGACAACCTCGAGGAACAGTGGGAGCCTTAGTATTTATAGACTCTGTTCGATTGAAATCTGTTTTTCAGCTTATCTTGTTGCAAGCTTCTTTTTTCTCTAGCCCTAAGAACATTTGAGTTCAAATTCAATTTGATGAGGTATAAGCAACGGACCAATCACGTTGCAGCTAAATGTAATCAGACTAACAAAGTAATGGTAGCCAGGCGACAGTGGTAACAAACACTTACATTTCCCTTATTAACTTCTTGGGGACTGGATATCTAATCAGGTTCTTAGCCCAGCAGAGCGGCGCTATAAGATATTTATTCTGGATCAGACAAGCTATGCGTGTTCTCCGAACCCATTTTTGACAGCTCCAGATCCAAACGCATATTATTGATGCAATAAATAATTCTCCGCGATCCGCACGAAAATCCGGGATCGTCACTCGCTGTGCTACAATAATATGCATATCAAGAAAGACCTGCAATATCACATATGCATTATTACATGTGATTACTGCTGCACCATGTCATTGGATAAAATATATTGAAATATGAGAATAAGCTTGATGCGAATAATGAAGATGCCCCACGACTCCAGAAGGTGCACCATGTGTGTGATCTTCAGATTAAACACAGAGAGAATTCAAGAAAAATTTGGTATCGCATCAAGAGTTGAACCATCCAGTAGGTAAGACAAAAGTCAATGGAAGAATAAAGACGCCCTAAATGTCCACGGCTTCAAGCCGGATTATGCCAATACCCTAGCAAGAAAACAAAAAAAGAAAAAAAGAAAAAAAAGAAATAAGCGGTCGATCGGGAATAGAAAGCCAGTCAAGCAACGCCATGACGCGGAAAACGGGAAAATAAAAAACGATAGACTGGCCACATAGGATGTATCGCGCGCGAGCATAATAATACCGGAACTGCGTTAGTACCGGTCATGAATCTAAGAAACGTCAAGAATATCAGGTATCCATAGTGAGGTAGACCGAGGGAGGACGGATCGGTGGTGAGAGGAAGAGTCGGATGAGAAAGAGAGGGTCGCCACGAGGGGAGGGTAGACATGGGCAGCGGTGTTACAACCGTTATCGGTGACCATCTGGACCGGAATGTTCGCTTTCGCCAGATTGTCCCGGGCTGACCCATTGGGCGGCGTCTTGTCCTTGGGTGAGTGGCATTTTCTGCTCCTCGCCGCGGACCGGGCGTGATGCGCCAGGAAAGAGAGAAGTGATCTCTTTCGCCAACGCGGAGATGGTGAACATGCGCAAGTCTCGCTCTTCCCGCTCGTCTTCCTTTCTCAGTCTCTGGTGCTCATGTTCCGGCAGTTTCTCTCTACGTAACCTCCTGATCTCGTAGATCCCCCATAAGAGCACGTCCTCGGGCACTCGATTTCTGTTTGCGCCATGTTTGGCGGCATTGCGGACGTAGCGGCGGGTGACATCAGTGGCTCCATCGATGGAGAAAGCAATGCAATATCCCAGTTTGCGGCCCCAGCCTGCGACCAAGTCAGTACGGAGCCGTGCTGTCGGTTGCCATGATCAAACATTACCTTCTGTGTAAAGACGGGGCTGGTCCCACACGCCTTCGCAGGCATCAACATGTACCCATCTTCGTTGGTGTTCAGAGTACACCTCGGTCCAAACGTAGTCTTCTGAATTCCATACCCAGCGGACTCGGCTACCTAGGGCACGGCACAGCATGGTGAAACAGTTGGCCCACTCGCCTACACGACCGCAACGAGTTTGAAGAAGCTGCCAGACGTCCGAGTACCGGGGAAACCGTTCCAGCGCGCCGCAACCGGAACATTTGTAGCCCTCGACTCGGGTGGCGCCTCTTGCGGTTTCGTCTGGTGTCGGGGGGAGCTTGCCGTAGCCGATGGTGGGCATCAAACATCGAGAACATTGCGGATTGTTGACCCAAGTGAAAAAGGAACTCTTGAACCACCTAGGAAGAGCGCATGGTCAGCTTGCACTGAAAGCAAGGGGCAGAGTCAAAGAAACATGAACTTACTTGAGCAACGACCGAATGACAAAATCTTGGTATCCCCATTGCGGCTTTCTCTCGACACTGGCGCTCTGTGCCTGATGAATCTGGTGTTCGTCGTCGGCCTCGGCGTACAACCGGTCCAGCGGAATCACCGTCAAAGCTTCGTCCAACAAGCCCGGGTTCTCGTATTTGGTTGGAGTCACCGAGAGCACACGCAGATAATTGCAGAACTGGATCGAGGCAGCGTCCCGCGGTGGACGAGGCATGATGGGCAATCGGCGCATAGACGAGGGGATGTGGGAGGAGGTCAGGTGAGCAGACTGCGAAGGATCAGGCGAACCCTGACGGGAAGCGCATTGTGACTGCTGTTGCTGGAAATCATGGAATCTTTTGCTGCGCATCAGGTTCTCGAATTCCCTGGAAAGCTCCGTGGCATCAAAATCATCCGTCGTGGCGACTTGGCGCCCAGGGGACCGTTGCGGTTTGTCGGCCATTGTGACGGGTTGCGCCGGAGGGGGGACTCGCTGGCAGGCGAGGGATTCCAAAGGCGCCTGGCGAGGTAGTTTTTCTCACTGTGATGGAGATCACTTTCACGATGTCTTTGTCTGGCCCCGACGCAGTCGCAGGAATGAAGGGGTGGGGTGGGAAAAAGACCAGCAAGGCGAAAGAGGAGGGCAGCCTCGCCACTCGTCGTTGGCGCTAGGGGTTGCTTTCTGGTCGTCCGATCTCTCTATGCAGAGTCCGCGGGAATCCGGGGTCGAGCTGGTAGCAGCCGGCGCGACGAAACAGCAGGCAAACACGACGAACGACGGGGTAGATGAGAGGCAAGCTCGTGAAGTCGACGACGAGAGAGAGACCAAGAGTAGAGGAGAGGGAGACGTTAGATTGTTATGGTAGGTTTTTCAAAGAAACGACGACGTAAACCTCCGACGTGGTTTGGTGGGTTCGCCGGAGTCAGGCATTACGAAGCCTCCTCCTTCCGCCAAGACCTAAGAATAGCTCCTGCCCGTTTCTTGCTGGTTCTCATTCCCGGAACCTGTGACGCCGCGAGGATCGGACATGAATCCTACGTCTGTCTACATCCCCCTTTGCTTTCCTTGCTGCTTTGCTCGCCCATTACACCGTCGCAGACAATCTGCCTTCTTTGTTGTTCGCCGTCCTCGCTCCTAGCCGGTGGCCCAAGACACGCAAGCTGCCAGAGCGAGCGTCGTCAGCGCAGGCTCGGCGCGGGCCAATCAGCGGGCCCGCCAGCACCAAGGCCGCGCGTGTCCCGCCCCGATGGGCTCAGCCAGACTTTTCTTAATCTTAACTATGCTCCCCCCTTGGTGCTTCGACTCCAACCGCATGACTGGGACAACTGATCAAGAAAAAAACAACCATCCGAAGAGTCATTCAAGAACAGCAAAAACGAAACTCATCACTATTGAAGAAACAGGTAGTTCTTTCGGTACTCAGCTCCACTCATAACGTGCGATGCTACTGCGGATGCGTCGTCGTCGGTCTTGGCCCGAACGCGCTAACCGCGCTAACCCAAAAGGGCCGTTCTCTGCATTTGGCAATTCTCAATCCAGACTCTTCTCATCAGTATGAACATTGTGCTCGATGATTGGGATCGAAGTTTCTGCGCACTGAGGATTGAACCTGGTGGGTACTTGGCGGCTTGCAAACTCCCAAGCCAAAGATGTGAGCTCTGGTTCAGAGCCAAGTGTCAAGTGAGCCGCCGTCTAGACTCATTTCTGTACGTCAAATGACGTACCATACATACTGTACAATGTACTCCAGACGCTGTACGACAGTGACTCATTTTCCATGATAATCAAATCGGTAACATCCCGATACAGGAGGTGCCAGCCTTCCACTCAGAGTCAGACTATCCCATATTATATACGGCACTGTATGACGAGCCGTACTTGGCAGCGGCCTGGTACCTACTAGTTAAATAGTCGCCGCCGCTGTTGCTGTCTTTCTTTCAGCAGTTAGCCTGTTAAGCTTTGGGCACGAGGCGTACAACGATTTTGTCGAGTTTCATTGTCGAATTAAGATTGGGGAGATACATGTGGATCCCGGGAATCAAATCACTAATAAAGCCTGGCGCAGATGTATGTTCTACATGCCTATGTATACCTGTTGGATCTGCAGTCGGCTATATTTTGCGGGAGCCTGATAACTCATGGATACCGACAGTGGATATGTCCCTCACTAATTCTTGCTACACTGTGCTGTTCAACAATGTAACGATCACCCTGCGTGCCGATTATCAACAATAGGCGATGCTGAACTGGACGAGATTGACGCGCAATCTTGGGAAAAAGCAAAGAAATACAAGTGGGTCGCCAAGTATCTTGGCAAACTTGGCACGCGCGTAATCCCGCCTTGGGCAACTCTATTGGCTCGCCACGTCCTCAAGTAAGTACAGTGTACTTTAAACATTCATTCACTTTCGACGACTGGCTGCAGGGTGAACAGTGTGAACACGAACCTTATACGGCCATCAGACTGAGCTGCGTCTTTTTAGGGAGGGCACTGGAAAGTTCTTTGCATAGCTTGCGTATAGTTGATTCATACTTGACACAGTCGGAAAAGCATACGTAGCCGACGTACGTACTGATGTACACAGCTGTCCCTTATTGTCATTATCGCACGTGCGCAATCTGGATGTCTTCTCTGATATGCTGCTGTTCTGACTAGTCGCTATCAAAAATGTATATTATGTACCGTCCACATGTCCACACAAAACCATGTAGCAATGCCACAAAAAATAAGAAAAGAAAGAAAGAAAAGACATTAATAATTCGCAACGTCATGCCACGTCTGCTTCGTAAGTTGTCATAATCATAACCACATACAAGTAGGAAAATTGATGGGAGCCAATATTCCACTATGCCTAATCCTAGACTGCGCAGCGCGACAGCTCAGCAACAAAAGACTGTCCCCAGAATGCACTAATCAAAAGTTAGCCAATCAGTCATCACAATTTTTTTTTTTTTTTTATAATAGGAAGAAAAAAAAAAAAAAATAAAATAAAATAAAATAAAAAAAATAAAAAAAAAAATAAAAAAAAACCAACCTCGTGTACTTGGAAATGTACTTCCACAGCTTCTGGTACTTGATAGCACGCTGTTCCGGCTCCATAGACACCGCCTGGTGATACGCCTTGGCCAGGTCCTCCGTGTTCCATGGATTCACCACCAAACTTCCGTTCAGGCTTTGTGCTGCGCCTGCAAACTCGGATAGAATCAACACGCCCTGTCGCTTCTGTTGGCTGGCAATGTACTCGAACGAAACTAGGTTCATGCCGTCCCGCGTCGACGACACCACACACGCGTCCGACACCGCATACAGCGCGAGCAGTTCGTCGAAGTTGACGGACTTGTGCATAAAATGAATTGGCATGTAGTCCACAGTACCTGATTTTGTCATTAGCATAAAACCTACTGAAAAGGACTGTTTTTTGCCTCCGCGGAGAAGGAGAGAGGGGATATACTCACCAAATTTGCCGTTGATGCGTCCAACCAGTTCGTTCACAACCGCTCGTAGATTCTGGTACTCCTCGACGTCTTGACGGCTGGGCACGGCGACTTGCACCAGAACCACCTTACCAACCCACTCCGGATGAGTCGACAGAAAAACCTCAAAGGCGTGCAGCTTCTGCGGAATACCCTTGATGTAATCCAGACGGTCCACGCTGACCATAAGCTTCATCCCGGTGAACTTCGATTCGAGACTGGCGATGCGACTTTGGACTTTGGGGTTCTTCATGCCGTCGAGAAACTTTTCCGGGTCGATGCCGATGGGGAACGCCCCAACGGCCACTGACCGGCCCTCGTAATGCACGGTGTTGGGCGTCGTAGCCAGGTTTCTTTTCAAATTAGCCGCATGCTCTTGCTTTACACCGAGAAAAAAAGTGAGTGCGCTTACAATAGGTGAGAACAGCTACTCAGGAAATGGCGTGCGTAGTCGAAGGTGTGGAATCCGATGAGATCGCAGTTGAGCACGCCCTTGAGAAGAGCCGCCCGAACGGGCAACACTCTGTAGATCTCGCTACTGGGGAACGGAGTATGCAAAAAGAAGCCAATCTTGATTTTCTTCTTCCCGAGTATGCGCAGCTCCTCGCGCAGCAGTTCGGGAAGAAGCATCAGGTGATAATCGTGCACCCACACCACATCCCCATCCTGTGCTTCGTGCGCGATCGTTTCAGCGAACAGCGCATTCACCTCTTTGTATGACTCCCAGGCGGCCTCGTCAAAGACTATCTCCCCGGGATGATAGTGCAAGAGCGGCCATAGGATTGAGTCTGCGTGGCGAATTAGCTCCAGTCACTTCTTTTGAGACAATCACAAAAGGAATACACACTCGAGAAACCATTGTAATGGCGATCCGCCAGCTGGTCGTCAATAAACACTGGAACAGCCCCATACTCGTCTCGTAGCCTTGTCTTGACTGTGTCGATTTCATTTTCTGGAACCTCCAGACCGGGCCAGCCGTACCACTGAAAGGTCGTTGTTTTGGCTAGTCCGCTCAACCCTGTCACCAAGCCACCAGAGGACATGGAGAACTCATATTTTCCGCCTTCTGACCGTCGAATGGTGATCGGGAGGCGATTCGACACCAGCAGCAGCCTGCCGCTGTCGGACGCAGCTAAGTCTGCGGGTGCGGGTGACATGGATTGTCGGTGCTCTGTGTTTCGGTAGCTTGTGGAACGATTGTGGGCGATGGATACAACAGGAACAAGTAAAGCTCGCTTTTTGCAGGAACGAAAACGCTATCCCAGAAAATAAAATCAATGATAAATAGAAGAGGGGAAAAAAATAATCACGGAAAACAGCGCAGACGCAAAATTAAAAGACAGCGTCACGCTGAGGGAAAAGCTGCGGTGACAACAAGCGCTTTAGTTGGCGGGGAGCAGCGATACCCCACTACCGACCTCTGACGTCGCCGCAGCCAACGGACCGCTCCATCTCCTTCGATATTCTTCCCTGGCTATCTTGCATCGCACTTGTTGTTGCAACCACGTCCCAATCGACTATCCCCAGTTTGTGCAGTCTGCGCCTCCTGTCAAAGGCTACGAACCTGTTTAACGTTCGGAATTGGGAAACCCCTTGACGACCGTATCATCCCCGCTCTCAGAACCGCTCTCGAATCGACGTTTCCAGGAACATCTACACCTCAGTCTCACATGCTGTCACCGGTCACCCCAAGCTGCAGCTTGCCAGTCCTCCCTCAGCCGTCATTGGCTGTGGCGCGCCTCATGGCCATAGTGTCGAGATCATACCGTCGCTAAGCATACCACATTCCAGTGCGAGACCCGGAGGACTCGGCCACTCGGGTCGCAATGGGACTGCGTCTCTTATCGAAGTTCAGTGTGCGCGTTTGAGCGATAGAAGAGCATAGACCAGATAGACAATTATCCATTTGACTTTGTGTTTCTTTTAGGGCAGTCTTTGGACAGGCCTACGAAGTGGGTCTATCATCGCATCAATGACTCTCTACGTGGCTTCTCTGTGAGTGCGGCTTACAGCCCGGTGCCCGTTAGTGACGTTTCTGATGAGAAATATTAGTTTTCTTCCATATACAATAGACTTTGAACCAAATGCAGCAGTGCCAGCTGATACAGACACGGTGCTGATAGAGGGTCGTTTGGCCGACCTGCACCGCAAGACACGCGCAAGAGCGCTCTCACTAACTCCCGGCGCTACAACTGAAGATGAGAAAATATTCAAGCCATTCTACGCATCGCAGTCTGCAGGAGATGATCCCCATCGGCCTGCTCCCACCGAAGTGCCGGCCGAGTCGTGGGGGTCCAGTAGGAAGTTCAACCAGCCCCTGTCAAAGGCGACTGGTTATCCCGCGCCATCTATATTGAGCGGCCCGACTGCGTCCACTGAAAAGCTAGCCCCGGTGGATGAGGATGATTCGGATGACGGTCACCCACGCGTCATACTATCTGATGTTGGCTGGATTGTCAAATCGGCGGTGCAAGGAAACGGCGGTTTGCGAAACGCCGTCAACGCAGCCGTCAGAGAAAATATCGTCCAGGACAAAGTCTGGGTTGGCACGCTGGGCATGCCGACAGACCTGTTGAAAGACCACACTCGTACTGATATTGCCAAGCACCTACAGGAGGAGTATGATTCTCTTGCAGTGTTTGTGATGGATAGTGAATTTGAAGGACATTACTTCCATTACTGTCGGAACATCCTCCACCCGGCTTTCCACTACCAGATGCAGGAAAGTCCGCGGCACAAGGAATACGATGAGCATTCGTGGAACCAGTTTGTCAAGCTCAACGAGCATTTTGCCGACGCCATTGCTCGCAAGTGGAAACCCGGTGACCGCGTCTGGGTTCATGATTACCACCTCATGCTTCTTCCCGGCATGCTTCGCCAAAGGCTCGGTGACGCTGAGATTGGATTCTTCATGCACACGGCATTTCCGTCCTCGGAGGTTTTCCGATGCCTGACTCATCGCGAGGCCCTGTTAAGCGGGCTGCTGGGAGCCAGCCTTATTGGTCTGCAAACTGGCGAGTATGTTTATCATTTCATCCACACTTGCACTAGGATACTCGGGTTGGAGGTACCTGCAGAAGGGATTCGGTTACCAGATCGAATCATCCCCGTGAAAGCGTTTCCTATGGGCATTGATAATGCTCTGTTGTATAGCCAGAGGAACTCGGCAGAAGTCAAGGATTGGGAGGTGAAGATCAGCGAAAAGTACAGAGGGAAACGGCTGATTGTCGCCCGAGATCGACTAGACTATGCTGGCGGTATCAAGCAGAAACTTTTGGCGTACGAACAGTTCCTGAAGCGATATGCTGAATGGAGAGAAAGTGTGAGTTCCGAGATGTGATACAAGACAAGGGTATCGTCTGACAAAAACAGGTGGTGCTGGTCCAGGTGGCCTCATCTGCATCGGAGGTAACAGATCTTGAAGCAGTGGTGTCCAAGATCGCAATGCGAATCAACTCAACGTACTCGACATTGACACATCAACCACTGGTGTTGCTAAAACAAGACATCTCCTTTGCACAGTTCCTGGCCCTGATGTCGGTTGCAGAGATATTTATGATCACCAGCCTGCGTGAAGGCATGAACCTCTCGGGGCACGATTTTGTCTTGTGCCAAGATGGGAACTCCGGGGTTGCGCAAAAGTATGGGTCGCTGATTCTGAGTGAGTTCACTGGTAGCGCGTCGATCTGGAGCGGACACGAGCTCCTTGTGAATCCGTGGGATTATGCTCAGTGCGCGGATGCAATCAACTCGGCGCTAGTCATGTCGCCTCAGCATCGGAAAGAGAACTGGATGTTCTTGATGGGTCGCATGGCACGGAATACTGCGTCGATGTGGTGCCGGTCGTACTTGACAAGTCTTCGACACGCGCATGAACTACAGTCTTCGCGAGACTTCACGGTGAACTTGCTTTCAAGCGAAGCGGTGCGCGCAGAGTACAACTCGTCGACGCGGAGGATGTTTATCCTAGATGAGGCGACTATTTTTTCTGCGGCCGAGAACAGTTTGTCTCGGCTTGCGTTGATGAAATCGCTCGCGTCGGACGAGCAGAATACGGTCTACCTCACCTCATCACAGACACCCAAGCAACTCGAGTCATCTCTGGCAGACCTGCCGGCCGCAGGGCTAATAGCCGAGAACGGAGCCTTCCTACGAGAACCCGGCCAGACTGAATGGCAGACCCTAGTCAGCGAGACCGACACGCGCGACTGGCGCTTGGGGGTACGCAAACTCATGCAATACGTTCAGGACCGCACCGAGGGCACGTCAATCGAGCAGCACCAGTTCTCTCTCATCTTCCGGTTCCAGGACGCACCAGACCGCGAACTTGCGCTCCGGCACTCCTCTGAACTGACCGACCAAATCAACCGCTCACGCGGACACGCGCCGATCCGGGCCGTCATGACTGAGAATGCAGTGATGGTGGAACTCACCAGCATCAGTCTGGCGGCCGCAGCAGACGTGGCTTACTGTGCCGCCGCTGCCGCTAGCGATGCTGGGCTCGATTTTTTGGCAGTCTGCGGTGTCAATCAACCTGTTTTTCGGTGGGCAAGCCAAATTGGACGGAAGCATGCTGTTAGCGTGGCGAGAGTGTCGGTTGACGAACTGGCTGGGTTGGTCGGAGATATTGCATAGGGAACTTCCAAGCAGGTGAAGGCCGGGTGTACCATAGCCTGGCTTTTTCCCATGGCCGCATGGCCGAAAGTCGCCAGAGACACCAAGGCGGTGGGTATGTGTTGAACATTGAATACAATACTACATTGATATGATTCGCCCTACTCTTCTCTTCACTGGCTTATTTTATGTTGGTTACGTTAGTTGCGTTAGTTACGTTAGTTTAACAACCCTAACGAAGCTTATCTAAACAAGAACGTCACATGTAAACCTTAAGGATCTTTAACGAATATGTAACAAAAAGCTTAACTCTAATTTGAACAAGAAGCAAGGCTCCAATCCAAACTTGTAGCATACGACATCTCCGAAAAGATGTCACCATAACCTATAAATACTTATGGAAGTTGGCAGACTGCGCTTATCAAGAAAATCCCTGTACCAATGTTATCTGAATTTGCAATCAAAGTGATTGATTATAAATCCGGATCGCCTCCTCGGATACAACTTCGGGAACAACTGGTTTTTACGTGACGCGGTTACCATATTAATGCATGGAAGAAAAAAAAAGTAAAAATAATATGATTACTATTAATTGATGACTATTGCAGCTCCAAAGTATACGAGCAGAGGTATAGTCAAGGGTAACTATACTGTATTAAAACTGACCGATCTGAGAATCTAGCATATTCCATACAGAGTCCGACGTATTAGTTTCTCAGCATAAGCAGCCTGCATATTAGTATTATGGATAGTACTAGTGTGAAACTTGCCGAATTCGATCTAGGAAGGCTCCATTGATGTATGATTGGCCATAGGACTTGGACTAAGTCTTTGAAAAATGACGCCGCTTCACTCTGGATTCGCCATCTCAAACTACTATGTATCACGTAGCCAGTCTCAATCTGCTGCTGATCCTTTCCCTGCTGATTGGCTGAAACTTGTTTTCCCCCCTCCTCTCTCCCCTATGACTATTGCTCTTTGTTCTGATGCGAATACACAGCAGTTGAGTAAGGTAGAATGTACTACGGATATAAGTCACGGAGCTAGGGCAAAGTTCCGAACGGAAAAGTTCGCATATACGGCACGATCCATCAATACATCGCTCCTATACTGGATCCCACCTTCCACGGCCGAGATGGAAATTTGGAAAATCGCTTGGTTGATTACGGGGCCGATGTGGAAGCTAGGTAGTTTTGGTTGAAGCGACGGGTTAGTGAATTATTAATCGATTTAATCACTTCTGATCTATGGTAGGTGAATATAAATACTGTCCTCTCCGGTGTTATTTTCCGGGGTTGCTACACTTAAACGTTCAAACCAGCATACATATTGGATACATCTACATCTACATCTACATCTACGTCTTCTCCCCCTGCCTGCCTCCCTCCTTCTCTCCTCTATACACACAAACGCATAGAATATAGATGGCCGTTTTCAAGCCTCTCCGCGTCGGCCGCGCCGAATTGGCGCACCGCATGGTGCTGGCCCCGCTGACCCGTTTCCGGGCGGACGACGAGCACGTGCCGCTGCCGGTGGTGGACGAATACTACGCCCAGCGCGGCGCCGTGCCAGGCACTCTGCTCATCACCGAAGCCACCATCATCAGCAACGAGGCCGGCCACTACGCCAATGCGCCGGGCATCTACACGCCCGCTCAGATCGCGGCGTGGCGTCGGATCACCGACCGTGTGCACGCCCAGGGCTCGTACATCTACGTCCAGCTCTGGGCTCTCGGCCGTACGGCCAATCTCGCCCAGCTTCGGAAAGAGCTGGGCCGCGACGATGCGCAGCTCGTGAGCAGCAGTGCGGTCGCTCTGGACGACGCTCACGAGGCACCACGGCCGCTCACCGAGCCCGAGATCCAGCAATACATCCAAGACTACGCAACGGCGGCGCGCAACGCGGTCGAACAGGCCGGCTTTGACGGCGTCGAGATCCACGGCGCCAATGGGTACCTGATCGATCAGTTCATCAGCTCGGCAGTCAACCAGCGCTCCGATCGATGGGGCGGCAGCGTCGAGAACCGCGCGCGGTTTGCGCTCGAGGTGACCCGAGCCGTCGTCGACGCAGTCGGCGCCGACCGCACTGCGATTCGCTTCAGTCCGTTTGGCCGTTTCCAGGGAGTCGGCGTCGACAATCCGCTGCCGCAATTCACCTATCTGGCCGAGCAGCTGGCGCCGCTGAAACTGGCCTATGTGCACCTGTTGGAGCCGCGCTTTCAGCTCGGTTCGGTTGTGGAGACCAAGGAATCGTTGGATTTCTTCCTTGATGCTTACAGGAACGCCGGTCCGGTCGTGTTGGCCGGAGGGTACGATGGCCAGAATGCTGTTGCAGAAGTCGAGGCTCGATCCAAACGGGGTCAGGACAACATTCTGGTCGCCTTTGGTCGCTGGTTCATATCCAATCCGGATTTGCCCTTCCGCATCCAGCACGACATCCCCTTGAACCCGTACAACCGCGACACCTTCTACTCGGTCATGAGCCCCGTTGGCTACATCGATTATCCTTTTAGCGAGCAGTTTACGGCAAAGTACCCCGCTGCTGTGAAAGCCAAGGCGTGATCTCGCTCTCCTCTTCTTCTTCTGTCTCCTTTCTTCTTTGCATATAGGATTTGGGTGCATATTCTAGACTATACCAATGATATGATTGATATGATTGATACGTAACGATATTGTCAGTAAACGTAAGCAGAATATACTACATGTTAAATGTCATTCCTTTTCATACCAGGACATCCTAATACAGCAATGCATCCGCACAATCGTCATTGCTGAAAAAGTACAAATGAAAAAGACTCCATACGCCTATCCAAACCATGCTTTGTCATTAGGTAATCCGTCCCGAGCGTACGTGATGATATTGTAACAAGACCACAAATCTACGTCTCCTTGCTGCTTTCCGAGCCCTGCGACACCAGTGTCGGCGCAATGCGCCGCTTCTTCGGCGGCTGTTCCAGCTCGGGAATGTCGTTTGTGAGACCCGGTTTCGAGTCAGACCTGCTGTCTTCCTTTTCGGATTCGCTCGCCGCACCAATATCTCGCTTGCCCAACACCGTACTGCTGAACGAGCTAGTCGCGCTATGAGAGACGCCCGGCATTGGTGTCTGCGGTGGTGTAGTCAGCGGCAGGGCCTGTGGCTGGGACGAGTTGGTTGCCGTCACCAGTGGCACAGAACCCAGCGTTGGCGTGGGATTGTTGACGACGTTGCCCGTCTGGGAGCTTGAAGTGGACTTGGACAGCGACGGGGACGGCGTATGGCTGGCCGCTGGCAGAGGTGTGCTATTCGTCGAAGAGCTGGTTGAGGCTGTCGGCGCCGCTGCCACGTAGGGCTGGCCCAACTCGCCAGGAGCAAAAGAAAGAGTCGAGCAGAAGCCGTCTGACGAGCTCATGACCAGCGTGAGTCCGTCCGAGGACCTACAATCAGTCAGCAGTGTACGGATAGAGAGCGGGAAAGAAAGAGAAATACCAGGTAAGATCAGTAAAGGTTGCATAATGAAGGTTGCTGACTACGCAGAGCGGCGTTTGCTGTTGCGTGTCGTAAATCAGCACTGCGTCCTGCGTGGCCACTGCATACACCATCCGGTACGGCAGTGCAAACGCCGAATTGGGCGAGAGGTCACTGTCTGGTTTTGGAGAGACACCGGTCTTGGAATCGCCGGCAGAGCCTCGGGGAGGGTCCATTGTCGGATGGCTGGTGACATTGGAGCTCACAACCGGGTCAGGCAAGGCCGGGAACGACTCGTCGCCAGACGAAGTATCGATGGTGAGATGGTTGGTCGGTCGGGGCCCCTGTCGGAGAGTATAGTAGATCGGAGAGCACCTCACAGCCACAGACGGTTTCTTGTGTCCCGGCAGATGCGCAATGGGCGGTTTATTAAATCCGGCTCGCGTGTAAAGATAGACGGTGTTGATCACCTCCTCGCTCGCTTTGGTTGGATCACTGGTGGACGACTGCGTGGTTTTGTACTGGCCCGCCGGCGTCAACAGCAAACTGCCGTCGGGAGTGAAAGTCAGGCGCCGGAAAAAGGAGGTGAAGGATTCATTGGCGTAGAGATTGGCATTCCGCACTCCCAGCCCTCCAAACAAGCTCGGAGACGAAACCTCCATTGGCTTCACAGCAGGCAGGGGCAGAGATGGCGCAGGTGAGGCCGACCGGCGGATGGAGGGGGACGACCCGAACGACGATCGACGGCTGTGGGAGACGGGCGGAGGGTCCATTGGCAGCGTCATCGTCTTGGGCGTTCCGGGAGTGGACGGGGCCGGGGAGGCAATCGACATGGCGCCGGTAGCCGGTTGGGTTCTGGTCTCTGGCACCGGGCTGCTCGCGGGAATTCGGCGGGCGGGAAGATCCATCTTGAGGAATTTGCCATGAGTCGTCAAAGAGAATTGGCCATCCTTCGTCTTCAGGCTGTATATGTGCACCGAGCGATCCGACGACTGAGTGGCCACGAACTCGTTGAGGGGATCCCATGCCACGCCTTGGACGTAGTGTGAATGCTCGGCGATCTGGCGCACCATTTGCCCTGTGGCTGGTCAGCACGGAACACCATACGAAACACCTCTGGTGATTTTTTTGTGTTCTTTCGAATCTCACCAGTTTGGGCATTATAGATGCGAGCAACATTATCCATGCTTCCCGTAATGAAGAAGACGCCATCGGGAGACCAGGCCAGATCGTAGATCTCGGAGCCGGAAGAGCGGCACATGTGCTTGACTCGCCAGGTCTCCTTGTCGTCGGCGTGCTCTTCTCCCAAGGCGGTCATCCCCAGTTCCGATGGGCCAGAGGGCACCCACAAGAGGACGTTCCCGTCGTCTCCTGCCGACGCCAGCATCTCACCTGTGCTCAGGTCAGCGAGTGAAGAAACAGTTTAACGGAACAGGAAGGCTCTAGACCTTTGGGAGAAAACCGCACGACATTGACGGCCTGTGTATGCTTGACCAGCGCACTCAGGTAAGTTATCTTGCGTTCCTCGCCCGTGCCTTCAACTTTCCAGAGCTGTATGATCGTCAGACGGAGACACGCGTGAGATTCAAGGGCGGGCGTTCATACTCGGACATTGTTATCGCTGCGGGGCACGTTAGACAAAACAGTCACACGTCTTGACGCTGAATGAAATCAAGCCACTTACTTCCCGGCAGTTGCGAGTCGGCCCTTGCCTTGCGGATCAAAGTGCACAGAGTAGATGGGGGCGTTGTCATTGTGCCAGGCAATAAGCACTGGAGTGGCTTTCATGGCGTCGAAAACAGTGCTCCGGAGAGCACTGCTAGGGAACACGCAATTGGGGCTGTCAATTCACCACAGACAAATATGCCACTGTCTGTGGTGACTAGAAGTGGCCGTTTCTTTTGTTTTTGTTTGCGTTTATTATTGATCGTAATATTGACTGCAGCAATTGCAATGGATTGTGAGTGCAGATGTTGCTTGAGATTCGAGTAGCGGGAGGAGCCAGGAGGACTCGACTCACTCAGAGTGATGGATCGACGAAAGAAGCAAGCGATCGACGAGTCAATCGATTATTAGAGATGAGTCAATGGAGCAGGGCGTATCTGACTCCCTCGGTGTCACAATTAGGCAAATGAGAAAACGGACGAGAAAATAAAGGTCTGGAGATAGAGACAAACTGCCAGGAGGTTGGTTGGCAGACAAGGTCCGGAGCAGTTCGTTAATCGGACGGAAAGAGAGGAGTGATGATTTGTTAGTGACAGTCCAATGAAGACGATTGCAGTAATCGTCGCAGTGGGCCGGCCGCGCCCGCCGTACTTCAGCCCGGCCACGCGTTGTTGCGCGCGCGCGTCAGCCTGAGGCACCCGCTAGGCCGCAACGGGCATTATTACCGCAGATTGCCATTGATCCATGGAGCGTTCGGCTCTGAGTGGTTGGTTCGCTACTGGTATGATGATGAGTCTCGCAGTGTCGGTCGCCCCCATTAATAACATCGTTGCAGAGGGCTTGTTGACTAACAGTAACAGTCCTTGCTGAGACCGCTGGCTGCAACCTGCTGCCTGCAATGCAGCCCGTACCGTAACCGAGGGCGTCATGTTGCACTCTTGACTGCGTCCCAAGCTCTGGGCAAAACAGCTAGTTTAACTGACTAGTTGACGAGTCGCGCCAGGGCGTGTGCTTGGTGGCCCCGGCTGAAGGACGTTCGGCTGGTGGGCAAGCTGACAACACATCTCTCGTGGCGTGCACTATAATGATGGACAAAAGTTTCGCGATGTACTCGGTACGAAATCGGACCCTCCTGATATAAGTGGATCGCAGACGCCCGCGGTCAGTTAGATGGCGATATGCAGGCATGCACAGGGCAGAGTGCCCACAGCGGGCAGGGCCACAAGCTAGAAGAATCGTCGTTAATATAAGGCGTATGTTCTATTCTACATCAAACAGCCAGTTGGTATTACAAGTAATAAGATTGTCCCGAGACGTGCTACGTAATCCACTTGCCAATCGTCTCGCCAAACCACCCCTTGGCCGTCTCCTGCCGCTTCGCCCGGGCCTCTTGCTGCTTCTGCACAAACGGCATAGCCTGCTCCGCGTACGCCCTGTTCTGCTCGATCTCAGCATTGACAGACCGGATTGCAAGCTCGCGTTCGTGCGGCGTGAGCTTCTCCAGTGGCGTGTGCGGCGTATAGCCTTCAGGGAGCTTTTCACCGCCGGGGACGACGATGTTGCTGTGGTCATTCGACCCATCGGTGCCGTGACTGCCTTCTGGAGCAACCGGTTGCGCGTCTGGTCGGAAAAGCGACGTGATCGGAGGAGGCTCTCGCCCGGCAGCACGTGCCTCAGCCGCGCGCTGTTCATAGTCGAGCATCTGGTGATAGAGCTTGTCGGCGTGTAGCTGGATGCGTTCTTCTCTCTCGGCATCCCAATCGACCGACGCTGCATATCCGAGCGCTTGCAGGAATTTCTGTACACACATCACAGCCCAGATTAGCTTTTGTCCCATCTAGTGCCCGAGTATTAACCATAGACAAGAAAAACGAACAGCTTGCGTAGTATAACACCGCGAGAACTTTCGGTTCTCGTCGCCACACATGGTTGCTTTGGCCTTGATCAGCGTCCACCAATCGCCCTTTTGGAAGCAAGTCATCAGCGACTCGTGCTCGAGCGCGCAATTCTCCATGGCTGCTTCGTGCACGGTATCCTTGCGTTTCTTGAAAGAATCAATCGCGCGCTCGGCCGCCGCCTGGGCGCGCGAGTCCTCGATCTCGGCGAGAGGCTTGTACGTTTTCCAGAGATGTGCATAGCGGCCGTCGGGGAACTGTGAGGCGGCGGGCACTGGTGGGTTTGTTGATGACGAGGACGACGACGATGATGATGATGACGCTGGATGCGTGGATTCTGATATCTGTGCTTGTCGAGATGAGGCAGACGGCGACGAAGAGGAGAGAGGAGCCGTCGTCGGCGTGTACGGCGCGGGCTTTTCTTGTTGCAGGTAGTCTCGCAGTTCGGGGTCGAGCTGCTTGGTGGGATCGCTCGGCGTCGAGCTGCCCCAGAACCAGCCCATTGTGGTTCCGTGCTCGTTTGGTGTAGTTGATAGCACGACTGCAGGAGCGGGATCGGGCTATACGCTGCGATGATTGCTGTAGACTGGATCGTAGCTGCCGGGGCTCTATAATCACTGGTTGGCTAACGGTCAACTATGTCTGTAGTGAACGGTGATATAAATTTGCGGCAAGAGGCAAGCACTCCCGCGCCAAGCCGTCGGCGAAGCTGCCGTCTGTTCAGCGCCGCCCGCGCCTGCCGTTCTTAGAGCCGCCAGCTTCGAGCGCGTGAAAGCGTGACAAACTTCCAACCTGGGGAGAATATCACTCAAAATGGCTTCATGTAGGTTCCAATCCTAAGAAGAGCTACTGAAGTTTTACTGATAATTATGGACAGCGCGAGAAGAACGGCTGCAGATGCGCCAGCGCGGTGCAGGGTAAGCTTTCTCCCCCCGCGCGTCGGACAGACAAAACAACAATAAGAGCTTGCGGCAGTCAACTAATATCTAGTCTTCTTGTCTAGCACGCGCAAGGTTCAAGAAGTCGATTTTGGGTTTGCATTTGGTTTACCGGCCGCTGCAGCCGCTGCGTCTGGAGCAGAATCTACGAATAGCACTGGTCAAGTTGCACGACAACAGCAGCAGCAACAACGAGAACTACGCCAACCAGCGGAGACGACGACGCAGACACGGGAGCAAACACAGATACTATCGCAAGATAAAAACGAGGCGACGCCAACACAGAGTCCCCGAAGCCGGCCCCGGAGCGCGCGAGCTACGAATCAGACATCAAGACTCTCGACCGGACTCGTCGCAGAACAAGAACAGGGCCGAAGTAGCAAGCGGAGAAGAATCAGTCAGTGTTGGCGCGGTCACTGGATTCACGTTTCTGTGCTGATCTTTTCTAGGCTCTAAGGATGGTGAACTGGAGGGTTCCCCTGTTTCTCCGGCTCAGGCTACCGCGACTACACAGCGGGGACGTGCTACGGATGGGGAACGGGCTGCAACTGAGAGCCAGCCAGATGATACACGGGTTACCGTTCAGGGGATACATACAGAGGCCCGGCATGATAGCCCGCCTACTCCTACAGAAGAGCCCGAAGGCAGTGCGAAGCGCAAGCGTGGGAGACCCTCCAAGTCGAGCGCACCAAAGGCTGCCCAGCCCGCTCGTGGGGAAGAAATCGAGAAACCTCCAGGCACCCACGAGCGTACGCGCGCCAGCCGACACAGCAACATAGCACAACAGACCCAGTCAAGTGAACGTCCAAATGATCATCCAATCGTCAAAGAACCGGGAACTGCAGAGAAGGACGAAGCGCGATCGGGGCCAGGACGAAGGCGCAGCGGACCAGCTACGCAAACGACTATAACAGCCGATCCCAGCCCTGAACAATCCGGGTCAATATCGAGGCCGAAAAGGCAACGACAGCAGCCAGCGCGAGCTATTGACGTTGAAGTTGCTGATACAGAGGACGACGAGGAGTACGTGCAACCGAAGCGAAAGCGCAGAAAGTCGGCAAAGAGCAATGCCGAGATCATTGCGGAGCCGGAGCCAGAGCCAGAGCCACAAGAGGAACAGGAAGTAGCCCAGCCGGCACAGACACAGCGACGAACAGGCAAACAGAAGGCATCCGCGAACGACGCGCACCGAGGGCCAGCTAAGGGAAACCATGTTCCACCTCGCGATCAGGCCGAGTCACAGCCAGAAGCAAGCCAGACGGGATCACAACGGCGCAGCGGCAGAGCTTCGGCGGGCAATGGGCCCATCACGCGGCGTACCAGGTCCTCGGGCGCGGATCCAGGCGAGCAACGGCGGGAAGGCACAGTATCGATAACGGTGCACCATCTGGTCGACACGGGAGCGCTTGAGGCGACTGACGCGTCGACCGATGAGCAGGATTCAGAAGACGAACTTGATACGCGCAAGATATTTCCGCGCCGTGCCGGGGTCAACGCCGCCGACGTTCTGGCCCAGATTTGCCGGGAGATTGTTGACAAGCACCTGACAGGGCTGGCGACCGATGTGGCTAACGAGTCGAATCAGACGAAACGCAAACAGGCCGGGCGGCAGCGCAAAGCGATTGAGGCGTATGGCAGCCAGCTGCAGGGTAGGCTATTCGAGCTAAGCGAGTTGCTGGAGAGCAACTTCGCGCTCGGCGTGAAGCTGCGGAGAGCTAAGCGCGAGGCAGCCGAGATGCGTAACCGGCTGCTGGAGGTGCGGCGACAGCGACACGAGGTGGCTCTGCGCATGGATGCGGTGCGGCAGAAGCATAGTGCAGAAGAAAACGCCAAGATGGTAATTGTCACTCTTTGGACACGATTGAGGTCTATCCTACTCGGGTATGACATCTTACTAATCTTTACTTTTTTACTACACAGTCGCGCAACGCAATCAACAACTCGTTGCACAAACTCGAGTCAACGTTGGAGCGCAGCCAGGCGCGTCCGGCTGACGACGACGACGATAATGACAACGGTCTAGCGGGACTCGAGTTCAAGCTACGAACAGTAGCCGAGGATGTCAGTAGCAGAGCGGAGGGCTCGCAAGGCGGGCTGCTCGGCCAGGTGCGCGCCTTCAACGCGCAACTGGAGCGGACAGCCAGAGCCTTGGCTCTGTGAGGCGAGTGGTATAATGTATGACCCGGAGACTTGGACTGGAAACTGTCGGGCTTTCCGTCCACGAAATTATGGCTGGTTACATCATTGTCCAACCTGTACCCCAGTTCTGACCCCCGATTTCCCCCTCCCAAAACAGTCTTGTCATACGAAGGGGGGTGCACTCCAGTCCCTCCTCCCCAAAGTCAACGTTCTCCGCATATTCTGAAACTATTAGAGACTTGATTAGTGAGGATTAAAGAGCCGATCACGGCGATTTCACTACGGGGAGGGGATGCTGACCACATGATTGCCGATCTGGAAATCATGATGTGGGCAGCCTGCTCCATTGGTGGGGAAAGATGATGGTCCTGGGCCGGCTACGGCCAAGTCGCAAATCATGAATCCAAAGTCCGAGGGATTGATCGGCTTAGTTACATACATCTAACTACGTATGACTTGCTTTTTCTTGCCTCGTCACTGCGAAGTGTTGGGTCAATTGATCAACTGGACACAGTATCGTACAGAGTACAAAGTGCAGCAAGGTGCGGAGGATATGCGGGGAAAACATCATCGGATGATCGACTTGACCCCAAATCTGGGGCGAGCCAGCGAATGCACAGTACGGAGTAGTCTTCTAATTCAATACCAACTCTTGACTAAAAAGGAAAACTACGTTTAAGGACTGATCAATTCCTGGTCTAACAAATCAGAAACAAAGTACGAACCAACTAAGGTCGAACAGACGGGAATATCGGCAACATCGTCTGTGGATATCTGTGTTGCATAAATTCCATATCCGCGTTGGATCAATTCCGCTGACTCAGAAGCTTGCTTGCATCAAGTTAGCTGAGGGCGAGTTCCAAATCAAATGACTTTTTTTTTTCTTTCTTTTTTTCTGTCAACAATATTCTCCAAAGGAAAAAGTTGTGATTGGTCCGTGACAAGCTCATTTTTTTGGAGTGGACTATGTGATTTTGGCTTCGTGCAAGTTGACTATTTAGGAACATTTGGTCCTTTTTTCTTTATAGTCCGGATAGTTTTTTACAGTCGATCGGCCAACACCTGTTGCCAAAGTTTGGTTGCCACTTTTTAGCATTCTGATCATTTACGCTTTGAACAAAGACCCTGGGGACAGACTAGAGTTCCGTTGCCCCGGAATTGCGTTTGACCCCATTTTGTTCTTTCCCACGCTCCAGTCGTTGGTAATCTGTTCGTTGTGCCATGATTTTGTGGGGGAACGACGGTTTCCATGGTTCGGGCTAACGGTTCGTGATTGGGAATTGCCCTAACAATGTAGATTGCCAGTAGTTTGGAGTCGAAGGAACCCCAGTCGGGGGTCGGCACTGCAAGCACGGATAGGACGGCCGAGCAACAAAAGAAGATGCATCAGCTGGTTGCTGTATGGGGGAAGCACCAATGGCAAAGGACGCGAGACTGGGCATTGAAGCTAGGTCCTGTGGGTACGTTTGGGTACCTACGGACAGGTGTGCGAAGGTATAGACTGGACAAGTACAGGTACATGTACAAGCACCTGAAGCCATGTACAAGGCGCCGGTGGGCGACAACGCATTTAACACTAATAACATTATCAATATTATAGCTGTTTTGAGCATAAGGAATACGCGACAGCAAGCCTCAGCCCAGCGCAAAAGTATAATGCCGCATGCTATATCCATATATAGCACCAGCCAGTCAGTCGCCAATTAGTCAGCTGCTCACGTAGCATAACTTGGCATCGCCGACATGTAACCAATACCTGTGCGGCCGGTCCCAGCCCCTCGTGGCGGCAGCAGCAGCAGCAGCAGCAGTAGGAGCAGCCGGGGTACAGCAGTAATACAGGTACCGACCGACCTGGTAACATAGGTACCTGTCATGGCCTTTGCAGTCGATCCTTACTAATCTTCTGGTAACATCTGGGTAAAAATCCGCGCCGCTCAACAGTTACACAACTCAAACACCTGAAAAAACATCCGGTTTGAGATAGATTAATTAGTAATTACCGTATCTGTGAAGTTTAACAGTGGGCAAAACAGACAGCCGGAGACAGCGTTTGTCAAGGCTGGGAAAACTGGCATGGAAAACTGTTTCGGTCTGTGCCACCGGTTAGGAAAAGCACCAGCTTAGGCTGAATGTGATGGTGTCCTGTTTCGGTTAGCTTGGCTTTGTTCGGCTTAGCTCGTATTAGCCCAGGTTAATTTGGGCTAGTCTGGGCTCGTTTGGGCTCGTTTGGGCTCGTTTGGGTACAGACTACCCAGGAATAGTGAATAGGCTGAATACGAGAATAGTCGCCCTTGGTTTGTTTGGTTTCCTGTCTAACAGTTTAATCCCTGCAAGATGGAGAGAAGAAATTTTTTCTTTGCGAAATTACGGTCCACTTGGGAAGGAGGCTCGAACCCTGATCAACAGGGGAGGGCAACGAAAATATCGCATTGATTATAGCTCGGCAGTATATAGGATATCAATAACGGTTGCGAGTCGGTCGAGAGAAAACCCAGGATTGCTATGCATCATATCCGCCGTGCCCGTTGGGAGGAGCTAATAATAACGAGACAGCAGACGCTGGACAGATACGTGCTAGCAGGATCGAGTCCGCCGAGAAGGATTTGGATCCTGGCGGGCAACGTGACCGTGACTTTTTACTATCCTCGATCAGCACGAGCCGACTTCCTTTGCCTTTATAATCCTCTCGATTTGCTTTGTGCTTGGCTCTTTGTTTTGATTTTCCTCCTTTTGTGTAGGGTTGAACAATACAATCCCCGTTAATGCCCCTGCATAGCCGGGCTACAAGAATCATCAGCAGGTTCCCAAGAAAACCCCCCCCCCCCCCCTTTTTTTTTTTTCTCGTATCAGGTTGATGTAAGTCAATTTTCCAGACACCAGCCCCGCTAGCTGGATCCAGCCTAGAGCCGGATCAATTAGCTCTGGGCGGCGCAGCTGCACATCACGGGCTTGGAGACTAGTAACGGGGCTTGGTCTGATTGAGCAACGGGTGAAGGTAACAACAGCGGCTAGTCTTAGTCTAGCCACTGCTAGTCTGCCCCAGCTAGCTACGTAGTGCTGTTTGCCTCTGGACTCTCGAGTCTTTGCTGTCGGGCGGGCGGACATGCCTACAAGAGCAAAGTTGAGCGAGCGAGAACGGCGCAAGAGCTAAAGCCAGGAGAGCTGCGGATCGGCGACACACACACACACACACACACACACACACAGAGAGAGAGAGAGAGAGAGAGAGCAAGTCGACGGAAATACTCCCACTCTTAGCCTCCCGCCTCGCGCCCTCCTCCATTTTAGGCTCTTTAGTACAGAAGAGACATGCATTTCTTTACCCACTCACAAAGCACACTGGCGTCGTACAGGGAGTGCCAAAGAGTGCAAGCGTTCCCGAAGCGCGCCGGCTGGACCGCTCTTTTTTTATTTTTTATTTATTTTCTTTTTTTTTTTTTTTCCTTTGCTATTGTCGAGTCTCAGAAGCGGATTCGCGCACATAAGAAAACCCATGTCGGTGGCACAGACACACGAACCCCCCCCCCTGGGTTAGTTGTCGTGCTATGGCCGTGGTGCGATTGGGATAATGCGGTGGGACGGACAGGGTGTGCGACAGGTGGAACACGATAATCCATAAAACCCCATAGAAACCCCCCGGTCGCGCGGAGGAAAAGAGGAAGGCGGTTATGTGTGGTTCATGGCTTTTCCCCCATATCAAGATTTCCCATGGCCATGATCAGGAAAACTGTTAGCAAGTCTATATATGATGTCACGGTTGAACCTTCGGGGCCGAGAATGAAGAGACCAAGGTCGGAAGGAAGAAAAAGAGAAAGACACGATGTTCGCAGCCCGGACCAACCGTGACGTCGTTTTATCCCGGTGCATTTCAGCCCGTTTCTGATTGGCCATATCCCGGTGTTCTACCCCAGATCATCCCCCACTTGGGATGCCCCGCTGCCGTGCTGGCACACCTCATGCAGCCAATCACTCCTAGTGCCAAACTTAAGCAGTAGCCAATACGGTGGCGACGATGCAGGGCCCACAGTGGGGCACTCCGCAAGCCCATGTCTCTACCTTTTTTTTTTTTTTTTTTTTTTTTTTTTTTTTTTTTNCTCTCGGTGCTTGAGAGCTTACGATATGCCGAGGACTGGCGGGGCCAGCAAACGGGAACTCTTGTTGAAACGAGACGATGATGATAGCTGTGTCGCCCTGCCCTAGACAAGCAATAATGTAAGCTGAAATTTGGATCTCCCGAGCCCCAGCTTCCGCCAATGCCCTCCACGCTTTTTGGCTGGGCCGGGGCGCCGGAGCTTTCCCCAAGCAAGGTTTGGAGCTTTCTATTTCTCATTGCAAGGTATCTTAAATAAGGGCTTATCCCAACCCCCCTCCCTCCCCCTTGCTCTAGAATCTCTCCTCCCTTGTCGTTTTCCTCCTCGAGGATTGATTAGCTTCTCCATTAGTACTACGACTACGACTTTCTTCCGTAACTATCACCCGGTGCAACAGCCTTGTGTATTCTAGCTGTTTGTGCTTGTTACGGGAATACGGTAATCTATAGTACGCCATTCTGGTTTTTCTAATACGGCAAACTGGTGAGTGCATTCTTATATCATCCATTGTCCCCGTCCTTTCACCAAGGCCGACCCGTTACTCTCTATTGCACCGTCATTCCGTTTTGGGCAAGCATCTCATTCTTGCTTCCGTGGGAGCTCTTTTTTTTTTTTTTTCGCTTTCCTTTTTCTTTTTCTTCCTCCTGTACCCGGACTCTTCTAACTCACCGCCGTCTCTTTCGTCCCTTTTTTTACCTTGTGCTCACCCTCCTCCTCCTTCTTGGTCCTGGTCTTGCGTCCTTATCACTGCCTCGTCTTCTCTGGTTTCTGTGCGCCTCGAGTCCTGACATAGTCGATCTCGGACAGAACGACGTGAATCAAAAAGGAGAGACACCAGAAAGAAAAACGAGAAAGAGAACCAAAAATGGCTGAAACCACCAACACGGTTCCTCTCGACAAGGAGGCCACCAACACGTCTCCAGCGGCCACCAATGGCGCCTCCAACGCTGCCCCTGCGCAGACGCAGATGTCGCATGAGGAGCACGAGGTCGCGCGCGCGGCTGCTCGCTTTGGCTACGGACCGCTGGCTCACGTCAACACGGCCGAGGCGCGTCTGCCAGCCTTTGGCGGTGAATTCCAGCCCGGTCTGTACCGGCCTGTGAGTGATCGCAAGATTGCCAATCCGGCTCCCTTGGGTCTCTGCGGTTTCGCCCTGACCACATTTGTGCTGGGCTGCATCAACATGGGCACCCGCAACATCACCTCGCCCAGTATCGTCATTGGTGCCGCCTTTGGGTATGGCGGTCTGGTCCAGCTGTTGGCCGGCATGTGGTATGTTATTTTTCTCTGGCTCCTTTTCTTTCGGGAGGATCTTGGGACAAGGACAATGCTAATTGATATGATCCAGGGAAATGGCTGTGGGCAACACTTTTGGTGCCACTGCGCTGTCTTCGTACGGCGGTTTCTGGATTGCGTTTGCCATCATCCTGACTCCTGGCGGCTTCAACATTGAGGAAACGCTGACGGCGAACGGGCCGGCCGAGTTTAACAACTCACTGGGTCTTTTCCTGATGGTACGTGCCTCCTGTTCACCTCCTACACCCATTCAAAACCCATGTGCTAATGAAACCACAACAGGGCTGGTTCATCTTCACCTTCATCCTCCTGCTCTGCACTCTGCGCTCCACTCTGGCCTTCTTCAGTCTGTTCTTCTCGCTCGACCTGGCCTTCTTGTTGCTGGGTATTGGCTACCTGGTTCAGGACAACGGCGCCCCGACCGAGAGCATCATCAAGGCCGGCGGTTTCTTTGCCATTCTCGCCGCCTTCCTGGCCTGGTACAATGCCCTCGCCGGTATTGCCGACTCGAGTAACAGCTTCTTCATCATCCCTGTTGCCCACTTCCCTTGGTCTGAGAAGGGTCGGGAGCGTCGCGTCAAGAATGACCGTGACCAGGTCTAAACTTGCTGTCTTTTTTTCCCCCTCTTTTTCTTCAAATCGATTTTTCCCCCATCGGCGAATAGAGAAGAAGAAAGAGACAAGAAAAAGGAGCCATGAGTTTGGTTTCGAACGTCAAAATCAAGCCAGTCTTGTTCCTCAAAAACAGCCAAAACAAAAAAAAAAAAAAAAAAAAAAAAAAACCCCCNAACCCATGCGGCCAATTATTGAGTTGGTCTGTGTGTAGGTAGATACCCCCCCCTCCGCTCCTCTTGTCAGAAGCTGGATACGACTTTCCTTTAGTTTTTGTGAGCTTGCCATGCTGTTTAGTCTTTGACCAATCGTCTCTTGTTATCGTCTAGTGTCTACGCAAGTCGATTCTCCTGCGATTCGTTATTGCCGCAGTGTTTCCCATCATTGTTGTCGATATTAATGGCCCCCCTTTAATCAATGCTATCAATTAATACGTACATATATACATAGCCACCCGACCTCTGACAATGTCTTTTCTTCATAAGTGGAATTTAGGGATTGGTACGTATGTAGTAAAAGTGCACAAGATTCTGTATGCATGTCCATGTTCAATTTAAACTTGAAAAGAAAAAAAAAAAAGCCAAGTCCAGACATAGTTTACATCATGCCATCGTAACATTAAGATCAAGACAGTAATAATATATAACACCAATGAATAAACCAATACTCCGTCCCAAACCACCACCAGCCCATCCCAAACTTTCAACGCTCAAGATATTTACCAGTAAAAAGACAATAACCACAAGTGCCACAGCAAAGAAAAAATCATTCGAGATGCCGCCACACCTCCTGCGCATCCGGCAGATAACACCGGTCGACATAGAAATATCTCTGGAGCAGGGTATGAAAGGCATCAAAACAGTCAATCCGGGTCAGACGGCTACTGTCGTCACCCATCGTGGTCATCAACCGATCGAATCGGCTGTAGCTCTGATTACACTCATACACGGCCGCAACCAAGGTCTGCAGGAAGAAGTCGCGGCTCGCCGGGACGAAGCGCGCGGCCGCGTAGCCGATGAAACTTGCCCACACAACAATCTCGGGCGCGTGCTGGAAGTTATCGGTGGCCATGCCGCCGCGCAGAGCGGCCTCCAGGGTCATGATCGGTAGATAGAAGACGGGGCCGGCTCGGGGGTAAAAGTTCCAGAGGGCGGTGTTGTGGAACAGGAGCATCGCCAGACGGACGATCCCCTGGACGGTCTGGTCGTCGCCTCGCGGCGTGTTCCCGTCCTCGGTGAAGCGGTCGTTGCAGAGCGAGTATTCGACGTAGAGCACTTCGTTGTTGAAGTACTCTTCCAGCTCGGCATCCAGAAGGATGTCACTGGGTTGCTGCTGCTGGCGCGCGTACAACTCGCAGTAGAGCGTGACCGAGATCAGGTCATCGATGATGCGCCGCATGTCAACGCTCAACACCCCGGGGACCCGGCCCAGTGCCCGCAGACTCGACGCCAGGAGGCCGGCGTTCTCCGGTAGGACCGCAGCCGGCGCCCTCTCGGGCAGCGTATATCGAACAAAGGGAAAGATGGGCTTCGACAAGCTCTTGCATGCCGCCCGGATGTCCGTCCTGATCTCGTCAGTTAGCCTTTAGGTGAAAAAACAAAAAAAAAAAAAAGAAAGAAAGAAAGAAAGAAAGAAAAGACGGCAGCCGAGACACACCATTCAATCTGCCACCGCACGTCCTTGGATATGTCGCAAAAGCTCTTTCGCAGCGCAACAATCTTGCGCAGACCGTTTAGGTGGATCGAGATCCAGTCGCGATGGCCGCCCACAATCTAAAAACGCAGTCAATACCAGCAGTGCAACAGTCGAATGGAAAAACACACCTCGATCCCGATCATCAGAGCAACAGCGGCAATCAGGGCATCGCTCGACGCCTTGGACGAGTTGGACAGGTCGCGGTGGATGAGCCGGATGGTCTCGCCGCGATGATACAGCCGGTCGAGAATCAGGGAGCTGGTGCGCTGGGTGACTGGGTCTGCAAAGAACACGCCCGACTCCAGGGCCTTGTGCGTTGCCGCCATGGTGATACACGAGTGCAGGAGCACCGGACTCGTCCGCACCAGGGTCACCCAGTGATTTCGGAGCAGAGGCACGCCGTGTTGGCGAAACGGCGTTGCTTGGCCGACGAGGTCATGTAAAACTGCGCCCTGATTAGTTCCATGCACCGTACAACACACGAGCCGGCACACTCACATAACTGGAGATGTTGGAAATGGGCATTCGAGACGGGCACCTCGGTCGCCTGAAAGGGGTCGTTCTGGCTCGCGCCCAGGTTCTGCCACGGCGATTGCGTGAATGGAGAAAAGGCCACAGCCTGGGTCGGATCCTCGACGACTGGCGACGTCTGCTGGACCAACGGTGTCTGCACCACGACCGCCGACTCGGTGCCGATCTTGAAGTAACCCTCGGTGGCCAGATCGTGCGTGCTCTCCGGCGACGTCGAGTCCTTGGAACTCGCATTCCCGGGCGGCGACGAAGTCACCGACGACGAGGGCGACGAGGACGACGAAGACTTTAGCGACGCCGTTGGGGACGCACCGCTCGCCTTCAGGGCGGGCTCGGGCCGAAAGGCGAGGTTCTTCCACGTCTTGTTCTTGTTGTACCGCCGCGTGTTCTCGAGTCGCTTCTTGCGATTGTGCTCCGACATGACATGCGATCGAATGCGCTTCAGGGTCGCCTCGCGCGATCCGCCCTTGACTGACTGCACATCGGCGTTGACCCAGAACAGCGGCGAGCGACCGTTGGCTGTGCGCGGCGGCGTTGCGGGGGCTGCTGCTGCTGGCGGTGGTGGTGCTGCTGCAGCAGCAGCAGCAGTTTCATGGTGGGCGGCTTGCTTTTGGTCTGGAAGCCAGGTCAATCCGACTGACCGAATAGACAGCCCAGTAAATCAGTCCCAACAGAACTCACCTACACCGTGCGACGAGGCACCAAAGACGGGGAACACCTGCTCGTAGGTGTGCTTCGCAGCCGCCGGATGATAGCCGTCCATGGTCTTGGCGTCCATGGCTGCGTGGTCGTCTGGACGTGGCCGCTGTGGATCAGGGTTGCGCATGTACCGTAATCAAAATGTAGGGAATGTCGTTTCGTATAGGGAGGAGTATATACAAGAGTCGTGAAGACGAGCAGATCGAAGGGGCAGGCAAGCCAGTGTGATTGACTGACTGCAGTCGTGTTGCCAGTATACCTTAAGTCGGCGGCGCCTGGCCGTGCTCCCGCGCGATATCCGGCACTGCCCACCTTCGCCACGTTCTAAACGGGCGCTCCAAAGTCTGAATAATCAGTCTAGTCCGGTCTGGTCCAGGCGAATCAGGTCAAAGTCAGGTCGGGCCGGGCGCGACCCTGCATCGCGTCTCCTGTTGCGCTCTAGGGGGAGGGGATGACACGACGATGGGAGTCAGCAAGGCTGGCGGCCGTCTTCTTCCTGCCGGGTCCGGGAAGATGAAGAGAAAAAGCGATCGGGCGGCCCAAGGCAGAGGAAAAGCCGCGGGAACTGGAAAGTTGTCGCGAGCTGAGACTAGCCAGTTAAACGAGCAGCTTAATTAAACAGAAAAATCGCTGGTAACCTAACTGGATTGGTGTTTAGTGACTGGCCGATGGACGGGCCTTGATCATCCAACTTCGCTGCTCAGAGTAACTGCGCCGGGGCTACCAGTCTGCACGCTGACCGGCGCCCATGAAGAATCGAGCGGCGTAATCAAGCTTTTTTTGTTTTTATGTTATTTTCTTCCTGGTCGCCTGCAGGGCGTGCTGCGACTCGACACGGCGGCCGCGGGGCGGGGATCGCTTCGCTGGATCGGCTACAATGACTACTCGATGCGTCCTGGTAGGCCGAGTTTAATCGTGGGCCGCGTGTCTCGGGGCTCTTGGTCCCTTGCGTCTAGCAGGCCCGGAGGAATTGTACGTAAGGACGCAGTGGCTAAAAAAAATCCAGGAGTCAGTCCTGCCTGACTAAGTCGTCCAGAATAGTGAGGTTACTAAGTTAGTTTGTCCCAGTACGTACAGAGGCGTGCTCGATTGGAAGCGGACGCGCCACTGGCCCATCAGTAATCATGTAAATTAAATTATCTGTATAGACAGATGAGGCACGCTGGCAACAAAGAGGGGGGGGGGGGGGGGAAAGGAAAAAAAAAAAAAAAAAAGGAAACCCTGACGTTCAAAAGAGACAGAGAAGAGGAGAAGATGACTCTGGATGCCAAATGCTATGCGGACCCCCCCGGCTTTCTACTACCCGGAACAATTGAGAACGGAAAGGAAAAGTGGGAAAGAAAGAACTGGCAATGAAAGGGAAACACAAAGAGACAGGAGAGAATCGCCAGGAATATGTACTCGATCCGGGTGGTCAGATTCAGCCACTGCGCCTCGCCCGTCCACGTCATGTCATTCCCGGACGAGGAAATACCGGCACTGTTTCCAGTTGCTCGTAACCGCCCATGGTGCCATGCTGGCCGGCCGCCTGCCAGCCCTGGCCCGTCTGCTGATTGATGAATGCACTCTGCCGGAACGGATTCGTACTGCCGGTGGGGGTCGCCTGCAGCGGCTGCAAGCTTTGCGGAGGCTGTGATGGTGCTGGTTGTTGCTGTTGTGGTGGTGGTAGTAGTGGATGGTGGTGGTGGTGGTGCTGCTGCTGCTGTTGCTGCGGTCCCGGCGAATGTCGAGCAAACGGGTTAGTGCCCGTACGCTGAGGCTGGATGGACTGCGTCGCCGGGCTCTGCTGGAACGACGGCATCGACGGGACCGCCGGCGCGTTCGACGGTGGTGCAGTCGACAGTCGTTTGGCGAACGGGTTGGTGTTTTGTCGGCTCAATGGGGTCGGGGCCTGCCCTGCTTGGTTGAAGCCGCCCGGGCCGCCGCCGGTCTGGCTCGAGATCAGCATCGACGCTCGGAACGGGTTCGTCGCCGTGCGCTGTGGCTGCAGGCTGTTTGGTTGCGCTTGGACGGCCGTCTGCTGGGGCTGGAAGCTGTTCTGTTGTGGTGCAAACCCGTTTTGTTGCGGTTGCTGGAATCCATTCGGGGCCCCGGGCTGTGGCTGGCCAAAGTTTGCCGTCCCGTTCTGCGGAATCGTCGGTAGGTTGTTCTGGAACCCATATGACTGCGGACCGTAGCCTCCAAAGCCGGCTCCCGTAGACTGAGATTGCAGCGGTTGGGGAGCAGCCGCCGCGGCCGGGGCGGACACGGGGGCAAATGGATTGGTCCCTGGCGCCTGGCCAAAGGTCCCCCCAACACCGGTCTGTTGGGAGTATCCCGGTTGCGCCTGCGGCTGGTGTGCAAAGCCGGGTTGCTGGGAGGGGAAACCGGCCTGTTGCGCCGGGAAGGGAGCCTGGCCAAAGACGCCGCCTTGCTGGAAGTTGGGCTGTTGCTGCTGTTGAGGAGCTTGCGGTTGCGCCGGCTCAATCGAACCGAAAAAGTCAATCAGATCGCCGCTGGGCGCTTTGCTTTCTGCCTTGGGAGCCGGCGCCGTTTGAGGCCGATTGGGAGACGAACTGGGAAAAGGCTTGCTCTTGGATGCAACGGGCGACTTGCCGGCCGACGCTCTCCGGCCCGTACTCTTCGACTCGGACTGGACCCGAAACTCTCTCCGTCGTAGTTCAAAATCGGGATCGTTCAGATCGTCTTCGAGCAGTTGGACAAGGTCGGTCGATGCGTGTTTGAGGTTCGGGATCTCCAGGCGCGTGGCGTACTCGAAATGCCGGGCAACACCTAGAAACTTGACCACTTCTTCGGTCTGGGCCCCAAATGTCTTGTAGATCTTGAGTGCGCGTTCGCTGTCGGGGCGAGACATTTCAAAGTAGTGCTCTAGAACACGATTAGCGTATGTCTCCCAGCGTGCCCACGCCTTTCACCCACCGAGAACATTGATTGTGCCCTCGTTCATGACCGAGTACAAGGCCAGTAGATCGAGGGTCAACAGACGAAAGGCCGTGAGCGTGATCTCGTTTTCGACTTCATTCGTAAGAAGCTAAAGACCCAGTTAGCCACCGTCTCAGCCTTGTCCGCAACCCTCCTTAGCACTCGTGGAAACGTACGTCACACTTGAGCAACGCCCTTATTTGCTTCTGGACAATCTCCGTCTCCCGCAGTAGGCCCTTGTCAACCGTCAGACGCTTTAACCGACCCTGGCCGCTGCGAACATAGTCAACTCCTGAGTCGCTAAAGGCACGGGCGCGGGCTACAAAATAGTCGGAATATTTCCGGATGTTCGAGCCCTGTGATTGCACTATTCAGGAGATTAGCAGTTGCACCAAAGAAGTAGGGCAAACCCCTGGTGTTCAGTCACAAACTTGCCTTCCGAGAAACTGCTGATGGCTATCTTCCGAGGGTTCTCCGCGAGGTATTCCAATGCCGCCGACTCAGCCCCTTCCCGGATCATCAGATGGAGAACAATGAGTGATTTGAAGACAATCGTCCAGGTGGAGTCGCGCAGTCGGAACTGCAGTGTTCGAAAAATCTCTGCCACTCCGGCCTCTCCACTGCGCGTTGCCAGAAGAATGTGTTCGATGTATTTCGACTTGGGGGCGGCAAGCTATATGCAAAAGACCACACGGCCAAGATTAGTGTTCCCTTCCGCCGTCGGATTAACCGGAGACGCTCTCTCGGTGGTATCATCCTAGAATCGTACCTTGATCTTGGTGGCCCCTTTGACCGACTTTTCAAAATTCTGCGGCATTCTCTCGGTGCGCGGTTCTGGATCCAGTGCGAATCGAGGCAGCTAAACGGGCAGGCCAACGGTCCACGTTGAGACGTTCCGCGGACTCCTCCAGTGCCAACGGGATATGTCCCAGCTCCGTCAAACAGAACAGCCGGATAGAAATAACAGTGGTAATCAGATCAATTCCTCGGCGTAAACCATCATGCTTGTCCAGAAGTACATGCCAATTAGGGAAAGCGAGATCACTGTGCCCCTCTGCGCCAGAGGGCCAGATGGAAGAAGTGACGACGACGAACCAGGGGTGGTTGCGGCAACACGGCGCCAGATACGAGCTGATAAAGATAGATAATACCGTCAAGCGCACGTAGCTGACGGCGAGATCAATGTCCAAAAGGAAGAATTGCACGTTGCACAGAGCCAGCGAGAAGGCAGAAGATGATGACGGGCAAGTTCTGGGGGGTTGCGCTGCACTCGACTTGTCCGCGCTGGTGGGTCCGCGTGTAGCCCGACAACGTTGCCCGACTCTTGGCGCTCCACTCTATACTTCTGCATGGTATACACATCGAGGACGTTCTGCTTCAATGTTATACAAGTGCTGATGAGCTGATGAATTTCGCTTACGATTGGGGCCTCGAGGAGATGTACATGTACTGGATTCAACTCGATTGGCAAGGACATTCCCGCGGAGGATTTATATGGAACTCTTTATATCGGTATCTTCAACATCTAAGCTGTTGATACTATATCTATGCTTTCTATGGTCAATGCCCGAAATTACAAGCCAAAGTTATCACGAGGGGCTTTTAGGATATCACTGGTCTGATTTCTCTCAGAATATCCTTCCATGTATACACAGATACACAGTCAAACAGTTATCAGCGTTGGGTAGAGTGAGCCCCGCCGAAGCGAGCCGTAAATCACCCATCCTTGACCGGACCTCGCTTCTCCCTACCACCTCTCCCCTCCGTCTTCCTTCCCTTCCCCTTTTCTTTCTTCTACACTTACTCATTATCATCTTCTACCGAACTGATAGTAGTCTCCAATATCACTTACTAACTTTGTTTTTCGTTTTTGCCTGTGAGCGTATGGCTACTGCATGAGATCCGCGGAGTAGTCTTCGAGCCGCTTCATTTGACAAGGAGAAGGCATTTATTACAGCTCTCTTACAGTAACCAACAAAAAAGCATGTTGCGCGCCAAACTTCCCCTTCGGGCTCTCAATCTCCGTGTCAAGCGGCCTCAACACAGCTGGACCCGCGAAGAAAGGTATCTCCTCTGCTGCCTGAGGAGATTCTTCGATCTCGACTATGCAGAGATAACCCGGGTCTTCAACGAGATATATGCT
This sequence comes from Talaromyces piceae, assembly GCA_001657655.1. Taxonomy (NCBI): domain Eukaryota; kingdom Fungi; phylum Ascomycota; class Eurotiomycetes; order Eurotiales; family Trichocomaceae; genus Talaromyces; species Talaromyces piceae. Next base: position 1,956,392 of record JNNX01000004.1, on the reverse strand, counting down.
GCCAAACTTCAGAGAGAAGGGTTGCCTGACGGCCTCAAGAAGTCTACCATTCATACACAATGGGAAGATCTCGGGCGAAGACTGCATGAAGACTGGGAGCTCGTTCATCGGGATGTTCCTTTCGACCAGGGCTCTAACATCTTTCACGACTTATTCCAGCAAATCAGAGATGCTGCTGCTTCTTTACAAATTCCACTGGTAGCAAGAGCGAGGGACCTGGATGTTTCGCGCTTTGGGGAGGTTCCGTCGAAGAGGCGAACGCAGCCAGCCCAGCCCAAGCAGACGGCGCCAGCAGCTGGACAGCCGACGAGGGTAGCCAGAACTGGGTTGCGACAGCAGACTGTTTCTCGTTCTATTAGAGACAGAATTGCCCAGCAAAGGCCCTCTACGTCACCTCAAACTACTCCTGTATCCAAGGTTAGTGGTAACTACCATGTCCCCAGACTAGCGTGTATATATATATATATACGTAGGTACAACAGCTTACAGCTACAGTAGCCTCAACAAAACTTGCATGTCATCACCGATCCAATAGAACACATCAAATCTTATGGACTCAACCGACAAGAAGCATACCCAAAACCGACCCCAGCAACGCAGCCGCCATTGCTTTGGAGATTCTCCAACGACGAATCTGTCGGTATCAACAGCAAATGGGGTTACGTGGCCTATGCTTTTACAACCAAGCTGGGATCCATTCCGACACCCGAAGAGAGGCTGGAAGAATTCCCGGCTTGGGTCTGGTCGCATGTCAACAAGAAACGGATCCCGTCTCCCTTCATCTCAACGTCCATGGATCCTGTAATACCAATACACCGAGCGTTGCGGAACCCTGAGCATGCCATAGTCAGTCTGATCAATCCCTCGCAAATACCGCCAAATCACATCTTTCACATGAGAGAGTTGATGCTCCAATATCAGTTCAAGACCGATAACTACCTTGGCACAAAGGAGTATATCATCTGGGGCTCAATCTCTCGCAATGCCATCCTGATGTCATTTCGAGTCGAAGAATTGCTTACTATCACTAGTGAGCACCCGGACATCAATGAAGCATTGCAGTTAGACGTCATCTCAGGATATTGGGCATGCAAAACGTATCTATACCGAAAGCTGGCGGCCAAATCGTTCCCGAGCGACTTCCAAGTTGGCAAGACCATTGGCAAGCTCTTGAAACTTCTGTGTCTGCAGCGAGAATACGTTGACGACGTCGCCGCCGCCTTCAACATTTCGTGGGGCTTCTCCAAGGACACCACGCATTTCCTTCGCGGGGCTGGTGCTGGCTACGATGAAATTGCTGGAGTCGAGCCCGATGTCTCGTCTCCGCCATCGTCGAATAGGACATCAGAAACCATTTTTACAGACAGTGCCGAGAAGGACTCTGTTCAGACCGACTCGTCTACAGATCACCGCAAGATGAATGACAAGGAGCAACAGAAAAATCGTGCCTTCGGCGAAGACACAGTTGGAGAGTTTTTTGGTCATGTACGTACTCTCCATCACGAGGATGACGACAGTCTTGTGATTGTCTCCAGCACCACTCGCCCTGCTGCACCACCAAATCCCGGAGGGACTGTAAGATCAACCGAAAAACGCCCGGCGTCTCTTCCCTTGCCAATGGAATCCAAGTTCCCCAAGACAGACAGCAGTGTAGGCATATCCAGAAACCGCACAGTGGCCACGCGGCACATCACGCTTTTCGATCCACACGCCTCATCCTGGGTTCCAGTTCAAGATAGCGCCGAGCCTGAACAGGGACAGACGGAAACGAAAACCACCCAGTCCCAAGAGAGAGGAGACAATGAAGAAGCAGAAGTACTCCCGTCCATTGAAGATACCAACTCCTACAAAGTCATAACCCCTGGTACACCCATGCGCTTCAAGAAAAGTCACAGCAGAAGCTGCAGTCTGGAAAGCGAATCAACTATTTGTAATGACACTCTGGATCACTTCGGCAGAGAGCGCCCGCATCTGAATTGACTTTACGAATTACCGGGGCTAGCAATTACGAAAAGCCATCCAAAGGTCTGCTAAAGGTCGAGCTGTATGCATTACTCACGAGAGCATCAACTGATTATCAAGAGCTCCTAATATAAAACAAAAAAATGCCGGAAAAAAAAAGGATATGTAGCCTGAAGACCCGCTCAAACAGACGTTTGAGCTGGTGTGCGGATTACTGGAATTACGATATCGATTTATCCTTGTTTCCTTGATCTTACAGCATGTATCTTCTCAAGGGTTCGGCACGGAGGAGAGTTTTCTAGCTCCTGCAGCATGATATTTTCATGTTACAAGCTACTTAAGTATCCTTGCGAGCTTTCCCTTTTGAATGTTCTCTATGATTCCTTTTTTTTTTTTTTTTTCGTGTTATCAAGTTTCCTCGCATTAAGGGTGTCCCCAGTCTACTCATAACCATCTCATGTTCCTACTCAGCATCTTTGACAACGCTGAGTGATGTATACAGGTGTAATCGAGTAAAGCCTGCGCAATCAAACAGACTCCCAATTTGCTGAGATGCACACTGAAACTCTTACTCCTATCAAGCTCACCTGGTTGACAAAACAAGGAGACAAGTGTTGTAACACCCTACTAATCGCCGATTAAACCATTCATTAATTTTGTGCAACTTTTAATGACACATCGGGACACCGACACGTAGTTTTTGGATGTAAAAGAAATGGTATTTGATCTTCTCTTCTATCCAAACAGCCACCCTCTTCTTGAGGCAGGGCTGTCACAAACAATCCGTTGTTTTGATATGCTTCTTGTCATGTCCCTCTCCTCTCTTTTTAGTGTCGTTATGAAAATCCTCACAAATAAATAAAAAACAACCCATAAACATTTCAACTCCGGTATGGATGTGTTTAGAATTTGCTGAAAGCCTTAACGGCCTTGCCGGTGCGGGGAAGGACACGGAGAACGTTGAAGCGGACCTGCAGCAGGAAAAAGGAGTGAGTCATCTACACCAGACCGAGGATAAAAAAAAAAACAAAAAACATACAGTCTTGCTCAGAGGACGGCACTGGCCGACGGTAACCTGGTCACCTTCCTCAACACGGAAGGCAGGGGAGACGTGGGCGGCCAGGTTCTTGTGGCGCTTCTCGTAACGGTCGTACTTGGGGACGTAGTGAAGGTATTCACGGCGGATAATGAGGGTACGGTGCATCTTGGTGGACACAACAGTGCCGGTCAAGATACGACCACGGATGGAGACGAGACCAGTGAAAGGGCACTTCCTGTCTTTTCAACAGTCAGCAATCGACAACAGTAAAACTCTCGCATTCGAGGATTTGAAATTGTGGACCCGAAAATCTTCAGAGCGATGATTCCTTTTCCTCAACGAATGTTATGCAAAATCGGACATCGTTGACTCTTCGTTTGCGAAGAAAAAGACGGTCCAATTGCAAAAGTCGTTTTTCGACTGTAGATCTCATCTTTCGTGTTCATCATCCTTGCTTCAGAAGATTTCCGTAACCCCAATTTCTATCCACAAATAGCGGTCCAACATCGTGAAAATCGTAGTCCATACCAATGTAGCTGCCCTCAATGGCGGTCTTGGGAGTGCGGAATCCCAGACCAACGTCCTTGTACCATCTTCGGCCTCCCTTTCCAACTCTCTTGCTCTTGGCCCGGACCTTGGAGTTAAGGAAGATGTGAGGCTGCTTCTGGAAGGCGCGCTCCGACTGGACGGTCAACTCGGTCGCCATGGTTGCGAGGAATCAAGTCGACACTGCGATAGACGTTGTCGAGATGGGAGAGGGGGAGTTGCCGGGGATTGTCGACGTCGAAGGTTGAGAAAGATTTGTTGTGCGGAGCCCAGGCTCGAAAGGGTCGATATTCAGTGTGGGAAGTTGTGCGATGGCGCCGCTAGTCCATATGCAGAATGGTGGGGCTCGGCTAGGGCTTCTTTTGGTTTGTTTACATGCGGCAGGCGCTCTAGACCTAAAAAGGTAATGGCGCTTGCCGTTGGTTGGCTGAACGCGCTTTCGGCATCAACCGTCGCATGTGTTTGTTGTTGATGCTTCCAAGCTTGCGTGGGTTTTGAAGCCGTCTTCATTCATATTACGTTGTTTTTGCTTTGCAGGCTTACAGGTGTCGTAGCCTGTTAATGAGATACCAGAGCTGCGCAACAGTGTCTCCCTCGTCTTTTGATTGAGGTAGCTACAGGAGATGGCGTCGCGCGACCCCCCGGCAAGCGTGCGACCTCGCTCTCGCCGTTCCATCGCCTTCGTCCCAAAGAGCAGCGCAACTCTCGACAAAGAAAATGCGACTGCAGATTTGGAAGCTATCAAAGGTGCCTCAGCTACCGGCAAAACAATGACGAGGGATAAGAAGTCGCGTAGCAAGAGTTTGGGCCCTGGTGGTCTGGACGCTTTGCAAGTCTCTAATGGCAACAGGCGCAAGGTGCGCTCACACTTCTCTGTTTTATCATCGTGGCATGAGTTTATGTGCTGATCTATTTGTACAGTCGTCAATGGCCATGCCTCCTCTGAAATCAATCCTGAAGCCGACAATCCCAGTTTCCCCGCCCCGCCAAATCCCAGCATTCGACCAAGCGCGCAAACGCAATACGAGTCGAAGCCCGTCACCAAGGAAATTTCGAGACACGCCGCGGTCGCCCCAGGCTGAAGAGGGCCTGCTCATTGATTTTTCGACTCCCGCCGGGGCTCCAGTCACTGGGACCGACCAACTTGACAACCCTTTCGATGGCTTTAATGCTTCATCGGCGATCCGTGATGCGAAAGAACGTGAAGAAAAAGAGCGAAGAGAGCGTGAAAGAAAAGCTATTCTGGAACAGAGGGAGGCGCGGCGGAAATCCATGGGTGAGTTTGTAATTGCCTCTACACTCTTGAGCACCTTGCTGATAATCACACAGCCAACCGCAGAGTGTCATTTGCGCCGGAGGCGACACTTCACACCTGGAACGTTGTCGAGTTAAATGAGGACTCAACCGCATCGTCTTCAGCAAACTCAACGAGGCGCGCATCATCGCTTGCAAATTCAACCAACAATGCGCCTTCAAATACACACCAAGACTCAACGGAACACGATAGCGATGGGGATCCGGATGCTGCATTTTCCCCAATACAGCCGGGGTTATCGGCACCGCAGCGGGATTTTTCATCGAGTCCATTCAGTGGAAGCTCTACAGGAGGTAGCGATGGAACACGGAGCCCAGTCAAAGATGTTGACGATGCGGAATCGGAGAGCGACAACGATTTTGATGGTGAAAGCACGGCAATGAGTCTAGACGATGTCACTGCCAATACAAGTGGGACCGTGCGAACCGTCGACTCTGACACCAGCTCGAGTGCAAGATTGAATGATGCATTGCGGCAAGCAGCCCGGGAAGCTGGCACCAGGAATATTGATTTCGACGAGGACGGCAACATGTCAGCCGGAAACCAGGAGATTGCAGGTGCTTTTAAGCCGTGGATACAGAAGGGGCAGCGGATCAGTTTCGACATGGAAGATATGAGCAGTCTTCATGACCAAGAAAATATCAATCCTCTTCGCAATGAGGATGCCCAGCCTCGCAACCATGATGACTATCAATATTCCGACAATGAAAACGAAGACCTTAGTATGGAGATCACCGGCGCCGTCGGAAAGATCCTCGGAGGGCTCTCCAATGGTCAGAATCTAAACCGTCGGAGATCAATAGCAGAACAGACCAATTACGATGAACAAACCATGGAGTTCACCAACGTTGTTGGAGGCATCAAAACGGCTCCGTCCCCAATCAAGTCCGATGCGGGAAGTACTGTGAACGACGATGAAGAGATGACCATGGAGTTCACATCGGTTGTGGGCGGAGTTCTGGGCAAGAATCTACAGCAAAATCGAGACCCGTTTAGTGAATCGCCCCAGCGCGATGAACAGACTGGACGAAATTTCTCTGAGTGGGGTGATGCTGACGAAGACGACGATGCAGCCATGGAATTCACAGGAGCTGTTGGGCGCATTCTATCTCCAATCGAAGAGAGAACCGAGTCCCAAGACGGCAATACTGCCGCCATGGACTTTACAGCAGCAATGGGTAGAATCTTGCCCCCCGGCCTCGACACAAATTCCAAAGAGCAGGCCAAGCACCTTATGGAATTGGAATCTGATGCCGGCCAATTGGTCAGCTCTCCGTTCCAGCCTCAGGTGTTGTCCCCTCCGAAATCCTTGGTCCCTCCACACATCACTGTCGCTTCAGAGACTGGAAGCCCGAGTCTTTCCAGTGCCCGATCTCGACGAACAAGAAGGGGATCCTCGGCGTCTGCCACCCGTCTCTCGCCTTCAAAGCAATCAACGCCAAATAAGCTTGGGACTCCATCGAAACAACTTACGCCCCAGCCTGCTCGACCAACCACCCCTGCAAAGACGCCTCCTTCGAGTAGCATCACCTTTCGAAGCGCATCCCCGAAGAAACTATTTCGAGAAGAAATCAAGGCGTCGGCAAGCAAACACCGCTCACCAGGACGAAACAGTCTCTTTGAGAATAGTGCAAATGGACAATCTACACCAGCGTTCATCCTGCGCCCACATTCGAGACGTTCATCTGGCCTCGGGGTCGATAAAGAGGGTTTAGGGTCGCCTAGGGTTGCTGAAATTCTCGATCGCCGACGGTCCATAGGCGAAGAGGCGGAGGATTTTGTTCCTCAGGAGCATTCACCTCGACGACTTCGCTTTGAAGATCCTGTTAAGCTTCAAGAGGAAATCGATCGAGAACGTGAAGAGGAAGAGCGGCATGAGAAAGGTCAGGTTGTGCCCCCCCAAGGTGGTGAACTAGACACGACGTCGAGTCTGAGAGATCTAATCTCTAGCCTGACTCCTAAAAAGCGTAAAGTGGGGACTCGCAAAAGCTTGCATGTAGGCGCTGCGAAAGGGCTGCTTGGGAAACGACCGCCTGAGCTTGACGAAGATGAGGAAGAGGAAGAGACCCCGAAGCGGATTCGTGCCGCTGCCGCAAGTCCTGTCAAACCTGTCAAACTTCCTGCACCTCCATCCAAAGATGAGACTGTCGGACGTATAGGTCGAATGTCTACTGGAAAACCCTTTGACCTTTCGCCAGAGAAACGCGGCAGTTTTACGCCTCGCGGTCAACCGCCGGCTATACTCAAGAGCCCTGCCAAGAGCGTTCAAATTCCACATGAAACCCCTATGGACGATCAAAAGTATGACGACGAGTTGGCAGAAGGCGACTTGGACTGGGAACCAATCAAGCTTCAGGATTTCTTGAACCTGACCAACATCCATTTCATGGAACTCACAACTACAAAACGGAGACACACTACCGTGCCTGGTAACGACAGCACCCTTAGTCGCATGGGCAGCCCCTATCTAGGCAACAAAGGGGAGGTCAGCTTAGAGGATTGCGTAGCAGCTGGATTTTGCACCGTCCCAATGCTCGAGTTGTATCAACATGTGAGTTTGTCTCTCCCTAACTACTTTTCTCTTTCCCGTACGTAATGACGAGTGAGCCTAATATAATGCAGTCTTGCCGCGAGTTGAAGTCGTATATCTCTGAGGGACGACAAATCATTCGTTCGATTGAAGAGGAAACCTTCTCAGACAACCCCCCGCTTTTCCGTGAATATGTGACGGCACCGCCTGACATTCGTGTCGTGATGGACAACCAGTTTCGCAATGTGAAGACCCACGCTCGACTTTTGAGTAAGGCTATGTGGTATGAATGGCGAATGAAGCTGCTTGAGGGGCTGAAGGAAGGACTTGACCGCCACATGGAGGAAATGGAAGACGACAATACCTCACTTTCTAAACAAGAAACCATCCTGCAGAGTGTAGTGCCAGGGCTGATCGACAAGCGCGCTTCGTTGGACTCTGAAGCTGCGAAGCTACAAGGTATGGTTGACGAGATGGAGAATTGCGATCCTGAAGAGCTGCGAATGGCAAGGGAACGGCTGGCCAAGGTCGACGCAGCGATTGCAGCCAAGAAAAAACAGCTCGAGACAATGCAGGAAGATCTGCAAGACAAGACCGACACCATCGAGGCTGGGACGAAGCTCAAGTCACAGTACTTGGAGCAGATACGTGATGCCGAGAAGGTCAGAGAGGAGTGTCGGGGATGGAGTGTCAAGGAAGTGAATCTTCTTAGGGGTAAGTGAATCAAACCAAGATGGGAGCTTAGCAGATCGCATCTAATTGGGACTTTTTCCACATCAGACTCCGTCGAACTGCTGGAGACACAAACGGGCTGGTCCGTTATACTTGCTGCAGATGGCCCCGAGCCCGCTGGGACTGCTTTGACTATGAGCTACAGAGGCGAGCTAAAGGTCAAGCTGTTCCCGAAACTATTTACCGCCCCTGCGTTAGCGAGGGATTTGGACGGCTTGAAGCCCGTCGAGCTTTCGTACAGTTCCGGAAAGCCTGGATCCGCTAGCCACAAGATTAACCCGGCCAAGTCACTCATTCTATCTTCTCTACAAGCAAACATCGCCTCGATCACCCCGTCCGGCAACTCACTCAAGCATTTGTTAACCTTTATCTCTGACGCCTGGAACCTGACCTACCAGCTAGAAGAGGAGATCCGTGTCCTCAACTTCCAGGGCGTTACCAAGACAATTCTTCTGGATAAGGCGGACGTCGGCCCAGCATTGCGGGCGCGCTGTATGCTTGTCGGCTCGGCTGGCACCGAGGAAGTGCAGTCTCGTGTCGATGTAGACTTTTACATCACGTCTCAACTCAGCCATCCTAAAGGTGCAGGAAACGAAGTCGAGCAGCTAACGCTGGACACTGATGTCACGCTCACCAAGGTATATGGCTTCACTAAAAGCAAGAGGACACTATCGGAAGAGCAAATGCGCACTGGTATTCTACAGCACCTGGGAAAAGCAAGCACAGGGAAGAAAGAGTCGGTGGCCCAGCCGGCCAAGTTGGGTCAAGGATTATGGGGGGATTCAGTCGGAGCGTTGGTGACAAGGGCGTTTGCATGATGTTCTTTGATAATGAACTGGCGTTGTTATTACCCGGATACCCCCGTGCGAATTATGAGCTTGAGCATGGAGTCTTTTGTTGCGCAACACTTTGTCTGATTGATAGTTCATCATTTTTATACTTTCTCTGCGGCCGCTATGTGACGTCTCGAAGAGCCAATCAACATAACAAAACCTTAACCACTAGTCCAGTAATTTTTAAACGTTGTTTAGTAATATTCATTTTTTTTTTTTTTTTCCTTTTCTTTTCTTTTCTTTTTTTTTTTTATTATGGCTAATTAACTACTAATTTACTTGTTTCAATGTTTATTTGAAACTTGTTCCTTTCTTCTCGCTTGTTCCTCGAACCACAACGCTGGGATTTTAGCCTCGGCACACCACCTGAGTTCCGTCAGAACGTATTTAGGAATTAAAGAAAGCCCGAATTCCTTAGCTCCATATGTTCTCTCGCTCCCTCTAGACTCCGGCTTCCGCCAGCCTATCAAGCCCAACGCGGTGCAATTCTAGCCGGACCCTTTAGGCCGTTTCGTCCGTAAAGACTTTGAACTAAGCCCACAGCAGTGTCCTCCCGGAACGCTTTTTCCACCCGATTAGAACTGCTTAGTATTTTGGCGAAGGAACTCTGATCCGTGCCCTGATTGGCTGCGAGCGGCCAAGAGCGGCTAAACACCGACCTCCGAGCCAATCAACGGTGGCGGCAGCTTGGTGCCTTAATAATTAGGCAAGTTGGGCCCCAGACCGATCTGCCCTGCTCCACCGCCACCGCCGGCGGCAGAATCTAGTTTTGCTGCGCCAAGACTCCCGCCTTAGCCTGGATGCACGCTCGTCTCGCGCTCCGAACGACCATGACTCTCGTTTGATACGAAACCTTCTTATTTTGCTTGGTAAGAGCGCTATCGTGACTCTCTATCCCGGCTTTCTCTTCTATAGCAGCATGTGCACATCCGCTGCCGTGTCTTGACCGGTCGTAACATTGCTCCTCTCTGCTATTCTCCAGGAAGCGCGCTTATCCGGACTGTTTTGTTATCTCCGGGACCCCCCGCACAGTCTGCGAGATTATTGAGCTCGCCTCAAGTCTCCCTGGGTGCTATAGATTCGTTCAATAATCCACCCACCCAGTCATAGTATGGCTTTTTGGTCTCCTTACTGGGGCCGTCGGACGATTGCTTTGCACTAGACGGCTGTGAAGGGCGTCGGGCCGGACTAGTGACGCCCATCACGATGATGCATACGGCCGGCGGCGCTCGCTCCGCGCGAGTGCCCGGTGGTGGCTCGATGTCCAGAAAGGCCTCGGCGAACGAGGCTAGGAGACGTGCTTCGGATGCAACGATGGAGCGATCACGTCGCGAAGAAATGGTATGTTTGTTCTTGGTACATTCTGCTACCTTGGGTATGACGTGACTCGCCAACACTGTGATAACTAGACGTGTGATGCATGCCGTCAACGACGAACGACATGCACCTTTGAGTTTTCTGCCCCGGTTTGTTTGCAGTGCTTGAACCGTGGGACACGGTGTGTGGTCACTGCTATTGCCAGACGACCAAAGAGCGACTCCGTGAAAAGGTATGAAACCGTCTGTTTTCTGTCTTCCGTACGACTGTTAGTGTAGTTGAACGTCCTGCTAAGAGCGTCACTAGGAATCAGCATGTACGAAGTCTACAAGTCAGGCTGAAAGAGATGGAAGACCTGCTGCGATCTGCAGGCATTGATCCCGGCCAAGAGAGTTTGGACGGCAGACCAATCGATGAGAGTCAAGACCGTAGCTCGGATGACGACGATGATTATACTACCTTTAATGATTATGACGCTGGATCGTCTCAGACTGAAAATACTCCCCTTTCGATAACATCTCCACAATCCTCGGTGAGTGACACAATAAAGCCGCCTAACCCGCCGGCACTTATCAAGTCGGTATCCGGGGAGCCTCTTTATTATGGTAGGATATCTTTCCCTTGTCGCACGCATGCAACGTCTAATGTTGTCCAAGGCCACGCCTCGACATTTTATATTCTTTCCCGAGACGGTATACAGTTCATTCGGGACAAGACTGGTGAAACCGACTGGCCGCGAGTCTTACTATCTCAACCCTGTTGGATGACCCAGCCAAACTACTGGCGCGCGGACGTCTTTGCCGACCTGTTTGCGTGCCATGTTTATAGAGCCCTTCCTCCCCGATCTGAAGTTTTCTCGTTACTGGAAACATATTTCAAAACGATGAATAATATCTTCCCCATCTTTCACGAAGATACGTTTATGCGCATGGTGGAATGGCAGTACACCCAGCAGGATTGTACCGACGTTGGCAAATGGGCCAGTATCAATGCTCTGCTGGCCTTGAGCTATCGATATCGGCATATACATGATACGCGTCCGGACAAAGACGCAGAAAAAGCCTGGAGTTATTGGAAGAATGCTGCCGCGGTGACGACGGAACTATATCTGCGGCGCAATGACCTCCTGGGTGTACAGACTTTACTCGCTATGGTAACGATTCCGTCAATGTACAACAATCTTGTAAAATGCTGATGAAGCTTGTAGGGAATATTTGCGCGGATGAGCGGTGGTACGCGAGAGGCACTGCCTCTGGTGACGGCGGCAATCCAATCCGCAGAAGCGCTAGGTTTACACAAGCAGAATTCGCGCCCTGATCTCAGTCCGATGGAGCAAGAAACCCGAAGAAGAGTTTGGTGGTGTGCGTTTTTTATCGATCAAAAGTAAGGCCTTGTGAGAATGGTTGGCAGCGATTTGGACTAATGAATTTTCTTAGCATCTCCATTCATACGGGTTTCGGCAATATGCAGAGCGCCGAGGAGTTTGATATTGATTTGCCGAGCGATGACCTTCAACCAGGATTCCATAGCGCACCAGCTTGGTCCATCAAGTGGTTTCGGGTAACATGTACTCACGCTCTTCTTCGTCGCAAGATTTATGAAGAACTTTATACTACCAAAGCGTTCTACAAATCATACGAAGACGTCTGCAACACCGTTGATGCATTAAATGCCGACTTGGAAGAATGGAGAAAGCAGAACCCTTATCTTGAATACGAACCACCGAATTCACGTGATTTGAACAGAGAGCAAGAAATGGAAGTACTCGCAAAGTGCGCGCAGCTGCTCTCTTACCGCCATTCGTTGATCCTCATCAACCGCATGCCGATCCTGCATGAAGTGGCGATTTGGCAGCGCCTGAAGCCTGGCATGGACCCAATGAAGCTCGTGTCTGCGCGCTCAAGGGGCTTTAGTAATATAAGCCTCAACGCGTCTCGCGATTCCTTGAAGCTGTTGCGTGGGTTGCCATGGCGGGATCTGGGCTATACCTGGTAAGCGCGCACACACACACACACACACACACACATGTATATCTGAAGGCAATGACGAGGCTAATCCGTTCTAGGTGTCTGGTAGACTATCTGTTTGTATCGACCTTGTTTGTTTTCGGTTACATTCTGCGTCAACCCATCAATCCCGAGTATGGAACCACCGAAGAAAACTTGGGGTTATTAAACACAGCAACAACCTATTTCAAAACAATTGAACCGCAAGGTGGAGGATCACGAACAGCCAAATTCATGGGTACTATGAGCGATATAATGGAACGAACAGCCAAGAAAGTCGTCGAAAAGGCAAGGAGGCAGCAGGCCGAAACAGACGTAGGCATCCAGACCCCAGCCCCGTCTGTCAAAACCGAGCATTCGAACAATCTGGAATTCACCAATATCGCTGGCCTTCCGCCTGTCCAGCCGTCTGGATATTTTGTGCCGGGAGAGCCGCAAGAGGACTTCAATACTACCGACATTTTATCCGAGACCGCTGATTTGAACAAGATGGTCCCGATGCCGGATAATCAAATAGAAGCGCCTTATTCATGGATGCTACCTGATATGTTCGCACCTGTGACGAACCCAGACTTTGGAACCGGCCCGACGTCACTATCATATATGGACGTGCCTTTTATTGGAGATTATATGGGCCAGATGAACATGGATATCAATCCTGGCGGGGAAGCAGATCCTCAGAACGGACGTAATGCAGGGATGAACGGTGACTTCTCTTATGGGAACATATGGAATAATTTGGGTTGTATGTAGTTTTCCTCTTTGCCGTACATATGATCAACCACGTGCTTGTATATATCTTATATACAATTTTCTAGAGCCTTGAAACCTTGCCTAGTCAGTTTACAACAGGTGAGCAAAGGCTGTGTGCGTCTGATGTACATTGAGCATTGTCAAGCCGGAGGGTACCTGCTTTGGGTGAGAATTCGGTTGCCTCTATGAAATATACATAAGCTTAATAAAGGACTGGAGCATGGGGCCATATGCCATCTCAACTGTCTCCATTCAGACAAATGGATGCTAAGGAACGCAACGTCTTGTATGTAATTCCTCCGTAGAGTATATGTTTATAGCAATAGCCCCTTCTCCTTTTTCTGAATATTCTACCCTCTAAGTGGTAAGAGTCCTAGGACATAAGAACTAGAAAGACTTTCAATATCACAATACATGTTGTGTATATGGAAGGGCAAGTGTGGTTCGGGCGCCGTAATCGGCAAAGCGCAGCCCCGTCGGATCAGCGTCTCTTCAACAGCAACCCAGGCAAATAAAAGCTGATCCTTCTGACACGAAAATAATTCACACCGTCCTCGTGATGTTCACGACATTCGTGGACGAATCTCGGTCTCGTAGCACAAAGGACGAATACAAATTTACCCGTCCAGCCATGCGCCCGCCGCCCAAGAGAAAACAGGTATCCAGGGCGTGCGATTGGTGCCGCACTTTGCGTATCAAATGCGACAGTCGGCAACCATGCAAGAACTGCGAAGCCAGAGGGCGGCCGTGTAGCTCAACAGGTAGAAATGAGGTGCGGACGTACGCAGATGCTATCAGGTTTGTCGCTGGAGACCGCAGTGAAACGCGTCGTGAGCTCTTCCTGATAATTGTCCAGGGAAATCGAGAGATTGCAGGGCCGTATCAGGCAGCTTGAAAGGCAATCACAATCAAGAGGGACAGGACCTCGAAGGACCAACTTGGATAGCACTCCAGTCACCATAAGTGACAGAGCGCCCTCTCTGCCAGCCTACCTAGATCCACTGCGAGAGCATGGCGGCAACAATAGACATCTTGAATATATCCATATGCGGACGGCGCACTCGCATCAGCGCCAGTCATACGGTCGATCATCATCCTTTTACTTCATCGGCCGACTCAGCTCGTACTTGGGCGTGGCTCTTCAACAGCCCAACAGTGAAAATCTGATCCAGCTTGACTCTGCCAGTCGGTCGTTCTCCAGCCCAATTACGACGGCCGGGAAAGCCACGAACCGAACGCCCGTCGGCGTTTCGACCACGGATACATATTTGACACGGTCTCAGGAAGAGTACTTTTTGAGCCAATTTTGGTCGACGTATCACACCCTCTATCCTGTGATAGACCGGTCGGAATTTGACACGCAGTATCGTTCATTGTGGACTTCGGAAACCGTCCGGACGCCATCGGCTCTGGTGGATATACTCGTTGCGATATGCATGCAGTATACAGATGCCCTCGAGCCGCATACAGCTCCGTCTGAGGATGTGCATATGGGCAACATTGATACAGCTATATCGGGTCGACGGTTTTATACGCGCTGTCAGCTCCTCTTAGCGGACGAGCTCGAAGGGCCATCAATAGCAACTTTGCAATGTCACATCTTCTCAGTCATATACTTATCAAACGCTTCCTTTCAAAATACAGCCCACGGTCAATTGGCGCTGGCAATCCGCACCGGTGTTATTCTGGGACTGCACTGGAAATCGCCCGAAAAGCTTGCAGACGAGGACAAAGAATCCCGCAAGCGGCTGTGGTGGACAGTTTATGCTCTCGAAATGAAGATGGCAATGGACCTTGGCCGCCCACTAGCAGTCAACATATCTCAGGTGACCTGTAGCCTTCCCAAGGCACCACAAAACGGGTCTGTCCCGGAAATGGTGGATTTCACCTTCAACGAACAGTATATCAAACTGTTGTTGGCTGCTCGCTCAGTTTATGTTATATTTCACAACAAGTGCGCGGAAGTCCTTGCTGACAATGATGGACGGGGACTGTATAATGATCTCGAAGCACTGGAAATGGTCGCAGAATCTGTCTCGCTGAGGATGGAAGATCTGAGAACATGGCAGGCTCAAGTACCTGACTTGCTCAAATCCAAGAGGATGAACTGCGGCGAACCATTCTCGACAGACAGATCTGCTTTGGACTTGAAACAACAAACACCAACTGTGCTGATTCGTCAACGTTTGATGCTTGAGCTTCTCTGTCACAACCTGTCAATGAACCTGTATCGCCCCTTTATCTGCTTTTCGAGGGTTGGTACCACTTCGTTCATAGATAGCAACGCAGCGGCTTGTGTCAACCACGCCATTACGATAACAAACATAGTCAACCAGGTGTTGACCGAGTCTGACTGCTTGTCCGGGTTTCACGAGGTATTTCAGTGGCAGTGGAACGCCGCCATCTCGCTCTTTGGTTACATTGCGTCGTATCCAACCTCGGCTTTGAGCACAGCTGCTCAAAGCTCGTTGTCAATGGCAGTGGCGGCCTTTGATATTCTCGGCAAAACCCTGCTTATAGCGTCAAGTGCTGCAAAAGTAGCGCGAGATATTTCAAAGAAGATCGATTCGTTGGTAGCGTTGTCTACTAGTAACACAAGTACGGTAAACCTCGACCCGGTGCCCGAGTTGTTAGTGGACAATTCGTTTCCGCAGGTCCTGGCGTATGAGTCATTTAATAGTCTCGAGTCAATATTTACCGGATTGGGAAATGTCTCTGATATTTGGAATTTTGAGGATCCCGCTGATATCTTCTCCCCGTGGCCGGCATATTCCGCTACTGAGTTTTCAGATTTGAGTGTTACTGAGGGTTTTCTTCCAAATAATTGAACTCAAAAGGGCATGTATTTCTATAATTGACTCAAGAAATCGAGGTTACATATGGGAGTTATCCTGGATTAATGAACCCCGCCTTGATCCATCGTGATAACTGATCGAAATCGTACTGATCCGTTGGCCATGGCAACTGTAGTTGTTAGCCGTGAGCTTGATGTGAGTGTTTAGAGACATACTAAAAGCATCATTGGCTCTCTGGAGCGGAAATGTCTCAATCATACAGTTTATGTCTTTGATTTCCGTGAATTGTATAGCCTCTTCGGCATCAAGCGCGTGGCCAGCCGGCCAATGATGGATGGAAAGACCGTATGTAAGCTGTACCTTTGTTAGCATAACATTCTCGAAGCAATTCCTATAGACAACTCTGTAGCTTACCATTGTTGCAGTGTTGACCACGATATCACCCGGCACTATACCAATCAGTTACGGTTCCAGTCAAAGTCTCAAACAAAACTCACCTGATAATATAAGCAGTTTGCCTAATAGCCCCAGCCCTTTTAACAATGTATCCATCACCTTTGAATCAGGCGCCGTGGTAACGATCAGACTGGCACCACCAAGTTCCTGCAATGCAGCCCCATAGTCACCATTCCATTTGCTTCCGTCGATATATTCGTGCGCCCCCAGTTCTCGAGCAAACTTCTCCTTCTTTCCGTCCCGCGACAGCGCCACCACACGGTATCCGAACTTGGTTGCATATTGGATCGCCAAATGGCCGAGTCCGCCCAGTCCTTGGACTGCAACTGTGGCTCCTGGAGGCACATTCATCCTCCGCATTGCGTTAAACACGCTGGTTCCTGCGCACAAAATCGGTGCGTATTGCGCAGCGTCGACGTGAGTCGGGATTCTCACGGCGGCTTCTTGGCGGATTTTGCAGTACTCAGCGTCTGGTTCATATTATTAGATGACAGTTCAGTATAAGCCAGTGGGATGCAGATTATGGTTGAATACTTACAGCCGCCATCTCTAGTCTCGCCATTCACCGCTCGGTTGTCACACATTTGGAAAAAGCCCTTTTTACAGGCATGGCATGTCCCTGGGTGTTCGGACTATATGTCAGCATTGAGTGGACTTGATACATAACGATAGCGAGGCCATCCATACCGTCGTGCCCTCCATGCCAGGCACCTCCAATCCGATCTCCGATGACCCATCCCTGAACATCATCGCCGATAGCAGCCACATGTCCGATGATTTCATGGCCGGGCACAATGGGGCTTAACCTGTCAGCCCGATTCTCTTTGTGTCCCAACGGGAAAGTCAACTTACAATCCACCGCCCATAATATTGTGCTGCGCCATCTGATCCGAGTAGCAGACTCCACATGCTTGTACTTTGACTAGGATTTCATTTTTTGCTGGTGGTGTCAGAGGGACCGTCTCTAGTGTAAGGGGGCTGCCTGGAGAAGTGAAAACGGCACGGGTGAAAGAAGCAGGAAGAGTCATTTTCGATTTCGGATTATTCTGTTGTATTTTAATTTCTTTTTTTCTTTATATTTTCTGATATTTGTGACAAATTTAATCGCAACAGAGCAGGAGGATGTGCTCCTTAAGTACTTCTTACCTTGGGTATAAAATATGCTATCAAATCTAAGAGGAGTATCGGATATCTGAAAGGAGTATCGGACTTCCGCTTATGGAAACCAATGACATCTATACCCAATCGAGTAAATTTCACGTCGCCACAAGCAGAACCTCTGACAGCTGACAGTCAGATATATTAACAATGCCGACGAATTCTCCTGGCTGTCTCCATAGAGTAAAAGTTTTTCGACCGGAACCTCACATTGGTTCTGAGGGGATTGTCTGCGGAAAACGAGGAGATATTGACCGGTTCCTAAATCGACCCCGCCGGGGTACATGGAAACCCCAGATGAGCTCTCGCATGGCTCCCTGATGTAAAATGCACCTCCTGTTGCTGTCGCTCATCAAGGCCCGTCAACTGACTTCCTATTAGGCACAGTCGCTTATCAATCTCCTCAAGGGTTCATCGGAAGAGATCAATCAAGGACATGATGGATATCAAGTACGAAAACAGACGCACAATGGAGGGCAAATGCAACTGTGGCTCAGTAAGCGTCTCTGTTGCTCCCGAACTGGCGACTGCTGTGTTCCTGTGCTACTGGTATGCGTCTCGCTTCCATATAAGTTTTGCCCTAGACAGAGTGTATACCAAAACTGGGATAACGAACACGCGTTGATGATATATTGGACTAATACTAATAGTGAGAACTGCCGTCGGTCCTCTGGAGGAGGTAAGTACTCCATTTCTTCGTTTTTTAGAGGATTACACTACATAAAAGTCACCACAAGGAAAGCACTAATAATGAGCTCGACAGTTGGATCGACCAACTATGTCGTTCCCAAGTGCGCAGTGACAATTGACGATCCCCAAAAGTCCCTGAAGGTTCACACCGACGGAAACACTTTGAGCGGCCAGCCTGTAATGGTAAGCTCCTGTTTCCCCGTAATACACAAGCGAATATTCTAATCTGATGCCAAACTTTCTATGCAGAGAAACTTTTGCGGAAACTGTGGCAGCCCGGTATTCAGTGTTTCCCCAACTACAGTCGATACACTATTCCTCAAAGCTTCATTGTTCGACTCTATGCCGGCTAACTGCACCCAAATCAAGGAGGTTTTCGACGGACACCGGCCGGCCTGGATGAAGGTCCTGCAGGCTTAGGACGAGTAAGAGCCTCAATGAATGAAAGGGAGTTGCAACCGAATGTTTACTGGGGCAGGAGTTTCGTTCGGTGAAGTGTCCTCGCGAATGGAGGTGGCTGCTGGGCTCAGTAGAATACTCTTTCCGGCATAGTAATGATATCAACGTTGTCGACAACTAGTCATAGTTCCAGCTACTGATAGTGCCTCTGCAGAACTGGAAAATCGAATGTTTGAGCTCTAATCCTCCGCATTTCGTCAACCGTAAAGTTGAGGTGGTGTAATGTGTAGAGCTGGACATATAAGCTGTATGCAATGCGTCATCCCAGCAGGCACATTATCATACTCTCTTTAAGCAAGCTGTGCTAAAACCGTTGGCGTAAGGTGGTACCACATGTAGTGGGGTTGCTCGGCGGCAGCCTCAAATCCATCAACATCACCACGACCCAAACCACCCTAACTTACAGAGTGGCTGGAGAACAGGCTTGAGTGGCCCAAAACAACTCATCATCAACCATGGAAAAACTAGTCAAAGCAGCTATCGAGACGGCTACGGCGCTGAAGAAGACACCAGACTCTGTTGCATGGACAGACGATGTACCATGGCCCCAGCCTTACCATCTCTGGAGTCCAGAGAAGAATGAATGGCAACCAGCAACAGCATCATCCAGCAGCAGCAGCAGCAACAGAACCCGGCAAACGAGCATTTCCAATATAGCCGTATACAGCTGGAACATTGATTTTATGCTACCCTTCCCTACGCCGCGGATGGATGCAGCACTGAAGCACTTGTGCAGCCAAGTCCAAGAAAACAACGAACTACAACCAAACTCCACCACGGCGGTGATAATCAACCTCCAGGAGTGCGTCCCATCAGATCTGATTGCAATCAGCCAGAAGCAATGGATTCGAGAAAACTTCTACATAACCGATCTCGACAGCTCAGACTGGGCGTCTGGGATGTACGGTACCGCGACTCTGGTTGATCGCCGCTTGGAGGTATCCGCGTGTTTCCGGGTGCATTTCTCCAAGACACGAATGGAGCGCGACGCATTATTCGTCGATGTATCTGCTGTTACCGAGTCTGGCACACAAGGACCTATTGTTCGTGTCGCAAACTCGCATCTCGAGTCGCTGGCACTTGACCCGCCGCTGCGACCTGCCCAGATGCAGCTGATTGCGTCGCAGATGCATGCACAAGAGACAACTCGCGTGGCCGGTGCGGTTGTGACGGGTGATTTCAATGCGATTCAGCCGTTTGATTTGACCCTGCACTCTGATAACGGGCTCAAGGATGCATATCTCGAGCTTGGCGGGGCCGAGAACTCGGATGATGGGTATACTTGGGGACAACAAGCGCTGCCGGAACTGCGGAAGTTGTATGGCTGCTCGCGCATGGATAAGGCGTTTTATTGTGGCGAGGGGATCAAGTTGTTGAAGTTTGAGAGGATTGGTGCTGATGTTGAGATTGCAGAGGAGGAACAGGAGCAGAGGGAGCACCTGGTTGGACTCGGCTTCGAGAAGCCCTGGGTTACAGACCACCTAGGGATCAAAGCTGTTTTTGAGCTGGCAAATGACTAGTACTTGATCTCGCCGTTTTACTCAGACTGAAGGTTGACCCTCATAAACAACCACGGGGACTTAGGAGATTGAATCAAAACAGTGATAGCCAGGATATGTGCATGTATTGACTAATATCTACATCGAGCCGTCATTAAACCTCGTGCTCCGACCCCTTGGTACGCTCATAGTACCAGATTGCTCCCTTGCTGTGCGCACATGTGGTGTCCCTCCCGACAGCATCCGCATCGACGGGACGAACCTTCATGTCCTGTGGGCGGCCCTGCGCATTAAAATAGTAGTATACCTCATCCAGCACCGTAAACCCGTTATCCAATGACCCTTTCCCGGCCTTGGTCTCATTGAACGGCGGCCCAGTACATCCCAGGTAGGGGACTGCACCAGACCGTTTCGTTAGTGTCCATTGGATCTGGTCGAGCGTGTACGACGTCTTGTTTGACGGAGTGATGCCCGCCTTCGCGAGCCAGTCGTATGTCGGGTGTCGACGGTAGTAGGCAATGGCAGTCTCGAAGAACTCGACGACGTCCGAGTGCGGGGCGGCTTTTAATCCGTAGCAAGGGGTGTCAAAAGTGGAGAAGCAGGTTCCGTGCTTGGAGAACTCGTGGGCCCAGAGGTCCTTGTTCGGCCCGTTCTGATTGATCCAGTACTTGTTCATCCAGGACAGGAGGTCGAACTTGCCGAACGGATGCAAAAATGTGTCAATTGAGGGCCCCTTGTAGGGAGGAACAGGGATGCCTGTCAGTGTCAGTGATTTTTCTGCAATTCTTTTTGGCACTCCGCTTGCAGTCTCACCATTGGCATCACCGGTTGTGGTATTCGGCGCCGGCGCCGGGTCGTACTGGCGATCAAAATCGCAGTACTGCGTCCATGAGCCATTGCAAAAGTCCGGCCACAGGCCGTGAAGCGTCCAGCTATTGGCAGGTAGCAACTGGCCATCCGACTCGAGGCCCGTGTACGTATTCCAGAGCTGGGCGCTCAGGAACATGCCGCCAAAGGTCTCGGAGCAGCAGGTGTCGACGAGGCCGGGTTGGGCTTCGGCCGAGCATGACCAGACAGGGTCCTCTGTTACCCCAGTCAGCTGCATTGCACTTTATGTGAATTTCACAAGCAATGGGTGCCTACGCAGAACGCAGGAATGGTTCAGCTTGCTCTCGCCATACAGCGAGGCTGAGACGACGCCGCACAGGGCAGCAGACGCAAGAATGGCCTTCATGGTTGTGTCTGAATTGGAATTGTGCAAAGCCCAAAAAGGGTGACTTTTTCGCGCGGCGAGACAGCTTCATCTTATTTTATCTTCGAGCCAAACCGTGCGCCGGCGACCATGTTGCCCCCATGTAACCTCGCTGAGGCTGCGATTGGCTGGCTTGGTCAACAGCGGCCATGGCGGCCGCCGATTGGCAGATAAGCAAGATTGGGGATGAGGTTGCGGCGCTTGACAAGAACGCTAGAATGGGCGTGGAAGAGAATGAGTGCTGCAGGATACGGAAATAAAGAGGTTGAGGTCGAAATAAGGGAGTCGGTCCATCGGCATAATCAGCATGAGCATCGGACACGCGTCAACGTGACCGAGCTACGCCCGAAGAGGAAACCGCGCAGCTGCCCATGTTAGACCCCGCGTCCCCCCGCCTCCCTTCCTTCGTTTGTTGTATGTCAACTGTTTGTATCTTTCCGGATCAGGATAGACAGCTTAGGAGAGTAGGCAGCTCCATCAATGGCGGTGTCAGTGGGAATCATCTCCATCGGAGACATGGGCCTCGGCATGGCCCGGCTGCTCCAGGCCCACGGTTACCGAGTATTGACAGTGGCTACGGGTCGCAGGTACGTTGGGGTGTATATGCTGTTTGTTGTTGCCAATGTTTCTGCGTGCTGAACAGTCTAGCCAAGGCACCATCGACCGTATTAAGAAGGCTGAGATTGTGGCTCTCGCGACTGACCAGGATCTGGTGGTCCAGTCGGATTACATCTTGTCGATTGTGCCGCCGCGAGACGCTTTGGCGACGGCACGGCGCGTTCAAGAGGCCCTTCAGCTGGCAGACACGCTGCCCCGACGCGCAGAGCGAGAGGGAGCAACACCAAAGCCATACTTTTTCGATCTCAATGCTATCTCCCCGCGCTCTGCCCGGGAAATCGCTGGGCTGTTCTCCTACCCTTCTGGAGACGCGGGCACAAAATCGGATGTGGTGGACAACCATGCCCTTGCCCACTTTCTTGACGGAGGGATTATCGGCGGCCCGCCCTCCTTCGACACGGCCCGCCAAACGTGGAAGCGGCCAAGTGTCGTGATGTCCGGCTCGGTCGAGCTGCCCGACACATTCGAGGCGCTGGCCGCCACGCTCAATGTGAAAATGGTAGGGCCCAAGGTCGGCTCGGCCTCGGTACTCAAGCTTTCATTTGCCTCGTTGACCAAGGGTCTGACTGCGCTGACGATTCTGTCGTTTTCGACTGCGGAAGCAGGCGGTGTGTTGCCGCAGCTGTTGGAGCACCTGCAAGAGTTCTCACCCGGGACAGGCAGCTTGAGTACCGGAGGCATCACGGGCATGGCGCCCAAGGCATACCGCTGGGTCGAGGAGATGCGGGCGATTGGCGAGACTTTCGACAGTGAAGGCCATTGGGACGGGACTGGCAGTAGTGTCTATGATGCGTTTGCAGAAGTGTATCGGCGGGTGGCTGAGGACACGGTGCTCGGGCAGGAGAAGGTCGGCCAGCGTCAGCGAGGGACGACTGCAGAAGACGTGGCCGAGATTGTGGCAGCAGCTAATCTCAAGCGATCCGCTTAGACAATCACGGGGTTGGTCGGTAGAGGGAACCCCGTCCTGATACACCACTCCGTGATCAGTTCGGTATAGAGTCACGTGGGCACCACGACACCAAGAACCAGGCTTACCTCAGCGACCAGCCAAGGAACGAAGACCAAAACAAGCTTATCCAAACGTGC
The DNA here is from genome assembly GCA_001657655.1 of Talaromyces piceae. Taxonomy (NCBI): domain Eukaryota; kingdom Fungi; phylum Ascomycota; class Eurotiomycetes; order Eurotiales; family Trichocomaceae; genus Talaromyces; species Talaromyces piceae. Next base: position 1,933,346 of record JNNX01000004.1, on the reverse strand, counting down.
CCAAGTTACATCGGCGAGAAGTTGGTTCGGAAGGAACGCGCATTGGGTGCCTTCAAGCGCCAGTCAGACTCGATTGGACTGAGTGGACCGCGTCGCATCAGCTGAGACTTAGCCTCTTGCTGCAGATACTCTGAATATATGCGATGGTGTGACAGCATACCACCAGAGTATATATAAGCTATAATTATGCTATATGCCATGTATATCCCGCATACTAGGTCTGCGAGGACAGCGGAACGTTTCCCGGGCTAATAGTATTGTTCATATTGTTGGGCTTTCTACTATCGCTATGTGCTTGTTTGAGGCACTTGCCCTTTGGCCACATGAAGAAGATAAAAACGACATGAAGGGGCAAAAAAATAGGAAAAAGTTACGAAGAACCAACCCCTCTCGCATGGCTGTCGGCTTGGTACTTGGTGACGGTTGAGGTGCTCGCTCGATTGGCACGAAATCACGACATTTCCCCATCGCATTCGGCCATCGCCCTAAAACACTAGGCAGGTTAAGATCAGCCAGTTGGCGCGCCGCTGGGCCCGCCCCGGCGCCAGGATCATCGTATCGCCGGGGCGGGATGCCGCGCTGGCCGCTGAGCGACGCTGCAAGTTCCTCCTGTAGCCGCTGCCATGATGGATTGATCGCTATGTTGATTGCTGGCACGCGGGCTGGCCGGACGCCCCGGCAAATTGAATAATACGGAAAGAAAAAGCAAAGAACAAGGAACTAGGACAGAACCAAAAAGAGCCGGGGGTGCATCTGTTCCAATTGTTTCTCTCTTGTCCCTTTCCAAGAAAAGCGCCATGGCGGATGACCTCCGCCAATTGTCCTCCCAACCATTACGGGCTCAGGTTCAGGTTCAGACTCAACTCCCGCCATCATCCGCTCAGCAACAACAAAATCAGCAGCAGCAGCAGCAGCAGCAACAACTACAGCAGAAGCAGCAGCAGCAGCAATTGCAGCAAACCCAGCAACAACAGCAGCAGCAAGCCGCTCTCAGTTCGGCCCGTCTGCAACATTTTAACTATCTGGCGCCATCTACGCAGGTGTCCTCGGTGCAGGCCTCCATCCCGGTGCCAGCACCGCAGCAGCAGCAGCAGCAGCAGCAGCACTATCTGGGCTTGTCTGCTCCTGAGCGCCGTCACTACTCATTCGACACTGACCGCGACTCTCGTCGGTTCTCCATCAGCACGACGCTGAATATGGACTACGATCAGACTGAAGGCCTGGGCGGCTTGTCTGTGAGCTCGTACGAGAGTATTGACGACGACCGCAGTGAGCCCGCCATTCGTGGCTACTTTGGCAGTAAGTTTTATCTTCACTTCTTAGTCTTGTTTTGTCCGCTCCGTACCCTTTCCCCCGCGCCTGTGCATTCGCTTTGATGCATCCATGGTAATTCAGCTCTCCTGTGTCCTGGACTTGGTCCGGGCATTACCATTATTATTTGTGCGCTGGCCTCGGCTGCTGCTTCTCGTACGCTGTCGCAAATGGCTCGTGCCGTGTAACTGTGTGGTGCGACCCGGGATGACTAGCTATCTGTTCATGACTCTATTATCCAACAAATGATGCAATTCATGCAATACATACTTGAGCCCCAGCCCGCCCGATGCAAAGCTACGCTATCCGCGAGCACGCCATCGCACGCCCGGATTGCCTATGCCGGCGGTGCTTGGATGCGTCGATCCTCCGGAGTGAGCTTATTCTGATCACTCGCGTGCCTTTTTGTCTTTTGAGATATTCTATTGTTTCTTTTTGTTTCTTTCTGTTCCCCTTTCCGTTTATATACATCTATCTCTATCCGTTCAACCACTCGTGTGGTTCGCGTCCGTCCCATGTCTAACCGATATCCAGACGACAAGCACATCAACTATCCGATGCCCGAGCAGGTGCTGCCGTATTCGGCCTCGCCCTTGTACCCGTCAATCCCTTATCAGATTGATGAGCTCGGCCATGCGCCGGGCAACTACACCCCATCGGACGTGTCGTCGTCCATCTCGCCGCCCAACGGGCAGATCGGCAACAGCAAGTACAGCACTGTGCCCTCTGGAGACCGGCTAGCGTCGGCGCTGGGCATCGAGGAACAGTCCCGGTTGACCGCCGAAGAGGACAAACGGCGGCGCAATACCGCAGCGAGCGCGCGCTTCCGCGTCAAGAAGAAGCAGCGCGAACAAGCCTTGGAGCGCACCGTCCGCGAAGCCACCGAGATGAACGCGACACTCGAGGCCCGCGTCGCCCAACTCGAGATGGAGAACCGCTGGCTGAAGAACCTGTTGACCGAGAAGAACGAGAACCTCACCACCCGCATGGCGCCGCCGCCGCCGCCGCCGGAGAACAGCACACCCCTGACATCGGCGAGCAACCAGACGGATCCGCAAGCCACGGGCAATCAGAAACCCATTCAGCCCAAACGGACGGTCGGCGTGGGCACTGAAAATTGACATGCTCTTTTTTTTTTTTTTTTTCTTTTTTTTGTTCAATCTTCTTTCATCTCATTTCCTTCTGCTCTCTCACAATATCTATCGATTTCGCTGCTACACCGGCGACTCAGGCTCGGTCAGGGGAGTTACGGTTTTATTAGTGTTGATTACCATCATCAGTTGTTGAGTCCTTTTTTCTGTTTTTCGGATTGCTTAGGGGATCTATGTACGACGACATGAAAGTGCGAAGCGACACCGCAGTGTCGCGACTGATTCGTTTTCTCTTTCTCTCTCTCTCTCTCTCTCTCTCTCTCTCTCTCTCTCTCTCTCTCTCTCTCTCTCTCTGTAGACTTGATATCGCTGTGGGGCTGTAGTTGTAGTAGCAGTAGTAGTCGTTGTGGTTGTAGGTTCGTCGTGTGGTCAACAGACTAGTAGACCGCTAGCTAGATGGTCAGGCTGCCCTATCATAGCGGAGACAATTGGCATCTCTCATGGTCTATCCGCTAACACAACCTGCATGGCCATGAACAATGACATACAACAAAGTCGACAGATTTGATTGTTACAAAACTACAATGTGTGGAGAGGTGCGCAGTCTCAAAAGAGTTGGAACCAAGAAAACAGGAGACTTGGAAAATAGTATATACCAACGTTTCTTGATTTGCTAACATTAATCCACTACCAGAAGAACTATTAATGTATTAGAATAAAGACAAGACTGTTCCCGTTCCCACTCGCAGAACAGAAACAGGACAAACATAGCAGACGAAAAGCGACTACAAGGTATAAACATTAGTCGTGATCGGAGAATGCAGCGAACCCCCTCAAACCGGAAACTTTTGGACCCGATCAAGCCGCGACCGGCTCGCGCTCCTCGGTGCGCCCGCGATGCTCGCCATTGGCGCCGCCGTGCGTGACACTGCCTCCATCGTCCTCGGCCACGCCGTCGTCGCTGACGTCCTCGGCGTGGTAGTCGGCGTGCTGGTCGGCGGGCACCCACGAGTCGCGGTCCTTTAACGAGTCCTGGCCGGCGAGGTCCTCCTCGGCGCCGCGCTTGATGTTGTTGGCGCGTCGCTGGGACAGGGTGCGCGATCGGGTCGACAGGTTCGACCGCACCGCCGCGTTCGACGTCACCCAGTTGGTCAGCGCGTCTTCGCAGTCTTGGATGATCGCCTTGCTCGCTTCGTACCCATCATAGGCCTGGCGGGTCTCGCCAGGAGTGACCGGGGTGTCGTCGACGAGCTCCAGCAGGTGCTTTCCGTATCCGGCAATAATGGCGATCTTCTCGCAGTGCTCGCGAAGGGCGTCGAATTGGTAGCTAAAGGCCGCCTTCAGTTTCTCCCGCGTGATGTTGGACAGCTGCGCCTCAGCCACCAGTGACTCGGCCTCGGCTCGAACCAGCTCCTGCTCGAGCACGACGATGCGGGGCGAGTTGGGGTCCTTGTACTTGAGTTTGGCAATCTCGTCGGTGATTTTTTGCTTTCCTATGCACCAGTTCAGACAGTGGATCGGCAAACGAGGACAATGCAACAGAGCGATGATTATACTTACGGTCCCGGCTCGGCTGCACAGAGGCCTCGATGTTGCGGATGCTCTTGATCGTGAGACGGTACTGGTCGTAGCGGTCGACAAACTGGTCCTCCAATTCACCAATCTCGTAGATCAGCACACCGAGCTTGTCCGTGACATCCGACACGTCGTCGTCGCAAGCCTCGCCCCAGATCGACAATTGTTGCTAAGTTTAAAACATTCGTCAGCTGTGTGCCGCCAAGCCAACAGCAGGCAAGCACCAAACATACCGCAACCTCCATGCGTTCGCGGCCGACGAGCTCCATGCTCCGCATCACGTTCTTCTCCATCTTGACAAGCTGCGACAGCTTCTTGGCCAGGTCCGGCCCAAAGGCGCCGGCCGTGTTCTTGCGAAAGGCATGGCCTATACGTCCCATCTCGGTCAGTAAGTTCGTCTTGCAAGAAGATTCTCGGCCGCGCCTGCTGCGTCCTGTTCCGGGTCGTCCGAGCCTCGCAGAGTCCTCCACGCGCGACATTTGACCGTGGCCGATCCAACCGGAGGATATCCCGCGGCGTGAATGTGCAGGACGAGAATACAACAAAAGACGCAAATCAACGTTACGGCTGGAGCTTACCAAAGTTGCTTTTGCCGAAGAAGCGTCCGGACTTGGTGCTGGACGCCGGCGGCGGCGGGTTCTCGAGCTGCGAGGCAGTCGGAGCGCGAGATGCGCGCATAGAGTAGGTGCGATGCATGGCCGTCGGTGCACAATTACCTGCTGCAGACAGAGACGGGAAGAGCGCTCTGGGAGAGAACAAGCTTTTTTTTCTTTGGGTTTATATCGGTGGAAAGCGAGGAGTGACGTGAAGGTGATCGCAGGCGGGGGTCGACGGAAACCGAAAAGGGGACTTGTGAGTGGTGTTGGAAGATGGGCTGGTGAAACGTCGCGCGGGACAGGGTCGGTACACCAGACGTTCGTTTCAAGTCAGAGGAGTTCCAGAGCAGCACAGATATACACAGTCGATATAGAAAGGGAAAGGGAGAAGATGAAGACCGGCCCAGGATCGATGATGCTATAAAGAGGAACACACAGCTACCAGCGATCGGCGCGCACCGATCGTTCGACCGCCCAAGAGTGGGTGACGTCGTTGTCGCAAGCGGCTGGCAGATGCCCGAATCAGGCAGCCCCCACTGCGCCGCGGCCGATGACTGGCCGAAGCTGCTCTCCCCAGCCTTGGCGCCCCCTTTTGGCCTAGTGCCGGCTTCTGCTAGCTCTGAGCTCTCTCCGGCTTTTCCTTGTTCTTTTGGTCCAGATTGACTGTGCAGTATCGCACATCCTGTACCCGGTACAGAATAGACACCCGTCTGGAGCACATCCATCGATCATCCGGGAGATCTCGCCAATGCAGGAACGGCCGTCGAAAACCTGCTCTCCGTCTGTTTCTCGTTCTCTGTTGTAAGCCCACATAACAGACTTCCCCGAGCTCCATGACTGCCGCACGCAGCACAGTACTCGGGCCCATCTTGCAACGGAACTGCGTAAGAATAGTGTAGTCTTCCCACAGCAATTAGCGTCGACGACGTCATCACTGCAGCAACCAACAGGCACGACGTCATTTACCTCTTCCTTTTGCTGTGGCCGTCGGTAACTCTGGGCTTCGGCACGTTCTACGGTCCTTGTCTACCCGGCAATCCCGATCTGGAGAGCCTTTTCTGGGTGTCTGCACCGCCTCGCGCATCACTACGACTAATCAGTACATGGAGCTTCTTGTTTGTCCGTATTGGGAGTGGCTTGTTGCCGATTCTACTAGAGGTCCCCGTTGCTTTACGGGACTCGGGGCTAGTGTGGGCGAGGCTATTGCCTGTTCTGGACTAAAACTTTCCTGATGCAGCTGTTGTGGGTAAGGACGGCGAGCTGCGCTGGTGATCATTGGTCAATGGCTTAGGCTGGGTCTGCCATGTTTACCCGATTTGGATACTACCACGATAGAGTCGATGTCCTGCCTGCAGGTACGCGGGTGGCTTGATGATATTGCACACACATGTATATATATCGTTGCATGTATGGAGTATATAAAGACCATTAATACAAGCAGTTGCAGGTATGGCTGGTGATTTATCCACCACGGTCTGTATTTTGTAACATGTCTCTCCGGGACAAGTACAGAGTACCCAGCCATAGCGTATAGACTTTATTGCTTGTTGGGGGGGGGGTTGCAGCACTCGGATGTGCACATGGGTATCAGTATATAACGTCCATGTCAGGCCGTCCTCTCTTTCCTGCGTTTCCGTTTCTCCCTGGTGGCTGCCTGTGTGTGCTCGGGCTCATCCTCTGTCCTTGCGTCATGTTCGGATTGTTCCAACGCTTCTCCCGACGCTCGTTTGCGGCTCTGCGCTTCGGCACGCAGGCGCCCTAATGCCTTGTCCATGCGGCTTTTACCCTGGGCGCGCACTCGCGGCGCAAATGCTCCAGCACCGAGACTGCCACTGACAAAGCGCGTGATGTTCGCCTGGGTGCCTTCCTGCTCGCGCTTGTTCATGTCGCGGATCACCGGCACCAGGACTTCGTCCGTCCGGTCCTGCGACCAGCCGATGGTCGCCATCAGGAAACTGCGTAGTCCATTCAGGTCGGGAACGCCCCATTGAAACTCGGATGTGTCGCTGTCAACCTGCGGGTTCAGGTACGCTTCGTCGATGCGGGGGTCTGGGAACGACGGCGGCAAGAACAGCTTGGAAGCCATCTTCCTGAACTTCTTGCGGAACGCCTGGTGAGGATCGTTGGCAATCTCAGTGCCCATCTGCACCTGCGCCCACCAGTCTCGGAACTCTTCAAGCCCGCTGAACTCAGTAATGATCTCTAGGGCCGTCACCGGGCCGACGCCAGGGATCCCCTCGGTGTAATCGCTCCCAAGCAGATGCGCAAACCGGATGAGCTTGGTCCGATCCAAAGCGTACTCTTTCTCGAGATCGCTGGCTAGGAAACATTCCACGTATTTGCTCTGATTAAACATATTCTTGTAAATCCGGGTGCCTCCAAACAGAAACGTGTCGCTGTCATCAGTGACGATCCCGTCAACCAGACCCAGAGACACTAGTTGCGCGCATTGAGCCTCGGCTTCCATGGGTGCGGTGATGTACGGCAATCCAAAAAGTCGCAGCAGTTGCTGGCACTCAGCTACCATGATATGGGATACTTCGTCCGCATCGCGCCGGTCTTTCTTTTGCTGATTCCGCAGCTGTTTTAGTTCTCGCTCAAAGTCGCGCGCATTCTCATCCTGAGTTTTGTGGTTGAGAGTCGACGCAAATCGAGCATGTTCCTCTGCCTCAGCCGCTAGCTGTACCATGAGGTCTTCGTCTTCTGGATCCGAGTATGGAACCTCGTTGTCCGCTTCCTGTTCTGCGAAAAGAGCGGCATCAGACATGTCCAACGGGGCTTCCTCTTGCGGAGGCGGGGCGGTTGCGGGAAACTCGACGTCTTCAAATTCAGGAGACGGCGATTTGCTTGCCTCGACTGCGGATCCTATATGCTGGCCACCGGCTACTTCTATCTTCCCAGATGCGGCTTCGTCGTCTGTGGGTTCCCAATCAGAAACTTCCCTCTCTTCATCAGTCTCTGCTTCGCGCACTTCTCCGACAGCGGATTCGCCAGACACATTGTTCAAGTTTTTAACAGGGGATGCCACTGGTGGTTCCATACGAATGGTTTCCGCCACGTCATCCATGGATATCTGCGGCCTTTCTGCCTGGTGTGTCTCCTGCATTTCATCCCCCGAGTCAAGATCTACTACCTTGTTAGATTCCGGTGCTTCATCCACGTCAATCACCTCTGGTGATTCTCTTTTCTTCAAGATACTATAATCATAAATGATCCCATCATCGTGTCGAGGCTCAATAGGCTCTTCTTCCGTGTGATCCTTAATGAAATCGGTTTTGTGACCGTCATCCCTGGTAAACCAAGGTGGAAGAGCGGCTGCTTTCTTTTTCGTCTTGCTTTGAACACTCTCACTCTGTTTTTCGAAGCCACCGGCATCGGCTTCTGGAAGAGCTCGGGGCAGCTCCTCCTTCGCTCTTTTGTTGAGCTTCAAGGTCTCAAACGGCAACGGGCCGCTGAATTTGAACTCTGGAGCGACTTTCGGCGCCGGCGCTTTCGGTTTCGGTCCCGGTTGATTTTTCTTAGACTGTGCTAGCGCCGCAGTGAAGTCCATATCATCATCGCTTTCGATATCTAACATTGTGTGATGTACAGGTGCGCCCGATGGCTGGATAGAGTCACCTCCCGGGACTACATTGTCCGGCTCAAGTCTGGATGTCTCAAGGGATAACGCTATGGCCCGACTGAGATCTTCATTCTCATCGTCGCTGAAAAGATCGATATCCTGGTTCACAGCACTGGTCTCATCCGGGACGAACAGCGCATCATTATCCTCGTTTCCATCTGTTCCATCAGCAATACCGAAAGTGGCCCGCCTAGCTGCGTACCCCGCCTCGCTTTGCTCCATTATTCCTGCAGCCTGCTGTCCAGTTGGTCCGCGAAAGGCATCCCTCTCCGGGATTGAAAGTTTTGGTAACCGGTTGAGGCCCTCGACCGGGACATCCTCAAATGCATCGTCGTCATCTTCATCATCTGGCACCGGCAAAACATCTGGCTCGCCGTATTTGTCGACATCTATAGGCCGATCTTCAGCCGTCCCTTCTTTGTTTCCAACCACACCCAAGGCCCAGCCCCCCTCCACATCAGGGTTCTTCACAAGCACGTACTCCTTGCCTCGCTCGCCTGCAATCCGGTGTCCGCCGCTGAAGTCAAGAGCCGCGTCTTGACCGTTCATACCGTTGATGTTCATCAATCGCTGGGTGAGATCATTACGTTCCTTGACCCTCTCAATCTGAAACTTTGAAAAGGCCATTCGGTCAGGAAACATCGAGTCGAGTTGTTCTTTGGAGTAGCCCATTCGCAGGCGGCTACGAATCCGGGCTGCATTAAGGATATTGTAGCGATCGCTCGCCGGGAGACTCATGAAAAATGGACCGTCGAAGTCAATCTTTGAGAAATCATAGAGATTAATGTCTTCACCATTGTGGAACTGTCTAGCGTATTCTTCTAACTCTTCTTGCGACATGATGCGCGGGTCGTCTGGACCGCCCATCTGCTCAAGCGACACATCCAAATCGGGGAGATGATATGTATCCTGTTTCCGAAATTTCCGATGTCGCTGCCTTTCTGCCGGCGTCATCAATGCCTCCTCGGCGTATTCGAGTTTCTCTGGGAGACTTGCTTGTCCTTCGGCAGTGGTAGGCGTCCCATATTTGCGTTTTGCGGCCTCCTCCTCCGCCTGTCGTTGGATCTGAATGGCGAGCAACTTGCCCGCCGTCCTAACAGCATCTTCTCGTCTACCCTCTCGTCTCTTCTTCCGTGCCGCGATGGTGTGGCGTTTCAAATCTGGGGCACCACCATCAAAGACGAACACGGGCTTAATCCCGAAAAAAAGAAGCTTGCAGATGCGACGAAAGAATCCCACCACGTGCGCATTCCGTAAGGCATTGCCTTCTTTGTCGCGCACGGCCTTGAGAAACTGGTATATCCAAATGGACGCGTCAACGGCCAGTCGCTTCCGATTCAGCGTCTCAAGTTTGATGGGCCGCGCACAGGGCTGAACGACGGTCCAGAGTCCGGTAACACCCATGGCTGGGATTAATACCCAGAAACAATAGTATATCAAGAGACCATATCAGCGTGAAGAAAGAGACCTAAACGGGACGAGCGGCGCGTTTGGCGATTTGCAGAGGGCTTGGTCTTCTCTTGTCCGCCGCGAAGATGACGCATTTTCTAGGCACGTAGTCATGTGACCCCATATTGCCCGATCGAGAAGGCGGGGATCCGAACGACGAATGGACGCGGGGCTTGGCAGTACAGAACAAAATTGTCAAGACAGAAAACAAGAAGCGAAGACAACAATTGTTTCGGGTTGCTAGTTTAAAATCGATCCAAAGGGGTTCTGGAAATGAGCTGAGACAGCTGCGTCGTCTACGTTGATGTCGCTTTCTCTAGAGGTACGACAATCGTAGCAAACTTACTGAAAGTTCCCTTCACTAAATCTCGGTTCGGTGGTAGTATTTGGATGGCTGTGTCCCAGTCACTGGCTTGAAAGCTGTCCAATATGGCTCTTCCTCTCTTCTTCTTCAGGGACAAGGACCGTTCGCATCTGTCATTGATACCCGGAACGGACAGCTGCTGTATAGGCTTAGAGTGTTCCGTAGGAACAATATCCACGGGTTTATGGTTGATGAGTCACGACGGCATGAGCATGGCAAAATCGACATTTTGGCGTGGGGTGGCCAGTCGCTACGATATCTAAGTATAGTCAGCCATGATGGACAGGTTTCTCTCGTGCATGAGACAGCTGAATATGTAGCTCCCGACTGGATATACGATATTTCTGTCTCTCATGCAGCAGATGTGTCTAGTGTTGCTTACGCGATAACTGGCCATAATTCCCTGCTCAGCATACATCTGCTCAGCGCCCCTGACTCGAGATACTCAAGATACTCGAGAAGTATACGGCTAAAAAGAGTGGCAGCGGGTGTCAAATCGACACTCTACTCAGCCAATGTGCTAGCTCTATCACCCTCACATATCCTGATAGCTGCTGGAACTGTTTTCGGGGAAATCATCGTATGGTCTTGTTTCCGAAATCATGGAGGGGATGATGGCAGCATGAGCAGCAATTCTTCCTCCATCCACCATTTTTTTACCGGACATGATGGCTCGGTTTTTGGCGTTAGCATTTCCGGTGAGATCGCGCCAACTCCTGGGAAAGACCGGCCGACGAGACTGCTCGCGAGCTGCAGCGATGATCGAACTGTCCGCGTATGGGATATCTCGGATTGTTTTGACATCACCTCGACTGACTCTCCGGCGTATCTGACTGACGGATTCGACCTTCGCAGTACGGGTTTCGGGAGCACCGCACCTGTCAACATTGCTGATGGCTCTGAAACTGCTATCGCCAAGGAATGGGGCCATATGTCTCGTATATGGGGCGTTTATTTTCTCCCTGTCAGGCAAGAAAGCCCGGCAGCTATCAATCTGATATCGAGAGGCGAGGACGCAACCTGTCAGCTGTGGAAACTAGATCTAAGGACGCCATCTAAGAAGGAAACGCAATACGACCTTAGAAACTTACTGGTACTTAATCAGCACGTTGGGAAACATATATGGTCTTTGTCCATGACTGAACGAGAACATGGCGGAGTCGTTATTTACACAGGCGGTGGCGACGGAGGTATCACTGTGTTTGAGCTGGATTACTATAGGAATGTTGTTTCTGACAGCACAACGCTGCTCGACCACTCACCATATAACTCAAGGACGATAGTCCAGTTTGCGCATTCTCTCACGGATAACGGCAACTTGCCGAAGCTGTTTGCTTTTGTTTCGAAAGATAGTCTTATCACAGTCTCGGATTCTGGTGCGGTGCAGGTAGGAACCATGGACACCACTCTACCCCCCAGAGCCTCCTACTCGGGGGCGCAATTGAGACCAGATGTCAAGTGGCAGAATATCGCTTTTGAGGAGGATCTACGCGACGTTGCTTCGGTTGCGGCTCTTCCCCGGCGTGAGTTTGCACTGATTGGGAGTAATTCAAGGGCTATACGTCTCTATGACCATCAGAACAGGACACTGAGCGATCTGACGAGTGTGCCGTCGCGGCCAGCGAGGATCCTAATTGTTTCTGATAAGACTGGCCCTGCTGATACTTTGCGGCCTCTACGGAGGGTCTGTTTCGTCGTGTGTTATATGAAGGCCGAGTACGTGGATCTTTTCAACATTGAGTTCGGAGACCCTGGACGCGAGAATCATACGAATCGAGTGAGGCTGTTATTGCCTCCTTTATTCGGGGTAACCGTTGCCACCACTTTCTGTCATGACAAGTACCTGGCTCTGGGAGGTAAAGGGGGAGCTCTTGTGATATACAAGCTAGATTTTCAGTCAGATACCCTCGGATACCTGTTTAGCGATTATCGACCCAAGACCAAAAATATCCTCAGATGCATACTACCAATCGATGACCCGGAAGACATATCCACAGGCTACATCTTATCAGGTGGCCAAAACGGGATCTTTTCCGTACACCGACTTCAACAAAAGCCAAACGAAGCCGAAACCATCCAACTCATACACCAATCTTACACCCCCTTCCCGCACATCGAAGCAGCTTATTTCGACGCACAAACGGGCCATCTGATGCTCCTGGGTGGCAAGGGAGTAACATTCTATGTCTGGAACGAAACAACACAGACACAAGTGATGGCGCTCGACTGTGGCGGTGCCCGCCGCATCCTGGATTTCATGCCGAACCCAGATGTGTATGCGTCGGGGATATTTGCATGGAATCAGCAGCGCGCGCTGCATGTGCTCGTTGCTGCGGATCCGGTGCCGCTTTTCCGGCCGCTGCGTATCGGTAGCCATGGCCGCGAGCTCAAAAGTTTGGCGGTTGGATACACACGAGACTCAGCCGCCGGCGGCTCATCACGAAGGATGCCATACATTGCCAGTGTGGGCGAAGACACTGCTATCCGTATCTCGACACCCACACACGCTTGTCAGCCCCAAGGAGATGACAGTCTAGCAAGCAAGTGGGGAGCTCTGCGCTGTCAGCGAGTAATGACACACCACATCACCGGCCTCCAGCAAGTCAAATGGTCCGCCGACGGGCAATTCTTGTTTTCGAGTGGCGGTCGCGAGGAGTTCTTCATTTGGCGAATTCGAACAGCCCCCCAACTCGGTCTTGCGGCGCTCAGAGAAGCAGTCTGTCCGAGGGAGAGTTTTGATCTGGAGTTGAGGGTCATGAGTTTTGATGTTTTTCGGCTGGAGCCGACGACGGCGGATGAGGGGGCGGATGTGTGCGAGGAGAGGTTTCTGATTGCACTTGTTTATTCGAATTCTACTGTTAGAGTAAGATACGCTTTCTGTTTCTCTTTCCGGTTTCTTGCCTTGTTTGGGATGGATTGTGCTGACTTCGTTTGACTGGGTATAGGTATATCTCTATACCAGTTCTTCTGGCTCGGGAACTTTCGACCTGCTGTTACGCGGGACATACTCGAGCAACTGTCTGACAGAGGTGCATTTTATCGAGGTCGGCTCGACGAGGTTTCTACTAACTGGAGCTACTGACGGATACGTTGCCTTTTGGCCGCTGCCAGAATTCGCCATGCTAACCTCGCGCGCCCGTGATACGTTGGCAGTGCCAGAGGCTGTCAAATGGTCGATTCACCATTCCATACACGCTAGTAGCATCAAAAGTCTCGAAACTATACGGCTGTCTGCGACGTGTCAACTAGTCGTTGGTGGCGGGGATGATAATGCCCTGTCAGTAACGACTTTCCGGTTGCCCACCACTACGAGTACCACCACTACAGAGCCCGTTATCACCACAATAGCCGTCCCGAATGCACATGCGTCGGCTATCACGGCTTTGAAAATACTGGATTGTTGCCACTCGTCGCCAACAGGTAGTCGTGACGAGCAAGACTCTGTCACGGTTGATATTGCGTCGTCCGGGAACGACCAACGCGTCAAACTGTGGCGTGTCACAATTGACAGCACCAAGACTGTAAGCCAGACCATCAATATTGCGCTGCTTGTTAATCGATATTGCGCCGTTGCGGATATTGCAGCTATGGAGGTTATGGAGATGCCCGGTGCTGATGGTACAATGGATCGGGTGCTGGTTGTGGCTGGTGTTGGGATGGAACTGTTGCGGTTGTTGCCGGGGGTATAGCCAGAATACAAACTGTGGCTATGGCAAAGCATCGAAGCGGCATGCTTCTCTGAAGCATCATGGAGTTCTTTGTCGAATGTGAAAATCAAAAGTATAGGACAAAGCTGCCTTCGCAATCCTAGCTTATCCAAGCTAAAACCATCTTCCTGCCCTCTTGTACAACCCTCGTCCATCTGGCCGCAGACTGTACCAAACAGCGTCCACGAGAACAATTCCCAAGTTGTATCACCACTCAAGGACAGACAGAGGCAGTTGGAGCCAGATCAAAGCCGGCGAAAAATTAGATACATTGCACGTAATGATGTTTGGCTCTCTGATGTTAATCTTGCCAGGACGACCCTGAGCCGTGCTACTCTTTTGGAAGCAAGCGTAGGGTTAGGGCGCAGCAGGTCACAGGGGCTGCAGCCCATAATGAAGCTTCAGTCGGCATGTGCTCTCCACGGCAGGAGCCACCCTGCGAGCCTACAACAGAGCAGGAAGGAGCGAGCCGGCCGGTGCCTGACAGTTCCACGGCGACCAGGCTCAGCCATAGGGCATACGGTGGGACGGGAAACTTTGACAGTAAGCAGAGCAGTTGCTTAAATTGCCATAAAGGGACATGGACCATAAACTTGATTAGGGTTATGCACGTTTACGTATATACCGTGTATTAATTACTAGTCAACCCAGCTGTGAAGAGGCTTGAAGTGGCCCTTTTCTATAAATAGTTAGTTTGCTTGATCTCATTAGAATGAGGTCCCTCTCTCTTTCTTTTTTGTTCCTTTTTTTATTATATTATTATTATTATTATTATTTTTTTTTTTTTTTTCAGCGCAAATGTGAGCTATGCCAAAGCCATTGTATTGATCATTACGGTGACTTTGATCTGCATGTTTCGTAATTGTGATCTGATCGATGATCGACCTTGATATTGCAATACTTGTTGTTCTCTATGGAAATCATTTACTCTGTATATAATTCGAGATATAGTGTCACCTAGTATATTTGCCACTCTCTTGGAAAAAACAATTTCCCAGATCTACATGTCATGTAATGTCATTGTAGCAGCTCTGTTCATCTCATAACACAACATACTTGGCATTGCCAATTTTCTAGATGAATTCCCATGTCGTTAGCCCATTCTGTGCGACGGCAATGACGTCGCGGCCGTCGCGAAGGGGCCGTTGCCAGGGCTTGGCACAACACCCTACGTGGTCAGGCCTTCGTATTTCTGACTTTACCCTGGACTGTTGAACGCAAGGCTTGTGGAAGAAGAATGCTTGATCAAAATGTGGTTGCCTGCCACATTTGGCCATTCTGCGCAGCACTGCACAGCACCCAAACCTTCTAGAGCATGGAAGCCCACACAGCCACGGCGAAAAATAGAAACGCAGGCCCGGAAAAGCTGCGTGTGCCGCCCGCTTATCGCGTTTCCCCTGCCCCACCACCCCGGCTCAGCCACGCGGCTGGGCAAATGAAATGGCCTTCTGCAGTGGGGCGGACCCGCCCTTGCGTTGTTTGGCAGATGGAAGGAGCGACGCTGTCTGATATTTAAATTGCCCTTGCTCGTCCTGCTTCTTCCTGTTGTCTTCTAGTCAATCCATCTCATGCGCATCCTCCTCCTCATCGTCACTCGTTTCATATCGTGGCACCCATTCGCATCCATCGCCAAAGTCATCTTCTCAGACAAAAGTACAGCGATATTTCAACATGGGCAAGGCCGGTCGCATTGCCTGCATATTCACCCCATACGTCGTCACGATCGGCGCGTTGGTGGCTCTCGTGTTTGTCGGGCTGGGAAGCACCAATTCAGACTCGGGCACATTAAACAATCTCTATTTCTTCAGAGTAGGTTCGAAGATTTCCTGCAGTCTTTTCCACCGCACTAACAAATTATAGGCCGATTTGAGCGATTTGACGACAGCGGGCGGCTCTTCGCTGATTGATACGCTTTCGGGTGAACTCGGCGACCTGAGCAACCTCGGCAGCGATTCCTTCGAAGCTGCATTGGCGGCCGCGAAACAGAACAATGATATCCGCGACTTTTACGACATCGGATTGATGGGATACTGTACTGGCAACAAGACTAGCAGCGGCCACTTCGAGGTGGACTATTGCTCCAAGCCCAAGGCGCAATTCTTTTTCGACCCGGTCAAAGTGTGGAACCTCAACTCGACCACTAGCGATCCGGAAGACCTCCTGCCCAGCAACCTGAAGAAAGCGATCAATACCTACAAAACGGTGTCCAAGTGGATGTACATTGCCTATCTAGTGGCTTTCATCGCGACCGCTGTTGAGCTCCTCGTCGGGCTGACAGCGATCTTCAGCCGGCTGGGCAGCTTGGTGACCAGCATCGTCTCGGGCGTCGCCTTCTTCTTTACCATTGCCGCCTCGGTCACGGCGACGGCCCTTTTTGCTGCCCTGACAGGAACCTTCAACTCGGCCCTGAAGCAATACGGCATGCACGGAGCGTTGGGCAAGAATATCTACGTCGCGACCTGGATCGCCACTGCGTTTGCGTTCGCCGGCTCACTATTCTGGCTGCTCAGCTCGTGCTGCTGCTCCGGCCGCTCGCCATACCACGGCGACCGCCGCCGTGGTCGCAGTGTCACGGCCGAGAAGGCTCCGTACACCTACGAGCGCGTCAACAGCCCGTACGGACACCCGGGCAATGTGCCGCCAGCGGCTCCATACACCAATCACCAGAATGTGCCGATGGAAACGTACCACCGCCAGAACGCGTACGAGCCTTTCCGCCATGTGTGATGATTTTGTCTGATTCGTATATTGTTGGATATGTTTCGTCTTTGATTGTAGCTAATGACTAATGACATTGCATCGTTTCTTGCCATTACTTTTTCCCTTCAAGTCATCATGCCATCTACCGTAAAATCTAGTCAAGATATCGCAGTAACTGAACCTGGCTCTGCTGCAATTGCCACGAGGTGCTCGCGGCTTCTCACCCCTTGACGCCGTGACAGCTCCAGTGACTATTTCTGGAGATCCAGACCTGGCCACGCGTGCCTTAAGGAAAGAGGGAAAACCCAATCGATTTCGATCAGAGCAAGCTCTCGACTTTTGCTAACCCAAAACATGTAAACTCAGAAGACGACTGCATCTGACATGGCGGTTCCGAGATCAGGGCTAGGGCATTGCGACACTATGCTTGAGAATAAGGAACACTGAAACCAAGGCGGAAACACTTGTGGAAGACTGCATGTAGATAAGAGTGCATATTCCGCCAGGTATCCGGCATCCTGACGTTTCGCTGTGTTGTATGTATGTATAGTGCGCTACGGGGTTGTCTAACCGCCGTTGCCGGCGTTGTGCTACCATTTATTTACCGAACTGCGGAGAGACTACGGAATGTAACATCTACATGTATATATATCACGGAATCCCACATGGACCCGTCTTGGTTCCTGAAACTTCCTGCAACCAAATTACTTTCTTTGTTGGATTGCTGACACTAGGCATAATGGCCTACTTGCGAGCTGGGGCAGCGTGCCGGCGGCAGGGCTTAAACTGCTTAAACTTGTCAAGAACCATGGCGACGGCAGCGGCACCAAGACGGCTTTCTCTAGCTGTGCTCGATGACTATTTGGATATTTCGCGGACCCATTTCAGTCATATACCGTCAGAACAATTGTCGGTAACGGTATTCCGCGATGCGTTTCCTGCATTCAATCACCCCGAGACGACTGACCAGCAGAGACAAGCGCTGGTCGAAAAGCTGCGACCTTTTGACATGATCAGCTCAATGCGCGAACGTACCCCCTTTCCCGGCTCGCTGTTACGCGAGCTGCCCAACCTCAAAGTGTTGCTAGCGACCGGAACGCAATTTGAGACCTTTGACCTCCAAACTGCCAATGAATTGGGCATCACCGTGGTTGCCGCGCCAGGCAAGGGCCGCAAGTCCGCAACCAGGCCGCAACTAGATATCAAACGCGGCGGCAGCCACCCGGCAACGCAGCACACTTGGGCCATGATCCTGGGGCTGGCGCGAAACATTGCCGTGGATGACGCGGTGTTGAAGACATCCCATGGATGGCAGACCCAGATGGCTCAGGGCTTGACCGGTATGACGCTGGGGGTGGTCGGCCTTGGCCGACTTGGGGCAGCAGTGGCCCGGATAGGCGTTCTAGCATTCAATATGAAGGTGCTTTGCTGGAGTCAGAACTTGACACAGGAGAAGGCCAATGACAAAGCCAAAGAGATGGGCCTGCCCGTGTTTGAGAGCGGAGTTGACCAAGCTTCAGCCCGGCCAACTTTCACCGCCGTCTCTAAGCAAGAGCTGTTCCAAAACTCGGATGTTGTCAGCCTGCACTACGTTCTTGGTGAGCGTTCCCGAGGCATTATCGGTCGACAGGAGTTGGCATGGATGAAAGATTCGGCCTTGCTCGTGAACACCGCTCGCGGTCCCCTGATCGACAGCGCGGCTTTAGAGGAGGCCTTGCTGAATCGTAAGATCGCCGGTGCTGCACTGGACGTATTCGATATGGAACCTTTGCCTGCCAATAGCCCCTGGCGCTCGCAACAGTGGGGTCGGGACGGACGAAGCAATCTTCTAGTGACACCACATATGGGCTACGTTGAGAATGGCATCATGAATGTTTGGTATGAAGAAACAGCCGAGAACGTTGAGCGATTCCTACAGGGACAGGATTTACTGCACATTCTAAACAATCCGCGAAAATGAACGTTCTAATCATTGTTTTCCCCTTGTTTTTTTATATTGTGCGAGTGATGACGGCCCTATTTTCTTCTTGATTGCCCGAAAGCTACACAGGATCGGTGATGATCACTGATCTATTTGTCAGGCACAAGTCAATTCTTAACTTGTAAAAACTTTTGCAGTAAGGAGCTTTGGCTCGGTAACAAACTCCTTGGTGTCTAACATGATTATGGTTCTTCAAATGCATTCGTGCCCTTTTTTTTTGTAAACCATGGCCATCTCTTCCGGATCACTTTGCTCCCTTTCCTCTTCTTCGAAATCGAGGCTTCTTCAAACCTTGCTTTTGATTGCTTCCCGCTGGCGTTTCTTCTCGGCGAACCGAACACGTCGTTCTTCTCGCCACTTTGGGCCCCATCTCGTTACCACGTAGAGCATCGGGCTCAATACCATGACCACCAACCCCACGATGGTATACGACCAGCCGGCGCCAATGCCGTTGATCATGGGATTGATCATAGCAGAGCCGCCGGCGCCCATCAGACAACGGGTCAAGTTATTGGCAGCCGATGCTGTCGATGGCGACTGCGGATAGAGATCGACGAGCAAGATGTTCATGCTGTTATAGCACGCTGTCATGGTCAGCGCCATGAAAAAGGTCAAGATCAGCGGCGCCGACATGTGCGTTTGCTTTTCGATTGCCCACCCATATCCAATCATCACAATGCAGCCGACATAAACCAACGGCCAGACGATGGCCAGCCGTGCATGTTCAATGGGAAAATGCGCCAGGTCGTCTCCCTTTTTCTTATCAACAGTGTGGCCGTTGGCCAACGCCACCCGACGATAATTCCAATCAAGGAGTCGGCCATTAGCAAAAATCGACACTGCCGCACCGAGTCCGAATGGCCTAAAGTAAAAGATTGGACCAAGGCATGTCAGTCGGTCTTGTCTGGGCAACAGTAGTAGCATCTCCGTAGAAAAGGGAGAAAGGAATGTCCAAAGAGACTAAGATAGGACATACACATAACATAGGCCGACTTGGAGCGTATCAAGTCCGTACACGGCAGTGAATTGCGTAGCTAGACTGGCCGTCACCGTGTACCATGACGCATAGATGATGGCGTTGTAGAACAGAATGACCGACACATCTTTTTCGACAATGATCAAAAGCGTCTTCAGCGGGTTGGGCCATCGTAGGACGCGCTTCTCAGCCAGGTCTTGGGATAATGATTTCCTCTCATCACGTAGACTAGGCTCACTCTTCTCTTGTCTTCGACGAACCCACTCCCCAAGTAGGGATCGACTCCACCATGCTATAGGGGGTAGGGAGCCGTTGCCGACCACCTTGCGGGCTGTTTCTGGGAAGGCCACGGCCAGGACGATGATGTAAACGCCACCGAACTAAAGAGAAAGAAACACAGATTAGTCTCTTTGAGCGTTTCTTCAGTTCAACGAAGAAAGGATTCTTTCTTACGATGACGAGAAACCTAAGTTTTGACTGTTAGCGTAGGCCGAGTGAATCGCGGGCGCCGGCTAGGGTTGACTGTTGCTACACGCACCAGAAGATTGCTCTCCAGCCCTGGTATTGGGCTAGTAAGCCGCCAATAATAGGACCTTGACTAGGTTAACCAACGATTAACTTGCAAGTAGAGTTGATACCAACCAATTGCAGGCCCTAGCTGTCGAAATCATCAGAGAGGAGGCGCAAAGTTACGGCGACATGGGTGACGACTTACCATGATACCACTCTGTGCCATTCCCATATACTTTCCTCGTTCAGCAGTGGTTGAGATATCCGCCACAACGCCGCTGTTCAAGGAATATAGACCCCCACTGCCAGCACTCTTGAAAATAAATCAGTACACGGAAAGATGCCTTGTGGCCTGACAGTCAAGAGTTCATACTCTAAACTCACCTGGAGACACCGGAGAATGAACAGGGCCGGGTAGGATGTCTGCAATGCCAATCCGATATTTGCAGCGATGTAGACGATAAAGGCCGTCAGGTACGCAGGTCGACGGCCCATCATGTCCGCCAAGTCACCATATACAGAGGGCGCCAGGCCCTGAAAGATCATAAAGGCCGTTATTGTCAAGTTGATCAGAGTCCATGAGACATTCAGATCTTTGGCAAGTATAGGAATAGCAGGGAGGTACGTGTTTGCAGATAAAGGGGAAAAGAACCCGCCCAGTCCGGACATTAGCACAATGAAGTTTTTTTGCCCCGGTGTAAACACTGAATACACATCCTCCTCCTTGGCTTTGTGCTTGAGAGGCTCGTCTAGCCGCTGTTTACCCTCATTATTGTTCTCCGAGGAGCCCAGTAAAGCATTTGGACTAATGACATTGCCACTGTCTCGGTCTGCCCCCGACTGCTTCAGAGCATCTTTCTCAGAAGACATGACGAACGGTATGATGCCTGGTATTCTGCCCACACTACGAATAATTATCAATGGGCGCCACGGGTAGCGCGCTTGATTGAGCCCCGGCCGTCTTATTAATAATATCTACATGCGGTTTTCGGCGAATATTTGACCCTGGTGCACTATTTCCGAACCTCGCTCTCCTGTTCTATTTTGGAGTGGATGCCGATCCTTGTTATGTCCCGAGGTCTCCCTGGGGTGGTCACTGGCTTAGCATTCACACTAACAGTATCGGTCCAGTACTATCTTCTAGTTCCCAGCCTATCCCGCTGTCAAATCTCCACTGTGGTGCCCCGGAAAATCTTGGCCGGGGATATCAATATCCAACAGATAGGGGACGATTACTTGTTATCTTCTATAATTATTCTTTAGTAGGCAGTCCGTGGGATGAAGTGAACTATATGTTCCCTTATCAGATGACAGCCAGATATGTTGGGACCATATCTACGACAGTCAGGCGTGATCGGACCTATAGAGTCCCCCTTTTAAGAGACGTGAAACAACATGTGATGATGCATGTATCAACGATTATCACAACCAAACCACTTATTGGAATGCTAACAGCCAGACTTATATAAGCCAATATTGTAGTCATCTCGTTGGTGATCAACGGTGGGAACGTCTGAGGAGGCGTTTTATGTTCAATTGGTTGGCTGTGGCCACCCATCACCTGCCGTCTCGAGTAAACCGTCTGTTCCTAACCAACAACACTGCAGAAATGTGATAGGCAACAAGCCCTGGGCCCTTGTTCGATGCAGTAATATCCCAATTTGACATGGATTGTCAACAGCACCAGATTCTAGACATCCTTCGCCCAGGTCCCCCGACGCTACCCGGATATTGAGGACATATAATGAGCGAAGGGGAGAGGCAGATAGATTCTTCATAGATCCCAACCCACGCTCAAAGCCTGATAACCGCTTCTTTTGTTTTAGTAGACCGATACGAAGAATTGCTAAGCTAAACCTACGTCCAACTCGAGGGAGATTTT
Source organism: Talaromyces piceae (assembly GCA_001657655.1). NCBI lineage: Eukaryota > Fungi > Ascomycota > Eurotiomycetes > Eurotiales > Trichocomaceae > Talaromyces > Talaromyces piceae. Next base: position 1,911,582 of record JNNX01000004.1, on the reverse strand, counting down.
GCATTTAGCAAAGATGTTTCGACGCGTTATTCAACTGTCTCCGAAATTCCGGGTCCCTTGGACACCCATATCCAGGACTGGTATTCACACAGCAGCTAAGCTACAGTCAGTGGCCGCTCAGCCGGCTGCCCCGTCAGCTCCTGACTCGGCAGTTGGTAATTTCTCCAAACAAATGCCCTTTGATCATGTTCCCTGGAAGGAGCCCGTGTCAACGACGGGCACGGTGCGCTTCTTCGGCAAGACTACCGATAACCAGCCCCATACCCTCAACTTCAAGAAGGGCGAAGAGTTACAGAGCAATCTAGGCAAGGGTGAGGAACTTGATGTCAAGATCACTGACCTACGACACTACGACCCTCCGGTTTCCCTGTCCTTTGAGGGTGTGGAGTGGGTTCACCACCCCACCGTCCTTACGGAAGAGAGATTGCTGGATCCCAATAAGCAAGAGAGCGAGGCGTTTGTTCGCTCACAGTATTTTGATGAATGTGCGGCTTTGGTGAAGAAAAAGAGTGGCGCAGCCAGGGCGATTGCATACAACTATCGCCACCGTCGCATTGAGCAGGTATAGTAGCCTTTCCTTACGTTGGTAACCACAAGGAGACTAAGCCTCTCTACAGAATACAAATCTCTTCGATCCCCTCAACTTCTCCAACAAGCCCCTCTCGACCATGCACATGGACAATGACGCCCAGACTGCTGAGGTGAACCTCCGCCGTGTGCTCGGTGACCAAGAGGCCGAGCGATGGCTTTCCAAACACTGGGGCATCATCAACGTCTGGCGTCCGGTGGGCGAGACTGTTCGTCAGTGGCCCTTGGCCTTGGTGGACTCGACCACGTTCAGTCGCGGGGAGGGGGCCACTACACCCATATACACCAAAAACAACTACAAGAGCCACTTCACCGGCTTAACATTTAACCCCGCGTACAAGTTCTACTATGTCAGCAATCTGACCACGGACGAAGCCCTTTTATTTGTGGATTTTGATTCGCAACCCAAAGGTAACCTAATCGGAATGGCCCACGGGGCCTTTGAGGATCATAACGGCCCAATTGACGCACCGCTGCGACGGTCGATTGAGGTTCGCTGCCTGGTGCTCTATGATGACTAAAGCTCTACAACAGCAGGGAGTAGAGTTATACGGCCCGGCAGAGTTTTAGGCGAATTCAGAAAGTGTCATCACATATGCAACGGATATGCCATTTGGATTCTCCGTACGCGATATTCACTTATCTCTCGGTGGATTTTTAGTTGACGGACGGAACGGCCCGCGTTTCTTAGCCAGGTTCGTGCAGTAGCTAGTTGATTAGTTTCGCATAGACACCAATTGCCAAGAACTCCACCAGAGAGGACCTTTGACTCTCTTTGGTAAAGCGACATCAAATCCCACAGTCGATCATACTCTCGCTCATCATGATAGGTTTTTCTTTATCACTACTCAGGCACTAGGCACCCAGAAGTAACCCCGCGCTGGTTCCACAGCCTACCCATGCTCTATAGCACATAGTATCATGGTCTAGAGGCCTATACGTTGACAGTGTTATATCATGCTTCGGCCATAAAGAGCCGGTTCAGAGAAGCGCTTCAGAACCGTGCCGGACCTGATTGAGTTTGATCAGAATGCAGCGGCATTCGGAACAGGCCTGTACAGCGTGGACGACCGTATCGGACATATTTTCCGAGTCCCTACTTCACATGGACTACCTGACGACGGAATCACGTTAACCGTAAGCAAGGCTTCCTGCAACACACCATTAGCGGAAACCCATGTTTATGTAGTGTCGTGCCTGCTTAGCGGTTTTCTACCTGGTCAAGACGACATTTGTGCAGGGTATTCGTGGCAGGGCTGGCGCGACATGGGGGCTGTTTTAGGGCTGTTTTCCGGCAGATCACCACCCAAGAAGGCGATCACAACATACAAAGTATACGCTATGCAATAATGAAGTATGGATACCTGCTTGTATATATGATAGAGCTGGCGACACTAATGCAACGGAATCAGCTGCCCGATGCCGCCACCCAGTCACTTTTCTTCACGTTCGACGTAACTTGGCCAATGAGACCCCAAGGAAAGGAGAAGATCGTCCGTGGATAAGCCGACAGTCTCAGAAAGGAGTCCAGAACCGGCGGGGGTGTGAATTCCGATATTCGGGTTCGGCGTTATGTTTTGGAAATGGTCTACCGGCAATGGACAATCTTTAGCATAGAAAGCCGACTTGTCTGTCGCAACGGCATCCCTCCTTGGGGTTGCCGAACGAAGATCTTTGTAACCCCTCGTTATAGCATTAGAACCCCGCATGCATCCTTTTCAGTTCAAACTAGATACATCCAGCCCTGCGACCTGACAGATCTCGGAACTCACCAAGTCTGTGAATTCGTCAGACCTGACGGTGCACTCGCTTAAAAGCACTCATCCGTATTAGGAAAACGCAAACAAGGACTAATGCGGCAGGACAATTACCAAACAGATATCCAACTCTGCTGTGAAGAGATACTCTGTAACTGTAGTGCTAACTAGACGAATGAGTAGGTTGTGCCTAAATTGTACACTCAGGATCAATAATAATTCAATATTGTAATTTGAAGAAAGCTTAGTAGGGGGGAAAACAGAACGTTGGGCTTCTTCCCGTGAAGCATAGAGGCATCGCATATCCCTTGGCTTTTTGCATTACTATACTGGGAGAGTAATGAAGCAAAGTCGATCAATAGCGAAAAATCCCGAAATGGCCAACACTGAGCATTAGTGAACCGGAAAGCTGGTTGACACCTTTGTAGCAATTACGATCGTGGTCATCAACATCGTCATTCACATAGTGGCACTGGTTATGGTAAACTATTTCCGAATTACAGGAAACAGGTTGGTAAGAATTCGAATACTGCTTTTCTATTTTACACAATTAGGCTCTATCGTGTGGCTATGGAAATCAGTTCGTCTGACCACCCGTGCGTACTTTTGTGACTTAGTTGCTTTCGAATTAAATGACAAGGGATGGGGATGTTCGTTCAGCCTTGTCCCGGCAGCAGTACAAGTTTACTGGGAAGGGCTAGTCACTCTCTATGCTCAATAAGAGCATCCCCCCAATTGCTTCCTCTTCCCTAGCACCAGTGTTTTGTATTGAGCTTCTTGCTATTTTGTGAGTGCCTTTCCCATGATGCTGCGACCAAGAGTAAACCCTCTCTGGCTGCAATCGGTGTTACAGAAAAATGCCTAGAGATGCTCGTCGCCTAATTTACCTGCAAAGGCCCTGCTAATATGCTTAGTTTAAGAGTGCGGTGAACATGTTATTAGAGCAACAGGCTGTTCTTCAAGATGAATCTTCTAAACTTGAGTTTCGAGCGCAAAAGCGTCGCTGGCCAACCTGAGGGTATTTACCAAGATTTCTCTAGGTCAGCTATCAGTGAGAGCAGTTCCTTGATACAATGTTATTATTGTTTATATCAAGTTGACACGGCGCGTATCATTGTCTTGGATTATTGCATAGTAAGGCCGGGACTGATCTACGTCCGTATGATATCAACGACCATTTTATTCCAGACATTGTGTTTCCATTAGAAAACCTTACACAAGCGTCGATCTTTCCATCTATTAATCCAGACAGGCTAAAGGAAACAATAAGCTGATTTCTCGACCAGCCTGACTCGCAATATCTCTAGTTATATATTAGTGTAGTGACGTCAGTAAACTTGATCACATGGAAAGCAGAATAATTTTTTTATATCCTAAGGCGCGCATACTGACGGGCGCAAGATCTGGGAGGAGCTTGTATGGATTTCCTGTTCGTTACGGCATCAATCCTCTACAGTATTCGTATACAGACTTTTAGCACGGCCCCGTTATACGCAGTTCATGCTTGGTGTTTGAGTGCGTTGCTTTTAGGTGACTGTTCAAACATCCGGCACCTGACGTTTCAGGCAGTAAAACACCAGGTAAAAAGACTTGCGCCCATCTGGCCAACATCATACGTTGCTATGTTCTTGGCGGGTGGACTCTAGAACAGACCGCGGTGGAGAGGGTCACAACTGTATTACAAATATACTGCTTATCTCCTACCTTGACAGGCTCCAAACCCAAGGCACCAGTGTCCAATATGTCCTGGTGCGGATATCCGAGTCAGGAAGTCAACGGCACCGACGCACGCGGGCCGGAAACCTTGAAGCACAGTGTCACGGATCGATATACGGTCTGCGGCCAGAGGCGCAGACCGGGAGGAAGCTACAACGAATCAATTTCAGTTGGTCCTGTGCTTCTTAACAGTCGTGAGCAGCAAAACCAGGGAATCCCTAACTGGATGTAGTTAGTGTATACCGAACACGCTACCTCAAAGACCTGCAAAACACAGGTCAACCCATCTGTAACCCCCCTATTTTCAGTTACTACTCGCTATTTGGATGTGAAGCCACGATGGCTCGTTAGAACTATTCAGGAATAGATATAAACGCCATCGGCAGCCAATTAGCCCGACTATTTTGTGTTTTTTTTTTGTTGGCCCTTGTTTTCCCCGTTCCTTTTTTATGCCGCCAAACAGGTTCATTATGTTCGCTCTCACGACCAAGTTACATGTTGGCTGATGCTATATACCGACACGGCCGTTCTCCATATTCCGGAAGCTTACAAGGCTATGACAGCGAACAGAAGGCGGTCCAAGTGCCAAAGCAACGTACAGTTAGGCTAGCCTGCGGACACAGCACAGCCCTCACAATATAGGGTCCAGGATGCCCACTGTTGCTAAATATAACACTGCGCATTGCCGCCTGACCGCCAACGTTGTTATATAAGGATGTCCATTGTTTTCAAGCATGCAACAAAGACATTGTTGCCCGTCGCTTGTTTTTGCTCGAAACACCGACACTCGGCGGAGGCGATTTCTAACGGACTCTGGGTCCCTGACGGGTTTGCCTCGTTACAATAGCAACACTGGCTAGGTTCACTGCTAGGGTGGGAGACCTGGTAGCACTATTAAGCGATCTCGTATTTGCAGTCTTGGCCCCGTCGACCACAGCTGAATGAACCAGCCTCAGCCCCACTCAAGGCTTGGCGTCTTGGCAGCGTGTCCGGCTGGTTCCGAGCTAACCGGACACGTACACAGCTCAGACTGTGCACCAATAAGCAGCCGCGCCACGTACCCCAAAGAGCCCACTAACAGGGTCGGAGCCAATAGCAGCACTAGACACAGCCCACTTTGCCGCCCCGGTTCGTCCACGCAGACACCGTGCCGGGCCAATCAGCAGGCGTTCGCTGGTTCCGTAGCGGTCATCGAGACTGGGCGCCTTCTCCAGACCAGGCTGCTATTGAACCAGTCTCTGTCTTCCTTGGCTTCTCTAGCACGTTGGTTTTTTTTCTTCCTTCTCTCCATATCTGGTCTGCGGCATCAAGTCGAGTCTCTTGCTTGAGCCGCGCTAATCCTTTGTGTCACTAATTATACCAAGCACGGGGCTGTGGACCGGTTGCCCGTGTACAATATATAACGAGCGCCGGCGTTTGCTCATCCCCCATTGTTCGACTCCATCTCACGTCGCTGCTCGACTTGCTTCTCTCTCCTCAATACCCTCTTCCGAACCTGCCGTCGAGGGTTCAATCCAGAACCGAAACAAACATGCCCGCCATGTCGTCCCTACGGGGCCTTGCCCTCCTCGGCCTGGCAGCAACCAGCGCACTCGCGGCCGAGCCGCGAGTTCTGCACATGCCTGTATCGCGCAATTCCAGACATATGAGCCCTCTGGCCAAGCGAGCTTCGTCGTCCGATCCTGCCGAAGTCACCGTCGTCAACCAGATCGATTACGGGTTGTACTATGTCAATACTACCGTGGGAACGCCCGGCCAGGATATCGCCTTGATTCTGGATACAGGTAGCAGTGATGTCTGGTTCTTTGGCGTGGGTGCTTGCGATGCGTCTGAGCAGACACAGGACTGCTTCGGTGGAGAATGTAAGAAAAAAAAAAAAAAAAAAAAAAAAAAAAAANCGACTTCCCATGTCATTGTTATGTCGGTGACACGTGCTCGTTCATGCACAATGTGCGGGTTGCATACAGACCCGCATGCCATCCCTTGCTGCCAACCTTGATTATACCCTGTATGTTGGGATACCAGAGAGCTAACTTTAATCATAATCAGACAACCCCAAGAAATCATCCACGTACAAATTGGTCAGCAAAGGTGACTTTTCGATTCAATACGGCACCGAGGGCTCCGATGTTAGGGGCGACTACATTAAAGATACCATCAGCTTCGGCGACGTCACGATCGAATCGACCACGATGGCTGTTGCTAAGCAAGTCGCCCAGGTGCCGATGGGTATCATGGGCATTGGCTTTGCCACCAATGAGGCCATTGTCGCCCAGGGCGGCAAGGCTTATCCAAGTATCATCGATACCATGGTCCAGGAGGGTGTTATTGCCAGCAAAGCATATAGCTTGTGGCTGAACGATTTGTGTATGTTCCCATCTTATCTCATTGGTTGTTACCGATCGGAACTAATGGAAGACCTCAGTCTCGGACGACGGAAACTGTCTGTTTGGCGGCTACGACAAGAAAAAGTTCTCGGGCAGCCTGCTGAGCGTGCCTATCCAGCCCGACGCGTTCTCCGGCCAGCTGACCAGCATGACCGTGGCCTGGACCGCGCTGAGCCTGACCACGGGCAAGTCGACCAAGTCCATCACCTCGCGCAAGTTTGCCGAGCCCGCGCTGCTGGACTCGGGCACGACCTTGAGCATCATTCCCGCGGATCTCTACTTCGATCTGCATGACTTTTTCGAAGCTCAGGATGACAGCCAGGGCAACGCCATTGTCGACTGCGGCCTGCTCAACAACGCCGACGGCTCTCTTGATTTCCAGTTCGGCGGCAAGAACGGTCCCGTCATCAAAGTGCCCTTCTCCGAGTTTGCCCTGCCGGCTATTTCCACCGACGGCACCTGGGTCACCTTTCGCGACGGCTCTCCTGCCTGTGTGCTTGGCATTGTGCCTCAGAGTTCAAACGACCCAGTCATCCTTGGTGACACCTTTTTGCGCTCAGCCTATGTTGTCTACGATCTGGATAACATGCAAATCTCACTAGCCCAAACCGTCTTCAACACAACCGAGTCCGACATTGTGGAAATCTCCAAGAGCAAGCCCGTGGCCAGCGTCGTCTCCGGCGTTACCGTTACCCAGACCGCCACGGCGGGACAGGGCCCCGTTGTGCCGGGCGGCAACGGTGCTGAAACTACTTTTGGCGGCGCAGTGCCGACTGCCACATCGCGAGGCTCAGAGACCAGCAACCCCCTTGGCGAGATCTCTAGCGTGCCCACCGCCACGGCCGGCCCGTCGTCTTCGTCCGGGGGCGACAGCGGCAACGACAGTGGAGATGACAAGGGCAACGCCGGTGCTGCCGTGACGGTGCCTGGTCTGATGCTGAGTCTGTCTGTGTTGTTCGGCGGTGCTCTTATTGCTTTGAACTAGAGCAATCTACATCCTGTCCCCTTCTTTTATTTCTCTCGTTATATTTTTTTCATATTGGATTTAGTGACCCGATTTGTGCCATAGACGTACAGGATAAATCAGCAGCTGGCGGTCGTTATATGTAAATACTACTTATGATTCTGATTGCTCACGAGAGTGTCTTATTACTACAGGATAATAATGTTTGCCGCGAATATCATTCCCAAACCTTCTTTTCTATTAGACTACCAAGCAAACTCTGGCTACTGGTTCCCCATGGTTACAAACTTACAACAAGCTTTCTTGACTCATTCATACAAAGTATCCCTATCGCCACCGCCGACGGCAAACCCAAAAACCCCAAGGCGCTACTGCCGTACCGAAGATCCTGGATGCTCCGGCTCCATCGTGACAAAACACTGCAGATCGCCAAACTGACAAGCATGCCAGCTAGCAACCAGGGGTTCCGTTGCTTCTCATGAAAAGCCCGATGAGCCTAATATTGGACAACCGCTTGTTGCGCACGCTGAACACATTAGCTCATTGCAGAATCACCAGGGTAGCAGTACACGCCCTATCCGGCAGTATAGAAGTACTCGAGTTCGTCGACAGAGTACTCATAGAACCAGGCAGAATAGCGTTCAGAGGCATGGACAAGCCCAGAAAAACGTTCACCAGCACCGGCCAGATCTCTGACCCGGAACCAGCTGGTCTTGAATAGCTGATGACTTTCTGGAGGCTCGGAATCGGAATTTCCGATATAACTGAAATTTTCAGCATGTTGCTACCGAGACTCCTGGAACGTGATGCGGGTTGTAGAGGATGATGCTGCCTTTTCCGGATCTGGCGAGATGAATCCACCGGTGTGACATCCATGTCATTGGCTTGCCTTCAGTTTATCTAGATGCTATAAGGCTCAAAACCGTGGGCTTAGGAGTAGGAGTCGCTGGAAAGACAAAGGCTCTTCCTGTCAACAAGACAGCCGCACAAGTCAAGGAGACTAGGGTCACCTGGTAAAGCATGATCAAAAGACATTACAAATCTGTCACATAAGCTGGATAAAACCCAATCCGTCCAGTAACCTCCATCCTCCCCCGGTATAACCGTAAACAGCGAGCTGCAGGCACGATGAATCCCCCATGGCTGTCCACGACTTTACCTTTAGATTTGAATGAAGAAAACTCCTTTTAATCCATTAGATTGGCCAAAGAGTAACCACACAAATATCTCGCTCGCATTTCGTTGGGGATAGTCGGTAATCAAATGTGGCCCTCGAGGCGCGGTTTAGTGTTGGCAGGAAGCTCGTTGTTTGTGGTTTGTCTAGATTTCATTTCTCTATAATCCTCGTTGGAAGATTGATGACGGATAATGCACAGCATGCGGGATGAATTGGGGGCCTGCATTGCATTTATACTTGTTGTTATTATAGAACAAAACAAGTGTCGAGCGATTGGGTCGTTGAGCCTACAAGTCGTCGCCATGCTGTTGAATAGCATATGAACCTGGTGTGGCACCTGTCACAACATTCTTTCGCCGTTGTTTATCATATTTAGTAACTGATACGTCGAAAAAGAAAGAAAACCCCAGGGAAAGTATTGTTTCGACTTGAAGAATCACTTTCGAACATGGTATGACTTTTCTGGTGAGAAGAACTTTACACAAGTGCTATTGCACTAGCCTATGTTTTGAATTGTCTGCTGAGATCTAGATGAGTAGATAGCAATTCTTCTTCGATAACTAGAGGTTGAAATCCTGTATCTGGTGACCTTTCGGCCACTGTATTTTGCACTGTTCCATACCCGGCTATTCACTGAAAGTTACCTGCCTATTTGGTCACTGTGTCTATGTAACACCATGCCTTCTGACGGATCTTTACCTCGGTACAAGACCTACAGAGCACCTACTAGTCAAGATGGCAGCAAACAGCTGCTGGCGGAGGACGGAAATTCCCACATCGAGCAAGGCCTTCCGAATCGGGCTACTTGGCGCTCCCCACCCCTTGCCTCTCCGTAGAACTGCAGTGTCAACACTCCGTTGTCCGTGGTCCGGTAGGTCGACTACTCCGTACACCAATCATAGCTGAACTTTACTCCAGCTTCTCATTCACTCTCAGCTTCGTATTCACGTTGCAATGCAACCTTCGCCCCGTCGCGAATAAAGCAGATCGGAGCGTGGCTGGATTGGCAGCGCATCATTGGCCGTGGTCCGGGAGATCTACATGCGCTCATCTTCTTCGCCAAATCGTACTCTGTGTTTAGCGACCTCCACAACCAGATAAGCTCGTTGTATGGCTCCTGTTCAGGAATGGTATTGAGCTCGACATGCTCTGAAAAGGTACCCTATAAAAGGGTCCTGCCTCTCCGATACCTTCCATGTCCACCTCTTCAACTCCCAAGTTGCGAAAATGAAGATTACCACGGCTCTCGCATTCAGCCTGTCGCTGCTCGATACTGTCCTTGCGGTAGATGCCAGCGTCGAGGCCGGCTATCATGTCATTTACTCCTACACCGGTGCTACGCCGCCAAGCGAACTGACCACCCTCATCAAACAGGGCCTGGTCGGCGGCGTGATTCTGTTCAAAGACAATGTCGACGACAACCTCGCGTCGAACATCGACAAGTGGCAATCCGCTTACAAGAGCAGCTCGGCCTACGCCGGCTCGCCACTCCTGATCATGACGGATCAAGAAGGCGGCCAGGTGCGCCGCCTCCCCGGCGGGCCGAGTTCGTCAGCAAAGCAGATCGGCCAAGCCTCAGATCCAGAACAAGCAGCGTCCGAGGCTGGCTCGCAGGCGGCCGAGGCGCTGGGCGACTACCACATGAACTCCAACCTAGCACCGGTGCTCGACGTGTTCCGCACCGCGGGCGATTTTGACGATGAGTATGGGCGGTCCTTCAGCAATAACGCCACCCTGGCAGGCATCTGCGGCGCGGCGTTTATCAAGGCCCAGCAGTCCGCTGGTTACCTTGCTACGGCCAAGCACTTCCCCGGTCTGGGCTCTGCATCTTCGGAAGAGAACACCGATGAGCGTCCGGTGACCCTGGATGTGACGATTGATGAGATCCGGGCTATCGATGAGGTGCCGTACAAATCCGCCATTGCCGCCGGGCTGGATATGGTCATGCCCTCGTGGGCGCTCTACCCAGACTTTGATTCCACATACCCAGCCGGACTGAGCCAGAAGTGGCTGCAAGAAGAACTCAGAGGTCGTCTGGGTTTCAAGGGTGTTACCATCAGCGACGCAATCGAGGCTGGTGGACTCCAGGCATTCGGAGACGACACCAACCGTGCTCTGCTGGCGTCGTCGGCCGGTATGGATATTATCTTGGCTGCCGGGAGGACCGTGTCTCAGGGACAGGCGATTGTCAATGCATTGGCTGACGCACTAAATGGAGGCAACTTGACCAAGTCTCAGTTTGAAGCCTCTAGTCGACGCATTCTCAGCCTGCGGGAGAAGGTGGCCAGTACATAGACTTGATTGTATCGTATATAACGTCAATGGCATGAAAGTTGAATGATATTAACAGGTTTCGATTCATTAAAGATCGCAGTTACCTAGGAACTTGACTGGTGACCGCGATCAGAGCCGACTGGACCAAAATATGCAAAAGTCACCCCCCCCAAAGAGCAGATCCCCCACGTATTACTCACCCACATCCCACAACCCACAAAAGCATTTTTGCGGGGCGATCATGGCACAGAAACCTTGAAATTTGTATCTCCATATTTATGTATGCTTAAATTCTCTTGCGGAGAGGCCCTGGACTGGCCCCACAACAAAGATGGCGGCAATCCGGCCGGCACTTGTTGCATTCCTGAATCCTTCGAGCTTTACAAGTCAACGGTATGCCAAATAAACATGATCACTTCTCTGCCATAGCTCTCTAGTAAGGACAGTATCACTCGCTTATTTCGATATGAAAGCCCCGATCTTTTCAGTTATCCTGCCAAGCCTACCTTTCAATCTTTTGACGACTGCATCCAAAATACCATGTAATGAAGATGGCTTTTCCAGATACATAACTTCCTCGGGCTACAAAAATGTAAAGGTCGTCCAAACTTCTCATATCCCTAAAGGCGGGACTTTCAATGTACCAGCCAGCGATATCGCCTACCCCGTATCACCGACAGACCTGCCAGAACTATGCGCTGTGCAGATAAACGTGACTTCTAGTTCGGAATCGGCCTATTCATTTGGGTTATTCCTGCCGGGGGATTGGAATGGCAGGTTCCTGTAAGTCAGCTCTGAGTCTGGGAGAATGGATTCGACTGACCTTTGAGAATCTAGGGCTGTCGGCAATGGTGGTTTTGCAGGTGGAATAAATTGGGCTGATATGGTGAGATTTCAGATGTTTTGATTACCAGCAGTCCTTTTTTCTTACAGGTAAAAGGGCGTTGGTTCGCGCTATGGGCTTGTTTCCATGTCCACAGACACAGGCCACAACAGTGTTTCGATTGACGGTGAATGGGCATACCATGCCCCAGAGAAATTGATTGACTGGGGCTATCGGGCCATGCATGGTTCCACTATGCTGGCCAAAGAACTCACGCGGGCGTACTATGGTAAGAGGCTGGAATACAGCTATTACAGCGGCTGCTCTACCGGCGGCCGCCAGGGACTACGCGAGGTTGAACTATATCCCGACGACTTTGACGGTGTGATTGCCGGGTCACCTGCTTGGTGGACTTCGCACCTACAGCCCTGGACAGTCAAAGCAGGCACGTACAATATCCCCGGCAGCGGACAGATTCCAGCAAGCATGTTTCCTGTCATCGGCGACGAGGTTGTCAAGCAATGCGATCCGCAAGATGGGTTCGTGGACAACGTTGTAATGGAGCCGCAGCATTGTGACCTCAAGCTCGAGGCGTTGTTGTGTCGTGCCGGAAACAGCACGGGTTGCTTGACACCTGCACAGCTCGACACACTGCGTCTGATATACAGTGATTACGTCGACGCCAACCAGTCCTTTGTGTTTCCACCTCTGCTACCAGGCAGTGAGTCACAGTGGGATACGCTGATCAACAACGGCACTGCCAACCCGCTTGGAACTGACTATGTGAGATACTTTCTGGGCTTGGGGCCGCAATGGACCCAAGACCAGTTCAACGACAGCATTGTACAGCTTTCGGACGAACTCGACCCGGGAAATGCAACGGCAAATGATTATGACATCTCGCTCTTTCAGAAAAAGGGTGGAAAACTGTTGATGTATCATGGCATGGCCGATGGCTATATCCCGACGGATAGTAGCTTATACTATTACAATCAGATAACGAAAACATTGGGTTCTAGCGATACTGACTTGGATGACTTTTACAAGTTCTTCTACGTCCCAGGAATGCAGTAAGCTCTATCTTCCAATCGAGTACTTCCCGCTCTATTCAATGGCTAACAAAAGTAGACACTGTTCTGGTACTCCAGACAACATGCGTGCGCCATGGTACTTTGCGGGCCCGAACCAAGGACCCGCACTGTCACCCAGCGCGCACAGTGTCCCAGGGTTCGAAGACCCCAAACATGATATTCTGCTGGCTCTGATGGACTGGGTTGAAAGAGGGGTTCCTCCCGAGTATATCATTGCGACGACGTGGAATAACGACACGATGCAAGACGAGGTGTATCGCCAGCGTCCGCTCTGCTTCTTTCCGAAACGAGCCGTATACTCTGGAAAGGGAAACGCGAATGAAGCAGAGAATTGGGAATGTCAGCATTCATAATTGCATATAGCGAAATGTAAGCTTGAAGTACCGTAATCTGAGCCATGAGCATACTATTGGTTAGAAAGAATCCACAATTCTAGTATACAATAAGCACTTATGGAACCGCCCTTGAACCCCCTGTCCCGTGCACTGATCACCAGCAAGCGGGGTAACAGTCTGAGGTTTTTGGACATTTGGTTACCTCGGGCCTCAAAGTACCTGGGTTACTATCGAGACTTTGCAATCCTTTCGACACAAAGTCACAAGCTCAGGGATTCCGAACATGTCGCTTTCTTCCAAACAAAAGGCTATAGTCGCATACGGTCCTTTTCGGGCTGGAAAATGGAAACTCCGCGATGTCAGCCCTCGTGATCTCAGAGAAAAAGAGCTCCTTGTGGAAATTGTCGCTTCTGGTATCTGCCACTCAGATCTGTACTTTGCAGACAAGGAGAGTGGTCCAGGGGTTCATTTCCCAAGAGTGATGGGTCATGAAGGTTGGACAGTCTTGAGTACATTGCAGACTCATTGAACTGAAGCTAATTGATCATGCAGGAGTTGGATACGTCAAAGAAGTTGGTCCCAATTGCTCGGTCGCCCAAATAGGTGACCCAGTGATTCTCACGTTCTCTGCCTGTCACCAGTGCGAGACGTGCCAGAACGGACACACTGCACATTGTCTCGACTTTGTTCAATTGAACTTTGGAGCCTCAGAAGAAACCTACAACTTCAATGTCTTCGACGAGGGTAGCTCTGACTCTAGTCACAGCGTCCACGGAAGCTTCTTTGGCCAGTCAAGCTTTAGCACGTTAGCGATTGTGCGGGAAAGCTCAGCTGTCAATGTCTCTCATATGCTCGGAAAGGATAGAGATGAGCTGGCGCTGATGGCGCCCTTGGGCTGCGGAGTGCAGACTGGAACCGGTGCGATTCTGAATGTGGCCAATGCAGGGCCCAAAGATAGGGTTGTGGTTCTTGGGCTGGGAGGAGTCGGACTGAGTGCTATTATGGGCGCGAAAATCGCTGGTTGCGCTCAGATCATCGGCATTGACAGATTCGATTCGCGACTGGAGCTTGCCAAAGAGCTGGGAGCCACTGATGTGATCAATACCGCGTCTACATCGGAGTTCAGCCAGGTGACTGAGATGCTCCTGGCACAAACAAATGGCCTCGGTGCAAACATTACTATCGATACCACTGGAGTTCCCGGTCTGATTCAAGAAAGTGTGAATATGACGTCTTACAAGGGCAAGATCCTACAGATCGGTGCAGCGCCCTCGGATGCTATCCTCTCGATTCCGATTTTTCAATTCATGTCAGATGGGAAACAATTCATCGGCGTTGTTGAGGGTGATGTTGATCCTCAAAAATATATACCTCAGATGGTGGAGTGGGTCAAAGATGGCCGTTTGCCATTGCAAAAGATCATGCAGTTCTACGACGCAGAGGATTTTGAGACTGCCCTCAATGACATGAAGTCGGGAAAGACAATCAAACCTGTGATTCGATGGTGATGATATAAATCTCTCGAATCAGGTTTATTACAGTACAAAATCTAGACGACATGGTCTCAAAGAGCAAGGATGAGCACCGTTTCATTTCCAGTTCTTCTTTACACAACATGGAGTATATGGAGTATATACCAAGATAGACTTAGATGGCGGGGGGGAGGGGGAGGGGGTTTCCCGAGGGGAAAGCACTGTACATGACGCCGGTCAAACTTGATAGTCTGAATAGATAGTCTCGCTTCAATTGGAAGAAAAAAAGAAAGAAAGAAAGAATCGTGCGCAATTGGAAGTGTATGAGCGATACGTTAGCCTCCACTAGCCAGTCGCACCACGCATATTATAGGACTCTAGTACTGCACGCAGTAACATATCCGAAGGACTGGGGGAAAGCCGACATCTTTGGCCGATATAGTCCAGTTCCGGTGTTGATCATCCATCCACTGCACACAGGTAGTGGGGCTTGCAGGCAGGTATGATTCAAAGGTCTCCTTGTGATATAAACAAGTAGAGAGCATTCTCACTTTTCGAATTGGTAACATAACATCCTTCAAGCAAGAATTTCGAAACGGGAATGTCGTTGATTATTCCAAATGAGTCTCTCATTACGTCTGCAGTCAAGGGCCTAATAGTCGTCTTGACCGGGGGCGCCCAGGGAGTAGGTCGGAATGTCGTAGAACAGCTTCACTGTACACATATCGAGTCCTTCTCTGCCACCTGAAGATATAGCTAATAGCTACTACGACACAGCGGCCGGCGCCAAAGTGATATTTGGCGACGTCGACGACAACCTAGCAGTACAAGTGGTCTCGTCCCTAACTGACAACAACAACAACAACAGCAGCAGCAGCAGCGACAGTGCTAGCAGCCACGATCCAGGTGTACACTTTGTTCACTGCGACACATCATCTTACGACGACCAACTCTCGCTGTTCCAGGCGGCATACAACCGCTACAAACGCATCGACGTTGTAATCGCTAATGCAGCCGTTAGCATTCCGCGCGATCCATTCTCACCAGCCAACCTCACAGATGAGAGTATATTCAATCCGCCAACAATGGCTGAGGTGGATGTCAACCTGAAAGGCGTGCTTTATACGGCGCGCTTGGGGTACCATTATCTACGAAAGAATTCGAACCCGGAACACCGGGGTGACTTGGTGCTTGTGTCAAGTATTGCCGGGTTCAAGGAATGCGAAGGACTGGTTACGTATACGGCTAGTAAGCACGGTGTTATTGGCGTCATGCGTGGTTTGGCGCTGCAGGCTGCGAAGGAAGGGGTTAAGATTAACACGATATGCCCGTGGATGACCAGTAAGTTGTTAACGTTGATATATGTTGGGGCTTAAAGGCTTGACCCCATATCAAGTAAGCTAATTTACATGCGTAGAAACACGCATGGTCAGAGGCATCGAACAGGGTTGGTACGATCTCGACCTTCCGTCCAACGAGCCAGCAGATGTAGCACGGGCGATCCTTGTTTGCGCAACGGCAAACAGGTCTTCTAAACCAGGCCAGGTACATCAGGGTGCTGTGTTGCCCTTCTCAGGGAAGATTCTTTGGGTTGGTGGTGGAAAGAGTTATGAGATCGAGGATCGATTGCAAAGTCTGGAGCCCGAGTGGTTAGGACACGAGAACAGTGAAATCCTGAAGAAAGGACAGGAGTATCTGCATTCTGGCGAGACGAGCTGGGATAGTAAATAGTATATCATAGTGTTTCAGCTATATAGGTGCCGTATGAACGCTGTTCGTTGTAGGTCATTTATAAGAATGAGAGTCATTGATCAAGGCTGATTTACTCCGCTTCCGGCCAGCATCCAACAATGTCCTGCCTGTCTCCATCGACAGTCAATACAACACTGGCGCCGTACTCGAGTGGGTCTCCTTCCCAGATCACAAAGTCGGTGTTTTTCTCAGGCTTTTGGAACCCGAGAATCTCATCGATCTTTGTCGAGAACAGGTCAACAGCTTCCTTGGCAGAAAGACCGGCGTCCTTCGCAATAGACGATGCCTCGATAGGCAGGTTCGCGAGGTGCCAGTCGACTAGTTGAGAGTTAATATCTGGACATTATTGATCAAAGTCTTTTAGAGGGTAAATCTCACATTCTGGGAGCAATGCTAGTGCAAATGTCACATTTGCATCGGTCAGCACACGAACTGGGGATACAGTCAGAGGAGGCCCGACGAGGAGACCCTGTTTCTCCCATGTCGTAGGGGCAGAGTGTGCGGCGTTGAAGATAAGTGGAAGACCCGCCGAGGCTATCTCGTCGGCTACCTGTCGACACAATTAGATGCTTGTCGTGCTCGGAAGCGATACGGTGTGTACTCACAGCGGGTGCCTCAGAGCCACCGTAGATCACCAGCTTGGCTTTGGGAAAGTCACTTTGAACCTTGATAAGCTGAAGAATATCATACTTTGGGGCAAGTCAGTTGTGATCATTCTAAAAGGTGGTAAGGAACAAACCTTGTTCTCCGTATGCACGACTATAGGGAGGTCCCCGTTTGCCGCCTTTCCGTACAAAGTGTCCTTGCCCTTGTTGTCGCTCAGGATTTTGCGAAGCGTTGCCACCGACTTGGAGACCGTGGGGGTCTGAGAAGAAGCTAGCGAACAGTCAATACCAGTCAAATATAATCTTGACAATCAAAAATAGTACTCTTTGCATCCTGTCCAACGGATATATGCAGTCCCACATCATCCTTGAAAATACCTCCATTCAGAGGATTGCTGCCCTCGGCGGTTTTGATACCAACACTCACACCTTGCAAAAACCCACTGCCATACGGATACGTGATTGACCTAGTGACACCTCCAAGACGGGCGCGGTCAAACCCCTTTCCTTCAAAGTGGATACCATACTTGTTGTATATTGCCGTCCCCGGGTCAAAGACGTTAGCGCTCCTATCGCCAGCTCCGTCGGTTGTGCTCTCTTCGGATGGGATCTCCACAAGACCGAGCGTGTTCGAAACGGTTGTCAGTCCCGGAAGCACATGCCCATTGCGAAGAGAGATCACGCGTGCTGCCGATTGGGCAGACACGCACTCCTTGTGGGCTCCGAGACAGCTGATCTTTCCGCCATCGATAACCATGGTCAGGTTGGCGCTAATAGCCTCCGTGGCAGTAGTAGTATCCAAGTATGAGGTTGTGATTCCGGTTATTATGACGCTTTCACCTTGTTCTCTGTTGGCGCAGAAGGACCTGATGTCTTCTGGTACCGACTCAGCACGCATACGAGGTTTGGCGTTGACACTGGCAGTGGCGATGACGTCCTTTTCGTCAAGAGTTGCTCTGCCGTCGATATATACCTGCAAGGGAGTTGCACCAGCCGACAGGGGATGTGAGTTCCATACAACAATGTCTGCATCATACCCTGGTTTGGCGTATCCGATGCGGTGATGCAGCTCAAGGGACTTTGCGGGCACACTGGTGACTGACTGCAGCGCAAGAAGTTCGGGGAGACCAAAGGAGTGCGCAGTGGCAGCTTGAGACCTAGTCGTTATTAGTTGTCGTGGCATCTATCAAACGGCTCGCGTAAGCCTTACAGGAGGTATTTGGCATTGGTTGTTTCATCCACATGGTCCTGTTTCCTGAGTTAGTCACATAGCCTTGCCATTAGGGGTATGCCAAGTACCGATTTGTATGCAACTGGAACGCCATGTTCGGCCAGGATCTTGCCAGCATATAAATTGCCGTCGTAGCCTTCTTTCTTGTATAAGCTAAAGTCGGCAAACGTCGCAACTGTGATATTGCTGATATTCCATATGAGCAAAGTTCAACTGGTAGGGGAAAGATTCACACTCACTGCCCCTTAGCTTTGATCAATTCCGGCACTTTCCATGCGCTCAATGCATGATGGAAAGCCTGGACCTGGAAGCCGAATTCTTCTGCATGAAGCAGCATGTCCTCGAAATCCTCCGGCTCATAACAGTGCACGTTGATGTTTATTTTTCCTCGCAGCATCGCAACGCTCGAGTCCAGTTCCAGTTCCTCGGGGAGGCCCCCATCAGCAATCGGTCCATTAGCGAGCAGAGCAGCGACCACATTAGGATCCCTCCTCTCTTTGGCTGAAGCAGCAGCCGCACACCAGCTGTCTTGCTTCTCAAGCAGATCCTTTGCACGCGCCATATGATGCCGGAAATGCCAGGCGTTTCCCATGCGAGTGTGCTTGTATACCCGACGCGGGTTTTCTCCGCAAGCCATTTTCAAATACCGACGTCGCTCTTGTTTGGCAACGCCATGCTCGAGTAGAAGCTCCTCAACTATTTCTTCACCGTGCTCGCCGCCGCGAAGATAGTTCTTGACAGGATATGCTTCTCCTCCCATGATGTTTGCAGATCCGGGGAGAATCAGAGATGTCGTCACCCCTCCAGACGCGATGATGGTAGCGGCAATGTCGTAAGGCTTCAGGCCGTCGAGCGAGCGCACCATTGGGGTGAGTGGCCCGGTGATATCATTGACCTCGTTGACATCCTGATAGTTCTTGAGACTGGGCCAGGGGAGTGCCAAGTGGTGCGAATGCAAGTCCACTAGGCCCGGAGTGACGAACTCGCCGTTGTACTGACGGATGATCGAATTTGCATCAGCTTCAGAGCTATGGGCGGCGCTGGGGGATATTGATTTGATGACACCATGCTCAAATACGACGTCGACCAGTTTCTCCAGGATGGCATCGCCATCAAACAAAGTGACATTTCGCAAAACAGTAGTTTGCTTCTGACCGCTGGCCGGGTTCCACCGCGGATTGCTCCGACTGGCCGAAACAGGAAATTGATATTCTTGCCAGGGAGCTTGCAGTTCCTCGCACCGACGTAGGTGCGCATCGAATGCATCCCACTGAGCTTGGGACAGCTGGGCGTCTCCGTGAAACTCGACGACGTAGTTGTTGGGAAGCTTCGATGGCCGGTAGAAGGTAAACAAAAGCAGGCCTATCACAAGCAGCGACGGGAGGAGCATGCGACGCGGCCGCGCTCGCCGGAATGGGCTGGGCGGTACGGTCCCGGCAAGCTTTAAGGAGTCCATCTTGCCTGTTGTGCTTATTCGCCTTCAGAGTATGGCATCGGTTGACGCCGATGGAGGTGAACACGAGGACTCCCAGCTCGGAGAGAGCTTTCGGTCTTATCTAGTACGGCTTTCCCCGCCGGGGGCACTTCTGCAACCAACACTAGCCATGTGGGGATCGTTGGATGGTGTCAGTTACTGCTGCGATGTCGAGTGCTTCTTTTCGTCTTAGCCATATTGGACACTAGATTATACACCCGGAAAGTAGTTGGGATTTACAAGCACTACGCGCATGCCAGTCCTAGGAGCCCAGTGTACCGTGCTGAGTGGACTAAAGCCCGCTGCTACTCGCGGAGACGGGCGCCGACAACTGTCCCAGACACAGAGCGGCCACCTGCCTACGAGACAACAGCAAAGATAAAGAGATTCACATGAATTGACCGGATCGGAGGCGGTATCGAGCTCATTTCGTCGAATCTAAGCTACACACGAGATAATCCGCATTCTATCATAATGCCCGCCAAAGGTATAAAACAGATCTCGTGACAGATATCATTTTTGATGGCGGTGTTGTCCGTCCGACGAACTCAAGCCATTCATTGCAACACTCAAATACCCGAACCCAATGGAAAAAAACTGCGCCGAATCAAAGCCGTACCAATTTTTTACTCGTTAATTTCGCGCAAGCGGCGGAGGGTGGAGCGGGCAGCGGAAGCAGCAGGGGTGCTGGAACAAGAGAATCAGCAAGCGTCCAAGTATAGCAGGTTCATGAAGGGAAGACTAACGCAAGGGTGTAAGCACCACCGGTGATGGTCTTCTTGCAGCCAGAGCAGTGCCAGATACCAACAGCCTGTCGGCGGACAGTGTTGCGACCGCAGAATGTGCTGATCCTCCATTAGCCTCCAAATAATTTTTTTGTCCCGTTCATCTCGAGAACGTACCAGGTGTAACGAGCGTGCTGCGAAACTTCCATACGCTTGACTTGCTTACGGAGGGAAGCACCGTATCTGAGTTTGCCGTTAATATCCCGCCATACATTCCACCGATTCCGAGAGACAATCTTACCTGACACCGTACTTGCCGGTGATACCGACCTCTGGTAACCAAGGTTAGCATATTTTCCCCCGCTTCTCGCGATGCAAAGATTTGTGGAAATGGTAAAGGTAGGTTTTATCGACAGTAATCGGGTTTTCGGTGGCGTTGAACATGCGAACGATGGTGCGAATAGATGGGAGCCTTACTGGTAGTTCTCTTGGCCATTGTGACTAGCTGCGAAATCGATTAGTCGGAAGTTCAGCGAGCAGAATGAGTGTATAAACAATTTTCCAGTTCTCGGAGTTTGCAGGTCGCTAAAAGGTTTGAACCCCACGGACCAGACAAACAAACTCGGTATGAGTCGTCGAAAAAAGAAATTTCGTGCTCTTCGATGTGTTCCGAAGCGAGACAAAGGGCGCCGTACGTACCTGCGAACTTAATGTCGGCTTGAGTTGAGGTTGTTGAGGACTGTCTGGGTCGTGACGAGCCGTGGAGAGCCTCGAATTTGGCGACGCTTGAGTGTGCGCTGCTAGCCCGGCGAATCCCTTTTTCCGGGTGCACATTGCTCCCGGCTTCGCTTAGCGAGGAAAACACCGGGCTACGATTGGCTGTTGTGCTGGACCCACAAAGATTTGTCAATCTATGCCGAAGTCGGTTTTACAATTTGCAGCAAAAAAGTCGCAAATAAATGAGACTTTTATTTATTTCAGTATTACCGAGTACGGATACGGACCAACACAGAGTAACGACTGTGACCAACTGCTGGTTCCAACAGAAGATGTATTTTGTGGTGTCAGTTCTCTGAGAGCGGCGCCAGAGAAAGAAAAGACAGCGAGCCGACCTCCCACACATCAAATATAAAATAAGGAAAAAAAAAAAAAAAAAAAAAAAAAAAAAAAAAAAAAAANCCATTTCCCCTCAAGAACGCAGAGATAAGAAACGAGGAATGGAGCAGAACGATTATAGTCCCACATGTAGAACCTCGTGCATGTTATGCTGTCCATGGGAATTGCGCACATACATGTATAGAAAGTGGTCCTTGGATGCAATTAGGCACGTACGTTACAAGCATTCTGAAATATATGTCGAACGGCAACATCAATTGATACAGAGCACTTTTGACGTTGAGAATTGTATATATCTGTATACATATTTAACCAAGTATCTCAACCTTCCTCCCCAACATTAATACCCGATGTACTCACAAAGCCGCCGGAAGAGCATCGAGATGCTATAAGGGACTTTGAGCGTTATGAGAATGCATTCTAGATTAATTTGAGACCCTAAAGCTGTGTTGCTAACGTCTGAATTTGTATGATGGCCGTAAGAAGCCTAAGAAGAGTTTGAGGTACGACTAGATCAATGACTGTCCGGTGTTATATTTAGGAAAATCTGTCTGAATCTCAGAGTACACTGTGCAAGCCTGCCGCTAACAAACATGAAGCGGCCAGTACTCTACCACAGAGGTCATGTCTACAATGGTCTCAGAATGATGGCAATCATGCCAAGTATCCACTACCAACTTCTTCAGTAACCTCCCAGCTGACAAATGTTGCGCAACACGCGAGGGACTGTCATCATACAATATGATGAAATTGTATTACTAAGTGGACAAACCAGTCAACCATCGCAACAACCCCTGGTACCAAAACCGAAAGTATTGCGTCTTCTGTTTGCAGGGTATGCAAACCAGCCAAACCAACAGTTTTCCATGGATGCAAACGGTGAATTGATCAAACATCTATACAGATGACAAACATCTTACCTTGCACACATCAACCACAATGCACGGTCATGTACTCTACGAGACGACTATATAAAGACCCGTCTTTCAGTGCCAGATTAGATAGGAACAACTCAAGGTCAATTTGCGAATATAAAATAATACTATGTCTTTATCTCCAGTTGTTCTGATCCTGGGCGCCGGGAGCAACGTCGGCCAACATGTTGCTCGCGCATTCGCGGCCAAAAACTACAAGGTCGCTCTTGTCGCTCGCAAGCTGAAGGAAGAAGAGAGTACTCCGGATCAGCTGCACATTCCAGGCGACTTGTCCAACCCGGATACCGTAGTTGATGCTTTTACCAAAGTTAAAACATTGTTTGGTCCACCGAGTGTGGTGGTGTACAATGGTACGAGAAACTCTGTGCAGTTTGAAACTATCGTCTTCAAGGTAAAACGGCTTACAAAATGAACCTTCAAAGCTGCTGCTGTCACGGTCAATGATGCCAAAGACCCGCTGTCGTTGTCTTTGTCCGACTTTGAGCGCGATTTGACAGTCAACGTTACCAGCGCTTTTGTGGCTGCGCAACAGGCTGTCGCTTCGTTCGAGAGCCTGCCTGACACTGCCGCAAGGACATTTATATACACAGGCAATATCTTGAACACCGTACCCATGGCTTCTCTGTTCGATCTCGGTGTGGGTAAATCAGCGACGGCACATATTATTCAAGCTGCGTCTGACGCCTACAAGGACCGAAATTTCAAGTAAGTCTGGCCAACTTGTTGTTCTATAGAAGCGTGATTTCTGACGCCTTTCAGATTTTACTATGCGGATGAAAGAAAGGCTGACGGGTCCGCTGCATTTCGTATTGACGGTGAAGCACATGCGAAACTTTACACCCAGCTAGCGGAAGATGCTTCTCAGAGACCTTGGCAGCAGACTTTTGTCAGGGGGTTGGGATATAAGCCCTTTGGAGCAGATAACTTGTAGCTTATCTATCTCTAATTGTATATGAATGCTATAGTGCTATATGGGAGAGGGGAAGATCTAGGCAGAGGCCGATGGCAAATTATCAGATTTATTCAGTTTGCTTTTTCATGCTCGTATATGAAAATTCATGCCTAAAGTCTGCAGTGTTATAATCAAAGTACTAGTAGTGAAACTTGGTCGCATAGAACTCGATTAGGAAAGTTTATCAGTACAGATTACGCCCCGTAGAGCCAGCCCCCTTGAGTCGAGGAACAGCTTCTCCGCAGCCCGATAGTAGACGTCCTCTCTTGTCTCCTCGTCCATTGGACTCTCAGCAATAAAGCAGGTAAACCGCTTACTGAAGGGAACAGTTCTACGACAATCCGAGCTCTTCATCGCGCATCCTGAGCTCGCTTGCTGTATTCTTGGCCCTCTCTACTGTCACGGTCATTGGTCGCTAGTATCTACCCTAAATGTCGACATGGAACACAACAACGGCCCCTACGCGATTGCATTGGGAAAAGCTCTGGAAGTGCTGGAGCAGCAGCGGTGGCAGCTAGAGGGTGCTCCAAGGGCGATGGATCAGCTTGAAAAGTTCATGGAGACAGCCAGCCAAGCAAGAGCAAGAAGAAGTGTTTCTATTATCCTTTCCTAGTGATGGAAAAACGCTCTAATCAGCCTTTAGGAAACCCGGCTGGCAACACTTTATCCGAAACGATGCTTTCCGACTTTGACGCTTCCATCGAGTTCGACTTTTAGTGATCCGATCTGGAATCCTCAGTGGCATTCTCAATGAAACAGTGCGAATCCTGTTTCCAGCATGCCCGGATAGTCGGTCTTGCACAGGATTGGCCGCTACTGTAACAATCTTTAATCGCTTCACTAAGTTCTGCGATTATGACTTGGGCAGGTTTAGCCACAGGACAAGTAACCTGGTAACTTTCTGAGTCGGCTGTTTATCCATATTGATGTATAGTTGAACGCCCGCGGCTCTGATTGGCGGAGTCTGGTCGCCAGAAGAGGGCCTGGCCCCCGGGATGTGCGGGGAAGCCTGCACCGTGTCGCCCGTTGTCCGGAGACTCCGCATAATCTTTTTTTTCCCCTAATTTTCGCAATTGGCTCTAGTCTAATTAACTATTTTCATCACCGACTTGTCTAATATATTGATTTGATGTAACCATAGCGCCGTTAATTGCGCGTCTGACTCAAGCCCCAGCTAAAGGTACTGCCTGCCAGTCGATGATTTTCTTCCTGTTGATACACCACAGAGCCGGTCGGTTCCTGAGAAAATGTGGATTTCTGCGCGATCCTCTTAACTAATCGGAACTAATCACATTGGCTTTCTTTTCGGCCCTCGGCGAGAAAAGCAAAAATGTCGGCAGAATCGCTGAAGAACGGTAGTATAGAAGACGACGTCGAACCAGAAGAAGAAGATGATGTTTCCGGCGAAGACGACCGCGCACCACCGCCGCATGGCGGAGAAGACGCTGCTGCGGCGCACCAGGAGGGAGCGCCGACAGCAGGCGGCAAGAAGCGCTGGCGTCGCAACCTGGTCGCCTGCGATGCTTGTCACACTCGTCGGGTGAGATGTGATCGCGCATTCCCCTGCTCTCGATGCGTGAGCAGCCAGATCCGCTGCGAGTTGACGCGGGAGCGGCGCAAACGTGGCCGTATACCGCGCAATGGCTCCCTGCGAGCATCCGGGGCCGGCTTTATGCACCAACAGCAGTCAGCTTCGCCGCCCAAGGCCAAGGTGGAGGGTCACAAGGGCTCGGTATCGCATCACCAGCATGACTTTATCAGTATGGTCACGAATCCGCCGCTCTCTGAACAGTTGCCGCCAACCGCCAATCTTCCTCGCTCTACCTCGGGTTCCCCGAATGGGTTGTTGGCCCAGTCTTCCCACAATGGCGGAGGCGAGCGGGAGTCGCACACCGATAATATGCGCCCAATGCAGCGAGACGTCGCCGGCGGAGCGAACGAGGTGGTGGAAGACTGGATGTCCGGCCTCAATGGGTTTCTGCAAGCGGCGAACTCGGATCAGATCTTCGGCAGTATGGGACTGGGCCAGGGACTGCTTGATCTTCCCTTTGATATCTCTGGGATGGGCGATGCCAACGGGTTCCAGCTGTCGCGGTCTGCGTCGCGGCAGCGTATGATGAGTAGCGCTCTGAACTCGCGAGTGTCCGAGGCGCCTCTCAAATATCCCGTGTTGGCACCTCTGATGCCGTTCATTGAATCGTACTTGTCCCGAAATATGATATATGATTTGTTGAATCTCTACTTTACAAGTGCTTTCTCGACCATGATGCACCCGTTATGCCATCACATCCACTGCTACGTGGTCCGAAAAGAATCCTTTCTGAGCCAAGAAACGCCCCGGCAAAGCAGCCCGGCCTTGCTGGCGAGTATGCTTTGGGTTGGTGCACTTGACGACAGATCTTTTGCCCTGTCGATCTCGCCTCCGAAACGGAAGAAGCTCTGTCAGTTCCTTTGTGCGTTGACTGTGCGCCTGCTCCGGCCGTTGATCCATGTTTCCTTCAAGGACGATGACGCGATACCCATCATTGAGAACGACCACGGCTTTCCCAACTCCGATTACGACAAGGCACACTCGCTCGGGGAAGGGGGTGATGATAGGGGTCTGGTTGGACCCGCGGGCTCCCTGGACGATGTCATTACATACATGCATGTGGCGTCGATTGTGTCTGCCAGCGAGCAGAAAGCTGCCAGCATGCGTTGGTGCGTCATTGCTCTATTTTTAATGACTCTTTCCAGTGAAGAACTCTTAGCTAACTGACTGTAGGTGGCACGCCGCCTTCACGCTGGCCAGAGAGCTTCGGCTAAACCAAGAAGTTGAGGTGACGCCGAGTCTGAAGAACTCGGTCGAGACCTCGTCTCGCCCGTTTGAGTTCGCAGAGGGCACAGGCCTAGGGTCTGGCAACAGCGCCGACATGTCGTCTCAGTCCGGCCGAGTGAACCTGAACTGCATCTGCACCCTACCGCATCGACCAAACATCATGACCGAGGAGCACCGCGAAGAACGACGGCGCGCCTGGTGGCTGCTGTATATCATGGACCGGCATTTGGCGCTGTGCTACAACCGTCCCTTGGCCCTGCTCGACTCGGAGTGCGAGGATCTCTTGCTGCCCCTCGAGGAAGGCTACTGGCAGGCTGGCAATGTGCACAGCAACAGCCCCAAACCGGACGGACCGCAATGTCTGGCGCCGTGCGACAAGCCGAAGCGACGCTGTTTCCCGGATTTCTCGTGCAATGACCATTCGGTTTTTGGCTTTTTCTTGCCGCTGATGACCATCACCGGAGAACTGATCTATCTGAACCAGGCGCGGAACCACCCGATGCTCGGGATGCGGTTACAAGGCAAAGAGATTTGGGATCTGCAAGTGAACGAAATCCTACGGCAACTCGATACGTACAAGGCGACCCTACAAGCTTTCTCGACACGACCTCCCTCATCAACCGCTTCTTCATTATCCTCCATCAGCGCCACCCAACGGCCGCCGCTGTCGCTGTCGCCGCCATCAATGCTCAACGGAGAAGCAACCGCCCACAACGGCGACGAACACGGCTATGCGTCGTATCACGCATGGCACACGCAGACAGTAGTCGCATACGCGTCGTATCTCGTTCATGTTCTACACATCCTCCTGATGGGCAAATGGGACCCGGTTTCCCTGCTCGAGGACAAAGACTTTTGGACGTCCTCGCCCACCTTTGCATCAACCATCTCGCATGCGCTCGAGGCGGCCAACGCGCTCGAGCAGATCCTGCACTACGACCCCGACATCAGCTTTATCCCGGACCTCTTCGGCATCCAACTCCTCCAGGGCAGCCTGTTGCTCCTGTTGGTGGTTGAGCGGCTGCAAAAGGAGGCGGGCGAGGGCATCCTCAAGGCCTGCGAGGTCGTGATCCGCGCTACCGAGTCGTGCGTCGTCACGCTCAACACCGAGTACCAGCGCAATTTCCGGCAGGTGTTGCGCAGCGCGGTGGCGCAGGCAAGAGGCCGGCCGGTCAATCATAGTGAGATACGGCATCGAAGAAAGGCGGTTATGGCGTTGTATCGGTGGACGCGAAATGGGACGGGGCTGGCATTGTGATTTATGATTTTAATTTTATGATGTAAATATCGTTGTATCATTGACATCTTTCTCAGATGTTGGTATATGGATCTATCTTTCTCATGTGAATAGAAAAACAGTCACGAATACTCAATACTCCAAGCTAAATCCTGCCTTTCTCACCGATAGAGTCGGTCTATCTTGGTGCAACACATCCAACACCCAGTTCCCACCAGGCACCTCATACACAACGCCTCCCTTTTCGGCCCTCTCCATCATTGCTTTATCAGCCACCGACCGCTGTCCGGTCTCCGGATCCCACACCCATCCTTCCTTCAACCACCGCCAGGCCAAATACGCCCGGAGCTCTTTATCCTTTGGCTGCACGCGTTTCCACTCTGGCTCAACCGGGTTTGTCGGATCCTCAGCTACATGGACCAGGTCATCACGGCAGAAGATCCGCCACGAATCAATGGCATACGCACCTACACCGGGCAAATGCGCAATCTCCCACGCCACCCGGCCATCCGCTGACTCGTCCGCGACGACCTCGTCAGCACGCACATTCGTGCCGTCGCCTTTACACGGATAATGCAGTTTCCGGTACCGTCGGCCCTTCTGCGGCGGGTTTTGTAACCACACCGTCGCCAGCGCGATGATCTTTCGTGCGCGCTGGTTCTGAAAACCCAGGTTGCGGATCACTTGTACGATATCCGCGAGTCCGGCATTGGGCGCCGCCAGAGAGGAGATGGTTGGGAATCTTTGAAAGAGTTGGAAAAGGACTGGTATGGCGACGGGTCCGCGTGTGCGGTTAAGGAGAATTGTCGCAATCAGGAGACGGAATGGGTCGTGTCGGAGTTGTTCTTGGATCAGGCCGAATGAGGGGGCAGATATGGAGGGGAAGGGCAGGCAGGAGGAGTCGACCAGGGGGAGTGGCTTGGGGAAGTAGGGGGATAGGCGCAGTTTGCGGGGAGATGTTGATTTCTGAACTGTTGTTTGGGCGCACGTAATTTCTTCTTCGCGCTCGATGTTTGTTGTCGTCGTCCTCATCCAGGCATCATCTTCCACATCTCGTTCTCCCGGCTTTCCCTCTGCCTCGTCCACTTTCTTCGCTCTATTATTACACTCTTGACCAATCCCCAATCTCGAGCCCCCTTTCCTACATGTAGCAATTGGCCTGCTGTTGAAGAACGGCGACCTCCTCGCCGTTTTCCTTACACCGTTTCCATTTGCAATTCCTCGGAGCGTCGCCCTGTTGCGACTGGGCATGCTCTATTGAGCTAACAATAATGATCAATAAGACATGGAAATAGGTCTGGCAAATATAGCAATATATCTGCCGATGTATCTCTGTCCAACTTGTGTAAAGAGGGAAAAATCGAGGTTAGAGTTAGATTGTGCCCCACTTCCATTGTTGGTAAGTCAACCAATCAGGAGATTAGTCGTTCACAACAATTGAAGCTTATCTTGGACCTTTAATTCGAAACTAATGCCCAAGCGTGGAAGACATGGATTGGTTTATTTACAGTCGCTTCATTACGTTTTGCGAACGATACTGTTGATACACGATATATGCACGACAGACTAGATACAAGTAACCACCGCAACACCGTCTTGTTTATTATACAGTAACAGGTCAAAAAAGGGAAAAACAAAAAAACAATCAAGGAAAAGACACAGGACCAGTCCTGTTGCCAAATAGTGACAGAGTTTACACAATAGTACCGATTGCTACTTCGGCTGGACCTTGCCAGCTTCGCGCACCTCGTTCATAAAACTGTCTTCATCACCTGACAGGTTCAGGACCCAGTAGTGATGCTGCGGTTGCTCACTATGATGACCACGGGCACCGCCAACGCCGGCGCTGGCAAACTGGCCACCGCCGTAGCCCATGATCGGCGTTGGCGAGCTGTGTCGGGATTTATCCTTCTTCTTGGACCCGACAATAGCGCCGATATCGTGCGGCCCCCAGCCCACGACATGCTTGAGCTCCTCGCGCGATTTGGCGTCGGAGCTGCCGAACCCGAGCAGCTGGGTTTGTAGGCAGCCGAGAATGGCGACGCCGGCGCGGATAATGATGCGGTCGCCTTCAAAGGCCCAGCAGTCCCACACGCGGCTCACGCATTCGAGGTCGAGTCCGTTGGTGAAGAGGGAGCGGAACATGGGTTCCCAGAGTTCGTCGTCGGATAGTGCCACCGTCTCGTACAGGTGGTCGAACAGTTTGGGGAATTTGTAGCGCAGGGTAGCCGAGGCGAGTCCATACGTGCGTGTCATGGCACCCCGGTCGTGCGTCAAAAAAGCCAAGGGGAGAGGCCGGTTCAGCGCATTGGCCATGACGATGAAAGCAGATGCAGGCGTCGGCAGTTGCAAAACAAGGAGGGCGGCGATGGTCTTGGTGGAGGATTAGTACGCATAGAAAACGGAGACAGTGAGTTAGATGACAAAAACTTACATGAAGCCCATACACATATCCGACGTCACGGCGATACATGGTATAAGCCTCCAACACATCGATGAGCGTTTGCCGCAACGGTCCGCCCTCTTGAAACAGATGGAGATCCGGAAACGCAGATGAGACGTCGCGCGAGATAGCAGCAAGCGACTCGCGCAGGCGACGAGCTGTCTCGCTGGCGTCCTGGTCCTTGGCGCGATGATCCTTGGCACGCTGGAGCGCTTTCTGGTACGATTCTTCGGTCAAGGACAGCTCATTCCCAATGGCGCGCTGCCAGACCGCTCCTCGGCACCGCGGCGTCACACCACGCCACCACAGCTCTCGCGTACGAGGCTCTGAGATTACCGTGTCCCAGTTCGGCAAGACATGGTCCTCCCAGATCCGCTGAAGCGCCTCTCGCGTACTGTCCTTTTCGCACTGCGCAGCGGCAGCCTGGGCAGCCTTTCTCTTTTCTGTTCAATCCGTAGCTTTAGTACACAATCTGCAAACACAAAAGAAAGAAGGAAGGAAAAAAAAAAAAAAAAAAAAAAAAGGTGAACGAACCGGCTTCCTTGGAATATGCCATCATCTTTTTATACTCCCGCAGATGTTTCTTCTCTTCCAAGGGGTCCTTGGGAGGCAACCAGCTGGGGCGCGTTCGACTCAGGACCTTTTCCTTCTCCTTGCTCACCGGCAGTGGATCAATCATGATGTTGGTCTTTTGCAACGGCGGGAGCTCGGCCAAACTGCCGCCCGACTTTCGCTTCGAGTCGACACTGGAGCGTGCCGAGGCTGTGCCGTTCTGCACTCTCTCTTCTCGCTTGCGATCCGAGTCATCAGCATGGAACTCGAGGGTCTGCGTCAACACCTTTGCCTCTTCGGACAATTCGGCCATGGCAAGGTTATACGAGTATGTGCGCGGATTGCGAGGCGAGATTTGACCTCTTTCGGGACCAGCGGAGGCTGATCGGGAATTCTGCAGTCTCGACTTGGCGCCGGGCGAGTGTCGAGAGGACGACGAGCGCGATTTGGACCGGGACGGCGCCAGGTCTTCCTGCGAGACCGCGTGAGAGAGGGGGATCGGCTGTGGACTTTCATGGTCCGGGCTGTTGCTGCGGGACTGCGGTCGTTCGGTCGGAGGGCGTGGGGATAGAGGGATGTTCCAGAGACTGGCGTCGTCGGGCAATTCGTCATCTGAATCATCGTACTCCTTCTCCAGCTCCTTGGCCGTCTTGCGAGTTGGCTGCACCGACGCCTGGCGCGGCACGTGGGCCGCCAACGGAGACAGACTCGTGCTCGCCGCAGACGGAGAAGGTGAGCGCGAAATGGGATGTGGCAGACCGGCAGCTGGACCGGCCGGCGACACGGAGCGCGACCGCGGAGGCCGGTTCGACTGATTCGAGTGCATCGGGGGGAGACCATTTGGCGGCGGACTCTTCTTCGAGCGGCGGCCGTTATGCTTCAGCATCCTCGGATCGAGGCCCCGTTGGTTCATACCCAAGTTCCCCGAGATGGGATGGTTGAAAGGCTTCTTCTGGTTGGACGTCAGGGACGTGAGATCCCTCGCCGGGTTCGATGCTGGGGTTGGGTGCATTGGTGCCGCTGCTGTCGGCGTAACAGTCCCGCTCAGGCTGCTCACACGAGAGACACTGCGCGGCCGGCTGGTGGCCCGCGAGCTGGCTCTCGATCGCGAATGCGGGTATTTGTTGTTCATGTTGTCCGGGTAAGCCAGCTCAGGCTCGTCGGCGAGCCCAATTTCTTCAAAGTTAGAAACATCGGCAAAGTCGATATCCGGACCGGCGGTGTGCGACGAGGAGGGAAAGGAGGAAGACGACTTGGACGACTTGGACCCGGTGAGGTCCGGAGGCGAATTAGGCGAGGACAGCAACGCAGTTGCCATGTTGCCTTTTATTTTTCCCTCCTTCTATCTCTTTTTTTCTTTTTTTGTTTTTTTTTTTTTTTTTTTTTTTTTTTTNGTCTCAAGATATGTCTGGTAATTTGGGGATTGTGCAATAACCCGATCGAATGTGAAACGAGAGGCTGTTCTGGCCCCGACACGAGTGACAGGGCGGGGTCGGCAGGGCCCCCCGTGAGGCTTGTTGGATCGGTTTCGCAACGGGGGAGCGTAGTGCTGTTGGTATGTACTTCGTAAGATGGCGTGATGATCGGGCTCCTGGCTGGCTTTTCCGATTTGCTCGACAGTAACAACACCGTGGAGTGGCAGAAGTCAAAGAACGTGGGATGAGGAAGAAAAAGGAGAAAAAAGGAGACCCTGTCTGCCGGGGGGGGAAAGAAAACAGTGAAAGGGGAGGAAGAGGAAAAAGCAAAAAGCAGGAAAAAAGAAAGCGGATGGAATTAAAAGATAGAAACGAAAAATAGAGCACAAGAAAAGAATGGACAGCAGCCGCAACCGGCAAACAGGAACGCGGGGAGCGGTTGTTGGACAATGCAAGAGAGAGGACAATCAGTCGAGGAGGAAGAAAGAAACGAGCGACGATGGTATGGACGATTATCACGACGAACGCAGCGAGCGAGCCGGATCCAGCCAGTCCCTGGGACGAACGCGGGAGCCGGCTTGGCGCTGGGCCGGTGCCTGGATGCCTGAGCCGTCAGGCACCGCTGTCTGTGAAGGGTTTATGAAGGAGTGGCCCCGTCAACGAACCATGTCGCGGAAACCACAGGGACTGGGATTTTACTCCGTACTCTCTCCAAGAGCGCTGACTGAAACCGCGGCGCTGTGGCGCAGGATTCCGCATCGACTAGTCGGTTCAACAGTCGCCCTTGCTGAAATGAGAGGGACCAGGGATCGGGATAAGCAAGGGTGGTGATCGAGCTGTATGCCTGCCCCTTTGCACTAGTCGTTACATTTTCTGACTTGTTCCCGGCGCCGCACAATACTCGACGCAGCTCCCGCTGAAAGATTGCGATTTGCGATTATCAGGGTACAGGGACGCACTGACGGGAATCGGTCAATCTCAGAATGGTAAATGCAATAGTGCCCTCTTGCTGCACGCTGGAGGCATGTCGCATACGCCGAGCGCCGTTCCGGGTGCCTTGTACCCTTTCTCAGTCTGGGCCGGAGTAACATTGCACAGACCGCGAATCCTCCGGGCGGACTTGGAAAGTCGCAGTCGTGTCAGCACCGATTTTATCTCCACGTGGCATAGCTCAGGAAGGGGTCGGATGAAGGAGACGTCCGTGTTCTAGAACGCGCGCGGGCGCTGCACCTGGTGCGTATCTGGCGGGGTTTGTTGATACATTGTTTGTTGCTATAGCCAGGGCCGGCTGTTGTTAGCAACTTCCACGCGTGCGGGTTGAACGTAGGCTACAGCTATCTGAAACAATGGATCTCTCTCTTGGCGGGCTCGTGGTAGGATTGAGTGAATCTTTATTATTTCCTACCAGTCGTCGTATGAATCATGTAGGAGTCCACCGTAATTGGCTGGAGCTGACTGATACTACTCTGTACTGTACAAAGGAGACACACAACATATACAGACCGCTACCCCATCGTCAATCAACTTGATTATGTACAACGCTTGTTGGCGGATTTCGACCGGACAACAAAAATCGACAGATGATAGGCACCAAAGAGATTAGTTTCACGTAAATTTCCCACCACGGCCCGCTTCAGCCTCGTTCATAGGCAGTCTCAACAGTGATCGACAAGGCTGAGGCTCTGGAGCCGCAGGCAGCCACGCGCCAAATTCCTACTACGTACTTAAGGCAAGTAGCTGCCCCTACTCTGTACCGGGTGAGTGCTCAACTTCCACCTCTCTCTATACGCCCTATACATCCTATACGCCCTATACATCCTATACATCCTATACATCCTATACATCCTATACATCCTATACATCCTATACATCCTATACACCCTATACATAGACTGCGTGAAGAAAATTCGCCCAAAATGTCCTCCATCCGCCCAGAGTTCCTGCCCGCTCAGCCACCAGCCAACATCACCAGCGCCATCATCGACTTCACCCGCACCACCCCGCCTATCCCGCACTATGCGCGCAACTTTGCCGCCGTTATTGACAACTTCATGACCCCCGCTGAGTGCGCCGAGCTCCTCTCCCTAGCCGAGCAGTCATCAATGTCATCATCATCATCATCATCATCATCATCATCATTGTCTCCTTCTTCTTCCCCGGCCAGAGAACCAAACTGGGAGCGCGCCATGGTCAACGTTGGCAATAACCAACAAAAAATGATCCCCGACCAACGCAACTGCGGACGCATAATCCTCGACGACCCGGAAATTGCCGATCGACTCCTAGCCCGCCTCCGGCCGTTTTTTCGGCAGTGGGATATGGAACTCTTGCAGGGGAAGGATCGAGCGTCGGTGACGGGGTCGTCCCGGAAACCGATGGTATACCAACTCAGCCGGCTGAACGAACGACTGCGCTTTCTCAAGTACGTCGGCGGCGAGTACTTTCGGCCGCATTGCGACGGAAGTTACCGGACGCCGGACGGGCGGGAGCGGTCGCTGTATACCGTGCATCTGTATCTGAACGGTGATGGCGAGGAAGGGCAGGATGTCGACGAGGTGTTGAGGCTGCAGGAACTGGATGATCGCGGCAAGCTGCCGCGTCAGCAAGGACATCCGAGTGAGAAAGAGCAGTTGCTAGGAGGCGCCACCAGTTTCTTGTCTTGGTCAACCAGTGAGAACAGCGTTGTCAGGGTGTGGCCCAAGACCGGCCGTGTGCTGGTGTTTCAACATAACAATCTGATGCACAGCGGTGACGCGGTCTTTCGGGGCACCAAGTACACCGTTCGCACCGACGTGATGTATTCCATGGAGATTGCCCAAGAACAGTGATACATGCATCCTGAGCTTTGCTAATCCCGTAGCCTTGCATATTCGGGTCGTGCACGGATCCATTGAAATCATCACATTTAGTATTTTGCAGTGTCGTCAAAAATCTCTGGGTGTGAGTATGTACACGAAAGTGGGTATCAAAGGAGGAAAAGAAAGAGGAGAAAAAAAAAAGAAAAGAAAGAAAAGAAAAGAAAAGAAACATATATTCCCCCCCCCCCCCAAAAANAAAATATATTAAGAAGAATGCCGACACATCGCCTCGGTGTCCTCATCGACAGACCCGGTCTTCTGCCGACTCTCACACACCTGCCGGAACCAGCTCGGACGGCAATCCTCGCCGTTCAGCCAGTATGTCAGCGGGGTGAGTTTGTTGGTCTGGCATCCATGGCACTGGTCACTAGCCGGACAGTTGCTAAAGACCGAGTGCTGGTATCCGATATCGCGGAACCAGTGAATCTGCTCATTGGCAGCAAACAAGCCGAGGGCGACACTGTGCACGGGCGCGTCCCCCCATCGCTCATAGAAGAAGCCGCCAGTGCGATCGAGCCAGTCAAAGTACGCGGTGTACGCGGGCGAGCGCCAAAAGTCGAGATCGCCGACTTCAAAGTTGCTCCAGAAGTGGCATGTGCTATAGCCGTTCGCGGCGGCCGTGTGTTGTGGGCGTCCGCGGGCGTCGGTCAGCCAGCTCATCGAGTTGTCTGGGTCCAGATAGTCCGGGTGCTCGTCGAGAAAGGCTGTGGTTGACGGCCATAGGCCGGGTAGCGTGTTCGGATCATCGTACACGTTGATGGTGAAGCCGTATGTCTTGTTGTTGGTCTCCATGAACCGGAATACGTCGTACTCGATTTTGCAGAAGAACCTGCTATGGTCAGAAACATGACGCCGCGACAACCGAAAAAAAAAAGGGGGGGGGTGGGGGGGGTGCGGAGAAACACACTTAACGTTCGGTTCGATGCGCCAGTAGTACTTGAAGCTATCCAGGGCTGGATGCCTGAAGAAAAACCCCGAGTACCAGCGGCACATCTGGTGGTAGCTCAGCTGGCTGCCATGCTTGACCCAGCGGTCGTCCATGTCCCGAAAGGCCTGGTCGAGGCGCGACTGGTCGATCCAATCGGGCACGTCCCAGTGGTCCCTGGGAATAAGCTCTGCTCAATCAGCCTTCATTCTTTGGCTGTTTGCTTTTCCAACGTTGCCGCAACAGGATCGAAGCCTACCGTAAGAGCAGGGCGCATCCGTCGCGGCCTGCGTGCGCTCCTTGAACTCGTCGGTAAACGGCTCGTCATTGAAAAACACCCAGGGATAGCGAAAGCGTGCATTGAACGAGTCTTCAAACTGGCGCATCGACGACAGAATCCCGTCCAGCTCGGAGTTGCGCACGAGCGAGATGATGGCGGCGTTGGCGCGCGGGCTCGAGTCGGGGTCAGTTGGCGGGGGCTGTTTCATGGCTGTTGCAGTCAGTGCATTTCTCTACTTTGTATGTAGGATATCCTTCAATTGGAGGGACACAAGCATACACAGGTTCATCCGGCGGATGGCCCGATCCCCGGCGGACCAGTACCACGACTCGCGCAAATATATAGCCAACATGGCCAGCAGCACCACCACCCCGACCACATACCGCCGGAATCTCCGGACGCTGGCCGCCAAATGCATGGTGGCCGGCTTCCCCCAGCAGCAAATAGAAAAATCAATCGATAAAAATCCCAGAAGAAGGAGGAGGGGAAAGAGGCAACGTGAGGGACAAAGACACGCTAGCCCAACATTGGTTGTAATCGTCTTGGGTTAGGCGTTGCAATTGGAAGGTGACATGGTTGTCTGTTTTCTTCTGGTCGATTGCAGTTTTGCGGATAGCAAGTCTCTTTGTGTCTAGAGACTCAGTCGGCGGTGGCAGTCAAGCCGAATGCCATCGACCGTATAAGTCTCTTTCTCTTCAAAGACTTTTTTAACTGCTGCCTACTCGTTCCAGTCGACCATTCGGTCGGAGTTATCAGCCAGAAAAACAAAACCCCGGAAACAGCGGATGCTGACAGACGGTCGGTGCAAAGAATGACTACGCACTGGAGATCGGATCGTATCAGGAAGCAACTATTCCTCAACTGACCAGCTAACGTCGCTCACTAGTTTGAAGTAGTGAAAGTTAGGTCGATAAATGTAAGGGCTAGTGTCTGGGCAGGCCTTTCTATCCATAGTGTCTGTCGTCAGGTGCCCCAGTGCCCAAGCCATTCACCTGCAACCCTCCGGTGGCGCTCTGCACCAATGAAATCAACGCGATAGCCAACTGTGTCAAGCTTTTGTGGCGTTGGGAGGAATCAGGTGTCGAAGCTTTAGAAATGACTCCCGGTTGTGGGATCGTAGATTCTTATCACTTCGATTACTATGCTGCAAATACCCCAGATACATGTAATATACGGCTGATTTTCAATCTCTTTCTCCTTGTTCGGGCAGAAAAAAAGAAAAACTGCGGAGAGACGCTAGTCCCGATGGGTCGTGTTGCAGATGGGTATCGGCGGGCGGGTGGGGCCTGATCGAGACCAGCGGAGATCAACGCTGACTAAGCCACTTCCTCTCTCCTGCTGACTAAGGGCTGTCGCGTGCCAAGCATTCCTATCACTATCACTTACTCTATCAACTTTTGATATGCTTGGAATTTACAAGACGAGATGAAAGAAAGAAAGAAGAAAAAAAAGCAGACAAAGTTAGACAGTGCTGTGGCCGACAACGCGATGCTTGGCTGGCGGCACCTCGACCTCGTCAAGCTCGATTGAGCGGAGACTCTGCAGATCGGGCTCCTCTTCGTACAGCTGCTCATGGCTGCTCTGCCGGTGGGCCACTGGTGCAGTCACCACTGCCATCGTCACCGGCTCACTGAGATGGCGATTCTGGCTCTGGCTCGTCGTATCAGGTGAGCCGCGCTCTTTTCTGGGGAACTGGCATGGGAGCACTTTTGCGATCAGCTGCACAATCGGGCGCAGCGCCGGTAGACACCCGCAGATTATCCCCGTCGACATCTCGATGTTGGACCAGCCGGTCACCTCGTCCACGCCTTCGGCGAGTTTGGTCGGGCTGGACACGATACGAATGTACATCACCAGCCGGATGATGGAGGTGGCAATCACGCTGTTATCGAACCCCTCTTGTCAGTGGGATGCAAATCAACATTGCTCCGTAGACCGTTGGCGTCTTCTCAACCGGATGGAACGTACAAAACCCCCAAGCAGAAAACTAGCGTCAGTAGGATCTTTTCCATCACCCGCAGCCGCAGCCTCCACACCAGCGGGATCGGCAGGATCAAGAGAACCAGATCGCCAGCAATCGACGCGGCCGCGTTGGCAAGCGGCGCTGGTGTGCATCCCAACGCATGGCCGGCCAGAGCCGCTACCCATTTGTTCGGCACCAGCCACCACTCGATCAGCAGCAGCAGAAACACAGTCAGCCACCAGACCACCACGAACGTGCCCACGGCCCAGACCCGGCGCCTGAAATCGTGCGCCACGTCGAAGATGCGGTATTGCATCAGCAGCACGCTAAGCTTGGTGAGCGACAGGCTGGTCACGTACAGTAAGTCGCTGGCTAGGAATAGCCTCTGAATGGTGTCCAGCTCGGTCGTCGACGTGGAGGTGCGTTGCTTGCTGGTGACTAGGGCGATGTTGACTCCGACTGTGCCCAGGTTTGTGGTTAGCGAGATCGCCATGATCCAATCGTCCCACCAAAGACGCTGCTTGATCAGCCGCCGCGCGATCAGTCGGAGCCAGACAAAGACTGCGGTGATGGTGGCCAACGCGACCAAGGTTGTGATTTTTCTCGCCATTCATTGCTGACCCATGCAAGACAATGATTCCCAACTAGAGAAAATGGCGTTGATAGGGGCAGAGGCACATCTTCATAGTTAGAGGCAGCAGTAGAGACAGCAATAAAAGTACGGGTCAATGCAGAGTTGAATGAGGCATACATACGTTATGGTAAAGCCAGCAGAATAATGGAGCAGGAGGAACCCAAGGAACGAATGTTTCACTATGAACGCGAAAGACTGATTGTCGCATCAGCTTTAACTCTAGCCGTCCGACCATCATCCGATCAATGTTTCTTTGTTGCAACGCTCTCGGTGACTTTCAGTGTTTATTGCTTTAAACTTCATTTGTGTTGTGGCGAGTCAAACCGCTATCACCGTTTTTTGTTTCTTCGTTCTACTTTCTATCAGTAGCTAGCTTGATATCATTGATTACCACTGAAGCTGTACGATTCCATGGCCAAACTAAGTCCCTTGGTTTATTACTCATCCATCAGGGCTGTTTGGTCAAGCGCGTTGGTTCCGTTTTCGGCAAGGATGTCCCAATGCGGTAATAACGGTGGTGCACAAAGAATTGAAACCAATGGGCGGGACTGGGTGTAAGTCTCCTAATTCGGTATATCTACGTCCATTGTATTTCCATGATAGGTGATTCGTGCTCTATCACATATATACATCAAAGGGAGGAGTGTTGCCGCGCGGTGGTCATACGTACATGTACATATGCCGTGAGGCTGAACCCGGTTGACCTATCAACATTGCTTTGCATGTATAATCAGTATCTTATAGCCGATCATCACCTCCCAATCATGCGATTATGGTCTCTCGGTCTAGGACCTGGCTAATCAGACCCCTGCTCCTCCTACGTTGACGACTACGCATTATACTTGCCGGATGGATCTCCAATCTTACATTTGTCCCCCCCCTCCAAGGGAAAGCTTCTTTTTGTTTTTAATGAATAATACCATCTCCCTCCCCGAGTATCACCGACCTGGTTTTCTCCCGGTTGAGCAAGTAGACAAAGCAGATGGATAACAAAGAAAAGAAGTAGTGCAGACCGGACAAATCAGCCCCATCAAATGACATGTGGGGAACCTGGGGTAGCCCCGAGATTTAACCTTGACAACTTTGGGCTATTGTCCATACAGAGTAGCAGGCTGCCGCCGATCCTCCGGATGAGCCCCAGACTCTTTCTTGCAAGCAAGTCATTACAAGTGTCAGTAATTGCATTGCATTAGTTTCTGTTGTTAGTGTCTGGTCCCGAGACAGAATAGAACAGACCGAACATAATCAACCCCTGTATCTGCAACGAACTGCACCTCTCCCGCTCAGCCCACAGTGCAGCTTGGCTGGGCCCAAAGTCTTTCACTTGACTATCATACAGAGAGTACTGACTATATGCAAACTCGTACTAGGATGTGCTCCTTGTTTACCGGCACAACTAAATCTGCAGCGGCATATTATTTGGTTGCAACGCGCGCAGGATCCAGTCAGCCGCTTGGCCAGTGCAGCCAACGTAACTGGCCAATGGCCAAATTTTCGTTACCTCCAAGCTCAAGTTACAACCACGATCATCATGCTCAGGGAGAGCAGTGCAGCAGGCCACGGCCCCACGTTGCTGGACCACATGTTAATCAACGACGTCAACTCCGCCCGGGGGGGAACTGATTTAAAGTTTCGAAAGGGGGAA
Source organism: Talaromyces piceae (assembly GCA_001657655.1). Taxonomy (NCBI): domain Eukaryota; kingdom Fungi; phylum Ascomycota; class Eurotiomycetes; order Eurotiales; family Trichocomaceae; genus Talaromyces; species Talaromyces piceae. Next base: position 1,871,438 of record JNNX01000004.1, on the reverse strand, counting down.
ATGGAACTATGAAACGCTTGTCTGTCCCTCCCTTTTATATTTAGAATCTTGCTTTTGTCGGGGAGGAAGCGAAATAAGCTCGGCGGTTTCATGCTGTCGGCTCGGGCGCGACACCGACAGAGCGGTCTTTTAACGCGAATGTTCTGCTCAGCGATCGGCTCAACGATCTGTTCAGTGATCTGTTCATTGATCTGCGAAGTCGACGCTGTAGCAAACCAGCAGGCATCATCATGGGTCTCGGCGTATTGGAAGGTAACTTGAAACAGCCTCAGACTCAGTACTCCAGTCCGAAAGGTTCGGAACCCTAGCTAACAAAAGGATATATGTAGATACCAAACTGTCTGCTATCCCCGGCACAGTACAGCTCAACGACGAGCATTCGGCGTCCGACAGCGAAGCCATCAACCTCAAACATGGCACCGGCAAGGACGCACACATTGTGCTCTCACCCCAGCCCAGCAACGACCCCAACGATCCGCTCAATTGGCCGCTCTGGAAGAAGGAACTGATCATTGCCGTGTTGGCGTTTGGCGGCATGTTGAACGCGGGGACCAACGTACTATCTTTCTCCAATCCCCATAGACCAAAACGTGATCCCCTTTTTATATGTATCAAGGGAGAAAGAAAGAGGATCAAGGATGAAGCTGATGCAGCGTGAAAGGGACCCTTGCTTAACGCATCCTACCTACCGATCGCCCAATCGCTCAACAAGTCCCTGACCGACGTCGTACTCGTGTCGGGCTACAATCTGCTGGCGGCCGGCTGCTCGGGCCCGATTGTTTGCGCCCTGAGCCGGAAATACGGTAAACGGCCGGTGTTCCTCGTCTCGACGCTGTTTGACATTGTCGGCACGGCCATTGGAGAAGCCCGGTTAGAGTACAAGTATCTCCTGGCGGCGCGGATTGTGCAGGGCTTTTCAACCAGCGCGTTCGAGTCGCTGCTCATGGCGGTGGTGGGGGATATGTACTATGTGCACGAGCGTGGACTACGGATCGCCATCATCAATTTCATTATCAACTCGGCTTCGAGTTTGGCGTCGATTATTTGCGGCCAGGTCTATGCAGACCTCGGCTATTACTGGCTGTTTCACCTGTTCCAGATTTTCTTGGTCATTCAGTTTGTCGCCATGTTCTTGTTCTGTCCGGAGACGACGTACATCCGCGACATCCAGTTTGAGACCGACGTGGCGGCGGACGAGGAGAAATTGACGGTAGGGCACAAGGATGAAAGCGTGGCTCCAACACATAGTCCGCCAACGACTACGATGACCTACCCTCCCAAAAAGACATTTGTCCAGGAACTGGCCATCTTCAGCCGGACCTACTCTCCGGACAATGTGGTCAAGTTCTTGATTGGCCCCTTCTTGACCCTGCTCAACCCGGCCGGCTGTTACGCGGTCATCGCCGCCGGAGTGCTCAATAGCTGGTACGTAGGGTCGGCCATAATCCTGTCAGGCATCTTCTCAGGCCCGCCATGGAACTTTGGCGCGGCCCAGGTGGGCTACATTGGCGCTGGACCGGTCGTGGGTGGCATGATTGCCACGATCATTGCAGCATGGCTGAGCGATCCGATCATCAAGTGGATGGGGAGGATGAACCACGGGATATAGTATGTTTCTCTCACTCCCCCTCTCTCGTTCTTTCCGGTTGGCTAAACAAGAGCATTAGCGAACCGGAGTTCCGTCTGGTGTTTATGAGCCTTGCCGGCATCACCTGCGGCGTTGGCATGTTCCTCTTTGGCTATGCCATGGAAGCCGGCGCCAACGCGGTGCTGTGCGCGTTTCTGCAGGGCGTCATGAACGTCGGCGTCATCATCGGCATCTTCTCTGCGCTGTCGTACGGACTCGACGCGTTCCGGCGCCAGAGCAATGAGATTTTCATCATGAACATGTTCTTCAAGGTGTGTCCGTTTCTCTGTTCTTTCTTATCATGTTAGGTTGAAAGGGGGTCTGACGGTGGTGTTGTAGAATTTCATGTTCTACGGCCTCAGCAACTTTGCCAACGACTGGGTCGCAGCCCATGGCCCCGCAGAGATCATGTATGTGTTTGGCGGCACCTCGGTGCTTCTGTCGCTGCTGGCGCTGCCTGTGTATGTATGGGGGAAGCGAATGCGTAGCTGGTGGGCACGGCACGATCTGTTTGTGCGGCTGGGCATGGAGACCACAGGGCCGGTAATGCACATGGGATGATAATTCACATCGTATCATTTATCAGTTTGGCTAGTTGAATAAAGCCGGTTTAATTAATGATGATAGTCACTGGTGGACGAAGCCACAAGCAGTGGTTGTCTACTATGGTATTGTGTTGATTGTATGGACCGTTGGCGCCTCGGCATATCACGTGGCACTGTTTCTGCCTGAGGAGTAAGGCTGCAATAAATACGTAACCCGGNAAAAAAAAAAAAAAAAAAAAAAAAAAAACACCATTGATAGTTACGGTATTGTAACAGCGCCGTACCGAGTCTCTCATACGGCAACTCCGTAATCAATACGTTTCTCCTTGACGGCGTGCGTCGTGCAGGAAGGAGCAGAAGAACGAAGCAAACAAAAAAAAGTCGATGTTGTCATGCCTACGTCGGATGCGGCCTGGGACCCAAAAACACAGCTACAGCCAATTCGACCAATCACGAAAGCGGCCCACCGCTCGCAGACCGAAATTCAATGCCCGGGTCGGCCGAACGGGTGGTGCGCGAGTCAGAAGCGAAATCCTGACGGAGGCGGACCCATTGGATCATGGTTAGGACGGGCGGGTGTTTTCGCTTGCGAATGCTCCCCAACAGCACCAGAAGGGTGTGCCCCGTATCTTCTAACGGATTTTTTTTTTTTTCGGGTCTGGCTGCGATGTGGTGGAGTCGTATAAATACGTTCATATTGCCAACGAGCTCGAACTGAGCGTTGCCGGCTGCAGATTGTGTTGTCTCTGTGCCTGGTATATGCGCTTACGGTGTCTGTGGACTCGGGCTGTCATGTGACTCGGTCCGAACAAGGACGATCTGTTCTCTGCCGTTGCGAGCGAGCGCTGCAGGGTAGACGCGGGTGCAGGTCTATTGCCTAAAGGGAGAATAGGGGATGTGCTTAGCCCCCCCTGACCGCGCATATCGCGCATCCGGAAAGCTCGCCGACGATGCGTTTTGCCGAGCGGTAGCCGCCTTGCATATATTTTTTTTTTTGTTCCTGGTCTGATGCTGTTCTATGATCAGGCAGAGAGCGTGGGCAGAACAGCCATTCTGAATTTGATGATCCTTTTTTTTTTTGATCAAATTCGATCAGAAGTTCATTGTGGNTTTTTTTTTTTTTTTTTTTTTTTTTTTTTATCCTTTGGTCAGCGACTGATAAGAACCGGTATGGCCACCCGGAGTCGCCCGTATTATTACCATTCCCACCCTTTTTCCCCCGTTACGGTGAGCTCATGTGGTTGAATTCGACAAATTCGATAAGCCGGTTTTCGTGACGATAATTCTGTTTAATTAGGGGGTCACCGGTTCCACAATCCGGTAGTGCCGTGCAAGCCCTTCGGAATGGAAGGCCCTTGGTGTTATCATTATCCATTTTTGGTTCACCACTATTTTTTTCTCTCTATACCATCTTCTCCCGAGTCCCTTGTTCATTGCAATATTTGGGATCAACACAACCCTCCGTACTTGAAGATTCGGTAAAAGAAAGAAGAGAAAGTAAATAACCTCAAATCTCGGAATTCTCACCCATGCGGACTCACGAGGTGAGCAAAATCTCTGCCTCGGAAACAAAAGTCCCACATGGCGCACTGGGTTCATGGATGCTCTATCCATCTGGGCCGCCCTATCCCCGTTCGGAAAGCCGAAAAAGGAGCCACCCGGCCAACTGAGCCAAGCCCGCCCGAGGCTCCGTGGAGCCTTGTTGCCCATCCGATTCGGCCCGATTGGGATAGATCCCGCCCACTGTGCTGAGATTGAGCTGCATGATTGGTTGCCTCAAGTGGGCTGGATGGGGCTCTTCTGTTCCGCTATTCTGGTGCGGACCCGCTTCCGGCAAAATTTATAAAAAAAAAAATTTTGAGAGCAACCACCAAGAGCTCCCGGACAGAGATAGGAAAGGAGCTCTCCCCCCCAAGCCAGCTGGGAAGAGCTCACCCATCAGTTGGCCGCTGGAGAGAGCTCTGATGGAGATTTATCCCCGGCTGCAGAGACACGTAGGAGAGGAGCCTGTAAAATGATTTGGGATCCCCGTTGGGTCAGGTGCTCATCCAGCTCCAATCGAGCGCGGAACATGGCCCCATTCAGCGCAACCAAGGACCCGATTCAACCCGACAAGCCCGTAAATGAGCTGTACACAGTGACACAGTGAATGATCGAGCTCAGAGTAATTACTGTATTTTCAGTACAGACACAGCAACCACCGCGTCCAGCTGGTAACAGCAGACGCCCCACTGCATGCGGATTGATTCGTCCTAGTTAGGCCACAGTGGCCCTTTTTCTTTCCCCTAAACTTCCTCGTCCTCTGCCCTTTTTCTCTTCGCTCTCTCCTCTCTCTTCCTTTTCTTCTCCAGAAAAGTTTTCTCATCAGTCCTCTGCTCTCTCTCCTCTCCTGCCTCCTCTTTCTCTTTCTTCACACAACAAACCTTCTCAAGAACTCAATCCGTTCTCACATCACATCCATTACAATGGCCTCCAAGATGTTCGCCAGCCGAATGGCCTCCATGGCCTCTTCCAACGTCGCTCGCTCGACCATCCGCAGCCAATTCGCTGCTGTGCCCAAGCGCACCTTCACCAACGCTGTCCGCCCTCAGGGCCAGCGCTTCGCTGCTCCCTCTGCCTTCCAGACCTCCAAGCGCACCATCCCCACCAACATTGCCCGCCAGGCTTTCCAGGCCCAGGCTCGCCGCAACTACTCGTCTGAGATGGCCAACGCCCTCGTCGAAGTCTCCTCCAACGTTGGTATGGGTTCGGCCGCCATTGGTCTCGGTGGTGCCGGTGTTGGTATCGGTCTCGTCTTCGCCGCTCTCCTGCACTCGGTTGCCCGCAACCCTTCGCTCCGTGGCCAGCTGTTCACCTACGCCATTCTGGGTTTCGCCTTCGTCGAAGCCATTGGTCTGTTCGACCTCATGATTGCCATGATGTGCAAGTTCTTGTAAAAAAATTGATCTCTCCATTTACCGGCTTTCTTGTGTGAAAGCAAAGAAAGAAGGGAAGACGAAAAAAATCCACTTATTTCCCACCTCCCTTGTTCTTTCTCCTCTCTAATATCTCGACCCCGTTCGATCCGATTTTGAGCCGATCCCTTTTCTTTTGGAGTATTCCTTCGTCTCGATATCGCCTGTTCGATTATTTGATCATACTATTTTATCGGGATTCTTTTCTTTTATCCCACCCATCTCTATTTCTTTTGTATTTTAGTGTGCTAGAGGTATAGACGAAGGACAGAAAAAAAGCAAAAACTGAAACCATGGCTTTTTTTTTAGAGTTTAGAGGCATAGAAGGGGAGTGGGATTTGTGCTTTTTTTTCTCTTGTTTATCTATCATACTTTTCTGTCAAACAATGAAGAGAAACCACCCTCCAGAATTTCACTCTGATCTTTTGGTTGTGTGTGGGATGTATTATCATGTGTACTACTGTCTAGCATCTCCATCCAGCATTATTACATCCATTTGCTATCTTGATATTCTTTGCTTTCTTGGATCAGTAAATATAAAAAGCGGAATCTAAAGAGTGATTCTGGTCCATGTCATTATTACCCCGGATTGTCGCCATAGCTAATTTCCCAATCCATATGGCGTGGTTTTTTTTTTTTTTTTCTACCCCAGCCTGCGTTGCGGGCTCGCGGTTAGCTTGCCAGTGGATTGTCTGGAGATGCAGTCCAATGGCAGGGCATGAGCAATATCTCGATTCATTTTTGTATGCAATTGAGTAGTTGAGCAATCTTTCGGCTCAGTTGACCATGTTTCGGTCCTCTGGTGTTACCGTCGCGGTGTTTTGCCTGCGGATGAAGAGTTTTGCTTCTTTTACCGAGGGTGAGCGAACGAGCTCCGGCGGCTCCCCCGGGGCTTCCGGTGCTGCGGCAGCGACCTACTCGTAGTGGATGAGCATTGAAAAATGTTTTATGTTTTGTCATTCAATTCTTGTTCGAATGTGAAGGGACATGGTCAAGACTACTAGTCCTCCCCATTGTCGTCATACCTAGGTCAATCCACTGGTGCAATTTTGCCGGGAGCTCGGGGAGCCAATCAGATGCTCGATCGCCAGACGTCGTGAATATACATTCCTATTGAATCTTACCATGCACAATACCTAGCAAATAATCAAGCAGTGCAAAAGTCTAGACAACAAAAATAAGAAGAGAACATATTAAAACTCCAATCCCATAAAAATAGTCCCCTCGACTGGTGTCTCATAGTACCTCTCTACCTCCACAAACCCATACCGCTTATACAGTGCCCGCGCGCTGGCCATGTAGCTCCCCGGCAGCGTATCCAGTTTTATTCCGCGATACAGCTTCGTCTCTCGCGCGTGTTTCAGCACGGCTTCGATGAGTCTGCCGCCCAAGCCGGCGCCGCGTGCCCGGGGGGAGATGTATAGGCGTTTCATCTCGCAGTATCCTTTTTCCGCGCTGGTGATATTCCCATTGTGCCTGTTATTCGAGGTATCCGGTCCTGCGGTCGAGTCTGGTGTGTCCGGGTTCGATGACAAGGGGAGAGCACGTAAACAGACGCAGCCGACGATTGTTATTTCGTTGCCGCTGCTGTTGCTGTCGCTGTCGGCATTGTTCTCGCGGGCTACCAGTAGAATCCCGCCCTTCTCAGGTGCGTATTTGCCCGGCAGAGAACTGAGTTCGGTCGAGAAGTCTTGATACGTCAGGTCAAGGCCCAGAGCGGCTGTGTACGCGGAGAAGAGTGCGGTAATGGCTTCTTTGTCGTCAGGGAAGACAGCCGGGGTGATTGTGTACGTGGGCATTTCGGAGGTGTGTGTAAACCCTGATATAGATTTTACTATAAAAGGGTTTTGTGTTATTCATTGAATTGTTCCAGCTCGGTGCGTATCGATTATCTCTCCGCCCAGCTCTAAATACTGTTGTCAGTCTTTTGATGGCAAACTCGAGGGCAAGTTATATATTGTTAGTATTGGCTATTGGACGACATGCATACTCAGCCAAAGCGGAGTGATTTACTGGAGGATCCCCCCGTCACCTTGAAAGCCCCACAGCCAATAACCAGATGCTATATTTTCAAATTCTATGAGTTATATTATCCAACAGGTTAATCGATGCCTAATGCTGTGTTGAGTCAACAATGTTGACTCATTGGGCTTGGCGGCGGGTGAGTCACCCACCGTCCGATATCGGCTGCGTGTGTGCATTGAGGGCAAAGTCCAGCTCAGATCTATCTCATTCAATGATTGTAAAACATCTCGATCATTTCAATCAAGAATTCATGGAATTCCTGGGAGACCGTTGGTGCGATAGAAGGGTCTCACTCTTGCTTTGAGAGCTCTTTGACAGACTGTACAGTAGTATATACTATAGTGGATGGCTAACTAACAGTTCACGCTTACTGCCTATCGAGTCAAGCTCCCACTCTCTCAAGCCATATCTTTTCGTCCATTTCCTTCTCCCAACCAATGCCCAGAGCAGACGGCTTGCCGGTCACCCCAACCCGGAACTCGGCCGGATACACTGTTGGAAAGAAAGCGCCGAAATCGTTGTTATGCTCTGCTTTGATCAGAAAGTAATCGCCGCTCACATGGGTAAAGCTCATATACTCGGGCCACGTCGTGTCACTTCGGTCTGCCCGGAGCACGCCTGCGGTTTCGTCCAGGTAGACCGTGACTTTCTGGTAGCCTGGGTGCCGGTATGTCCCTGTGTAGGCTACCAAAGGGATCGTATGGGGGAGTCTCGGAGAGGGAAGGTTAGGGTAAAACCGCTGAAGGGCGTTGTCGACCTTTTGTTTCTCGCTGTTCAGATTGTTCAGATTGCTGAAACTGAATTAGCCTGGGGTTTGAAAAGACTCAGATGTGATCATGCCGAGGGAACTCTGTCTTACTGTTGATTCCAGTCAAACCTTTTCTCGACCGGTACATCTAATCTTTCATCAATGAGATGAAAGGCAAGTGCTTGAGCGACGTAATTAGACGTCGTTGCCGTATTAGCCAAAATGGCCACCGCGTATCTTAGCTCCGGTATCAGAATCAATTCCGCTCCAAAAGCATTCATGCCGCCAGAGTGTTCATAAAACTGCACACCCTGATACACACCCGTGTGCCATCCCAAAGCATACGCTTGCGGTCCAGTAAACGGAGCTCCTGAGGGCGGAACCAGTGTTCTGGGTTCCCACAAGGCTTTGTATATCGTCTTGGACAACGGCTCTGTCTGGTTCAACAACGCCCGAGCCCATTTTGCATAGTCCAAAACATTCGTAATGACGGATCCGGCTCCGGAAACCTCGTGAAGCGGCATCCAGTCGACTTCTGTGTACCCTTCACCAGGGGAATAATAGTACCCGCGCGCCAGATCCTCCTTGGCAGCGAGGGCGTCCTCTCTACTGAAAAATGTACTCGTCATCCCCAGCGGCTTCCAGATTTGCCGAGCAAGCAAGTCCCCCAACCACTCGCCCGTAAGCGTCTGGATGACATGAGAAGCCACAACGAACATGAGATTACAGTACTGAAACTTTGTCCGCGGCTCCGCCGTAAGCGGCAGATGGCGCAACTGACGAACTATCTCGCGGACGGCGACATCTGGGCCGAGACGGTTGCCATAGGCACTGTCGTGGCGCGGCAGTCCTGTGCGATGAGATAGCGTGTCCTCAATAGTGATGTGGTTCGTCGCATACTCGTCCTCGAGAACAAAGTCATCTCGGATCAGTTGGCTGACGGGGGTATCCCAATGCACATGCGGAAAGTTTTCGTTGTCTTGGACAAGCATCGCCATGATGGCTGACGTAAATGCCTTTGTAGTGCTTCCGGCATAGAACAAGGTCGAAGGTGTGACCGGGATCGATGGGAAGGATGCCACTCCATAGCCCTGTTTGAGTGTTAATCACAATAACTCGTCCATATCGATATTGCAGGTCTCTGGCGATTGCCAAGGAGCGGCCCCAGTTAATAGGTACCTTTGCCCATGTACTCTCCCCGTCAACAACAGAAACCGAAACTCCCGGCACATGCCATCGGTTCAATGTCTCTTGCACTAGTTGATCGAACGTTTCATCAAGTTGATTCCCGCGCATGTTGTGGCTTGGCTGTGGGTTGGACGTTTGTTCACCTGGACGAAACGTTGAACAATAGTGTCGGCAGGTACTCCGTGCGGGGTAAGCCTTGATACATGCTGGGTCACTGCTTTTTTGCCCAGATACGGTATAAGTTGTAGGATATCTCATTATTCTCAGCTTGCAGACATATCCAAGTTGACGTAGGGTGAAAACCATTGGATCATAATTCTGGGTTCCAAAAATCAAAGCCAACCTCAATCCCAGGCCTGCGGTCCACTAGTATTTGGCCATCTTATTGCAGCGCAATGAATTAATAGATACTTCTCACTAGAGATCAAGTTATGTTGGAGTAGAAAGGAGAAAAAATAAGAAAAAGCCAAGGGCAAGACCGTCGCCGGTAATTACCGTCAGATCACAAGTACGCTGACTTGACCTATACGAGAAGACTGAATCTTCCCCGGATGATTGTCCACCAGAAACATTCTTCGGCTAGTTACCGGCCACGGAACAAGCTATCGTGATAATAGTAGTTTCGATGTCGAGAATCGATCTTGCCCCACGGTACTTCGATTGCCTTATACCACATAATGCAACCTATTCACCTCAATCACGTTCCACACGGTTTTTTTGTGTGAGCTGTGCGGCCGGCTATGAGCAGCCTAACATGACCTAATTAGGCTCCTTCACGACCGTTGTTATTCTGACGTTCGAACTATTTTAAGAAAATGTATTTTCGGATTGTACTTCCAAATCCTCCTTGGTGAAACGCATGCAACGTATTGATTCTGGCGTTCATATATGTAGCTATCTGAATGTAGAAGATCTAGCGGTATTCGATCTGCATTTGAATGGTCTACATGATGTGATAACGAATTCATTAGTTTGATACAACATACTCCTGTCTTCCGTGTCGGCTTTCAATACGCATATGGTTATTATCTTGAGCTGGTGCCAAAGACGATGACCAGAGAAGACTGCAATGGATCTAAGAGGTGCGGGATGGTCGCTGATGTCCAGATATCGAGGACATCCATACTGTCCAAAACCTTGAACCACTGAGTGACATGTGGACATGCTCGTAGCCTGACCGACAAAACCCGTTACGATGATACGGTGCTGTCTCTAATCAATGTTTCAGGTGCATGACAGTCTTAGAAGTACGGAATGTAGTTGACAGTAGTATACGAATGCTAGGATTTTACTTGGAGGTAGATAGACGTCAATCAAGGGTGTTCTCACTAGCCTAACGTTCTTAACCAATCCACAACATAATCGTAGTACGCATCGGGCTAATGCTGATAATATTGACTACAGTCAAAAACTCTACTCCACAAACAGAAATCGACATAGGGCAGTATAACATATTCACTGCAATGCTGTCTGAAACTGAGGATGGGGGATTCCTCATGAGAATGCTCCTTAACTTTACATAGCATGCAATACTATCCGCAGAATTTCTCCAAGCCTGTCGATACCATGCTACGCTAGAACAAGAACATATGTCATAGATAGGAAGCAACAAAGTGCCTCTAAAGGTTGCTTTCCGAGGGGATGGTTGCCAATAAGGAGAGCGCATTTCCCCCAGCTCCCATGGGATACGCTTCGCCATGAGTCCAATTAGCCAATCACCTGAGGTTCTGAAGTTAAACAAGTACCCGGAACCTCACGAGTGTGATCGAAGGCTCTGTCCTTCCACATTTCCAGTACCTGTTCTAGCCCTTTTTTAGTTTTCCTTCACCTGGAACAGGCCCCCATACTATCGTCCAACCGCCGCAGAGATCAACCCTTCCAAAGATGCTCGGCCGTTTGCCGCCGAATCTGGACCAATCGTACATGTGGGTACCGACCCACGTGCTTATAACCAATGGCGCCCCGCATACTCAACGCGAAAAGTCTATTTGGTGGAGCATTCCAAGAAGGTTATTTCTCCTAGCCTATAATTCGACGGACCATGAAAGATTTTCCCTCCGCACAGTCGGCCCTTTGACTAACTATTGCGGACACTCGAAACGCCGGAAATGGAATTGCCAGGAGAAAATCTCTGCTTCCTTTACGGAAATCTGACCCTTTAGGTCTTCCGAGGGGCAAATCCTGTCCCTTTGGGGTTTCATTCGGCTGATGATCCCATAACGACGCGACAGCAGTCAGCCACGCACAGGCACCACCCAATGGCGGCTTGCCCAGTCCTGAGACAACAAATGGATAGGCATATAAGTGGTTTGTAACTGCGGGGGTGCCTGGAGCCATCGAGAATTGACTCTTTGTTATGTCATTGCTGCCACCGATTAATCCCTTTGATTTCCTTGTGAATGAACCGAGCCTTTTAGATGAGATTATCGAAACGACGAATCGGCCAAGTGACCGTTTTTTTTAAAGTTTACATCGTTAGTGCGCTACCGGGCATCTTTAAGCACACTGTATAGGGTTGCCAGTCTAGGCCTTGCTACTCTGTCAATCCGGGTTTCTGGACGCACTCCACTATTCTGCCACGCCAGGAGAATATCCAACGGGCAATAGTAGTGGGGTAAAACTCCAAATGGTATCGCCGTATATGTCAGTTCCGAAAATTTAGGGGCAAAAAGCCTCGTGGGGATCCGATATCCAACAGTGGATGCCGAGTGGGCGAAGGGTATACTAGAAGGACAACTCCACAATGAAATTTTTTCCTCAAGGGCGTTATTGCCTTCGAGATGACCATGGCAGTTACTGCTACTTAGTAAAAGCTGAGTCATTGCATGATATATATTGCGATTACTGCCCCAAGTAGTTTTTCTTCTCTTCTTTCACTACTGACCTACGGAAACAAACCCAGATCCTATTCACTCCTTTCGTCGACACATCTCGATAGCCATTGTCTATCGCCGACGCCGGATCAAATCTTCTCACTCCTTACCAACAAAGACATAACAGTACTTTCTAGTCTTTCCTTATACCCTTCACAATGAAGTTCGGATATACTACCGCAGCCGGCCTTTACTTTGCCCTTGGCACCGCCGTTGCCGACACCATTGACAGCGGAGAAGGAGTTGGCACCTATTACTATGACATCCAAGATGTCGATACCTGTGGCACCTCGTTTTCTTCCCAAAACCTGGGAGGCGTCATGTGCAGCTCTCAGACGCTCCTGTCTTTGAACGAGATAGACTCCAACTTCGTGGTAGCCATGAGCAACACGGAGTTGGGCTCCGATCCGTCCAAGTACTGCGGCAAGAAGGTAGTCGTCACTGTTGACGGGAAGACATCTGACATGCCTCTTTTCATTGGAGATGGTTGCCAGCGCTGCTCCACCGAGCCTGGCCTCGACTTCAGCTACAGCGTCCTGAACAACCTGACCGACGGCGGCGCCTGCGATGCTGGCCACGTCCCTATCTCGTGGGAGATCCTTGATGAATCAATATACGACTTTTCCAACCCGGGATCGTCATCCGGCTCAGGTTCGTCTCCCACCACTTTGGCGACCTCCGCCGCCCCGGCTGCCACTGGTGGATCTTCCTCTTGCGAGAACAACGCATGGCAATGCAGTGGAAACAGCATTGTGCAATGTGTTGACAGTGCCTGGACCACCGTTACCACTTGCGGTGATGGCTCCACCTGCCAAGGTGATACCAACCCCTACTGCGCCTAAGCAGAAAACACTTCCACTTTGAGAAAGGACAGTGCTATGATTTGACGAATCAGAAACGGCTCCGGAAATGAAACCCTCGGCACTCTGTGATTGCTGTATATCTGTATATACTTTCTTTCTATCCATCACTTGCAGCAGGTCAATCGCTTGATGCGACTGCAGGTGAATCATGTCAACGCTGTGTCGTTGATCTTTTTTTTCTACTCTCTTCCTCCCCAGTCGGGGGGGTTGCTTGTCACTATTCTGTATCTACCTTGCCATTGGGCTAACAAAGTCAAGTACATGTATACATCATGATATGTTCAAAGTGCATGGTACATTTTTACTGTCTCCATCTCGTCCTGTATTCGATTGCGTAGTATAGTAGTAAAGCAGCTACCTACCTGATGAAGTCAAAACGATTGGTGGGCGAAACCGAAGAATTGGAACTGTCAATCTGTCAAGAAGCAGGATACTTGCTCTGCCAGTAGCAGGTTATCATTTCGGAAAAGCCATGAAAATTGCAGTAAACCAAGCTGCCTACAATATGCGGACTGCGGTGAACGAAGATAACTAGCGTATTTACGAATCGGCAACTTTTTTCCTGGAAACTACATGCAATGCCGATCCAAATTGACACTAAACACTAGCTAAAGAATGAACAAAGGTGAACACTTAAACGTCTCAATGAACAGATGACCATCCGAAGCATACCGGCGGGGTTATCGATAATAGCTAGGCTGAGGGGATGGATGCGGCCCGTATCCCAATCAGGCCAACTTAATCATCCACCTAGAAGTTAATTGGCGCACTAAACAAGACTCAAAATACAACAACTACAGAATCTTTGCTATTTATAGCTAGAATACGGGAAGCGTGTGGGGTTGCTTCTCATTGTTAGCAGGCAGACATCATTCTCTGTTGCAGCAGGAAAAATCTCGCGATGGATGTTGCGCTAAGATTCCCGTGCTGCACTTATTTAATCCATTGCAAGCCGATATAATGTTAGACATAATTAAGCCTTCTCCAGATTACTGCCTGAACTAGACTAATAGGACGATAAACGAAGCGTAACTACAGCGATGGCGACTATCCACGGTACTTACAACGCTGCCTTTGAGCCGGTCAAGCAGATCTTCCAAGCGAACCTCGAAAACGAGCTCGAGCTCGGTGCGGCAATACACGTCAACATAGGTGGCAGAAGTGTCGTGGATATCTGGGGAGGATATAGAGACGCAAAGAGAAGCAAGCCTTGGGAAGAAGACACGATTGTCAATGTGTGGTCGACCACGAAGAATGTGACTTCTCTGGCGGCATTAATACTCGTCGACCGTGGCCTTTTGGATGTTGACGCTAAAGTGTCCCAGTACTGGCCGGAGTTTGCTGCGAATGGGAAAGAGAACATCACCGTACGCCACATACTGTCTCACACGTCCGGAGTATCTGGTTGGGATGCACCTTTTGAGGAACACGATCTGTTTGACCTGGAAAAATCGACAGCGCGTTTAGCCACTCAAGCTCCCTGGTGGGAACCGGGTTCGCAGTCTGGCTACCATGCTACGAACTATGGTCATCTTGTTGGTGAAATTGTGCGGCGCATCACTGGTAAACATCTCCGCGACTTTATCGACGAAGAGATAGTACGTCCAACAGGGGCGGATTTCCAGCTCGGCGCGCGGGAGGCTGACTGGCATCGTACTTCCGAGATACTGCCTCCACCACCGTTCGATCCGAGTATGTTTGCCCATATTGATCCCAATAGTCCAGTCATCAAGACTTTCACTGTACCCCCGCCTAATGCGCTCATGGCAAATACTCCGGAGTTCCGTCGTGCGGAAATTGGGGGGAACAATGGACATACGAACGCTCGTGCTCTGGCCCGTATTTTCGCTCCTCTGGCCCAAGGTGAAGAGGGAACTGGTGTACGATTACTATCACAGCAAACAGTAGACAAGATTCTTGACGTCCAGTGCGAGGGCCCCGACTTGGTGATCATGTCTCCTGTGCGCTGGGGTCTAGGTTACGGCCTTTCCCATGAAGAAACTACCCCATGGATCCCTCGAGACCAAGTGTTCTTCTGGCCCGGATGGGGAGGATCGATCCTCATCGTTGACCTCAAACGTAAAATGACAATCTCGTATGTGATGAACAAGATGGGCTCTGGAGTCATCGGTAGCGAACGGACCCGACAGTATGTTGAGGCTATTTATGCTATTGTTAACAAGGCTCAAGCTGCTTTAGTACAATGGGTGGAAAATATCTTGCAACCACCCCCTTCTTAGTGCGAGTTTAGTGGCAAAACCCACATATGATAGGTAAATACAAGACTATTGTCATGTTTCAACACCCAAGCCATTGGGCAATGTTCTGTGCCAGTTTATGAAAGTTGTCACTGAACCTTGGCCGAATGAAGTTTCTTTCCCTTGACGCCAACATGGCACTTGAAAACGCCTCCGTGCCATTTACCAGATTCGGGGTACTTGTCTGCCTCGGGATCTTCTTCGCTGGTAATGTAGACATCTTCACCAGCAAAAGCGACGGCCTTTTGGTGGTCACTATTAGTTTTGGTCTTTGACAGATTTAATGAGGGAACATTTGAACGCACCGTAGGACACCTAGTCGGCACCTCTATTTCAGCGGTAACTTCTCCTGCAGGTGAGACTCGGACGACCTTCCAAGCGCCCCATAGTGCAACCCACAGATTCCCATCTTCGTCCATTGCATGCCCATCTGGCAGGCCATCGGTAGGGTGCCAGAACACCCTCTGGGAGGTGATACTGCCCGTTGCGGCGTCAAAGTCGAATGCGTAAATGTTACCAGTTGGGGTATCCGTCCAATACATGATTTTGTCATCTAAGCTCCATGAAATGCCGTTTGGGATCGTCACGCCTGCAAGCACTCGGTGAAGTGAACCATCGGTATCAAGCCGAAAGAGGACGCCTTTTGAACTCTTAGCATAATTACTTCAATTCCTGTTCTCACTTTTAGTGTAAAACTGTTCAGAACATACCAACAGGATCGAATTTCCCGCCTGTGACAGATGGATCATTCATTGCACCGACCCAGAAACGACCCTGGCTGTCGACAGCGCCGTCGTTGGCTCGCATAGTGTTCTCGTATCCCTTTGCGACTTCTGCATCAGTCCAGAAGCGTTTGATGTATTTGTAGTTGCTATTATCTGGTCGAGCAATACCGATGCCGTGTTTTCCGCCAAATAGATAGCTGCCGTCTGTGGATGATGCAAGATTGGCAGTGACTCTGCGCCGTGGTGTTAGTTTATGTCAAGGTTTGGCAGTTTCATTTAAATTGACTTGCCCAAATGAAATATCAAACTCTATTTTCTTTGCAGACGTAGCGCCAACGTTCAGGTCTACTGTCCACACATGACGCTTGACGATGTCGACGAAGCGTAGTGTATGGGTTGGCTCATCGTAGAATGGGCCTTCTGACAGGCCGCATTTGATGTCTAGGAATGGCTGTTCACTGTTAGACTGAATCTGTTATTCTGTTCGGCATGCGGATTACCTCTGTAATCTTGAATTTCTGCATGTTTGTGGTGCGTGCATACAGATTTTCGTTTTGATACTTGAAGAACGGTGCCTGTTCAAATGGGCGGGGTCTAATTTTACTACTGAGGGGCTGTAGCCTTAATCCGGAGCAGTGCCGTTTGCCGACAAACTGTCGTTGCACGTTATAATATTGGGATATGTTTGAGATCTAAACACTTGCGCTGCCGAAAACTTGAAAGTTTTCTTTTTCTTGTGACTGGAAAATTCCTGTTAGTTCTGTATCTCAGCTTATATACACTAGTTAGGCTGTAGGGTGCTATTAGTTATATCCAGCCTCCATCAACGACGAAGCCCTGGTTTGTAACTCCGTTGCTATCGTCAGCCACCAGCCATAAAGCCATTCGCGCGACATCCTCAGGCTGCAACAGCCTCTTCAATGCCTGATTGCGGAGAACCCACTGTTGGTAGTCTTCGGTCAGGATCTCCTTCTTCTGCCTCTCGGTCGCAATGGCTCCAGGCAGGATACTATTCACGCGCACCCCCTGAGGGCCCAGCTCGTTCGCCAGCGTCCGCGTCAGCCCAACAATCGCAGCTTTGCTGGTGGTGTACGGTACCAGACCGATGGCTGGAATGGCCCAGGTGATGCTGCCCATATTGATCACGGACCCAGACCCGGATGCGGTCAGGGCGGACGTCAAAAACTGAATGAGGAAGAAATGGTGACGCAGATTGACGTTGATGCTCTTATCCCAGTCCTCGACGGTGATAGTCGCGGTCGGCTGGCGAGGGTCGCTGGCTGCGTTGTTGATGAGGGCGTGTATTATCTTATGCTCGCGCAGAATTTGGTCACAGACAGGCTTGAGCGACTCGTTAATCTGGGTGACGTCGCAGTGAATGAACTGTGGGATATGGAGGATGCCTGTGTCTTGCTGTTTCCTCGCCCGCATCGAGTCGATCAATGCCTCTGCTGCTGCATCCTGGATATCGAGGAAAATCACTCTGCTACCCTGGAGAGTGAAATGCTCTACAAACGAGGCCCCGATGCCTGTTGCGCCACCGGTGATGAGAACGGTGCGATCACGAAGGCTAGGGTAAATGGCATATCTGGACGCCATATCGGATCTGCCACACTATAGTTATGTATATATGTTTGTATATGTACGTAAAATTATCACAGGAGTGAAGAGGTTGACAAAATACGACATGGACAAGGTGTAAGGACTGGCGTGTTGCGGGGTTCTCACCCGGTGCAAGACTCGCGGACGGACATCTTCCGATCTCAGTATTTAGCTTGAAATTATATGGCTATAAATCTAGTTGAACCTATGCTGTTGACATCAGCAGTATGGAGCATTTGCCGAAAGTAAGTAACTTTATTTTCTTCTGACTAGACTTCACTGTAGGCGTACGCATGCTGTCGGGAGTGAAGTCGTGCCCTGAACATCTAGTATACTTGACGGTTTCAGGAATAGCTTTTAGTACTTGTTCTGGGAGAGAGACATGTACTGATTTAAATGTTATATAGTAAACTTAGACTTTAAAAGACCATAAGGCTACAAATATAGCCAAATAAAGATCGAGGGTGAGATATTTCTGGATTAAGGCAGTCAGAGAACGAGGTAGAAGGCTCTCTAAGGCTTGTGCCCTAGTACGCGCGTTTCCTCATTGATCATTTCTGTATCTAATTTCTCTCTTCATGCTTAGTATTTTTCAGATATGGCTTTTTACAGTTACTTTTCACCTCATAACAAATTTTTACCTCTCAGCATTTATATGTGTGTGTAGAATGGAGACATCAAACTAGGCCATGATTGTGACATTGGTATGGATACTATATTAGTCAGACCCTTGACTAAGTTAAACCTGTAGTTGTACAAGCGAGCATAATTATACGCATGGTTTCTGAGGGGCACCATACCAAATGACCAGAAATTGGTTATTTGACTTGGGTGGCTAGGCAGCGTTGCTAGTAGGCATGCGACACATGCAGGCTTGGGCTTTCTACTAGGATTTGAAAGAAGCTATATTCGTTCTTGTATTATATTGCCTGGTCACATACTGGGGTTCCCAGCAAAGAAGGACGAAGAAGAGAAAAGCCTGCTCACAATACTATTGTGGAGCTATCATGCCTCACCCTTGTTCTTCTCAGTCAAGGGAAATTATTATCGGGCAATCAGTCGGTCAACAAAGGAGCAACCAGTTTATTTTCTGGGCTGCTGTGCCTCACAGTCCATAGAGCGGTCATATCGGGCAATGTTTACTACTGCCCCGACGCATTATTTAATAATTGGTCTTCTATTTACACGCCGTTTCTGCTTCATTTAGAACAGTCCAGCTCTGCTGTCGCTCTTCAAGAAGCTGCGGAGCTTCTTGTATTTCTAGCTGTCACCACCTTCCTCTTTTAAAGGAGTCTATCTTCAAGTATTCTATTCACAATTTACAGTCAGGTCAATGAATATCTTTTTGTTTGATTACACTTGACATCGGATTTAGATATCTATGTATGAGGCGGCGAGCCAGTAAGAACGCGCCCTCGGGAGTCGGACCCACTACGATCCCCAATAACATCAATGGATGACTAGGATTGACGTCCTGACGACTTTGTATTATCTTTCCTTCTACTCATTAAGCCCTCTTTCTCTCTCTTTCTCTCTCTCTTTGTTCTTCCAAGTCGAAAAAAGACCTTTCCCAGCCTGCTACCACACACTTTCTTCCCACGACCCCCCTCCCCCCCGGCAGCAGCGTCTACACCAACGGCAACCATGAGCTCCAAGTCCAGAAAAAGGAAAGCCAAACGACAGGAAACCCCGTCTCCCAAGAAACAGAGCCCTGAGAAGCCCTCTGAGCCCTCTAGCAAACTGACTGCCGAAAAGCAACCTTCTCTGCCAGGCCCTGACGGCGGTCCGTCGAAGGGAAATATTCTTCGTGAAATAAATAATGCTCAGCTACATGGCAATGATGAACAGTGCCTTGAGTTTGTAAACGTGGAGCAACAAACAGCCTACTCTGTCATTTCTGAACTGGAACGTAGTAATGAGGGACGTTCTCACCGGTGTGTCTTTGGGTTATTCAATGACAGCACCCTGTTTCAAGAACTAATCAATCTATTTCTCTAGTTACACTTACAACGCAGTCTTACATACCTTCGCTGTTGTAGTAATGCCGACTACTCTTCACGAATGCCATATGGCTTGGTTTCATCAAGAGTTCATGCAGATGGGTTTCGCTGGCTATCTTTCTTCACAAGACTCCAAGAAACTCCGACTTCTTTCCAGTCCTGGTATGATGACATTTTCTTTATATCTATCGTAAATTTAACTTGGACTGAAACTAATCAGATTAATTGGTTGTTCAATATATTAGACAAATTCCCTTTCATCCCCCCTCATGCAGACTCGAGGAAAGAGCCGGATCTGACGCTTATTCCCCGAGACTCAATGACGCCAACTATTGTTGTTGAATCAGGCTGGAGTGAGAGCCGTAAAAAACTGCATGATGATATGCATATCTGGCTAAACGGTGGCCGGCTTTTTATCCAGATGGTATTTGTCATCAAATGGACTCGCGGTCGTGGCAGCAACAACGGCAATCGTGTCAAGGGTGATATTGAGATATTCAAGTTGGGGCCTGCAGGGCCTCTTTCAGTACAAAAAGAAGTGAGTTGGTGCCTTTGTGCTATCTTTTCTTGCATTTTAACTGTGTTGATTCTTTGCTTTGGATTTAAAATCTAAAAAGAAAAACAAGAAAAATATCTAACATTCTTCGTAGATTATTTTTCCTGCACCCTCACCTCCCCTGGCCGCCCAACAAGCAATTACAGTGACAAAGGGAGATCTCTGGGGCCAATCTCTCCCATCAGGGCAGGACCCAACAGCGCCATGGAACATGTCAATTGATGGGTTGCGGGAAATAGCGCGAGACTTGATAGCAAACATGGGGTTAATCCCAGCGTAAGTGCCGAGATACGTCAGCTTTCTGCTTCGGTTCTTTTTCTTTGTTCTATTTTTTTTTTTTCCTTCAAGGAACGGAAACCTAGGATTTTAATGGATGAGCAGTCTTTCAATATAATAAGGTAATCGCTCTTATATTTCTCTGAAATGGCGCTGCCAGTGGCTCTTGCATAGCGCAACATCTTGGGGGTGCTAGTAGACTAGGTAAACCTATAAACTACATGGCTTGTAGCAGTTTTTTAAAGAGCCCTTTCAAATTTACACCGAGCTTCGATATAGTATACCAAATAGTGGGTTTATATTCGACCTATCCGTTGATCGCGTAGAGTGAGGGACATTTCTAAAATGGATGTCTTCATAATAGAGCAACAGAGAAACCAGCCCATCAAACAACCGAGACATGAAAAGGACTCCTTACATGAATCATAAGACAAGTTCTATCAAAATTAGGTTCAAGTATTCAGTCACGCTCACCTGAACGCCAGTTACCTCTTTCTGACCGCACCCAGCCGCCGAAAGTTAGATTGAGACAGCGAGCATTATCTTGCGCAATATTATATCTGTAGAAAAAAGAAAAAAAACAAAGACAAAAAAACAACTAACAAAAACTTTCGTACTCGCGCCCAGCGGAAAATTTCTTCATGCACATCATAGACAAGAAAGTTCAGGGGAAAGGAACTAAATTAATTAAGAAGACAAACTTGATACACCTTACTGCTGAATCGGTAACTTCCCGTAACCCTTGGTGAGCTCTAATAACTTTTTGACAGGTTGGCTTTCCGCTCGATTCGACCTATCTTTCACCAAGTCCAGAATGACCATCCTGAAGTTTTCCCCCAGCTTCTCCCATACAAACTCCGGGTTGAGCGCTTTGACGAATACACGCATTGCGGAGACAGGAACGTTTAGCAGACTGCAGGCGTCTTCAGTCGACAGGTCTTTCTGCATTGCATCAAAGAAAGTGGGCTGTAGCGATGATCTGAACTCAAGGAATTCTGCGGATAGGTTTCGTTCAATGACTGTGGTCTCCAGTATCGGTTCTTTCCTTGTTTCAGGGCCAATAAATTGCTGTGACTCTTCTCCTGTTAGGATCTCATGGACAAAGGCTTCGTCGAGAGGCTCGATGTCGTCGGCAAATTGGCCATCTTTGCCCACTTGCCAAGGAAGACGGAGCTTCTCTGCATCGCCGAGAATCTGACCAGCTAGACCTTTTATGGTTTCAACTTGCTCATCAGTGGTATCACTCAGGTTCACCTTCAAGAACTCCTTGTACGCTTTCAGGTTCTGGACAGTCAGTGACTCGGGGTCGATGTTCCAGAAAGCAGCGATTTCTGTCCGTTTGTCCACGAGAACTCGGCAATAATCCTGTACCTTGGCCCAGTCTTTTCTCGTACACGCGTCTGAGATCTGTCTTTTGAGATCTGTAAAAGCCGCAGAGCGTTTGGTGTAGACACAGGCAACCACGCGATTGTCATTGACACGACGCTGGCCGCCCTTGGCGAGGTGCTTCAAATAGTTCACCAGCTTCGTGTAGCTCTCGGACTGTTTCTCCAAGCTATGTGGAACGTAATCTAGTAGACGGGTTGCTATTGCGGCAACATCGATGCTCTCATTGGTGATCATTTGCTGGAAGATCGTGATGATTGTGCGGGAATGCGCGAGCTGAATGTTCCGAAGCTTGCAGTATTTGATCAGTTCGTCTGTTCGGCTTCTTTTTATCGTCGCCAAATTTTCGTTCTTGGTTACCACACGGACGACGGCTTTGTCAAGAAGCCTTTCAAGGTTGTGGTAGAATTGTTTGAGCGGCCAGCCAGTGTAGGGATATAAAGCGACAACTGTCTCGTACCAAATCCAGTCAACCTTAGTAGTTGGAATGTCGTATTGCGGGTCCATGCCAAATAGCTGCCAGACCATGCTTAAAGGACGAACCCCAGAGCCAGCGATCGTCAACAAGTTTCCAAAAAGTCCGCGCATCAACCTCGTGACAGTATCCTCGGCCTTCCTGATTACCACTGGCGCTGTCGTTCGCTTGGCCGCAAGCTTTGACATGGCTGCCATCAACAACGCGCTCATCAGATGCCCAGTTTCTGGGTGCGCAGGCTCTAGATTATACCTCCTGGATGCTATTGCCTGGCTGAGGGTGTTTCGCATCAGGATTCGCAATGCAGCAATGTGTGGCTCATTACACTTTTCCATCCACCTAACCGTGTATGGGCTTTTCAGATTGACAAATTCATCCCAGCAGACCCAGGCAAGCATAGACCCCTTACCCCTTCTTCTATTGAGATATGGCACCGCTAAAATAGGTTGACGCGGTCCGAGCTGGCTCCGGAGGGGGCCGTCATGTTCTACCTGTGACTGTTCGATGATGATTCCGGCGTCAAATCCTTCCAGGTACAGAACTCTCGAATCCAGGTCGCAACATGAACTATGAGATAAATGTAAGCGAGACAGGACAAAGAACAGAAAAGGAAAAGCTAGCGGTTACGATATTACATACCTCGCATCGATAGCCGTGTTTTTCAAGTTGTCTAGGAGGTACTCAAAATTGGCAGTGTCAATATTCAGCAACATGACGCCCATATCGCTGGCGTAGGTTTCAAGGTACCCGGCCAATGTTTCGAACGTCATATTCTTCGTAGCCTCAACATTCCCTTTAATCTGGGCCTGGCGAGCGAGCCGCTTCAGGTCGTATGTTCGTTTTGAAGTCATCTGGGAGGACATCATACCGGCCAAGCTCGAAATTGCCTGTTCCAAAGCCGATTGGATTTCTTTCGTGGCCTTTCTCAGCTCTCCAAGCATGTTGTTTTTCTTTTTCACTAATTCCGGATCTTCTGCTCTGTATTCCCTTGCCAGGAAGGTGGCATACGCTTCCCTCATTGGAGTCACGATGGCACTGACTTTTGCTGAGAGTACAGACACCAAGGCTGTGGAGAGTTCTTGTAGGTCTTTGTGATTCAGAAGGAGTTGTAGCTGTTGAGTTACTGCGAATAAATCTCCTTGTATGCCTTGCAACATGTCGCTTGAAAGTTCCTTGAGAAATACTTGAAGCTCATTCGGTTGAATTAACTGGCCAGAACTTGGGATGAGGACGGTATTTGCGGCTTTAAGGTTGATTATACGCTCTGCGCGTGGGTCTAGAATGCCATCAGCGCCTCCATCAATGATTACAGATGTTACCTCTGAGCCAAAAGCCAAAGTAGACGTGTTGAGCCGTGCTGGATTGGCAAGACCTCTGTAGAAATAATACTTGTCAAAGATTTGGATTAACACCAAGGACTGCGGCCCGGCTAGTGCTGTCACAGCGTTGATGTTTGCTGAATTGAGCAGCGATAAGACTTGGTCAGCATCTTCCGGTTCGGTTGTTGGCTTGAGCTGGACGACAAAGAGAGCATTGATTCTATAGGGGCTGGCAAGATTTCGCGCATTGTCTGTCATTCGTTCGTCGACGATAACTACGACGTTTTTCAAAGTCCGGTAATATGCCTGGAGAGATGTCTGATCTAGGAACGGGACGTTTTTTGGTGTCGTTGCGGTCGCCAATAGAAGTGGACCGTCAAGCCGGGACCCGAATATGCAGGGCAAGACGACCGCAGACGAATCATCTGTGGCGGAATGCTGTTCGTCTGGTAGTTTGAATTCGAGACCCGTGCCGAAAGTTATGATCTGCGTGTCTTCCAGATTGATGAACGAAGGTAAAGTGGCCGAACTCGTCGTGAACACAGCATTGTCTTTAGCGGGAAGGGAGCATAGGTCCTGCGAGACTAAGTTATCTTCGTTGGACGGGGTCTGTGTTGGGCCTGCAGATCCGTCAGAACAGGTATCCTGATAGGTTTGTGACGGCTACACAAGCCAGGAGATAATAATGGTTACCTTGTGCGAACGTGGGTTCATGCTCCACCACATTGAAGTCAGCACGTCGGATGGCCTCTCGAAAAGCAGGGCTGTTCAAACTGCTACCGCCACTCGATTTATTCCGGTCCGTAGTTGCAGTTGCCAATATTGAGCAGATCAACGAGTCTCCGTCTCGCTTTACTACCATTGGGCAACAAATGGTTGCATCTCCAATTGTCGCCGCATCTAGCGGCACAGGAATGATATACAGGACCTGTCCGGACACCGAGGTCAGCAATGGAACGGGTGAGGCAGGATAAAGTCACCATGGTTGGTTACGCTATACCTTGTCCAAATGGTTGGCGACAAGCAACGCAGGATGTGTGCCCAAAAATTGTGTGATCTGTGTAAGTCTATAGCCGGATATGAAGACGCATAACTCTCTCCCTTGAAGGAAAGATTCTTTGTAGATGGTAGCATAATGCAGCAGATTTTTTCCGTAGTTGCAATCACCGCTATGGCGTATGCCTTCAAACGTTTTTCTAGCAGTCCAGCAACTTACTCTGCATGTTATGTCGGCCCAGCAGAGATCGTAGTAAGTGGGAGTTCTTTGTGAGATAGCCAAGATGGTGATCTGTCCATCCACTAGTGGGACCTTGAACGTCGAAGCTGGCGCCTGCTGAATTTGGAAATCCTCAAACACACCTAATTGACTTTTATACCCAGCCATGCGCCTCAAGAGAGTTTCGCCCATCTCGCCAAGATCGACGGCATTGAAGAAGAAGTCTGCTGGGTAGGACGAGACATCAATCTCCTCAATACCGTCCTCTGTTCGACAAAGAAGAATGCGCTCAGGGCTAAACGGATGTGCCGAGCCGACAGGAAGCACAGAGAGAATATTCCGTACTTGACTCTTGGACGTGGCCAAAGGATTGAAGTAGGTTCTCCTGACTCGCTCCATGACTGCCAGAAATCAAGGACCCTGCCGATAGTGGCTTGTGGAACGCCGTGTTACACGAATCAACAAGGCGAGAGAGGGAACTTCTGGAAGTTTAGGTGAGGGACAGAGAAGGCGGTTGCACCTCCTTCTTTATGTACCTCGTCCAGTGAGCGAGCGGCGCTGTGACTCAACGGCGGGGATCCCAAAGGGGGAAAGGCTAAAGCGCAAGGCAGACGAGGCATCCTGCCCATGGTTTTTGATGAACCAATCGAACCGAGGGTGGGGGCGACGTTGTAGAAAGAAATTCCTAAAATACACGTCTTACGCTTTTATATTGTTGGTTTGTTTTACTTTCTCCGCATTAGACGTCTGCTACTAGATCATGTCGTTGTTGGTGAGGGGCTGCCAAGGAAGCGATGGGCGATGGTGGTGATGGTCTCCCAACACGATCAGCGGGATCTTTAGCCGATGGAGGTAGAGAAAGAGAAGATATTCAGCCCTTAGATGCTAATTCAATATCCATCCACCAGTCTATAAATGTCATCAGGTCCATTTCGTGCAAGGCAGGACGAGTCGCTTCAACCGCCGCACCACAAATAAACCTGACCAGAAACGGAAGTCCTGCGGTTCTGCCAGCCCTAGCCGCCTTCACCAGTACTGCCGGACTTGAGCTCGAAGGCGGCGAGAAAGGCGGTGGCTGTGAAGAATGCACCAATTATTAACCAGCAGTATCGCTATTTCAGCCGCATGGATTATGGGGAGGTCTCACTTGCAGCAGCCCAGTGACGGGACATTGACATTTTCTCATTATATTCCTAGGAATATTTGTTTGGGCATTCCACAGCAACGCAGACTAATCCTGTTGGCGAGGTGACCCCTCGTGTAAACGCATGATTAAGCCAGATACCAGTGTAGACTCTGGCGTGGAAACAATCTTTCTTTCTCAGTTTCAATGGCTCTACAATTGAGCATTTAAAGAACTTTAAAGCGTGGGTTGATAGATGATGTGGCCTCGGCTACTTCAACATGAGAATACTTGAAGCTCTCTACTTTTAAAATTGCGCTTGATACAGCATGTTCAATCGCGACCGAGACGCGACAGTGACCGGGTATTTCTCGAGAAAGCATGGAGAGTATCGGCGATGTCCCTTACTGTCTTTCCCTGATCGTTGCCTTGGTAGTTGTCATAGAGTGTAAGTTTGTCAGAAAAATGCGTCATCTCAAATGGAGATTAATGGTTTTAAAAAAGCGTTGTCCCAGTAGAGGAGTGAATTACACTCGTTCCTTCCTAGACTTCAACGATACCTTTGAGATGAAAGAACTGGTGCACCAGTGACATGTAGTACGTTTATATACCCTGGCTGTGTTTGATTGCAACACAGAGACATCCGCGTCCTCGATGAACTGAGTCGTCAATACCGCCCTTCACACCACGGTCCATCGCATCGAAACAAACAAACACGTACCCCTGGTGTCGACAGAATGCCCATCAAACTCAGATGGGACGGGAAAATGAGTTACAACTTCAGCTGTCGTAAGAGCTTCATACTCCTTTCCTGATCGAAAGGCGGATCCTGGAGGTCAACATCCCCGACTTTAACAGCAATTCATCCTGACTATCTGGGGGCCTTTGGGCTGCTGTGGTGCAATCTTCACCCCTCTGGCTGTAGAATTTGCCCAGATCATAAAACTAGATCTTAAACAGTTGAACCAGATAACAGTCCATGGCCAAGTTCCTAGTTTACCAGGCACAAGCGTGACGGACAGATAGCCGCATTGGGGCTCTTACAGCGGCTTCCAATTGGCTGCACGAACAACTCAAATGGAATTGCGTCATGAAATCTGCTTTTGATTGGTCAATTTTGCGGGGCAGACCTGGCAGATGCATCTGACCGCCCTTGGAGGTCCAATGAACGAGGGGCGGGGTACCGCAGCCCAAACCTGTTCCGCGCCAATCATGGAGCTTCCAGTGGGCGGTGACCGAGGAGAAAAAAAGTTCTGCCGGCAAAACTCCCACCTACTATTATTTTGCTGCTGCTGCCATCGGTGGATTGCAGAGCTTGCACATTCTCGTTGGAACGATATCTGTCTGCCTCTGCTCGTCGCCTCAGCAGACTCAGGACCACCATCGCAACAATGATTTACAACCGTGTCGCCCGTGTCGCCTCCGCTGTCGGACGGCCAGGCACCACAAACCCTGTTGTTTCGACGGCATCACGGAAGTTCGCGACCGCCTCCCCGCAGCCTGTGAGCTTTGCCAATCGAGATCACAAGGTCGTCATTGTCGGCGGCGGCTCTGCCGGTGTCGTCATCAGCCACCAGCTGCTTCGGTCAGGCAAATTTGTGCAAGATGATATTGCAGTTGTCGACCCGGCTACATTGCATCACTATCAACCAGGGTGGACCCTCGTCGGCGGTGGTCTCAAAACGAAAGAAGAGCTTCAGCGGCCGTTGAACACCCTACTGGACCCGAAACTCAGGTTCTATAACGAGGCAGTGGGGGGTTTTTCCCCGGATAACAATCAAGTCACGCTCGGCAACGGCGACAAACTTGGCTACGAGCACCTGATTGTGGCACCGGGCATCAAGATTGACTATGGAAGCATCGATGGCTTACCCGAGGCTCTTTCGGACCCCAACTCCCTCGTTTCATCCATATATGGTTATGATACCTGCGACAAGGTCTTCCGCACCATCGAGAAATTGAAGGAAGGCACGGCCATTTTCACGCAGCCGACTGGACTCATCAAATGTGCGGGGGCACCACAGAAGGTCATGTGGCTTGCCTTGGATCACTGGAAAAAGGCTGGCCTGTACCGTCCGCACGGTGACTCGCCGATAAATATTGGTTTTGCGACTGGGCTGCCTGGCATGTTTGGTGTGCCCAAATACAGCGCCAAATTAGAGCAGCTGCGCCAGGAAAGGGGTGTCGAGGGGTATTTCCAGCACGACCTGGTTGCTGTTAGTGGGAACACGGCGACATTTGCCCTTCCTGATGGAAAAGGAAAAGTCAATAAAGAATTCGATCTTTTGCACGTCGTTCCCAAGATGGGACCCCATGCTTTTGTCAAGTCAAGTGCTCTAGCCAACGAGGCCGGTCTCGTGGATGTTGATGCAGCCACTCTCCGTCACAACAAGTACGCCAATGTCTGGTCGGCCGGGGACGCCTCCAGTCTTCCTACCGCGAAAACGGCGGCAGCAATCACATCACAAGCACCGATCTTGGTCCGCAACTTACTGCAATTGACAGAAGGCAAAGAGCTTGATGCTACGTATGACGGCTATACATCTTGCCCATTGTTGACCGAATACGGTAAGGTCCTCCTTGCGGAATTCAAATATGGTGGAGAACCCAAGGAGACATTCAGCTGGCTGGGCATCGACCAAGCCACGCCTTACCGAGCATTTTACCATCTGAAAAAGGACTTTTTCCCCTGGGTGTACTACAACTCCATGGTGAAGGGCACTTGGGGAGGACCCAAAGGCTGGATCCAGTAGTGATTCTCATTAGCTTTTTGTTTATTCATTCAAATGTAATAATTGGAGACAGCTCATAGTCTGATCTCACTCGTTTCATATCAGCATAGATCATTTCATGTCATGGCTTGAGCTAGAAATCAAGGATGAATTCCGAAGACCCCTATGCGGGAACTACCCTTGCGACACTTAAGACCAAGCATATGCCTTGTTTCGTATCTTTTTGTATATGTAAATGTAACAATATCGATGAGAACCTGAACTGGTTTACTTTGCTATAACCTATACGTTGATAATCTTCTCATGCCACGGTTGCCTCACGATTGGCTCACGATTTGTATATGTAACGAACAAAGTTTTCAAAAAATTCAGCACTTAAACAGGGCGATACCAGCTCTTGTTTGCTACTTGAACCGATCAACATCATAATTGAGCACATACGGCCATAGGGTGAGGAAAGCAGGGCTTCCCGTCCGCTCAGCCGTACTTAAGCCTCACGCCGGCTGGTTAGTAATTTGGTGGGTGACCACAAGTGAATCCCAGCTGCTGTATGTTTTTCCTTTTTTCTTTTTTTTTTTCTTTCCCTTTCTCTCCTTTTTGCCTTTGGGGATACTGTTTTATTCTACATAAATTCATTTCGTCTTGATACAATCTATAGTAATACTTAGTATCGATAGCAGAAGGTAATTGGAGGCGGAGATAGAATAACATCTCGACATGGCCAGCTATACATATAAGCCCTTCTGGCCGCATTCTGCTGGAAACTGTTCTTTTCATGTATATAAACATTATATAAACAAAGCCTCCGTAGACAGATTTCACCTCCATTTGTGACTCGCGGCCGGATGGTCATCGCGGACCTGCGGCCCCTTGCCATCCAGAAAGTAATTCTGCCGCGCCGCACCGCCCGGCACAGCGTAGTCTGCCCAGATAACGCCTCGCTTCCTCAGCTCGGGAAAGAGATATTTGATCATGTCCTCAAAGGTGCCCGGGCTGACCGTGTGCGAAAAGTTGAACCCATCCACATCGGCGATATCGACCCATTTCTCCAGTATATCGGCCACCGTCTGCGGAGAGCCAATGGCTCGGGGATGAACTCCTCCCAGAGCAAGCTCCTGCAGAATCCGGCGCTTTGTCCATTTCAACCCGTTGGAATTCGGTATCGTCTTGGACCAGCTTTGGATGAGCGACTGGATACCAGCTACCTGGGCAAAGGCGAAGTCTTCGTCGTCCTCAAACTTGGACAGGTCAGCGCCGGTCCATCCGCCAAACAGAGTCGCCATTCCTTCCAGATCAGCGTAGGACAGATGCTCTTCGTATTTGGCTTGTGCTTTGGCGTCAGTCTCGTCAACGATCACCAAAAAGCCGGCAATAAATTTGATACTGTCTGGTGCACGGCCGACTTGCACGAGCTGTTGTCTAGCAAAGCGGGTTAGATTATGCCGTCTTGGGAATGTATTTCACAGTGCTATCTTATGTACCTCATATCTTTGACGATTGCCCCTGTCTTCTCGGGTTCAAGGCCGGGAAGAAACATGACTTCGGAGTGCTTCGCCGCAAAGCTCTTTCCGGCTCTAAAACCAAGTCAGAGTTTCTTAATGTTTGATCAGCTGTGTATGCACTTACGAGGATGCCCCAGCCTGGAAGAGAAGAGGAGTGCGCTGCTTTGAAGCGGGCAACTGGCTTGCAGCAGTACTCTTGAAGTATTTTCTATCAATGTATTATTATACGACTTCTGGCAACGTAGCTTCAGAAAAGGTGGAAAAAGCACATCATCCCGTTGTTTGAGAGTGACAGCCGAAAAGGGAAAATATGCAACGTACCCTTGGTGCTCGATCCGGCGAACCTTGGCAGGATCACTGTAGACCTTTGATTCCGGATTCTTTTGCACCGCATCGTCTTGCCAAGTGCCCTCCCAAAGCTTGTAAGCAAGTTCCATATACTCATCAGCTCGAGCATAGCGCTCGTCATGCGGGATCTGTTCGTCGAAGCCGAAAGCCTTTGCTGCGCTATCCAAAAACGACGTCACAATGTTCCATCCGACTCGGCCACGGGTGATGTGATCGAGGGTAGAGAATTTGCGCGCCAAGGCATAGGGAGAAGACTCATACGTCGTCGACGCCGTAATGCCAAATCCGAGCGACTTTGTGGCCGATGCCATTGCTGAAATCAGCATGCTAAAACAGGAAAACAAACATATGAGTTTTCTGTTTCTCTTGTCACACTCGAGGGGTAGTATCTTGTATCCTTACAACGGATCGCCCACCGGAAACTGGGCACCAGACAGAAGCGCTGGTTCAGGGTTCGCCGGCCCCTTATATACATCGTAGACACCTAGATGGTCTGCGATGAACAGGCCGTGAAACTTTCCCTCTTCTAGCGTCTTTGCGAGGTTAATCCAGTACTCCAGATTGGTAAAGTCGCCACCCTTGTCTTCAGGATGTTTCCACAACCCTATAAACCAGCACCATGTTAATGATCGACCAACAGCACCAGGAGCAAACTGCTCTAGGTGGTACTTACCAGGCGACAAGTGACCAGGCGTAAACATAGTAAACGCATTGAGAATCCATGGCTTCTTCTCGAATTCTGCCATGTTGGAGATGCGCTAAACCACAGATTTCAGCCAACGGAAGCGATAGAGAAGAAAAGAACGACCAAGTAAAAAGAAGACATGATTTCTCTTTTTCTTTCCCTTTTATCACTGTGAAATAAACCTTCGAGTCCTATGATGGTGGGGTAGCTGTCTCGGCTGGCATGGTCGTCCTCAGCGAGGTCGGGATTGCGCCATCCAAGCTCCATTTTGGACAATCAACGCCATGCGAGCACGGAGAAAAAACCGAAGTTCCACGGAGCTGGGCCGGCTGAAGTTTAATCGATAATTGATCGATAATGGAAATTGAGGAGTTATTTTGTGGCTGTAAATTTCTGGTTATGGGACTCTTAAGGTATGTTAGTGAAACATAGTAGTCGCAAACCTGTCAGTAAAAACGACACATACGGTAACCATATGATGCCAATTTTCTGTCTACTTACACTGTGTCTTACTTGTTCCACTTGGATCTACGCTGTAATGATTACCTTATTGAGGATCTTCGTCGTTCCTTTCTACAAGCCCTCCCTGACCTGAAGATTTCCCTCGGAAACTGTTTTTAGCCCTTGTACGAATAGTGGCAGTGTTGCTTCCATCAGGAACTGATGGCTTCTCCTGTGTCCAGCAACGGAGCAATCGCCGCTGCAGCCACAGACTGCTTTTTCTTATAAAGCGTGCTAAACTGCTAGTGAAACAAGGAATAACCCATCCAGACCAGGCCAATACCGTCGAAATTCAGTGCCGTAGCAAAAGCTGATATAGACATTCCAAACAGAAAGACAGCCCTACGAGAGACTTTAATAACTTGCTGACCGTGCAGCTCTCGGTCGATATACGCACGGTGAATGTCGAAATGAAAGGATGCTCAAGACAGCAATGAGCTTTGCATAGCCCGGCTAGACACAAGTCAGAAATGCTATATTTAGAGAAACAGAGCATCAAATAGTGCGGTTACCGCAACCTCACTATATCCAGTATGGTGTGCTCATTCCTATGCAGAGTCTCAGCTATGTTTTGGTCAAGGAGCGCAAATCCACGATGAATGGAAAAGACGCCGTGGTTCCGTACAAGTAGCCCTGGGAAGTGTCCCAAAAAAGTCCCAAACTCGGTGGATATCTTATAGGGCGATAACGCAGGTCCAGAGGACCACTAAGAAGACAGTGTTCCTCGCTGTTGTTAATGGCTTTTCTTGAGGAAAAGCAACTGCCGGGCCCAAGAGCCATGCTCAGCGCCTGAGAAGATGCCTCGAAGCCAGTTACATTACCGGGTAACAAAAACACACATGGATCAGGCCTCTATAGAATAAAAATGCAGGATTAGAGTACAGGCATCGAGCCCGGTCACGCCATTGTGGGCACCATAGCGTCTTCCCCGACGAGGAACAGAGAAGCAAATCCAAAATTGATGGCATAGAACAGCAGCGACAACGACGAAGCGAATAGTCTGTGCAACGATCAAGCGAAAAGGCGTTGCGACTCTGTTTGCTTGGCCCATGTGTGGCCAGATTTGGCAAAACATTCAGCTATGTTCGGGCAGAGATCTGAATGCACCTGCCAGACTCTAATCTGCTGCTAATTCGTTGACGGCCGACGTGGACCGATTCTGCAAGCAAGAAATGGGCCATGTGAGTATTATACGACTCTACTGTCGAGGCTTTGATGTAATTTCCTCTTTTGGGCATTGGTTCTCCTGTCCCGTCCCGCCTTGTACTACCTGTTGATGTCGATCCGGCAAGCATTCGATAGCTTTGCGCACTTGGAGCCCTGACAAGACATAGCACTCAGTGTTGAACACCAGTTGCTCGCTGCTTATCTCTAGCTTAACTGTGTCGACTGCCAATCAAACACTAAACGCCGGATCAAGGGCACTGGATACAAAAAAATCGACATCTCCCAGCAACCCAACACCGCTCAGAGATCGGCACTGCGGGACAAGCCCAAAAAGACCAGAAAACGCACGCAGCACACCATTCAGCGTCGTTTAATGTACGCACGAACTGCGCGACAACAAATCAAAGGCACGCCGAATCGGCCGGAACATGCAGCAGCATCCGCCGAGAAACCGGACCAATACATAGCCCCGTGTCGGCAATCTCGGTGGACGCTGAATGGCCATGGATCGATGTGCTGCGCCGTATTGACCGGGGTTGTAGACTCAGCACTTGGCTAGTTTTTTGTACAAAGCGCAGTGCGCAATAGAGACAAATCACGCACCAATCGACACTAAGCAAGGCGGGCTGCTGTTTAATTTCCGGTTGATCGTTGATCGTGTTGTGTGAGAGGGGGGTTGGCCTAGGCTGTCCGCGTGGGTTTTCCCCCAGCCTTTGACTTCTTTCGTTTGTTGGATACATCCTTTGCTTGCGAAAGTGTAGGTGTTGCCGGAGCCCAAATGTTCATATTTTGATCGCGATTGCATTGCAGGTACTCGCAAACAGCTCATCTATAATATCAGCATATCGTGCTACTCGGGTGACGGGCTGCCTGTTCAAGGCGATCCGCCCCTATCATGGCTCGTGGGAGACGTATCCTCGGGATAGCCCTGGGCATCCTACTGCTGGACGTTTCCGGCTTCGAATTCGACGCAATAGGTCACGACAGCCTCAAGCCGAACCAGGTAATCACGCTGAATTGGAGACCGTCCGACAATCGGAAAATAGAACTATGGCTATACCGCATGGACGACGGCCATTTTTCTTCAATCGGAGATTTCAACAACATAGGCGCCTATACCTGGACGGTGCCGACTGATGTGGAACTGAACGAACAATACGAATTTGTCATTGTGGACCACAAGAACGAAGATGACTATGCCTTCTCTGATATGTTTCGAATCGAAGACACATCTAGTCACACCAGCTCATCGTCGTCATCGACGACGACAACGACGTCAAAATCGAAATCCACATCGACACAGAGCACTTCAACATCGACTTCTGTCGCAATATCTGCAACAGAGACATCATCTTCAGACCCCACCACGATTCCAGCAACATCCGCTACCGAAACCGCGCCGGCGGCAACAACAACATATCCGACTGTTATAGTATCAGGTTTTCCTCCTTCTCCAATTCCTACTCCCATAGATATGAGCACCAGCGGTATACCTTCTTCGACAAAGGTAGCCCTGATCGTCTGTCTCGTCCTCGGAGTCCCGCTCGTGCTGCTCGCCTTGTTGTTTTGGTACTTTACCCGAAGGCATCCGCCAGATACCAACGACACCACCGGCAGTCGACTTGTTGCATTCATTCAATGGCTCTTTCGCCGGGGTTACCCGCAGCCCGGTCCAATACACCAGCCCATTATGTCCGAGGAGGCTGCGGCCGAGAAAGGGGTGAGAGATGTCAGTGACATGAGCGAGTTCTCCAGTAGCCCTGCAATCTCTCAGGGGGTCCGCAGCTCCCTGGCAACGCAGAATACCGAGTTGTGGCATTACAAGCCTGAACTGCCGGGGTCAGACCCGCTGCGCGAGTCAAGCGTGCAGTTTCTTCCTCCCGTGGAATTACCAGCATGGACTCCGGAGGAGTTGGATTCATCAGTAAAAGACGAGACAACGGGGAAGGGAGAAAGCCATGCCAGGACAGAGAACGAAGGAAAGGATCCCCCAGGACCGGATGAAGGATGACAAAGGAAATAAGAAAGAAGAAAAAAACACAGGCAGGAAAAGGCCCACCGAGGAGCATATTCTATTAGCATCTGACGAATATATTCCATGTACTTAGTAACGTTAGTCACAGTATCTATTCAGCCGCTGTACGGCCATACATAATATATGATTAATCACTCCAATATCGCCACTGGACTATACTCTGGCATCTAGTACAACACATCCGACCTCCGGATACGCTCTGCCCGCCGAATCACTCACTGGAGCTTCTGCTTTATCATCAGCCTGCCTTTAGCACGACAGCAACCGCATCAAAATACCCCAAACAGCATAAAAGGCATGCTGGCAGAAATAATTAGCTGGAGATGTCGCACTCCCTTTCAATTTCTACTTTCTCACGATGTATAGCAAAGACGTACTACATGTACTTGGCTTGAACAATGACCAAATGCAAAAAGGCGGATAGTTTCCTGGAGTACCGTGTATACACATGGCTAGTATACTTGACGGCTAGGCACGGTGTCTATTAGTACTTCTATTTGTTATATGTCTCATAAGAGATCAAAGACATGCTGATCAACAAAAGAGGTAATCACTGGAAATCTAGCCCGTGTCCGTCCGTCGCGAGATACCAAACAAATCCCAACACGGACGCGGCCCACGGAGCGTTTATACAATAGCATTGTTGAGCATCACTGAATATTGTTCCGGTCATCCCAACGAGATCAGGAATCAGCCACAAATTTAAGCTTGCCAAGGCGGCATATCCGCCAGCCACGAC
The DNA here is from genome assembly GCA_001657655.1 of Talaromyces piceae. Classification (NCBI taxonomy): domain Eukaryota; kingdom Fungi; phylum Ascomycota; class Eurotiomycetes; order Eurotiales; family Trichocomaceae; genus Talaromyces; species Talaromyces piceae. Next base: position 1,835,970 of record JNNX01000004.1, on the reverse strand, counting down.
AAACTATATTTACTTTACACTTCTACCGGATCACCAGATGGTTCTACCAGAGCATAAGACGAAGTTGTTACTGGGAAACAATAATTCACCACAACCAATTGATTGTGAAACTGACGGGCTGGTAATGTCTATCGGTCAAGACGGGCCCCAGTCACGGACTGTTCTTCCTAGCTAACTCCATAAGAAAAAAATCGACAGAAGGAACCGAACCAGGGAACCGAAACGCCTGTCGTCCACCCATTTTCCCGTTCCTTTCCTGTCTAAAAATATGTACAGTCGAAAAATAAAAAAGAGTGAGTGTGAGAATCGAAGTTGAAACAGAATAAAACGAAAGAGTGTATCAGGTCTAAGCCTCGATACAATACTGGTAACCCAGCCATAAATTGGAGCATTCCGCGTCCAAGCCCGGGTTCCAGTCCTGGAGCTGAGACGCAGTGATGCCGACTTTGGCCTCAACCTGGAGGCAGTAATCGCCTGTCTGTACAGTGTAGTACTTTTTGCAGGAAGCATGAGCCTGGGGATACAGGGGCGCCGCGGTTGAAAACGAAGAGGTTGGGATGGGGCCAGCAGGGGCAGTGATAACGGGAGCTGCAGGAGTGGTAGTGGTGGGGGTGGATGGAGCAGCTGGCGCAGTAGGGGTTACGGGTGGCTCTGGCGGAGGTGTGACGCTGGTGACTGGTGCAACGGTGGGAGAAGCAGTGGTTGTGGGAGTAGAGCCGCCGTCGGACCCGCCATTGGAACCGCCATCGTTTCCGCCCACAGGCAACGAGCCCTCACCGCTGGTGATGGATCCGATCGAGTTGGGGTCGCAGGAGCTCGGACCGGTCGCCCAGCCCATTAGACGGTTGGCAATGTCGGAGACGTAGCAGTGGGTAGCAATGCCCAGACCCAGGTTGCCGCTGCTGTCGATGGAGCCCGAGTTGTACATGCGGGCCGCCTTGTAGAACTTGGAAACGTCGTTGCCGCCGGCCTGCTCGAGGAGTTGCTGAAGACCGTCGCCCGCGGCGGTGCCAGCGGTGCCGTCCTTGATCATCTGAGTGATCTGGTCGGCCGGGCAGGGAGTCAGGACCTCGCCGTTGTTGCACGAGCCGGTGCCGTCGTGGCTCTGCATGAGACCGGGGTTGGTGACGCCGTAGTTGGTTGTGGGAGCGCGCACGCAACCGTTGCTCTCCTGCATGACGACGGCGAGAATGAAGCGGGCATCAACACCGGTAGACTTGGAGACGGACTTGATGCTGTCGGACATGTCGCTCATCTCCTGCTCGGTAGTGTCGGGCACGCCCCACTGACCACACGAGCTGGAGATGACCTCCTTGTTGGCTTCGAACCTTGCGGAAGTGTCAGAACAGATAAAGAGACGGAATGATTGATGGTCAGATGAACAACTTACATATCATCAAACGACGGGATCCAGTTCTCGAGCGAGGGCCAGCCGTCCGAGACCAGGCCATTGCCACCAAAGATCGTGTAGGAGCTTGCGCTGCGCTCAGCGAAAGAGTGAACATTTGCAGTATCGCGAGAGAGAAGGGATGGAACCGGAGCCCCAGCAATGAGGGAGGGCAGGCTGCCGGCAGCCAGGATCTAGAGTATCTCCTCGTTAGAAAAAGCTCGCCAGTTGGCATGGATACTGTCTATCAAGGAATACTCACAAAAGGAATGACAGACATGGCGGTGTCTTTTTGGAAAACGAAAAACAAACACGAAAAGGAAGGTGTGCGTGTGGAAGAAGTCTCGCTTGCTTACCAGAAGAAAGGAGAGGAGAGGAAAGAGACGAGCAGCAAAAGGGAGGAGGCAACAACATTTAAATGGTGAACCCCAAAATCTCTCCCACTGACCGGGCTCACTGCCAGGGTCCACCCAGCACCGGCTGAAACAAGCAGGTTCAGTGATAGCGGATTGGCGGAGGCGCAAAAATTGAGCGCTGCAGGAAGCCCCAAATGCAATTGTCCCTTGGTCGATCGTGGTGGGCAGGACAGCCAATGGCGGGCGCAGCGTGGGCGGTGCCTGCGCAAGATGAAACAGACGAACAACTGGCGTGCCTGGCGGGTTGGTTCCCCCGCATCACCTCATTGGGCCCGGCCCGGAAAGGGACCCACTCAGCCCGGACCAGCGCAGGCACCGCGCGCCCTGCCAATCAACGCCACAGGGCCCCACCCTCCTCAGCTACCAAGCGCTGCGGCGTGTTTTTCCCGACGCGCCCTGACTGGTCCTGACAGCGCCCCGGATGGCCCCTCTCGGGGTGCCCGCCTGTCCGCTGCACAGCCAATCGCATCGCTGATGCCGGGATCGCTCGACTTGTTGTATCGCACCCATCCTGGCCTCTGGCCAATTATCATTGTTCGTTCTGCATCGTGTATAGTGGACAAACCTAACCTCACCACCTAAGAGGCGTCCTTGCCGCAGGTTGGGCGCCTCCCAAGCCATCCTGCACGGTTGCGGATACCACTTGGACCANAAAAAAAAAAAAAAAAAAAAAAAAAAAAAAAAAAAGAAAAGAAAAGAACCGAAAATCTCTTTGCTCCTCGGCAAAGCCCGAGCAAACGTTGACTTGGACTCGTTCTTTCCTGCGGGACTTGGCTGGTGCGCCTCCTGACATCACCGTGCACCGTCAGAAGCCCCCATCCGCTCCTGCCTTTTTTCTGCCCGATTCGTTTATAAGCAGTCTTTCCCGCGCGTATCTTCAGTCCTCTACACAGCTGCTTACACGTAGAAGATTGCTGTCGACAGTCCGTCACACGTCAATGTTGGTTGGCGTATCTCATTCCGACCAAACTGCTGCCTGGACGGACTATGGTCACTTTCTTGGAGCCGATGAAATTGGACCGTGCCGCCACGACGTTTCATCACACGAGGCGGACAATCTCACCGGTTTCCGTGCCACACGTACAGACAGTGTCGTGTCGAAACCAAACCGTATATGATGAAGTTCCATGACATTACGGTTCAGTCAGCACATCGAATATCAATTGACAGCTGTCACAGGATCTGAGCACACTGGTTGGAGGAGAATAGACATGCTTGCTGCCCAAGCATAAACCCATTGTCTCCTGCCCTCCTTCTTTGTTCTCGTCTTTCTTTGCAACAGAATCGAATTTTGTTCGCTCGACTCCATTTTCTTTGTCCGACCCGCAACGCCACAAATCAAAGGCTCATTTTTACTTTTGATGATAAACAAGCGCCACTCGAGTGTTTCCGCTTGTTATTACACTGTGCCATGAGCAATCAAAGTGATTTAATGACAGGGACAGCCGACGTGTTTCACCGCCGCTGTTGATCTAGCCGAGATAGGCAGGCAAGTTTAGGGATAGGGCCAGGCGCCAAGGCATCGATCTTCTCCTCATTCCGTATTCGGTTTAGTGTTCACGTGGCGTCTAAGCCTCCTCTCAGCCAATCAGGGTGACAGCTGAGACGAGAAGGGATACCCACCGTTCGGCTCGCGTTCCGGAGAATGTTATACATGTATAGAAATGCTCTGTGGAACCGCTCTATACGATCCCGATTCACCAGATTAGAACAATACAAAGAACGGAATGACTGTCTGACGGGTAAATTTGTGTCAATGCCTGGAAACATGTATGGAGCGCAAAAAAAGTATATATCAAATTTACAGGTTGACTTCCCTGAAAAACCCCTCGACCACATCAACAAACTTCTCTGGCTGCTCTGCCATTGGCAGATGCCCGGCGCCATCCACGACAGCCAACCGCGTACCCTGCACCCCATACTCGTCTGCCATTTTCTGCATTCCTTGCGGTAGCACTCCGTCACCGGCACCCACCGCGAACAGGCCCGGCACCGTGCCCGACTTCATCGCATCGCGCAAATCATACGAGTACAGCGCCTGCACGCTCTTCCTGAACCCCTCCAGATGATTGTCAAACACATACTGCTTCACCCGCTCCGCGCGCGCCTGCTGCTTGCCGCCGTCGTAGCTCTCGGCCACGAACCAGCGGCGCGTTGTGGCTTCGGCGAGCTTCTCGCCGACAAGGCGGGCCCCCGTGGATGGATCGGTTGGCGCCTGCGGGTCGTTTTCGGCGAGGGCAATGCGTTCTGCCCACGCGGCCGGGTTGCTGGGCGGTGCGAGGGAGTTGGTATCGCAGGAAACAAAACTCTGCACGCGAGAGGCTTCCTTGAGCGCGAGATTGAGCGTGGTGGCGCCTCCGAGACTGACTCCGATCACCGAGGCCGCCCTCTGCACGCGTAGGGCGTCCAAGATCGTGATGATGTCCTGACTGAGCAGGTTGATGGTAATCGGCGTGCTGCCTGGGTCGCTGGCGCGTCCGCGGGGCCGATAGCGCAGGACGCGGAATTTCTGGTTGGCGGCGTTGGCGAAGAAGAGGTCCAGGAACTCGTCCCAGATGCCCCAGTCGGACAGGATCGAGTTGACCAGGACGATCAGCGGTGCTTCCGGGTCCGGGCTGCCTTCGAGTCTGAAGGGGAGCTGCACGCCGTCGGGCGTGGTGATGAAAGACTCAATGACGGCACGTTTATTGCCGGTTTGAGACGCCGGAAAGGTCTTGGTGAGTCCGTCGCGCGAGGTAAAGGTGGTAGTGTATGTCGGGTCTACAGATAACGAGTGGAGGTCCCTTGGAGCTGGTCCGAAAGTGTAATACCACCCGTACACTCGTCTGACGCGACCAGACACCACTGTAGAATAAATGTCTTTTGCCATGTCTGACGAAGTCGCCGCCGTGAGCTCGGGACCACCCAGCCCGTTTTCCGGGGCATATTCATGCAGGGCGAGATACTCCTTCTCTTCGGCGGACGGGTTCAGCACGGCCGAGGTAACGAACCGGCGCGAACGGCGCCATCCGGGCACTTTGGCGAGCATGTCGATGTGCTCCTCATTGTACCATTTGTCCAGCTTCTCCTCGGTGCCCGGCTTGATCTTGAAGCAGACGGTGATCAGCACGTGGCCCTTCGCCGCGGCATCGATATCGTCAAGCTTCTTGTAACCGGGCGCCTTCCACTCGCGGATGAAATCAAACATGCGTCTGTCGACCGAGATCTGGGCCATTGTCTGCGCCTCACGCTCTGTCTTGACGGTGCTCTCCCGGAGGGTGGTGTACGGCGGACGCACAAACTCTGCCGAGTTCGTTACGTCGTAAAAGGCGACCCATTCATGTTTGGTCTCGCTATACGGGCTGTCCGGTTCGGCGTCTATGGCGCGGTAGCGGAAGCCGTTGGGGAAAAAGGGCAGGCGCAGACGCAGAGGACCGTGTTCGTTGTTGTACCAGTCGTGGAACTGTGCAGCCGACAAGCCGGGCTTGGGCTGCATGGTAACGTAGAGCAATCCAGCGGTCATTTTGGCGGCGTTTCCGGGTGTCTCTCGCAGCCAGCAGGAAGTAAATGGGTTGGTGAAGGATGAAATCAAAAGGACACGGAGCAGCCGGAAGACGTAGGGATTTCTCCAACAGCCCCGAAAAGTCTATATATAAGTATCTCGGAAAGCTTACCGATGGGGTTCCCCGCATGCGACAAACAGTTCCTACGCGGCACGAAGCTTGCGGAAGGGGGAAACACGAGAAATGGGAGCAATAACGGGCTTTTTAGGAAACTTCTGCCTCCTTTAATAAATAATAGATCAACAAACCTGGCTTCTCCAACTGCATATGCAGTGCAGAGGAAGCCTTTGCCGAACGCATTGCCGGGACAAGCTGGAGGAACATCGGATGCGGGGCACGGTTCTGACATCACTCAACAACTCTATTGTATATGCGCAACCCAATTAATGCTCAAATGCTCGACGCCGGTAAAGTACACCATCTCATTCAACAGCTGTTAATGAATAATATAACAATGGAAAATTGGTACTCTACTAGTTACTACTGAAACATGACGATGCCAGATGCTGCTGCATGCAGTCGTCGGGTGATCAACGGCCGCTGCCGGCAAAACAAACGGCCGAAAAACTCTTCCCAATCAGGAAGGGAATTTGGGCTTAGGGCTTGAGCCCTCCTCGCATATTGACCGCAATTCGCCAGAGAGCTGCACCATTGTTTTGTCGCATGGCCAACTGCTTTGGCAGACAAGTCCACAAGTGGACTCCGCCCAACCTCGCCAAACGCCTCTCTCTCTTTCTCGAGTTCAGAGTTCGACCCAGCGACACATCCCAGACATCCCCGTGCGGACCTCCAATCCCACAATAGGGATCATTGTTGAACCACAGGAACGAAGGGACCCCCTAGGAACAATTGTTGCTCCCCCCGAGGTTGGGATGGGGGGTTTCGCCAGTTTCCTTTGAAAGAAGCTCGCCCAGAGAGAATAGGGCAGCATACGATCTCGGGTCAATTTGGCCAGAGCCCACGAAGGGGCTTATTGGTTTTGGGGGTACGAGAAACACATGGTTATGTTTCTTCTGTATATGTGATTGAGAATTGAGGGAGAAGCGTAAGGAAGAGAAGTGCGAGGACGGACAGCTGGACCAGTTGCGCACCGTGTGCAAGGCAGTGGCATTTTTCGTCTGTCGTCTACTGATAATGTCGCGGTCAGGATTATTTTGTCATTTTCGCCGCGGAACATTGCAAGTTGTATTGCAGAATACCAGAACAGTCTGGGTATCCGGATGGGTACAATAAGAATCATCTCTTTGTTCAGCATAAGAGAGGGGCTATGCGCCCGGCCGATGTCAAATTCGTGTAGGCGGGACTGGAAACTCAGTGCACAACATAAACAAAACAACTTCACCAGGTTGTCGCGTCGAGATGTGTAGCCGAATGGGTTTTTTTGTTGACCGCTGGAATCCGTCTGTCTGTTAGCTTTGGGGTGGCTTAGGTATTTTCCTGGAGTTTCCTAAAAAGGAAGGAATCTGTCGAAGATACTGTCAAATACTTTCCTAAAAGGGAAACGTACGAGCCCCCGACGACTACCCCATGCATCGAGCCAAGGTTGGTAGACTTTATGCGATCAGTAATATTGTACGCAACAGAGTCGATGTGTGGGAGTATATGTTTCTTCATGGTCAAAAAGATAAAATTTTGACTGAGATTATCGAATAGGGGGATGCACGTTGATACCATAGTAGCTAGCGTATCTGGTTAGAGTCTGGCTTGAGATTTGATGTGACATCATCAGATCTTTAAAATAAGGATATGAGCGATCATTATGGGTCAATATTGTATGTTGTAATGACCTTTGCTTATTGACAGCTACTTTTATGTATACACCTGAAACACTTCACAACTAACACCTCTCTGAATATGAAGATAATATAAATCAAAGCAGTCCGAACTATGGAACACACCATATACACAAGCTTCACATACCACTGTGATAGTCTTTCTTAAGCACCGAGAAGTCAGTCACAGGTTGTCCCTAGCAACCTCTTGGGACCCTGTTCAGACACTCACATAGCTCTCGGCGATGCGTGCACCCTGCCTTTATAAACAGCCCACTCAAACTCGTCCCACAAATGTCTCAAAGACACATCTGAAAGCTCTCCTACATCTCCTTCTTTACATGTCTGTCACCATCTGAGTTCCTCAAAGTCATCTAGGACATCCAACAGCATGGCTCCGAGAGGCCGTCGACCAGAGAGGGGAATAGGTTATCAAGTAAGTCACTCCTCTAGGGTTATACCACCATCAGTAAGCCCAAAAAAAGAAACGGAGAATTAGTTGACAGTCATGAAACACCAGGCCTCGACAAACTCGGCCGCGCCTAATTCAAATCGAGACTTGGTAAGCTACTGGTGCCCTCGCGTTGCAAAGAAAAAATAGACTTGATCAGATGCTGACGCTTGTATCCTAGAGTGGGAACAGCCGAGGCCAAGAGGAGACCAGTCAACAGAGAAGAGCCCGTGCCAATGTAAGGATTCTCATCGAACTTTTCCTGAACCTTCGTCTGATAGCGGTGGCAACTTCCCTTGATGCGACAGAGAATCAATTCCACCAACTGGGTAAGCCACTTCATACAGCATTTGCATCCTTTACACGGCGAAACCAACAAGCCTCAGAGGCAGTTTGCGGTTGTCCCGTCACAAGGCGTAAGTACTCTGTCATATCAACTATCACTCTGTTCAAACTGTCTGCATTGGCTAGTATTGACAACCGACCATGTACAGGACCCAGCTTCAAGGCCCACGCTGGACCAGGTACGCTCAAAATTGAATTGACAATAAAGCATGCTAACCTCAGCTGCAGCTCATTCGCGAGTCATTCAGAGTTAGCTGGCTCCTTTGTCCCGCTACGCAAAGACCTATATCATCAAGAATGACTGACTTCTAAAACTAACTGCAGTTGATCAGCCCCGCTTCTGCAGTAAGGCGACCTAACAACACTTGAGATAAAACGCCCACTAACCGGATGAAATGTTCAGGCGGACGCAGCTGCAACCGCGGTAGGAATCCTGCCCAAGTTTGAGGCATTGCTATATTAACATCTTAGCTACCACAAAGCTCCGCAATCGTGGATTGCCGGTAAGTTCCTCATGTTGTCTCTCCGATCATGGGTCATGGATTGAACAATACAAGATTACTTACTCGCCACGTAGGTACCGGGAGAAGAATCTACTGTAGGCCCATCAGCTAATCTTTCTCTAACTCGTCTCTAAAACTCTCCAAAACCTTTCAAAACTCTGATGCTCTTTCTGCTCGACGACAGACTGCAGCATTGTTCCAGAATACTGGTGATTACGGTAATCAGATTGCTGTAAGTGAGCCAGTTTTGCCTAAATCATCTACCCATCGGCGTTGACATGTAAATTCTAGGCCTCTGGAGCCTCTACAACTGTAAGTTTTCACCTCGTGCATCTCAATGGCAGCCATGAAACCAAGAAATTTCAGGAAGCGGTCTGACTGTGCCAAAATCAAGGCCGCAAACGCGAATCAGGCTATTACTGTGTGTGCTAGCCTTTTTCCTGCAAACTAAACTCCTTCAACTCGACATGCTGACTAGTACTTTCAAAGGCCTTGGATCCCGCTGGACCAGTACGTAGATTCCTTCTGACACGTCTTTATACTCACCGTCCACAAAATCTAAGCATCTCAACAGACACTGGTACAAAAGGATAACGTATAGAGCTTTTTGTTTTGATATTTTGTGTTGATGATAAGTACTACATGAAACACTAACAGTGCATCAGCCCGATGGTAGTCAGTCAAATCGAGTGAGTATCTCACCTGTCAAGAAGGTTGCTGCTAATTCATCGAAGCCGCAATCTCACCGTTCCCTGCCCGTAAGATTTCCTCCTACATGACGAGTACAAGCATACATTAACCTGCCTGCCCAGCCTTTGTCCCCTGCCGGTCCTGTAGGTCTCTTCCAATCCTGTAACATCCGCGCGTCTCTGATGTTTCAGACACCACACGATCTTGCATCGCCTCGATTCTGCCCTACCATTAGCGCACGACATGCAAGTGTTCACTAATGTAATCACAGGTCCCCGCTCACCAGCCCACCGGAAGGAGTATCCCAGACAGAGGCAGAACTCCGATCGCCGCTACAGATCTGCTTACATGCAACCAGTATTACACATCAAACCATGTCGGGCCCATCCGCGTTGAGACCGGGATCATGGCGTGCGTGGTGTATTCAGACCCTAATGAGCTCAACGTCTACGCTCGTCAAGAACTGCCACACGACCCGTGCATGGATGACATCCTGATTGTAATATCCAAGACCATTGTCGCCTTTGCACGTATCCCCGGTGATTTGGATGCGAGCCATACATTGGAAAACTGCTGCCATTTCCAAAGATTGCTTGGTCCCTGGCTGAACACGAGCGAGTCGGTCACCGTTTATGCGCTGTCGCCCAGGAACTCAGTCTGTGACCCATGGTACGCAACTGAGAAAAAGCAACTTCGTCTCAACACTGTGTATGCCAATATGCACAACTATGCAAAAAATCGCGGCAGTTTCATTTTTGACTCGTACTATCCAACCGGGTCTAGAGATATCGAATGTTCTATTTCCGTTCGTCCCGTTGCTGATGAAGATACCTTGGCCGCACTCGACACAGCTTCTCCTCTCTCTGGCGACCTGGGTTTGGGTCAGGGTGACTGTTCATCCGGGTTCGGAGCAAATCTCGATTTCGCCGTCAACAGCAACAACAATGACGCCACGACGAATACCGCAATTGATCGAGCACCCGGCCAGAACGATCTCTTATTTGTAAGCACTGACACGTGGCCTGGTATTGGAAGTATTGCCGACAGTTCCGCACTGAACCAAGGGGCTTGGTCTATCAACAATGAAACAGGATTTGGTGCAACGCAGAACGTGCCATCCCAAACCCAGGGCTTTCTCATTTCTCCTTTTGATCAGAGCCATGCGGAGGAGCTCGGGTTCTATGTTCCCGGTTCTCCTAGCGGTTATGATATGAATGCTCAGCAGCGAAACACTATGGGTCAGGGTGCACATGGCCAGACAACTTATGATCAAAACACGTATGGCCAAGCTCTGTCTGATCAGGGAGTGTTCGGTCAAGACTCATTTGGCCAAAATACGCTTACTCAAGGAGGGTATGGACTGCCCAGTTTTGGCCAGCAGCAGACTCGGGATCCTGGCATCTTGGGACTGCACACTTATGACCAAAGCCAGAATCTGGATCTGTCGACCCAAGTCTCCGAAGTGCAGAATGCTTCTAGGCAGCAGACAAGAACTAGCAGCACTGACTTTCCCATTTCAAGCCAGGAAAATAACATGATCGATCTGACTACCAAGTATCTGGGCCCGCAAGGCTACTTCGGTGGCCAAGGAAACAACAACAACGAAAACCCTTCTTCTACTGGGTCCGCAATTGGTAGCCATACCAATCTGCTGGCAACTTCCCGGACGTTCGGTCTTGACGTTGTATCGGACCGCACTCCTCGTATCATTGGGCGCCCACGTGTGGTTATCCGGGACCGTCTCGGGGAGCGTATTCTGTGAAAAATGATAATGAGCGAAGAAGTATGGCAGAAAGGAGATGAAGAAGTGGGAGAATCAAGGGAGAATTTGACGGTTGACAGTCTTTTTTTTTTCCATTCGAGATTACCGCCTTGGAAAGTCCTCGATTATGAGAAGTCATATGGATATTGTTTCTTAATTTCTGCTTCTCACTAGATTTTCTGGATAATGGTACTAGGTCATTCTGGGTAGGTTCTGTGAAACGAGACCCCGTTGCTCTGTCCACAGCTACTATTGACGAGGAAGCTCTGTCATTGCACGTTGTCAAAAGATTGTCACAAGGGAACTGATTCTATTTGATGTGTCAATACTCTCTGTGAAACGGGTTAACTTATTGAATCTTTATTGCCCCTGAAGCCGAGTTTTGTAAAGCTTCTTGGGCTCACTGCTTTGTAGCTGCTAGTGAATGCTTTTTTGTTTCTTGCTTACACACCCGGATTCCTTTTCTTGTTTCTAAGAAATGAGTTAAGTTGACTACTCCCAACGATAAGGAAGAAGGCTTCCGTTGTCATTCATGTATGTAGTGACGGGGAATTCAACATGCTATTGCTCCATCGGTTCTCTAACTGTTCCTTCATCGTACATATAACATCGATTTCTATTACTATGTGCTAATACTGACTACAGGAGAAGCAGTATACAAAAATTGCGGGACAAAACAAAAATCTACGCCAGAGTAAACGTAATTAAGCCTAGAAATGCAACTAAAAACCATGCTGGTGCTTCAAGCGGCGTGGCCAGCCCCTGCTGCGAAACAATTGATGCTGATGATGACGCCTGAGTCAAGTTGCGAGTGTTTGAAGATGCCGGCCCCTCGCAAAGCCCGGAGTTGTTCAGATTGAAGGTTGGATAGTACACTCGCGGCTGGCCCTGCCCCATCGGCACTGTGATCGTACCGTTAGGTCCTGCAACCACGGTGCTCTCGCACAGTGTCACCTCTGTGAGATTGGTACCGGGATCTGCTACACTGCTGATTTCCAGTGTATAATATCCGCCATTTAGTCCTTGATTGGACAAAACAGCAATTATCTGAGCTCCGTTCGGTCCTTTGCGCGTTACATACGTAGAGTCGTCGTGGTACAGTATAGTGCTCAGGCTCGTCAAATACTGATTGTCCACAGCGATCGCGTGATTCCGAATTTTGTTCAAAATTGCAGTCAGTCTGTACAGTTCCGCGTTCCGGTCGTAGCTCGGTGATGCATCCCACAATGCCTGTCGGTTGTATGGAGAATAGTTTCCAGCAAAATGTTGCTCCTGTCCATAGTACATCCGTGGTATACCGTCGGTCAACATGGTGAAGGCAAGTGCATTTTTTGCCAACTACTCATGTTAGACAGTTCCATGCACATAGAGAGCACTTACGGCAAGATCTGTGGTGTAGGTCGCAAATCGCGGAATATCCTGGTTCTCGACAAAGTTGACCACATATTCGAGTGATTGACAAGTCTCTCGCATCATTCCCATCAAGGCAACAAGATCATCCATCTTTCCAGCAGTGAAAGCGGGGATTACTTTTTCGTATACCGGATAATTCTCCAATCCAGCAACCATACTTTGATATCCACACACAACGTTGGGATCTCCATCGAAAACTTCGGCCATGGGAAACACTCGCGCACTGTTGACAAATGGCGGAAAGAAAGTAGTTTCGATTTGTTTTGCACTGTCGATTCTAATGCCATCTATGTCATATGTCTCGACAAGGTCACTGATCCATTGCCCAAGTGTTGCGGCTATTTTTCCGTCTGAAGTTTTGATCCTCGGCGTTGCAACTCCCTGATATCCCAACCAACAATTTGTAACCTCAGTCTTATTCGCCCAGTTGGTGATCGGACAATACGGCATGAAGTCAGAAGACTGGTTAAATGGCACAAACGACGAATAATCGATACGCATGGATGCCGTCATGCTGGCATTTCCAATATCATATGCGAACTCATTTGCCACAACGTCCAGCATGAGGAACATGCCGCGCTTGTGCAGTTCCGAGACGAGGTACCTGAGGTCATCAGCTGTACCAAAGTTTTCATTCAGTGCGTACAGATTCTGTGGCCAGTACCCGTGATAAGCTTCACCGTACATGGTATCCTGTGGTATGTTCTGCTGGATAGGCGAAATCTGGACGGCAGTGAACCCCATGCCCTGGATGTAATCCAGCCTGTTGGCCAGGCCCCTCCAGGTGCCTCCGCAGTATTTTGTGATGTTACAGCTGCCCACTGAGTCTGATTGCCGGGCATAGCGGTCAGTGATGACCTGGTAGATCGATCTAGCAGCCCATTCAGTGGCGGATGCTGCATGCGAGCCACTCGCGAGAACAATGATAGCGGTGACGATATGGACGAAATAATACATTTTGAATTGATGAAGAATGTCAGAAACTGCTATATATTGAGCGAAAGAGTATATGAGTCCGAAAGAATGAACTAAACGAGCGAAACAGAGCAGTCTCATGGCCAGACATAAAGGGAAGGAGCGGCTGCGGCTGCGGCTGCGATACACGCGCAACGGTGAGGCCACCACTGTTATATGAGTATCATAAAAGATTCTCCCTACGTCTCTTTCTTATCATCTTACTTATACAAATATCTTCTTTGATGGTGTATAGCCATCATGCGGGGGATTTTCACTTGCATAAACTGGACTTCATAGCAGGTTATGAGTGATCACTATCTGTGCCTTGCGTCTCCGCCAGCTGCATCTACCGCGCGCAAGTGGCCAGTAGTTTCTGCATTAGTCTGACACTTTCATGTACTGTCTAACGGGTTGCTCAGAACTTTTCAGTTGGCTGCTGGCTGATGTTTAACGGATGAGTACTCTCGACTCTTCCTTCTTCCGGACAGGACCCAAGGGGTTCGTGTGTCACAAGTAACCCTTGCGTTGCAAGCCACTCCGCCGCAATCGAACAAACAAGACCACATGCTGCTTTGCAAATAACAGGAAGAGTGTTTTCCGTTATGGTTTCACATGGCTGGTGACATATCTATGACTGAGCGATGACAAGAGGGGAAGGTACAAAGGCTTGTTCGAAATCCAAAGCGACTGCTTCATCGTTCGATTCAAAGAATGAAACTATTCGTGAGACGGCCGGAACACCATCCATGGCATTACTGCAGGAAAACTGCATACACAAATCAGAGGACCACTCTACGCTTTTCAGAATTTTAGGACTGAACAGCGTACATGCCTTATCTACTCGTGGCGCTATGCTTGGTTCGGTGCCTTCAATGACCAATAACCCCAAGTCACAAAGCTGTTTGATATAGACCACGCCAGATAGACATAAAGAAACATTCTGTAAGTTCAGTTCTGACTAGACGCATATTTTACTCAACACTAATTCCGCCTTCTGGGGGGGAATCCTGCAGAAGTCGACTGCCGACCCTGCAACTCCATTGCGGTGGAGGAAGTTTTGAAAACACTTCATTGAAGGCCAAGTAACAACAAGCTTAGAGCACGTGCTCGAGAAAACTAATTTGTTGGTAGTTCTACAGCTTGCGCAGAGGCGGCGGTCTGAGCAGCCACAGGACTCTCCTTTGTAATGTAGATCTTGACTGCTCTCTCGCGACAAGAAGGTGTGTATATTTCTCCGCATGTAAAGTCCCATTCGAGAACTTTCTTTACGATCAAGTACTCTAGAAGAGCACTCTGAAGGCTAACAAAGTAGCCCTTACGAATGGAAAATTCTGTGGTGCCACTGTCAGTTCCTTGACTGCGGCCAACTCGATCAACAGGCATGCAGATATAACAGACAAAGTCACGGTGCAGGCTACTGCCAACGCAATCGAACCATCGCACTTCTCTGCGGATTGTCTGGCGAACATCATCCATCCACTCGAAGAGTTCATTCCTATCAGCTGCGGCATTCACACTCAAAAAAAGAATGCCTCTACAGCATACAATGACCAGCAGGTCGTCACCAACATGAAAGTCTTCTCCCACTGTAAAATTCAGTGGCAACTTCCGGCGGTCATTCAGTAAATCCTCTGTCGTGGTCTCGATGCAAGCAATACCATCCTTCAGTAAAGTTGCATGACCTCCGCTTCTGTGGGTATCCCAGGCCCTGGGCTCACCATTGAGATGGATAGAAATTGCTATGGTGGGCGTGTCACTGTCTTCCAGATTCGTATTATTTGTATCAACTCTTTCGAAAAGATAATCATCGAGACTACCCTCGACACGATCGAGAGCGCTCGGCTCAGCAAAACAATCGTAGTAAAGAGGTCTACGACCGTTCGGTCCCCGACTTGCACGAAATGTGCGCGATGCTATATAAAGTAGAGAGGCCATCACCTCGGACTTTCCAGTTGCTGTGAAATTCAATCGTCAGAGGGTGCTTAAAGAGGACAAAAGGTTTGCAGACGGAAGTGTGAAGTGACAAGAGTATGTTTGATAAAAGGCAAACGATGTACACCTTATCGTTGACATGATATCGCTTATATATGTGCAGAGAAAGTGAGGAAATATAATGTATACCGGGGGGATTCCCGCCAATTTCTGTTTGTATATTTACTATATACGCTACCGTCATATTCCCCTTTGTTATGATCCGCAGGGCCCTCTTTATCTGATTAACTATTGCACCAAGTCTTCTAAAGATAACATGGCTATTGTATCATATATACTGAATTAGGTGGAATATTTTAAATTGCATTCCCTAGAACTTGTATGGGCTACGGCCGGCGCAAATCTGCCGCAAACTATCGATCTATCAGCGTACCAACTCATATAATGTTGAATGCACGTTAACTACATAGCGCTACGAAGTGAACCTCATCAAACAGTTGTCATTAATTGGAATCGGCAATATATAATCATCAAGCTATTTCATAACATGCATGACCGTCTAGTCTAGTCCAAGAATGAACATAGATGGCAGTATAAATCTATAGATATTTCACCAGCATATCGGTCATATTCAAGGCAAGTCAAGGAACACATCCCGCATCTTGGGGAAATCCGGGGTACCCAGTCCAGTAACAGGATCCCAGCCTTTTTGGGCCTTGAAAGCAGTGGTCCCATTGCATCCCCAGTTCTCGCCCTCGGTGATATCGTTGAACATTTCTGGGTGGGAGTAGAGAATCGGGTTCAAGAATCCCACGGGCTTCTTGCCGGCCTTGATACGCTCTCCGTTGAGGCGATTGATGATCGACGCAAAGATGGGCGCAGACGCAGATGTTCCACCCTGCGACTCCCACCGTCCGTTCGTGTATACGGCAATGTTGAGTCCATTTGCCGAAACATCTGGGAACGCTCGGCCACTTTTGTTGAAGCTGCCCTCGCGCGGCAACTCGGCACTTTTTAGAAACCCATTAACGGCATCTGACTGGTACGACGGCTGGGCAAAGTAGTTGGAGAAGCCACCGCCGCTGGTGAAAACGGCAAAGAAGGTATCGTCGGGGAGAACAGCGACTTCAGGGTCATGGACACTGGCGTTGGGCTTGATCTGGGTTGCGCCCACAGATGTGACTGGTCAAAGGATTAGCAATGCATCTGGCTGTAAAGTACTCACGGCTATTTTCTTTTACTTACCGTATGGGCAGGAAGAAGGGAAACCCGGGTTCTGTCTCGAGTCGGACAAACATCCAGGTTCTCCTGCACGGGACAAGGTGCCGTTGTCACCTGAGGCAAAGATGAGGGAAACGCCCTGCAGACCGAGCTTCATGTACTCGTGGCACTGACGCTCAGCGTATGCAGCCGGGTAGGTCGCTTCTGCCAGCTCATAGGAGATACTGATCACATGCGGTGGTGTATATACGCCACACTGTGCGGACTGATTCCACCCACCGCCATCTGGGAACTTGGGGTCGATCTCGGGATCGTCGCCGCCGGCATAATCGCAGTAGCTCTTGTCGAGAGCATCCAAGAAGGGATTGAAAATGCCGAATGTCTGGTAGGATGTCTGCAGGTCAAATGTCTGGAGTAGCCGGATCCCCTGAGGATGCACCAGAGGATATGCCAGTTGGAGATCAAGCATGCTTTCTGCGCCGCCAGCTTGCTGAGGCACAGGGGCTGTACCACCGTCGATGCCATTGAGAACCGGGTGCGTTCCCGTTGGAATATCGAGCTTGAAGTACTCATAGAAGCCGTCTAGATCCTCCTGATCGTATGTGTCCCCGGTCTCATAAACGCCGAGCTCGTTCCCAGTCACGTTCTCAGGAGCCGTGTCGGGGATATTGTACAGGGCACGAACACATGCGGGCGTGATAGCCGTGGCACAGTCGGTGATATTGTTTGGGTCACTGCCACTGTTTGGTGGTGCCATTGGGCGGCGTAGAGGCGCGCCAAATTTCCTCTGTGGCGGCGGCTGCTGCTGCTGGCTGCGCTTGATTGTGTTCTTTTGCTCCGAGGGTACACTCATGCCGATTGTTGGGGTGACAAAGTCGATGTGATCCTTGATATGGCCGGGCACATGATATTCATCGCAAGACAGGCTCAAAGCGCCTGTTTCAGTGTGCTTCCAGACCTCATACTTGGCCTTGAGCAACGACTCGACCTCGTCGATTGTGGCATCAAACTGAATATGACCGCGGCTGGGGGCTACCTTGTGACGGTCGCGGCCGATGCCCGAGGACGACAGCCATTTGCGCACATCGTGAACTGTAGATGCAGCAGGAGCAAAGAAGTCATGGACTTCCTGCGCGCTCCAGTGCTTTCCGTAATTGGGCGAGGATGGGTCCGAGATATCTAGTAGTTTATCATGGCCCAGGTCAAGGTTTCTTGGCTTGATGCCAATGCGCACAGGAAGCGTCAGATCGCGAGGAGCAAGTGAGTATTTGGTCCACTGCGCTGGAGTTCCTGTACGTTTTTCATGCAGGACATGGTTCCAGGGCAGAGATGCTGCAGTACAGGCGGAGATGGCCACCAAGGCCGCGGCGCCCAGGTTAACTAAATGCATGGTCTCAATAATTATGATTGAAACAAGCTTTTGCTTGGGCTTAGGAACGTCTTGGAACGTGGAGTCTCAGGCTGGAGCCGACAATTTATAAGTTAGGTAAAGGCTTGGCTGCCATTCTGGCCTACACGTCGTGCCCAGCCCTGTTTTATCCGAATCGGGAAATATCAATAAGAGTGGTACAAAGCTGGGGCTGGCAGTGCTCTTTGCCAGGAACAAAGCCCACAGCGGTTAGTTACAGCTAGCTAATTAAGACTGCGGACCCGGCATAACAAACCGCAGCAACCAATGCGACAAGCTCCAACATGAGATCCAGCATCCTGGAGCGCCTATCCCTTTGGTGGTGTTTCACTCGTTGTTCAACCAAGCATATCTGTACGCTGCAGTTGCAACGGTTGTCTGTTCAATCACGACACCGACTCAGCCGGAACTCTGTTTAGTCAGTGGACCTACGTGGGCCTTAGCTGAATCTGTTCCAGGTTTCCGTGAGCATGATAAGTTTAGCCCTTGGCGATAAGACGAAGATCCATGCCCTATTTTGCTTGTTGGTTTTGGGCGCTTTAGGGCACCTGGCGGGGAAGGGCGACGATCTGGTTGTCTCCAGAATACGCCGATTGGGGAGGTTTTTCAATCTGTCTTATAAAAAGGAACGCTATTCCGTACGTGCTGTTCTCTTTTTTTCTTCGTAAGTTACGAATCGACCCGTTGGTTTTCAATGGACAGAACGGATATTAATCTACTATTTACTATCTACTTGGTGTTATACTCCGCTCGGGGAGTAGAATCGCTACCTATTACTGGACCGATCCATCTTTTGTGCCAACTAGCCACCGCATTATTACTTATCAGTGCAGAGTATTACTTTGCACTATAACTAGCTTCGTAGTAACAAGCAACGAGACAACAGTAGGTGCAGCTACCGGCGGCGCTAAAGGGATCGGCCTTCCGTTTATACGGATTCGTAACACATCTGTCGTTGCTTTGTACTCTTGATGGGGCCTTTGGCGAAATTGTCTCAAATTCGGCGAAGACAAGCAAAGTACAAAGTGTTGATCTTGCCTCGGTTTTGAGATGGTAGTATTTAGACAGGCTAAGCGCTTCTGCTCCTATAGATCCATTCGAGTTTTGAAAAGGATATCCCGCATACTGTGCAAAGTAACTGTTATGCAAGCATATCTTAGTTCTTACATCTGACTCTGATGGTTCACTCTATAACAGCACATGATCGCTTAGCCTCTACCAACACTTGCTGCGGATTCGCATGCAGTAGAGTGCAGGCATTCACCATACAACCTTTTTTAGACGCAGAGTCGAGAATAGTGCGCTGCTTGGGCTATTAGATCCGAGATCCGAGGAACAGGAAGACCTAAGAAACACAAAAGATGTTCTTAATGATCCCCGAGGACGAACAATCAGTTCTTTGTTGACTTCTCTCGGAGCAGATGTCGCATTTACAAAGTCAGACCACAAACAGAAAATGTACCATTATGTTTACACGCACGGAGGAATTGCCAAGATGTTGCTAACTCATTATTGATATACGTCAGGTGTTGTGCACGGTGTACTGTAGAAGTTGTAACTGTACGTCTATCGCGTATTAGCCGAGTTGGGAACATGCAAATCTGGGTCCAATATACGATACTCCAATGCAGATTGAGCGATGACGCAATTTCAATTCGACCAATTTCGATGACGTACAATAAGCGGCAGTCTATTTAGATTAAATAAAGCCGTGTTAAGTCGAAAAATGAGATGTAGCCTGTAAAAATCAATATGTGCCCCCAATCTGGGCGGGCAGTGCTTATACATGGCGTCATGTATTCATTTATAGGTGAGGACTGCTATTGTAATTAGTCTGTTGGTTTGTGTACGATTGCAACCTATTAACAAAAACATGTATGAAATCAATACTTAAAATGGAACTATCATAATATGGAAATTACTGCGACCATGGCTCTCGAGAAAGTTATCATGCCAAACAAATTTACGCGCGGTCCAAATCGAATGCGAGTGCAAGATTAAAGCACTTCTAGCAGCCAATGACATCTGCCGAGTACAGTGTTGAATATGAGGATGTGATAGTAGACAAGGTATTATGAGGCGCAGTTAAAGAAAATATCTTGGACGGGGAGTATCGTCTAGGAGGGGCTGTGCACGTACTGCTATCACTTTGTTCTTGTTTTCCAGGTTAGGATATCATAGAATATGTAGATACTAAAGCAGACAAAGAATAATTATCATCTAATACGTTTGGTAGTGATAGGACCCTTCAATATCAAGTGGTCAGGCTAGTTTCGGGTCTAACGAGGAGGTCCTTTTTATAAGACCTTGAAAAGCCAGCTTCGAGAATTATAACACATGGGTCCTGAAACAGACTTTTACTACGATGTTGAGCGGTAAGCAACAAGTATTTACAGTTTGATTTATGGAGTATGTCGCTCTGCAGTATACTGGACTCATTGATTCATTTCAGCTGTGTTCTTTTTATTAGCTCAACTTTTTCAGGGCATTTCCAGGTGGACTTTATAATATACTTGTCTAGTCTCTATATTACCCCCGGGGACTGTGGTTATGGCTACTAGTATGATAGAGAAAGTGGTTGGGATTAGGAACTGGTTACAGAGACAACACCGTAACTAAGGAACTGCCCTATATAAATATGCCACAAGATCCATCAATTGCTTCGTATATATGCATTTTGCTTGCTTGCTTTGGCAATGTGGTAATGCCTTTTTCATCTATAACCTACCTTTGCATTATTCCAAATGATATTACTTCTTTTTGAACGTACCGTAGAGGCTGCAGGATGCGATGCTTCAGCTACACATGCATCATGACTGCCATCGATTTATAGCAGATCCCTATGACTGTTATTCGAAGTGGTCTCTATGTAACAACCCAGCAGCTTCTATATTTATGCATATGAGCAACTGATTGCAACATAAGGCTGGATCCAATGTCTTCTGAAGCAGTACATCTGCGTTATGCTTCACTTCAAGAAAAATTCTTCAAAATAACAGTGTCAGCTCCAGCATAAACATGAGCTGAGACGAATAAGGGCCTAGATATATTGGCCAAGACAAGTTTCTCTTACATGTAGAATCTGATGAGGAGGAAGAAGCATCAAGTTGATTCAGTGTTGTAAGAAGAGAGCAAACAAAGACTCACGTGGTCATGTGCATGGCGCTTGCCATGGCAGGGCCCTGCGGCGACTTCACGGCTTTGTGAGTCGTTCCGCAACACCCCTCATCAATTATCCAGCCATTATTTCTCAGTTGTCTCATTACTGCAAGGGTATGCGTGCTTTAATGGGGAGAGACGCTGCAATGCTGGCCCAAGAAACAGCGCAAATATCATCTTCCCTGGGCCACAGGCCGCTTGCATGTTTACCGCCGTCATTGATCCCTTATCTCGAACTGACACGCCTCACGGAGCCTCTGGAAATAGCCATCACCCTTTTATTGTTCAATCTTGGCCTCCTTTACGGTGCATGTTTGACTAAACCGCTCAGACAGCCATACGACCTCGTTGAAGAGTCATTCTATTGGAATCTCTACGCCCTTGCCATGCGCCATGGCCTCCTCGCTCTCAGCAGTACCGTCGACGCAGACCATGAAAAGAATATTACTCGCACGTCTTCTCGACCCATTCCGAGAGGCGCCATTTCAAAGAACCAAGGATTCGCACTCAGCTTTATACTGATAGGCTTTGGAGCCTGCACACTCCTTCTTCTGCCACGGCAGTCACATATGTGGGCATTCGTTTCTAGCGCGGTCATGATTATCCACGCATTTGTAAAGCGTGCGCTCCCTGGCCCTACCTTATTAGGATGGGGGTATACCTTTGTCGTCTTCCAGGGCGTAACCACAGCCGGCGCCGATTTCACGCCGGGAGCGGAGCACTTTTGGGGGATCGTATCTCTCGGGTTGGCCATATCGAATCTGGTCGTCATAGTCAATACTGTCTACGCCTTTCAGGATGTTCGAGAGCATGCCAAAGAAAACATCAACTCGCTACCGTTCACGCTTAGTCGTTACAACTTGAGTGGCGTTTACCTGTGGATCGCGATAATAGCTATGCATGTTCAGATGAGTGCCACTTCGTTCATGGCTTTTTTGAATATACGCCTGTTCAGTGTGATGAGTTCGCTGTTTCTTTTCGTGGCCATGATGGCCATCGTGGACCTGAGGATAGCAGCAGATTGCAAGTTATGGTCTTACCGCGTTTGCTTGGGATCACTGTTATATTATGCCTCAGGGTTCGCGGTCGAATACGGATTCCGTGCATACTTTAGTTTGAATACAAAGAATGCATAATGTGTGCAAGTGGGGGACTATTTAGTCCGTGACGCGCGGAAGACTGTGGAGATAGAGGACGATAAAGGGGCTCGCGTTACTTGTGAGTAGCTTTAGTGTTTCCAGGAATCCTTCGACTTCAGACCGAGGGTTCGATTCCGACTCTAATGAAGCTTATTTCCTATCAATTCCCACATACAACTGCAGTTAGATGACATCCCAACGATCGATGCTGTACCTGTTTGATGATGGCTTCGGCTTGGCCCCGGATTTTTTCAGCACATGCAGGGATACAAGTCCAAAGCTCAGCCGCACCGACTTTCGGGAAACGCTAGCTCCAGCCCCGCGTTTATAGCAACAAATTTTCGCTCCGTTACCATCTGTCATTTCTCAAGGAGCTGGCCGAAGGTAATAGCAACAAGGAAACAACACTACTTTCAAGGTTCTATACCAAAACTCGCGAAGCCAAGCGCTGTTTTAAGCACTCTTTGAATCAACTCGGAGCCATGACGAGCGAGGATGGAGAGCGCGGAGACTCTCCGTCTCCACCTCGGATCACTCGAAAACTGACACTTCCAAGTAATCCCATCGCCTCAGCGCGTACGTACGAGGACTTCTCCGGCGAGGAGGAGTATGTACCAGTATCGCGGCGAAAGGGACGCCCTCACAGATACGATGATGAGGATGCTTCGGATCCACCTTCGTCTATGGAAGAATCGGACGGCTATAGCAGTCCTAGCTTCAGGCGGAAGGTAAGGAAAGTGCGAATGCGCGAACATGATGCTGTAACACACACAAGCTCCGTCTATCCCTTTTCCCTTCCGGGCCACTATCGCCAGCAGTCATTCACAGAGGACGGGAGTAGCAATGGGAGCGACAGCAGAGCTGGATGGGATGAAGAAGACCCTGAGAAATCTGGGTTTGGAGGTGATTCTTTAAACAGCTGGCACCAGATCATCAAAGATGTGCATCATGTGTATCATTCCCGCTATACCGGGGAACAGGTACTCTACGGGGGATTGCACTCCGCCGAACTAGAAACAAGTCAATACGATGGGAAGAACGGCCAGAAGCCGTTATTTCAATGGATGTATGTTTTCAATTCTGTGGAGTAAATGGAATCGATTCTGTGCGGCGTCCTAACTCGGATTTTAGACATTTTCAAGACCATGATATGAACTTTGAAATCTTTCAAGACCGAGTCCAGCATATTCAGAACCTCACAGCATCGCAACAGCTATCCATATCCAAGCTGCTGAGGAAAGTGAAAAATAAGTATGATAGCCCCTTGCAAGTAGCCAACCGCCCGACGATTCGAGTTATGCAACCTGGCTTCGACACGGAGGTGGATTTTTCAGTAGACGAGCCCACGGCGATGCGACGGAACAGGACACTTACGAAGGTCATAGCATGGGTTTGTTTTCCTTATTTCACTCTCGAGGAGTATCAAGGTCTTTTCTCCGATCCGAAGAAAGGAGCTCATCCTATGCACACATTGCTACAAACTCGGTCAACTTTGATTGGGGAGAAACGAGAAAGGAAACAAGCGGTGTGCCAACTTGGTGATAATCAAAATAACCATTGCTTCCATGTGGGCCAACTATGGTGCCTAGTAGTTGATGACTGTAAGTTGTGTGCAAAATTTACAGAGAATATGCCTTTACTGAGATGTGGGAAAGCATTCCTGGTTACATGCGGCCGAATGTCGAAATCTACGTTGCAGGGAGAGGGTGTTTCGTTGAAAACATCTCCTGCTCCCGAACCTGGCCGTTCAGACTCTCCCAGGATCTTAGTGATGTGTGGGCCTTCTGTTTTGTGGATGTTCAGAGCCGAAGAATGCCCAACGTGGTTTGTACGATATTTGTATCTTCTTGCGAAGTCAATATTAATACTAACTCTCGCAAAGAGCTTCTACTCGAGATTCTGGCAGTTTTTGCCGCGCCCCATTGAATTCCTATATCGTGGCCGAGTGATTAACGAAGCTACATGGCCGCGGATTCTCGAGTATGCTGCCCTCAGCGAACGCAGAAAGGAGGGTCCTCTCCGGCTATCGTTCCGACTTGCGTCGCAGAGATCAAAGGCCGGGCTGAATTTCATGTCAATAAACAAAAATCAGCTCGAGCAGCCTGTTCCATCCGTTACTGTCGATACCTTGCAACTCCACGAAGGCGGAACTGCCGCTTTTACCATCTTCACGCACTTGAACAGCCACAAAAACCCAACCTCGCTGCCTAACATAGATAACCAACAGCTATCCGAAGACCTGGAATGGATGCATAATTACCTCAGACAGGATATAGAGCCCCACGAGCGCATTGCCTACCGAGAATGTCCAGATTCGTCCCGCCAAGAAGTCTACTCTGAGTTGCGTACTCAGATTCGCAGAGAGCAGAAGTTTCAAGATTCGCAGAACGACATAAGGACTGAGAAGGAGAGGAGTCTTGTAGAATTCAAAAAGGACCTTGTTGGCGCCTGCGAATTCATATTTGGGTTTTTCTTTCCTTTGAATCTCACGGGACCTTCAATCTCGAAGTTTTGGGGTGCCTTGCATCGAATTGTTTCCGTAAGTCTTGGGGTTGCTTTTGTAAAGATTACTCTGTGAATTGGTGTGCTCATGATAGTAAAGGCGGACATTCCTTACGGTAGCGATGCTCGAACAAGTCGCCCTAGAATTATAAGAGCCGGGAGAAGCACAGGTCTCGAGGACGAGACCTGGGAAGTAGAGCTCGAGAACCTGTTGAAGTCCCTGCGAACCATGGCTAAAAGGCTGAAGTCATTCCAGCAGCTGGTTACGATGGCACCGCCCACCGACCGCACCAAGATCCAAATTCCGAAAGCCCTGCCTAACGCATGGATACATCTAGTCATGTCCCTTGTTCTATACATGGTGCCAGGGCTAGGTCACTGGGAGCCCAAAGCGGATACGGCGGCCGACTTGCTCAACAACGGGGTGGCCGCGATGCGAAAGGATCTGTTGGCTCTAAACTCCCTTATGGGG
This sequence comes from Talaromyces piceae, assembly GCA_001657655.1. Lineage (NCBI taxonomy): Eukaryota > Fungi > Ascomycota > Eurotiomycetes > Eurotiales > Trichocomaceae > Talaromyces > Talaromyces piceae. The sequence goes on along the minus strand of JNNX01000004.1, from coordinate 1,810,899 downwards.
GATACGGTTTTCACTCCTTCTGACCTTGCAACGCTACTTGTATATCAGCTTGCGAGAGATGTTACTGGCCCTCGGCTCGATATTGTGGAAACGTATCAGCATCGATATGTGTTACTGGTGCGTTTGTGCACATTTTGAGAACCTTCCCACTTGATATTAGCTAACGCTGAATTTACAGGACAACGAGGTCAGGACCAAACCACTGGACAGGTCTCACCAAGCTCGTATCCAGTTGTTATACGAAGAATTGCTTGCCGTCACCGACACTATGGGCCAACAACAAAAGGTTTTATCGACTATAAAGGCATTTTACAACAAGACCTTCGAGTCAAGGCGTGATGAGCAACTCGAGAAATCGAAGAAACTCCAGGAGTATTACAAAGACGCCGAAAAACTCGAAATCATGGAACAAGATATAGACCTACTCAGGCATTCAGCAGATAGTTCCCTATTTGACGAGTTCTTTAAGCAATCTCGGCAATCGGCGAAAGCGCCTGGAGGCTATCGCCAATTCCTGATAAATGACTGCTTGAGCACTCTTGACAGTCGGCGGAGACGGGCAACGGACATGCGTGACGACGGACTTCAACTTGCCAAATATGTGAGTTGTCCCGATTACCACCCACGATGGATCAAATCAAGACACGCTGACTGTAGATACTGTTCAGAACGTCGACCAGATTGAGACAAATCGCAATCGCCAAGATTCCGCCATATATGTATTCACGGTTGTCACTGTCATTTTCCTGCCGCTCAGCACTGTTGCCAGCATTCTGGGGATGAATACCAATGATGTACGCAACATGGAAGTCAATCAGTGGGTGTTTTGGGTGGTGGCTGTGCCGCTTACCCTCATTATCGCTCTGATTGGTCTCATTGCCACGGGTGAACTTCAGAATTTTATGGTGAACTTGGTAGGCTTGTGGGAGGAACGGAGGATAAAACCTGGCATATGGTTTCTGTACAACACGCAAGAGGGCAGGCTTGATGATGGTACTCTGCCTGACAGACGACGGAAATACAAAATTTATTGAGCTCTAATTTTTCCAAGCTATAGCTGTCTGAGTGATACTTGGGAGAATGATCAATTGGTTTAGTTGCTAGAACTATGAAGTAAAGTTCCATCCATTCCACCACAGGCGGTAATATGTGTGAATTAAATCGAGTAATAAAGAAGAGTTACTGCTTGCAGCAAACACTGATTGTCAAGCACACTTTGTATTTTTGACTTTTCCAAACTCCCCGAAAATATATATACTCATCATAGATGATCTGGTTGCGCCATCCTTTCCGCAAGAACTGCCCTTCTCTCAGGAATGGTGATCTCCACCATGACCAGATGGGAGACAAACGCCTCATACGTCCTCGGCTCTCGCGTGTACGTCCTCGACTCGCGCCCGATTTCCTCAAGGACGCGACTCCGGATGTACTCTATTTTCTGCCAGTCCGCAAACCGACCTGGATAGCCTGCTTCCAGTCGTGCGAGATACTGCGCAAACTCTCTCACCGATTGACCTCTGCGCTGCCTCGCAAAGCGAAATTTGGTTTCTGCTCTCTGTAGACGCTTGGGATGTCGTAAGAGTAAATCTAGAAAGAATCCATAGAACTCTTGCCATGTGTGACTACTGGGGCTGAGCGTATTTGTGTGGTCTTCCCATTGCTCTCGCATCTCCTCAGACAGCGTAGTGACCCCTTCTTGCACTTTGCGCGTGTCGTTGACGTAATAACCGGAGTGGTGATAGAAGTGGGCTTCCATCTTGGTCATATAAGTCTTGAATTCTTTTATGCTCCTCCCGCGATACCGGTATTCCAGGGGAGGCTTCGCCGGTCGTACTGAGATCACAGACGAACTTGAGTCGGAGCGCTGCCGCTTTAGTCGGGCGACTGGGTAAGAAGGCGTGAATTCGTGGTTTTGTGCTTCCGCGAGAAGCTGGCGCTCTCGTCTTATACAATTTCGCAGGTGGAGCAATCGCCGTTCGCGCATGACTTGGTGCAATTCCCGGCGGAGGTATTGGATCTCTGGGTCCGTTTCATCCAAAGCAGCGATGCTCTGCAACTGTAGTTGTGTGGACGTTTCCATATCGGAGTTTTCGTAACACGGATGCGCCTCATATGATGAATATATAGGGATTTCCTCAATCTCATCATTGACGTTTGGGATGCTCTGGACTTCGGACATCTCGTCTTTGATTGCGGGTGAGAAGGCAGTCGCCGCCTGCAAGCGACGTGAGCGACCTCTGGCCCCACGGCGAGGTATGATTTCTAGGAAGTCTGCAATATCTGGTTTTAAGATGACCTGACCAGGTCAGGGACATTGGAATTGGGGTTCAATGGCAGGTGGCTTGCGGCCAACGGTCGTCGGGGCCCCTGAGGATACTCCACAGGGTTATCTTATCCGAGATCGAAAGAAGGTTAAATGAGGGAGACGCGTCGACGCGACGGCTCCACATTGTGAACCCTAATTACCTTGTTTGAATCTCCACAGATGCTTGTTTCCAACCTTCTTTTGGTCACTAGAGTACATACGTATCTAACAGATTGATTCAATATGGGCGAAGCTGTGTTATGGTGTGTTTTAGTTATGAAAGGAACTAGAAAATTGCAGAGACAAGGTCGTGGAACACAGGATAAATGCCTAGATGCGTGCAAACACTGTCTAGGGCTTTATGTTACAGACCATAATGTTCTTCCCGGCACGGTGGGAATAGTGTACGATATGTAACTCTTGACACTGCTGCTTATGGTAAGTCGCGCTTACAAACACAAAACCTACGCATGTTATAATGAACACGGTGGGAAGAGACTGGAGACTACATAGTTAATTATCGTAGAATCTAAGCCCTATTAGAAGCACAATCTTATCTGATCTAAAGTTATCGGCGACGATTTGTTACTTAGTCAGAATAGGACCCCTACTAGTTTCTTGATATTCCGCCTTAGCTTCAAAACTGTCTGATTTTAACTAATAAACTAATGCATTCAATAGCAGTAGTGATTCCTAGGAGGGTATACAGCTGACCAGTAGTACATATTAGTGCGCGGGTGTGGAAATGTTGAACAGGTATGGAAAACTAAATGGATGTGGAAACGTTGAACGGTGGTGGAAAGTTGAATGGGAATGGAAAAACTGAACGAGGGTGAAAAGCTAAACGGGTGTGGAAAGCTGAATGGGGGTGGAAAGTTGAACGGGGTAAGAAAGTATAGCGCAAGATTCCCCCCCCCTGTTCGCAGCCATCAGAGCGCAGACAGCAACAGCTTTCTGAACCACGACATGGTCATTATCTGTGGGAATACTGAACAGAATCGGTACGGGTACTCCACGAGGAAGGTCCCCCCTCTGGCCGCATAGTTATAGATCAAACCGAGTTCCTAACTTACTCTAGGATGTAAGCATACGAATTTCGGGCAAGCACACAACGCAGTTTAGAAGTGTGTAGTCTGAAGCACTAAATAATCTGGTTGATATAATAACGCTATACTGTTGGTATTCGAAAGGATGCGTGGAGCGGTAGAATCAGTCGAAGTAAAGAAGTTTTATAATCCAACAGCAGTCAGTCAGTTTCGAGTTGTTGCCCTGCGAGTTTTGTGTCACTATTGACTGCTTACAGCCTTCAGTAGCTGCCTGAAGCCTGATGTCAGATCTGATAACTACAGTTCTCTTCGAAACAAATCATGATTTTTGAATATAATAAACCCCAACCTGTAGTCAACTGGATTCCAACGTTCTATTTCTGCGCGCTCTTCTGTTCGCTCTTTTTGCCGTTCTCCTCGTTGCTCTCTTCCGCCTCCGTGTCGTTTGGCTTAGCTTCTTTGTGGTACAGGTCCTGGTGTTGCTCCTTTAGCTTATCTGCCTTGGCATTGACCATGTCCTTCCAGAGATCTTCGCCTTCATATCGCTCAGTATGATGCTGCTTATCTTTAGCGCCCATAATGCCGCGTCCTTGTCGCTGACCGTGAATCTCAAACGCTGCTGTCGCACACATCAGTGCCACCGTTAGTCCTTGCGCGTATACACGAGCCTGCACCAGCTTCTGCTGCCCGGTGAGAGCCGGGTTCCGGCCGACCAAGATGAACGAGCCGACAATGCTGGCCATCCACGTCACACCAATGATCTTGTACTTTTCTTCGTGCAGGAACTCGAAGATGCGGTCTTTCCTTGTCATGCCGGCGAACTCATCCTTGTGCATCTGAGCTTCGCGCTGCTCGAGATACTGCAGGTTCTTGTTGCGCGCGGCTTCGAATGCGCGAGAGGAATGGTCGGCGGCAATGATGCCGACGAATGTACTCGACGAGGTCACAAGAAATGCCTTCATTGGCACTGTCAAACTGCGGACTGTGTGAAATCGGCGAGATCCGGCCAGAACGCCAGCAAGGCCGCCCGCGAGGCCGAGTAAAGCGCCCAATGCGCCGCCCCGGACAACTTGTCTGTAAATCTCATGAGTAAACCATCTCTGTCGCCGAAACGCAGCCGTAGTACCTGTAATGAGCATCTTGCTCTTCTTTCGTAAGGAGCTTCATTTTCAATTCAATTGGAAATCGTCTACAACGACAACCCTTCTCTTTGCAGTTACAACGACAGGCAGTGCGATGAATCTCGGGGACCTCGATGCCCAAATGTTATGTCTTGATCACAGCAAAATGCGACAAACTGGAGAAACAAGTTGTTTGTTTCTTTTTTTTATTTTCTTTAATTCTCTCAAATGTCGAGATGATACAAAAAATGGGTAAAAAGAAAAAAGGGTAAAGGTGTGATTTAAGAGGAAGGCTCAGTAGCTTGCTTGAGGACGACGTCATCTGTACGCTCGGCTGCGGGGCCGGTCCAGACCAGAAGATGGACAGCCACTCCCCTCATCGTTTCCATGCCCTCTAGAAAAGTTAGAGTAAAGTTAGAACCAAAGTATCGTCAAAACTCTCATTTCGAACCAGGGTCCTTTGTCAATGCAAGAGCGGCAGCATGTATCGCCAATCCCTACAACTGGCTCCATATCTTTTAGCCTTGGCGTAAACCGTTCCTATACAGATTGTATAGCGAGCAAAATCAACACGATCAAAGGTCTCCATGCTCAACTGTCTTGCAATCCTCCCTCGGATGCTAGCTAGCTACTTTGAAGTTTGAAGTTACTTTGGTATTATATAACAAGGTTAACACATGGCGGTCTAATGACATCTAGACCAACTGAAAGCTATGTAAGATTGAGTATATCTCTCACAACCCCCTCCATCAATTAATGGCGTGAAATTTGTTAACACGAAGATGCCAAAACTAGATGCATAGCTACTATATATTTAAACCCCGAAACCATTCGGAGCAATCTTAGGCCATAGATGAGCACGGTAGGCTATTCTGTACCGTATTTGCAGTACCGAGACACCGATACGTGATTACGAGTCTTGAAATCACAAAAGTCGCTGGCAGCAGCCTTATGATGCTATCGGTATCGGTACCGTCACTTTACAGTAACAGAGATAGCAGTCCACGCCTTGACGAGTTAGGAAGGCACGCTCTTTGTCCTGTGGCTCGCGTCGCGTAGTTGCCCCCTAGCTCCTTCCCTATGTAAACAGGCACAGAGCATTGCCAGACGCCTCTTCACCCTTCATATCTCATCTACAACAAGCTCCTTCATTGACTCATAAGAACATCTACCAGGTATCGACACTGGTCGTGGACTGTTGCTTGACACTTGTTGCTCAAGGTCTTAAGGCTATCACCAACCACCTTGTTTGACCATCCCGGCTGCCTAGCCAAGGGAGGAATATCTCCAATTGATCAATGACGGGTTGGCCAGGCGTCATGCGCGCACGACGAACACTGTGAGACATAGCAAACACGGTGCAGCATCATCCCAACAAACCGGACGCTGAACGATGGAGGCAGACTGGATGACTCCGCATTGTTAACAATTCTGTCGCGTCGAGGGCGAAGTCTTCTTGATCCCTCAAGTCAAGAGAAGAATGCCAGTTTTTCGTTCGCAGAGATTACGCACAGGAAACCTGTGAGCCAGTTCTGAGGCTTGTTTCAATCCATCTGTTGGATGTGCAAAAGAAAATGCTCCGATGTCTTGGGATTCATATATATATATATATATGAGCCACAAGGAAGTTTCCCTATAGTACACTTTCTAAATTAAGTTACTCAAGGAAAATAGAATGCGCGCATAGTCAGAATATCCCGTGAGATCATATTCCAGGGCTACCAAAGGAAATCGCACGCAATAAAGACGTGTGACTATCAAAAGATTCAGATCCAAGCCCCAAGTGATTCCTTTGACCAGAACAAGTTTAAGCAGAAATCTTTTGCGAATTTTTTTTGGACAAGTACATGTAGTTGTACTTATCAAGAACACGAGTTTGTCGCGACCGAGTAAAGTCATACAGAGCTAACTGCCTAATTAGCCATGTTGCAGTCGGGCGGTTTTCCTTCGAGCATCATCAACTCAAACTATCGCTGGAATTCACTAGAATCCTGTGTTGATTTCACGGATCGTAATATATGCAGTGAGTTTACTCAGTCTGTTGAAAATGTCTCAAAAGTGAGCAAGCGGGGAAGATACGAATAAGCTTTCCATATTGCACAAGGTCGTTGCGACGTGGCGCTGCTAAGCCTCGCTTTCTAGTGCCTACTTTGCCAGCTATGTCGATCCAGCTTGCTTAGCTCTTCGCTGGTAGGATCAGTTATTATTATGCCGGGTTATTACGAGATGGCGACAGATCAGGGGTAACTGATCAACGTGACACCGCCAAGACGCCTAGCCTAGCATGCTTCGAGAATTATCCCCGGGCAGCTCAGCTAGCTCGCGATATTGTGTGGGCTAGTAACGCTTTCTTTTCTTCTTTGTTTCGAGAGCCAGTGTTTGTTCGCCGACTGCCAATGGCATCACAACTCTATCAACTCTTGGCTAATTGTTGTTTTCTCGTTTACTGCTTCTCCATAAGCAGTCTCAGCAGTGTCCCGCAAATTGGCCGTGAGCAAGAAGAACTGGGTCAAGACCTGGACAACGAAGAAGACATACTAACTCGCGGGCCTTCACAGAGGTAACCGTAATGATGAGATGCCGGTCGCAAACCATTATAAACAGAAACAACAGCAGACCGATATCCAAAGGCACGTACCGCGTATCGTGAACCTGCCTATAGAACATAGGTGTTATTAGAGGAGCAACGGATCGGCAACGATGACCGCCACGCGGCGTTAGTGCTGGCCCAGCTGCGACGCTGGCGCCGCACCTTCCTGTTCGGGAGATGAGAAGGACGCGGTGCTGACCCTGCAATACATGTGATTGTTTGACGCACCAGAACAATATGTAATCGCGGGCTCCTGTTGCTCTTCTCTTCTTTTCTCCCTTCTCTTTCATCCTATTGCACCTGTCCCATTCTCATCATGGCACGCCATATTCTCCTGGGTGCTGCTCTGCTGGCCCAGCTGACTGCCTCCGCACTTGGTGCGGCGTCACTGAACTTGCACGAGTCCCTGGCATCTCTGCCTCATGGATGGTCTCACAGCAGCCATGCCGACGACGACACCCCAATTCGGCTGTCCGTTGCTCTGGCGCTGCAAAACATGGACCAGCTCGAGTCCACGCTGAAGTCGGTTTCCACCCCCGGAGGCGCAACTTACGGCCAGTATCTGAGCGAGGCCGAGGTCAGCTCGCAGTTTGGGCCTTCCACTGCCTCGGTCGAGGCGGTGACCGACTGGCTCAAGAGTGAGGGAATCACCACAATCCACACCACGAGCCACGCCGTCAACTTCGCGACCACGGTCGGCAAGGTATGCGCGCCCCATCCCCGTGCAGCGGGCCGGTATATGGCTGCTAATTGATGTCTCCTCCACACAGGCAAACAGCCTGTTGAACGCCAACTTTGGCTACTATTCCAACGGCGAAACCTCGAAGCTGCGTACGTTGAAGTATTCGATTCCAACTGACCTCAAGGCCGACATCGATCTCATCTGGCCCACGACCTACTTTGGCAAGAGTACTGCTCATCGCTCTATCCAAACCTTCAAGAGCAAGCGTCGCCCATCCACCACGACCACCACTTCCCCCGGCTCGTCTGTTTCGGTGGCCCCGTCGTGCCAAACTTCGATTACCCCGGCCTGCTTGAAGCAGATGTACAATGTGGGCAACTACACTCCCAAAGTCGAGCACGGTAGCCGGGTTGGTTTCGGAAGCTTCTTGAACCAGTCTGCTCTGTACGCCGACTTGGTAGCCTTTGAGAAACTCAACCGCATCCCGGCGCAAAACTTTTCCAAGGTTATCATAGACGCCGCCCCCAACAGCCAGGACCCTAGCGAAAACAACTTTGGCGAGGCCAACCTTGATGTCCAGAACATCATTGGTATCGCCCATCCTCTTCCTGTGACCGAGTTCCTCACCGGCGGATCTCCGTAAGTGATTGTTGGCCGTGCTTTGCCCTGGGTTTTAGACTGACGGCAGGTAGCCCCTTTATTCCAACTCTGGAGGAGACCACCAACACGAATGAGCCTTATGTGCCATACTACGAGTACCTTGTCTCACTGCGTGACGAGGACCTGCCCCAAGTCATTTCCAACTCGTACGGCGATGACGAACAGTCTGTGCCCTACCAGTACGCTGTTCGCACGTGCAACCTGATCGGCGTGCTAGGTCTTCGGTAAGTGCGACTGCAGGCAGAAAGATCAAAGGAATAGTCGCTGATTTTGACGACAGTGGTATCTCCGTCCTGGTATCGAGTGGAGATGTCGGTGTCGGCAGCACATGCCTGAGCAACGACGGCAAAAACAAAACCGCGACGGAGCCCATTTTCCCCGCAACTTGCCCCTATGTCCTCTCTATCGGCGGTACTGTCGCAGTGGCCCCGGAGGCGGCATGGGAGGCCAGCTCTGGCGGCTTCAGTAACTACTTCGGTCGTGCCTGGTACCAGGAGCATGCCACTCATGGCTACCTCCACGACCAGTTGACTGACGAAGCCAGGGAATACTACGGCCACTACACCGCCCTCGGTGGTCGTGGATTCCCCGATGTCTCTGCGCACAGTTTGACCCCCGATTACCAAGTCATTTACGCTGGTGAGCCCGCGCCATCTGGTGGCACCTCAGCTGCTGCTCCCGTCGTTGCCGCGATCATTGCGCTGCTGAACGATGCCCGTCTGGCAGTCGGCAAGCCTGCTCTCGGATTCTTGAACCCGTTCTTGTACAGCGCCGGACAGAAGGGCTTGACCGACATCACCCGTGGCCGCTCTGTCGGTTGTAACGGTATGAATGGGCAGACGGGCCAGCCTGTGCCTGGCGGCGGTATCATCCCGTGGGCTGCGTGGAACGCCACCAAGGGCTGGGACCCCGTCACCGGTTTGGGCACTCCCAACTTCCAGAAGCTCCTGGAGATTGTCCTGTCCTTGTAGATTAGCATCGACCTCTGCAATTCGACACTGTCGCTGTGTACATATCGTCTAGAGATATCACGCCTCTAATGTAATCCTAGCTAGGCACCATCTATTACAAGCAAGGTTCTATATGTCCAGACCTTCCCAATCAGGAAAAGATGTACGCCGTAGATTGGTCTTCGTGCGGATAAACCAGCAAAGGTGGAGAAGAACCCCGCACGACTAATATTTCGGTGTGTTGTTATTTTCCAAAGTTTGATAGCGATCGAGAAGTTAAGATAGAGTACGTGTACGTACATAGTTTCCGTGTTGCCGTGGCATTTTCCATGTAACCCTTGCATGATTCTCCGCATCCCATAAAGTTGTTGTGATGGTCAATGTCACGTCTGGGTGAAGGTGGTACTTTTTCTTGCTCTCCGACTCCTCACCAAACTGTATTGTAGGTCAAGACAGAAAAAGAAGCACATTGTTCCCCGATGTGAAAGGTTGGAGAGAAAATCAGGCGGATTGGTAATTGACTAATTCGTCACCATGAGGCACTTTTGGGCGCAGGCTCTTCTGTACCTGTCCGGCTCGTCGCACGCCGCCGGCATCAATAACGTCAACAACAACCACAACGATCACGATGTCGGCCTTGTCGGTATCCCTACCGTGCCCTTTTCCAAATCGGCACCGGGGGGTCATTTCAACCTGCACAACACCGACGCCATCATCGTCGACGCGAGCTTTGCTGATGTGACGGACACGCGTGGCTCAACGTTGATTCCGCCAACGTTGCATGAGTTTGCAAACACTTTTGCGGAGGACTTGAACGCATTTTTGCAGCAAAACCACGGCAACGGAAAAAGCCATGCCGCTGTTGGAGTTGAGGTTGGATCGACCGGCGAAGAGAAAAAGGCACATCAGAAGATCTACTTGACCATCGGCGACCCCGGCGACTTTCTCGATGCCGCCGGCCGCGAGACCTCGGAAGGCTACTCGCTCTCCATCACCCCATCGGCGGTCACCATCACCGGTGCCAGTCCCCTCGGCGTCTGGTGGGGGACTCGCTCGGTCCTGCAACAGGCAGTCTTGAGCCAGGGCAAACTGGCTGTGGGCAGTGGCCGCGACGCGCCAGGGTGGGCGATCCGCGGCGCGATGCTCGATGCCGGCCGCCACTATTACCCAGCCTCGTTCCTGGTGGAGATGTGCGCGTACCTGTCGTTCTTCAAGCAAAACACCTTTCATGTGCATCTCAGCGATAATCTGTTCAACAATGTCAACGTGTACTCGCGTGAGAGGCAGCTGGACCTGTACGCGGCCTTTCGCCTGCTCTCGCCGGATCCCGCCGTTGCAGGGCTGAACAAGCGGGCCAACGAGTCCTACACGCGCGAGGTGTTTGAGGATGTGCAGCAAAAGTGCGCCGCGCGGGGTGTGACGATCGTCCCAGAGCTGGAAATGCCTGGACACGCCCTGGTAATCTCGCAGTGGAAGCCCGAGCTCGGGATTGACTCGGATATCTCGCTGCTGAACATCAGCAATCCGGACACTATACCCACGGCGCAGACTATCTGGAAGACCTTTTTGCCCTGGTTCCATTCTAAGACCGTACATATTGGAGCGGACGAGTATGTCGATGCGTCGCTGACCAAAGAGTGAGTTTTTTCTTTTCTTTTTTCTTTTAATTACGTATAAGGTTTCAATTTGCAAAACTGCTCCAAGGGTCCAAACTGATGATGCGAAACAGTGCACTGGCGACGGAATACAACACCTTTGTCAACGCCATGAACAGCTACATGCAGGCCACCGCCAACAAATCCATCCGCATCTGGGGCACGTTTCCGCCCTCGGACAACTACACCAACAACATCGCCACCAACGTCTCCGTGCAGCACTGGGAGTTCTTTGAAGATAATCCGTACTTTGACTATGTGAAGAATGGCTATGACGTGCTCAACTCGGACGATGCATTCTACATGGTCAGCAAGTACTCCGGCAGCTATCCGCAAACGATCAACCTGACCAGAGTGTTTCACGGTGCTCCGGACGGCGGCCCATACGCTCCGAATGTCTTTGATACAAAGAACGCAACGAACAACCCGCCCCGCGACGAACCGCGCGTGCTCGGCCACATCGCCGCGCTGTGGAACGATTATGGACCAAATGCCACCGTGTACAGTGAAGCGTACTACTCGTGGCGGAGCGGCCTGCCTGCCCTAGCCGATAAGCAATGGGGTGGCCAGCTGGCTGAGGACGACTACCACGCCATCTTCGAGACCCTCCACGCTGCCATTCCCGCACAGAATCTCGATCGAGCGATCCCGTCCAAGTCAGAGACAGTTTTGGAGTACTCATTTGACAAGCAGCCGCATCTACCAACTGTCCGGGATTCGTCGGGCAACCACTACGACGGCAAAACGGACTGCCGCGTTGTCAAAGGCGCTCTTGTGCTGACGCCGACATGCTCGTTGACCACGCCGCTCTCGTCCAAGGGACGAAACTACACGCTCTCATTCTCTGTGTACCCGACCAGCGCGAAGCCGGGCGTCTTATTCTCCGGGCCAGACTCGACCCTGCTGGCCGGCAACGGCGCAATCAGCAACATCACCGTGGTAGCCTCGGGAAACCCGTACACTCTCAACTACAGTTTGCCGCTGAATACCTGGACCAAGGCCAGTCTCATTGCTCGCGGGGGCGCGACCTTCTTTGGCGTGGAGGACACTAGCCCCAGAAAAACCAGAGCCGTGACGGAAATGGAGTTTTTGACCAAGATTGGTATCAACGGGGAGGCCTTTGTGTGGAGAGAAATGGCTTTTGAGGCGCCCCTGGCTACAGTGGGAGGGGGAGATTTTGAGGGGTTGATCAAGGACATTAAACTTACTCTGTAGAATCAGACCTGCTACTGTAGTAAAATGAATCGATAAAGTCCATCATTGCAGGACTTTGTATTCTAGAATTTTCATCAGATAGGCACCATTTATCGCATGCTTCCCGATATATGAGGACGTTCACCTCGTCGGGATGATTACATTTGCACACTAGGCTGCCATACTACAACGGGTTCAATTCCCTGGACGTGTAAAAACCTTGACATTACTTACATGCCCGGTTCGCTGATATCCCTGGACACATATCACAAGGTTATCATTGAATCAGCTGGGAGAAGTCTAACCGCTCTCATCAATTCTCCCGAGACACATCGCCCGGGTTTGGCAGCAACTCTAGCTACGCTGTACTTTTGGTCTACCTGAGTAATGTTTAGCGATGATCAATTACTAGTTATTATTCTAAAAACAGCTATCAGTTATCTGAATAACCTTCGTGAAAGTGAACCCTCTCATAAAAGCGAATAACCCGAATAATCTATGAAAGCGGATAATCTCATCAAATCGACTAACCTTGGAAAGTCTCGTAAGAGCGTATAGCGTGGTAAAATCGAGTGGTCTCATGAAAGCGTTCGACGGCCAGGAACCTTTGGGATAGAAGGCCAGTTCGAGCAAAGTGCAACACATTGGGGTGTAGACTGGGAACGACAATGGTTGACAGACCACAGTTTTCGCGAATTTCCAACAGTCTCCACCTCATACGCGACCCCTACCTTCTGCTCAACTTGTTATCCCTACGGCGATCCATCGATGATGAGATGTCCTCAAAAAGGGCTTTATTCTTGCTCTGGAGAATCAAAACTCTCCATGGGACGCACTGGGGTATATCCCATCATCTGAAGAGCGCTCGTCGCAAGCTCACGGAGAATATTCAAATCGAAAGCAAAACTGTCGTTAGGGTTCTGCCCTGCTGGGAGATATGGACCCCAGACGTGCCTTTTTGTGATGGTGATTGACTGTTCTGCAGCATCTTCGTGGCAGGGATGGGAAAGATGGTCTATAATATATAAGACATCACATTGGAGACACAATAGAATGTATCACTGACCCTCTTTTGGGAAATCCGAACGTGACTACCTTCGAGCTCGTGCGTTTCGAGATAACCAGCCGCAGTGTGATTATTTTCGTCAATACAAAAGAACTTAACGACCACCACTATCTGAACAACCGACTGTCCACCCAAAAGCCAAAGTCGTGCATTTTCATTTGGTTTCTCCCAAGATTCAGGCCATCCAAATTCTCCTACCAAGGTGGGAAGGCCAGCCGGCAGGGGCTTCAGACACCAGTCAGGTTCTTTGCTCGAATGCTGATAGGGAGGGGCGAACTGAGAGAATCCTAGATGAAACCTCCATCAGTATACCGGCCACATACGCATCTACAAAGAGAACCAACGGAGATACTAGTGCTATTCATGGGTACTGGACGTCGGCCATCGCTTGTTGGAAACCAATTTGCGGCTTTCATGGTAGCGTACATGTCTGTGAGCCAGCCGGAGCAGCTTTCATGAACCGGTGCGGGCATTACTACTACCGACAGTGTTGAAAGACGAGCATTATAGCAAGAATCTAATGAAATTTAGCTTATATGTAACTGAAGAAAGAGGGCGATTTACCTCTGGCTATAGCTCTCCACGTTCTCGGCAGTAAGGCCCAGCATTATTGTTTCGGCCGTCTGTTCTTGAACTCTATGAAATTGAAAGCAGCGTTCCTTCGCGCCGTTCCACCGGTAGTCAAGTAATCTTCGTACTATCTCATCCTGTGACAGATGTTCAAGCTGTGCGGACGGCTGAACGGAACCGCCCTGTATGGGATGGTGCTCCGCAGACATCGTCGTAGAGTGAAGAGTGGTAAGCATTGGTATGTATTCAGAGCAACACATCACCAAAACCCCTAGAAACGAGGGGTAAAAGAAAGAGCCGGAGCGACAGCTGGTGACTGTTAGGGAAGGAGCGATGGGGAGCTCCCATGGATCACATAAGCATTCTTAGTCATCACTATACTTCCAGAAACGGAAAGCCCTCTGGGGTGATGGTCGTCATTATTCTTCTTCTTGTATACGGATACACGCATCGTGGTTCTGAACGGACCTTTTTCATCAACCTTTCCATTGATCGGCACCAGACTATAAGGTGACCGAGTTTCGATCCGACGTACCGCACATCAGGCCTCCCCAACTGTCGAAAATGAAGAGCAGAAACCAAAGTACAGATGCGGACACTAGTCCGCCTGCCAGCGCCGAAAGCCCGCGCGGATTTAACGACGCTCATCCGAAGGGGAGATTGTACGAAGGAACGTTGCACGGAGATACGTAGCTTCAAGCAGTATAAGTAGGGCTATTCGGACACAGTGACAAGTCAGAGTCCTCTCAAACGCAGCTCTAAAGTATAATAGCACAGTTGAACGATAACAAGAATCAGCCTGAACAGAGCAAATAATGGCGTTCACCGATAAAGTCGCTCTTATCACCGGCGGATCCAAAGGCATCGGCCGCGCCGCCGCGGAGCAGCTCGCAGCCCAAGGCGCCCGCGTTGTAATCAATTATTCAACCGACTCCAGCGCAGCAGACGAGGTCATCGCAACGCTGGGCGGGGAAGACAAGGCGCTCGCCATCAAAGCCGATGCCGGGTCTGTTAGCGACATACAGCGCATGGTCGAGCAGACGGTTGCCAAATTCGGCCAGATCGATATCCTAATCCCCAACGCGGGCGTGATGCCGTCGGCGACCCTGGAGTCGTTGACGGAGGAGATGTGGGATCATATGAGTGCGGTGAATGTCAAAGGGCCTCTCTTTTTAGCCAAGGTTCGTTTTTCCCTCTGACTTTTTTCAATATAAAATAGGAGGTTGTTCCAGGCTAAAGTTGGGATATGGTAGGCCGCTGTGCCGCATATGCCCGCCGGGGCGCACATCATCTTTATTAGCACCTCGCTGTGTCACGCTAGCACCGTGACACCCAACTATCTACCTTATTGCGCCAACAAGGGCTCCATCGAGCAAATTACGCGCGTTCTATCCAAGGAGCTGGCGCCCAAGGGGATCATAGTCAACGCCGTTGCTCCGGGTCCCACTGATACGGAGCTGTTCATGCACGGGAAGCCCACGGCTGTGGTCGAGGCGATCAAGAAGGTCACTCCCTTTAATCGGCTGGGCACGCCGCGCGAGATTGGAGAGGCAATTGTGTATCTGGCGGGAACGACATGGGTGGCCGGGCAGACGCTGCGGTGTAATGGGAGTATGGTTTAGTTTATTGATCATCACTATTTACTGGATAAATTGGATATATTTGTTGACCTGACGTCATGGCTGTATGGTTAGTTTCATTCTTTCGAGACGGGCGGAAGGTAAACTGCCGCTTATAAATTTCCTTATCTGGGTTGCTTAAGGTCACATCCATCATGAATTACTATAGATCGGGTTGAGGATAAATTCCAGCTGCCTCTCTCCCCAAGTCATGCAATACTGATACTAACATCAATATCTATCGCACACCTAAAAACATCGAAAAATGCACCTCTCCGCACATACATGGATGCGTCCAGAGTCGCTTGAGACCAGCCTCAAGCGACTGAGCAGCCTGGGCTACACGAGCATCGAGCTCGAGGGCGAGCCCGACCTCTTCCCCATTGAACAAACTCGCGCCCTACTGGCTAGATACAATATCAAATGCTGGGGCGCGGTAACCATCATGCAAGGCACGCGCGACCTCACCGCGGCCGACCCCGACCAGCGCCAGGCCACCATCAAATATATCAAGGAGGTCATCTCTCTCTCGGCTGCACTCGGCGGCCAAATCGCGACTATTGTGCCTGCGCGTGTCGGCAAGCTCGTACCAACAGCCTCGCCCGAGCAGGAATGGGCCTGGGTCGTCGACGCCCTGCGCGACATCGCCCAGTTTGCGCAGACCAAAAACATACGCATTGGCATCGAGCCGCTCAACCGCTTTGAGACCTACTTTCTCAACCGCACCGACCAGGCTCTCGCGCTCGCCGATGCGGTCGGATACAACTGCGGCATCGCATTTGACCCATTCCATCTCGCGCTTGAGGAGAGGGACATGCTAGCCGCGATGCGCCGGTGCAGTGGACGTATCGTCGACTTTCATGCAGCGGACCACAACCGTCTGGCCGCCGGCGATGGCGCTTTTGACTGGCCAAAGATGATGAAAGTGCTGCGTGAGGCCGGCTATACTGGGGGCTTGGCTGTGGAATGCATGCCGCCTATCGACCGTTCGCCGGTGGGCAACTTCTCACGGAGTCAGGTTGAAAGTAGTCCCAGCACAGTGGATGTCCCACCAGATCGCTTACAGTTCATCATCGATCACGGCTCGGCATTGCTGTCAGATGAGTACTACACCTATTTGATGAGGAGGTCGGCCGAGACTCTGCGGCCGTTTACTGAGACCGATTGATTGATCTATGAGGGAAAAGGTGGAGTGGGGAGACATGGATAATGCTGATCCGATGTAACGAAGTAAGCGACGGATGGCCTGCAGGGGCGGAAGAGAAAGTCCCGCTGAGTCATTGCGGTTTCTCTCTTTCCGCGCTCGCCTATCCAGTCGACTTGCTTTAGTCGGAATGTTCAATCACTTTACAACTATGCGGAACACAGTAACACGAACTTTCCATCTATCTTTGTATATGCTATTCAGAGAATCCCCATGAGCTCTACCCACAACCGCAAGAAGCGCGTTGGCACTGCCTGCGATTTCTGCCGCCAGCGAAAGGTATCAGCATAATCTTTATGATAGAGTATGACCATGTAGCTAAGATACTCTAGCTTGGCTGTGATAATGCAAAGCCCAAGTGTGAAAACTGTCAATGCCATGGCAAAAACTGCACCTATTCCGAGCGCGTAAAGAAAAACAGGTGTGTGAATCCACAATCAGCAGCCAGAGTATGGGCTGAGCTGACCAGGAAAGACCAACGAACACTCGGATCCGGCATTTAGAGGATGAAAACGCCCAGCTTCGTAAGACCCTGGCACGTCTTCGTGGCCAAGTGAATTCCGAAGGAGACCTTGTTCAGCAAGAACGGCTCGTGGTCCATGGTACAGGCCCGGCAGAGCCCTCGACATCGCCGTCTCCGGCACACCAGCAACCCTATGTCTCAATCGGCGACCAGCAAGTCCAGTTCCACGGCCCATCGAGTGCCATGTTTGATGAGTCTGATCAGCACACAAGTACGACAATTCCTACTATTACTGCCAATCCGCTGAGCAAGTATCAGCTGCTCGGATCATCGATCAAACAGCGTATGATTCGCCCCTTTCTCTTCTCGTCTTAATATTAGCCATGCGTTAAGTTCGCAACAGGACAAATGGAGCAGATCGATTTTGCAGCTGGCAGGCTCGACTTTGACGGCGTCGATCCGGACGCCGGCATGCATCTGCTGTCTGTCTTTTTCACTCGACAACATGCAACTGGATCACTTGTGTATCGACCACTATTCATGCGGGACATGGCGTGTCAGGGCCCGTATTTTTCCAAGTTGCTTCTTAATGCCATTTACTTTTGCGCGTCCAAAAACTCTGCCAGACCCGAACACCGCTGCGAAGTCACCGACGCTCCAACGGTCATTTTGCCTTTTCGACAAAAGGCCGAGCAGATGCTGTACGATCACAGCTCGGGAAATCCTCTGAAGAGTGATATCCCGACGATCCAAGCCTTGCTGATTATGTCAGACGCCCTGTTCACGTGGTGTGATGAGCGCAGTCTCTCCTGGCTGTACTCTGGCCTCGCCATGAACATGATAACAGAGCTGGGGCTGCATGTCGACAGCCGGACTCTCTCTTCGGCCAAGGAAAGTCTCTCCACAGAAGATATAGAAGTTCGCCGCAGGTTGTTCTGGGCAGCTTTTGGTGAATACCACCTCCAAGCAACGAGAAACCATGAAACAAGTCTGACCTCTTCTAGTTACCGATAAAATCCAATCCATATACCAGGGCCGCCCTGTACGTCTACGCGAAGTAGACATCAATGTGCCCATTTGTTTTCTGGACGACTATGAAGAACTCGAGCAGTTCAGCTCACTGTCCTATGCGCCCACGGACCATCCACTCAACCGCCCAACATACAGCGTTTCCGTTTTTGAGCAGCTCTGCAGTCTCAGCGTAGTCATGGACAAGATTATATACGGTCTTTACACTGAGAAGTCCGTATCGAGAGACCCAAAACATTTGTTTAGCCTGTCACAATCCCTCCATGCGGAGCTGATGCACTGGCGAAATGCTCTGCCAGAGCAATTGATCGTCAAACCAGCCAACCCGCAGTCGCTCACGCCGCAGTCTCTCTCGTTGATGTATGTTGCTTTCCCATACCAGTCTGCTTCACCGTAGTAATTCCGCACAGGTGCATGTACCACTCCCTCATAATCCTACTGCACCGTCCATTCGTATCAGATGGTCACATCCGAACCACATCCGCCTCGGTCGTGCGCGACTCAGTTGCCACATGCGCCATCGCAGCCTCGGAAATCGACGCCATACTGTACATATACCAGCAAGACTTCTGCATCAAGGCTGTTCCTTATTTCATGTCCTACGCTACCTACGTCAGCGCAACCATTCATGCGCGCATCGCTGCTCAGACGGGACCGGATTCCATTGCTCATCGTTCTTTATTGCACTGCCTTGAGGTTCTCACCGCTCACGCGGAAGTGTGCCGTGCGCCGCGGAGGGCCCGTCAGATATTGATTGGGCTGGCCCGTCGATTGAAAGTTGATTTGGGAGAGTCCTCTTTTGCCGGTGGCAGAGCTGAAACGGTATCGGATGCGTTGGACGGAGATGCTTGTGGTGTTGGTGGCGGATCCCACATTTTCAACTCTGATATGGATCTCGATGCCATTATCCAGAGTTTCGACCTCGAACACTCAGCTGGTGTTGCCGGTGATCCTCTGCTTGGTGGCGATCCAACGGTCTCTGACTCTGATGCATGGCCATTTTATGTTCCGTTGTTTGGCTTTGGTTCTTTGGATCCGGATGCTGTCTGATTTGATCAATCAGTTTCCTTGATAAAAACAGCTCATTTCATTTTCTTAAACGATCAATAGACTTAATCAACACAGGTATCATCTCCAAAGTCGCTATATTCTACATCTTCGAAAATCAGACTCAAGCAAACCGCGCATACATCTCTTTCTCAAACAAGCTTATCATCTCCCGGACCTGGTCGTCTGCATTCGGCATGACCTGTGTTGCAAAAATGCCACACAGGCCAGCCTCACGATCGATAAACTATACGCGATCAGTACGGGCTCGATATGATCGCGACAAGGAAGCAGTGCAGAAAACTCACCCAAGACCAGTTGGCCATTCCACCCCAAAACATATACCCGCTTCTCCTCCACTTAGTCCCACCAACATCAACATCTTCCATACTAAGCATCCCGCCTAGCCCATGGTCATACTGCACCTGTGGAAATTCTCCAATAAACGGCGGTGCGGGCGCTGACGCACCCTTGGGAATATGGTCAAAAAGACGTTGCAGGGCCTGCTGTGAGGCCGGGGTAAGCTGCGGCTCAAACATGGTGTTTACCGTGTGTTGCTTGAGCAGTTTCTCGTCGTTCACGAGCAGGCTGTGCAAGATCTTGATGTACGAGTGTGCCGACGTGTGCAGTCCTGCGCCTCCGAGTTCTTCCTTGACCTGATCTAAAAAGCCTGGTCCCTCGCTTGGAACGACCTTTCCTTTCCCATCCGCCACCGAGGGGTCTCTGGTTACGATGGAGACAACACGGGACTGAAGATGCGGTTTTCCGTCGAGAAAGTACGTCAGGTCGGTGATCCCGAGCGGCGAGGCGATGTTTTTCTGGGTATATTCTTCCAGACTCATACCGGCCACCCGGCTGATGAGAAGCCCTGCCCATTCAATTGAAGATGAGTACTGCCATGACGTCCCGGGCTGGTAGGTGAGCGGAGATGTGAAGCTTTCCTTGACCGTGATAAAGGGTAGGAAAGGAGGACGGCCCTGGGCAGTGTTGTACTCGGCAGTGAGTGGCGATAGGAATGGGTATGCAAGGCCAGAAGAGTGGGAGAGTAGTAGTCTGATCCTGTCAACCCTTTTTCCTTGATCATTACTTGTTAACGCGGGGAAAACAGAACATACCGTAGTGTGATCTTGGACGTTCGTTCCTCGAATACGGGCTCCGAACCGTTCATCCCAGTCAACACCTTGAGGGCCCCGACCTCTGGAAGTATGTCAGAGACGTCTTGGTCAAGACCAATTCGACCGCCTTCGACGAGCTGCAATGCTGCAATGCTCGTGACGAGTTTGCTAGCACTGTATAGACTCATGACATCGTCGACTGTGACGTCCTGCGCATTTTCATCAAGGGAGCGTTTCCCAAAGGCATTGGAATAGACGATGCCTTTTTCTCTTGTTGCTGCGAGCATGGCAGCGCCGGCAAGGGTGCCGTCCCTAGTAGCTGTTTTGAATGCGGTTTCGAGTGAAGGCATCGTGTGTAATCCTATACCGGCCGGGTTTATGTGTTCTGTAGATTATGTACACAGTATACAAGTGCTTCTTTTTGTTTTATACATTCCAACAAATATCCTGGATCTTTGGCTCGTATTTATATTCACTTACAAGTCACTATCACGGTTTATAGTCATGTCTCGAGTATGTTCTAGCATATCGGAAACATAGTAAACAGACGGAAAGTCTGCTTCCGCTGACCAAACAGTCAACCAACAAGCCTACATTTTGGCAGTAAGACGGAGCCACGATATCCGAACATGCACAGCCAGCGAACGTGACTTGCGAATTACAGACTAGATTACTTGTCCTTGACAAGCCTGTCATGATCTGGCAGCTGCTAGCGATCTTGCCGAGGTCGGGATCGTGTTGCTCCGTATCTTGTGAAGTATCCGATGCGGCCATGAACGACTTCACGAGAGTACGGAGAAGTGTTTAACAGAAAAAGGAGAACAATAATGAGCATTGAAAGCTTCCCAGTAACTTGTACCCCTACTTTTCTAGGGATATGTAATCGCCGGAAACTGATCAGAAGTAAGACTCGTGTCTACACCGGTTTGCCCGTTGGACAGCTCACAGTTACACAGAGCAGAGACCTCCTGCGTATGTCCTGAACTGTACATGAACCCGGTGAGTCTCCCCGTTGTGTTACATTATCGGCAAAAAAGCAATATCTTCCAAAGTTACTCGTCCATGACATGTATCCTGTCTGTTCTATGGCTTGGTCGGGTGGATAAGACAGGTGGTGCTGCCAGCAGAAATCTCACGATGTCGAGGCTGAAAAAATGGATCACCTGCACTCGACAAACAGTGAATGATGGTGATTCGCAAGGGCATCCGGCACATGTAACACGCTCGTGTTCTGCGCCACAGGGCCGACAATAGCCCACGACATTGAAAAATGCGTCGCTCGTGCAGAAGTACAAGACCCAGTTGATAGAATCGGGTTTATGCTGCCTCGAACCGATACCATATTCACGAAGCCCTCAACGCCAAGCACCTCCTCATCCATAAGCGCTTTGTCAAAATGCATCGGATTTGTATCCACGTCTATAAAAGTATCTGCTTCCTGGCGACAATCGCCTTAGCAAGCCCTGTCCCTGCCGCGACACCTCCATCTTCCTTCGAACAATGGGTCGCCGAATTCCCGCTGTGCGCATGGCCCTGTCTCAACGACTTCTTCAACAATCATCTATCCAGCAAATGCGGCGCCAACGCCAAGTCCAGCACAAGCCCAGTAGATGTTGGCTGCATCTGCACGGCCACGGATACTTGGCTGCAAATGAACCAGTCTGCCAGCGACCTCACGATGTGTCTACGCAGCGAGTGTGCGCAGAGTCGGGATGCAGTGGGGTTTGAGCGTGCGGTTGGTGATAGTAAGACAACACCAGAAGCTGACATTTGGAGTCGGTCGCATGAGAAACTGACGGATTTTGGCTGCAGTCATTCCCATGTGTATGCAGGCAACGCCAAAGAGACAGTCAGGTCACTATTCCTTTCTTCAGTCGTGTACTGTTCTTGTCCCTGACTTTTTCTTTTAGGAGCCCCATCTCTGAAAGTGCCGCAAAGTGGTGCAGTTGTTTGTATGGTGTTGCTTTCTGGAGCCTTCCTGATATAACCACAACATCAATTGATCCGGAATCTGGTCAAGTTGAGGATGATGCCTAAGCTAGACATCTGTACCAAGGAACGGTTGTTGTTTGTTTGTCGGTATACAAAGCAGTAGTTACCACACTAATGCAGTAGACGTGCAACCACCATGTGACATATGCAAACAGCCGTCGGCCAAACGATCCAACACAGAATACATATTCTAGACCAAACAGCATATTCCTCTAAAATAGCACATAACAAAGGAATGAAATTAAATCAGAAAAACCATCAGACATACAAGAAAGCGGACGATCATTCCCCATTCCTCTACGCGAGGCAGCGGACCCACCGACCGCACGGAGCGCGATCTGCCCCCAACACAGCTGGGCTCACCGTCACTTTGATCCATCACAAGTGTTCTCTTTTTACGCTTTTGTTTCCTTCTCCGTTCCTGACCCTGGACCCCCTCCCTCGACCGAATCATCCCAATTGCTTCGATCGAATCGATCGATCCATCATGGCGTCCAATAAATTCGACCTGGCTAGCGACGTCGAGTTCATCAAGACTCCGCCGCAGCCGCCCTCCGCGTTCGACGCCCAGGATTGCGGCGTGCCCACGACTGACGTGAGTTGCAGCTCTCAATTGCAAAGAAAAGAAAAATTCAAAAACAAAACAAAACCAAACAAAAACATATTAGCAAGACAAGTCCAAGTTCAAACAGCACTAACTCGTGCTGCAGTCGCCTACTATCCACAACCCTCCCCTGCCAGCCGAGGGTCCCGGCAATGAAAGCTTCTCCAACGTGTTTCTCGGCCTTCTCCTGGTCGGCGTCCCATGGTTCCTGGCTCGCCAGGTCGGCGGTGGTTTCAAGACCAAGATTTTCTTCGGCCTCATTACCCTGTTCCCGATTCTGATCGTCTACTGGTTTTACGCATCCTCCTTCAGTCCTCGCATCAACGACAAAGCCAAGCTCCCCGGCCGGCCCGTCCAATCGTACGTCTCCTTCAAGGACCCCGAGGACCAGCGCAAGTACAGCGGCCGTAACAAGGTGCCCATCCAGACCTTTTCTGAGATGTACATCAATGGCCAGGCAGATGCCAAGGGTGACATCCTGGACGTCTTGGAGTACCGCCACGACTGGTCCAACTTCAGCTTCACCTGGGACCTGTTCAAATTCATCATTTTCACATTCTTCCGTGATGTAATCCTCCACACCAAGGAACAGGACATGGAGCAGATCCGTCCCAACTACGACAATGGCAACGATCACTACTCGTACTTCCTCGGCCCCCGCATGATCTACACCAGCGGTATCATCTCGGACGCCTCGCGCGAAGAGACCCTGGAGGAATTGCAGGACAACAAGATGGCAGTTGTGTGTGAGAAGCTCGAGCTCAAGGAGGGCGAAACCCTGTTGGACATTGGCTGCGGCTGGGGCACTCTAGCCAAGTTCGCCAGCGTCAACTACGGCGCCAAGGTCACTGGAGTTACGATTGCTGAAACCGGAGCGGCATGGGCCACCGACGGTCTGCGCAAGGCCGGTGTTCCTGAAGAACAGAGCAGGATCCTGTGCATGGACTACCGTGATATTCCCCAGCAAAAGTTCAACAAGATCTCGCAGCTCGAAATGGGTGAACACGTCGGTGTTCGCAAGCTCACCGGTTTCTTCCGCCAGTGTTACGACCTGCTCGAGGACGATGGTGCTATGTATGTGCAGCTGTCCGGTCTGCGCCAGGCTTGGCAATACGAAGATTTCATCTGGGGGCTGTACCTGAACAAGTACATTTTCCGTGGTGCCGATGCGTCCACACCCCTCTGGAACTACATTCGGTCTCTTGAGAGCGCTGGATTCGAGATCAAGAGGTGAGTCTGTACCCGTCAACAAAGTAAATAGCATTCAAACTAACGAATTCAAACAGTGTTGACACTGTGGGTGTGCACTACTCGGCTACGCTCTGGAGATGGTACCGCAACTGGGTCGGCAACGGCGAGACGATCAAAGCCAAGTACGGTCAGCGCTGGTACAGAGTAAGTTTTTTCTCATCGTCTCGCAGCGGCACACGGCGCTAACAATAAGCACAGATCTGGGAACTCTTCCTTGCCTGGTCCGTCATTGCCTCCCGTCAGGGCAGCGCCACCTGCTTCCAGATCCTGGTGGTCAAGAACCTCAATGCCACCCACCGAATCAACGGTATTGGCTCGCAGTTTGGCCTGTCTGGCGCTCTCGCCAAGGCCAAAGCCGCTGGCAAGGCCACCCTCAAATAGATGGCTCCCTTATCCGCCGCGATGTTGTTCGACCACCACTGTGAATGGGAACTCGGTTTCGGGCCGAGTTCCGTTTGATGTCCTGATCCAATTTTGTGTACCTTGGAGAGAATGATGGGATGCTAACGTGCGGTTCCCATAGCATGTCAGTAAGTAGTTTTACGAAAGTAGTATAGACAAAAATAATGTAAGATGATGAACGACGGATTTATCTTTGCGTCTACGTAGGTCTGGCTCGCCAACGTCTTGAATCTCGGCAATTGTCTGCTTGCTGATCTGCCGACTCTAACACAGGACTTGCCAGTTCTCCACATTGGAAGTAACCATTGCACAGTCCGGGGAAATTCCGGAGTGTGGGGAACTGTCTTCCTTCTTGTCTCCTCACCATGAACGAGGGAACAGTTGCCACCGAGGGGGAGGTGTTGGAGGAGGTGCACAGGTAGGTAGGTATACGTGATGTCTTTAACCAATATTGCACTAGGTTCCACGCAATGGTGTAGGCGCGACACAGAAGCCCCGGGAATGCGGCAAGCAACCCTTAGCAAGACATACTAGTACCAGGTGAGTAAAAGCTAATTAATAATAATATATATTATGTATTATGGGGGAAACGTAGATAGACCCAGGCTAAGTTCAGAGTTAGTTGGCTTCTCGCAGCATGTTCGGTTCTGTACAGCTCATCAACTGCCGACGCCTCCGCCTGATGGGCTCTTGTATAAGTTGGCCGGTACAGCTCACTCTTTACCAAGACTGTCGCTCTCAGGGGGCATGTTCCATACTTTTGCAGACATAATCGACATAACAAATACCGGAAATACAGAGAGACAGACATCCCCGGTATGGCGCTGATTATCGAGGGCGTTGCGGACGCACTCGTCAACTACGGTGTCTACATTCTCTCAGCTCTGCTATGTGTCTACTTTGTTCGAAACTACTTTTACAATGGGTTGAACAAATACCCCGGGCCTGTGCTGGCGCGGCTCTCGAACCTCTGGCGC
This sequence comes from Talaromyces piceae, assembly GCA_001657655.1. Taxonomy (NCBI): domain Eukaryota; kingdom Fungi; phylum Ascomycota; class Eurotiomycetes; order Eurotiales; family Trichocomaceae; genus Talaromyces; species Talaromyces piceae. The sequence continues at coordinate 1,785,357 of JNNX01000004.1, read as the reverse complement.
TTTGTTGATGTGTATCACCGGAGACCGGATATCACACATCTGTCTCTGCATCGAAAGTATGGCGATGTTGTCAGACTTGGACCAGACACCTTGTCGTTCGCGGATCCAGCTGCAATCAAGACGATTTATGGACTGAACAAGGGGTTTGTCAAGGTATCACTCTGTGTCCGTAAAGTGTGGGAAATGGGCAAGCCTTCTAACAGTTCACGACAGTCCCAATTCTATCCCGTTCAGATGACCATGTCCAAGGGCCAGCCATTGCCCTCTCTCTTCTCGACACTGGATGAGCAGTTTCATGCTAACCTACGGCGCTCCGTCAATCATGCCTTCTCCATGACTTCACTGGTCCAGTACGAGCCCATGGTCGACGACACTGCGCAGGTGTTTCTCGACCAAACCGCCAAACTGTACGCAGCAGATGGCAAGGTCTGCGACTTTGCGCGCTGGCTGCAGTTCTTTGCCTTTGACGTGATTGGCAGTATCACGTATAGCAAGCGCCATGGCTTCCTGGAGAACAATCAGGATGTAGAGGGCATCATCAAGTCGCTTGCCCGCATCTTTGACTATTCCGGCCCCGTTGGCCAAATGCCCTGGCTCGACCGTCTCTGCTGGAAGAATCCCGTTTTTGATGTTCTGCAGCAATGGGGCCTGGCTGACAACTCGCACCCTGTCGCCGTCTTTGCCCGCCAACGGATGCAGGAACGCATGGCGCAAAAGACGTCCAAGCCCGCGGGGTACAAAGACGATCTACTGACCATGTTCCTTCGGGCGCGCGACGCTCGTCCGGACTTTATGACCGAGGCACGCGTGCTCACCATGGCCGTGTCGATGGCTTTCGCGGGCTCGGAAACCACGGCCATCAGTATTGCTGCCGTGTTCTATTATCTGCTCAAAAACCCGCAGTGCATGGCGCGTGTCCGCGAGGAGATCGATGCCGCTGTTCGTACCGGCACCATCCAGAACCGTCCGTCTGGCCTGGTGTCGTGGTCCGAGTCGCAGAAGCTGCTGTATCTGGATGCCTGTATCAAGGAGGCCTTTCGCATGCACCCGGCAGCCGGCTTGCCACTGGAACGCATTGTGCCGCGGTCTGGTATCGAGATCAACGGCCAGTTTGTCCCGGGGGGAACAATTGTTGGCTGCAGTGCATGGGTGATCCACCGCCGCGAGGAAGTGTTTGGGCCCGACGTTGATGTGTATAACCCAGACCGCTGGCTGACGGCGTCTGAGGCTCAGCTCAAGACCATGAATGCAACCATGTTCCAGTTTGGCGCTGGCAGTAGGACGTGCATTGGCAAAAATATCTCACTGATGGAGATCTATAAGATTGTGCCGAGTTTTCTGAGAAGATTTGAGGTATGTTTTTCGTCCTTTTTTTGGCCGTCATTTTGCGGCTTCTTATTTCACAGAGAAATTCGTTCTAACAGGTGTTAACAGGTCAACCTTGCGTATCCTGACCAGGAATGGAAGTTGTGGAATGCGTGGTTTGTGCGACAGCTTAACTTTAACGCTGTCTTCAAAGAGCGAGATACCCGAGTTGTGTAATCTTTGGACAGGGGAGAAACAAGTTACAATATATGCAAGACATGTATGATGCTATGACATGAACAATACCTTGATGATGAATTATTTGATATGCACGATGAAGAGTTGCACTCCCAAGAGTGCCCTATGATATCCATTTTATATTTCACTAGCGAGCATGCTGATTCGTCTGCTGCATTTCCCTTCCCAAGTTTTCATATGATGCCGACTATGGTTTGCCAGGAGGCTCATGTTGAATGACCATACCAAAGCAATACTAGCTCTTAAAGAAGATATTTATTCCAAGCTAAAGATACAACCACGATTAGCTTGAGTCCAACCTACGATTTCAACGAAAACTCAGTGAGACATTGGCCGAGAAAAGGTGGTGCATATTTCTTGAAAAGGGGACATTTCTTCTTTGAGCTCTCTTTCATTGCTCAGACCCTGGGAGACCTCTGTCCAATAAAGCCTTTGCGTTAAGACTATAGGATAGAGGTGAAAATTGTGAACCACTGGAAACAAAATAAAACGAGATGCAAACAAGCTCAAATATCCTACTGATCCACTAGTGATATGATCATCAGAAGTGTCTTTGAATGTGTATCAAAATTGTATTATTTGGTCCCTTAATAGACTCTATATAAAGAGCATATTTTCAGAATACTTAGAGGTTAAGCACTAGAAAATACTAGTAGTTAATGTTTTATTCCATATAGACAGAGGTGGTTTGGTTTATTATGTGTTGCTTGGGCAATCACAAGGATGTCAATAGATATTGATGGGCCCTCTCCATTTACGCACAACAAACACTTCAGTTGAACAAACACTCATACTCACTTTCTTATTACAAATGATATCAGTTCACTATCTGTGCAATTCTATTATATGACTCCAAGTTGACAATTTTCCTGTCTCTGTGTAAGCTATAATGATATACAAGGTTTTATATACTGATACTTTCTATAACTGACTTTTACACAGAAAAATTTACCTTGCATGCAAAGTCAAATCTGTATATCATTGTTTTCATGATTAATCTGAACCGTCAATCTGAACCGTCATTCTGTGATCGTCAAATCCTCATAAACAAACTATCCCAGGAGAGCCTTCCACAGCCTCTTGAAAACATGGGCTACGCAAAGAATCTCACAGCAAAAGCTATGAAGGTGGAATTCATTGACCTCGCACCAGGTCCCCGTGTACTATCCCAAAACGCAAAGTTCAGCCTTGGTCTACGCATCACAGAGAATGATGCATTAGTGACAGGCATACGCAAAGAAATCAAGGTCTTCGCCCAAGTTCAGGGCCAATCTCTTCTCAAATTCCAGAGACGAGTCACCCTACAACAAGCACCGGAGAATTCCTTGTGTAATGTGATTGTAAAGGACATCAAGCTCGACCAGATCCCAGAGGATGCCTCCTTCATGCCCGAGATACAATGTAGGTTCCGCGTTGAAATCCCTCTTCCGAGAACCAGAAAGGAAGCTTTCTCCGAAATGTTCCGCCTTGTGCTTAGCAGCAAGAATGCACGGCTTTACCAGGACATATCCGACAGCGAGATCTTGAACGAAATTCATAACGACCACCATATGACGCCCAGGAGAGCAGTGAGACAAAGAGTTGCAACACATGAAAATGACTTTGGGAAGAATGACGATGACACAGAGTGGAACTTTCTAGATCATGATCAAGACCTGCTCGACTGGGCCCTGGGTTGCTAGGTCCTGGAAGTAATACAAGCATGACAGCAAGCCATGATGACTCATGATTAGATGGACTGCGCGATACTTGTTGAATTGAAGATTGATGGCAAGTATTGGGTGGAGTGTTCCTCTTTTGTTTCTCGACAGCGGTTGAAGCTTTTAGCATGGCAGCAATTGGATCATGGCTTTCTTCATAACATGGTAAACATGGTATTGTCTGTTCAAAGATTGCAGGATGTTAAGCAGTAATGTAGTATTAGGTTAGATTCAATCAAAAAAATCAATAGTCATAAGCTTCTTGACGATCACCCATAGCTCAAGATGCATCATAAATATACAGTCACATAGTCATCTGAAACAATGATTAGAGTTTGTTCCATCTATGTTCTGTTACTCACTCTAAATTGATAGTACATTTGGTATGCTTCAAATAGTGAAGGAGCTGTATAGATAAGAGATATATAAATTGTCTCATAATGCTTCCCGAAGAACTCTGTCATTGATATCTAGTCTTGGGCATATATGGTGTTCTTCCCACAAGGATGTAGGGTTCTATATAGCTGTATATAATTAAATGCTAATATATACTAATGAAAAGCCATGTGTTTGATCCAGAACGAATATGTCCTACCGAGGATGGTCTACGACGCCGCATATTATCTAGACTTATATTAAACATTACAAATCTCTAACCCGGATCACAGGAACGGAATCCTACTTCTTCCTTGTGTTGTTAATATGCCTTTGAAATAGAATTGTTGGTTTTGGCCTTATCTCAGGAAAAAAAAAAAAAAAATAGCCAGACGAGATACAAGTAGAAATACAAAGGGCATGAGCAACCATAGAGCCACCTTCCATGTGCATATGTGGTCATTATTTTGACTCGATAGTTGTCATGACCTGCACTTTAAATGGAAAGCTATATATAAGTACTGCTCAACACGTAATGTCTGATGTCTTATCACTAATGACTCCATACTTCTGTGTAACACTAGTCAGTCAACTGTAGGAACCGTGTCCGTGAACATCACTTAAATCCTCCTAATGCTCCCCTGTAGTCTTGTTCTGCCCTTCTTCATTTTTACACCACTGCTAATAATACGCATAAAATTTATTTCCAACCTAAACACTTTGCTGCTTAGAATATATCTTCCCTCGCACTTTCTTATATGTACGTATAACCAACCCGCTCAAATTTTACAACAGGGGCTATCAACAACACCTACTTTCAGAACAGAGCGTTAAAATGTCTGCCGAAACCAGTTCCAATAATTTTTCCAGCTCTTCTTGTGGCAATACCAATTGGGAGGAAGCCGGAAGTACTGTTATCGAAGCGGAACAGAACTTCGATTCCTTGAATACCTTCAGTGCTTCGTCGGATGAGTACCGCTATGACTATGATTCAACGATAAAAAGAATCTCCAACAAGATCCATACACCTGATGACTGTCCATTTGAATGCGTATGGGTTGCACCATTTGAGGCTCACGAATATAAAAGGGCCACCGACGATACTGAATACGAACCTCTCGAATCCGACGAGTTCATTTTCGGCTACATAAAACTGATACCGAAAGAGAACGCAACTGTTGTTACGAGAGATTATAAAGTCATTGTGGAAATTATAAAGGATAAAAGATTATTGAGACGTCATCATATACCACGGTTGTATAGGATAGGAACGGATGAGCCTACGATGAAGCAAGAGAACAGTTTCAATCTAGGGAAAATGAGCATTTTTGGAGAGAACCCAGGGGCCCAGTACGCTGTTTTGGTCCAGATTGAGTACAATGGCGTTAGAACCAAAAAATATGCTATCAAAGTGGGTTTCTCGCATGATCCTTCTGCGAACGACGAGCGAGGCTAACTGCAGCCATCTTGTTGTGGCTGGTCCTCCGTACTTGGCGCCATTAGGGCTAGTATACCTCTGCAATGACTACCTCTGGTTTCCACCTAGTTGGATGATAGCTAGCGAATAATCTTCATGACTAAAACAATCTTATTCCTACATCTCAGATCCATTCCATATAGTGAATTATCGTACTATATAAACTTCACTCAATAAGCTTGGCGTCCGTAACTTGAACTCATTTGTGTGCGTTGTCAAGTCAATATTTTTACTACTGATAGCCCTTTCTTACTTTGATTTCAAGCTTTATCTAGATTTACTGTTGAAAAAGTAAAGAACATGACAATTCAATTGTCCCATTAAATCTAGTCTTGGAACGCTAAACTGAACTAATCTGAATATATTGCTCGAGTAGGCGCACAAATACAATAACAATGCGTGAGCAACCTCTCAATTTTGAGCATCAAGACTGCATGATGAATGACCCAAAGAAAAGAGGAGGTTGAAAGCGTAATCTGAAATCCTTCCCTATCTGAGTAGGTAGTCAGCAATGAGGAATTTTTTCTATATCTTTTCAAAAGTCAAAATTTTTTCTCGGAAACAACACCCAAGAATAGAATTTACCGGGTACCAGTCAGTATTGATACTTTTTAAAACCTCTCCTTGAGTGTTTTGGTAGTTTATATGAAGACTAACGAACTCTCGGGACCTCTTATGAAGTGATTGCAATAGTGTTTAACAACTTGGAACGATAGGTCTTCAAGGCTGACTGATAACAGCACAACATGCACAGCCAGAGAAGAATTTGAAAGTTATCTCAAGCTCAAAAGAAAACTAGATATATAAAAGAAGAAGAAAAACCACCGAACGCGGGGTTGGTGGCCAAAGGTTTCCTACTAGAAATCACGTCACTATATATCAGATAGGTTGATGACCAATCGTCGGGGGGTAGAGACAACGAGACGAGAGTGACGTCCAACCCCTCAGAATGCTACTGGCGAGCAGTTTTCGGCAGTAGTTATCATTGTACATATCCTTTTACATCTGATTATGCAGGGGAAAAGAAAAACTCATGTTGGAAGTAAATTCATATCGTGTCTTCATCGAAGTCATTGCCGAGCACGAGTTCTCTTTTCAGTATCCACAGACTGGAAGCCATGAAACGTCTGATCTACCCCCTATCTTGACTATATTATAAAGAAATGCAGCCGCATCCGAGGTGGCGAAGACCGGCGCAACTACAAAACCGAGACCCTGCGCAGATATGAACTCCTTGAGGATATTGACAACCGACCAATGGATTTGAGAGTTCTTGATTGCAAAATTATCGACTAACTCTTGACGTCCCATTTCAAGTGGTTTTGCCCACGTTTTTAGGCTCATATAAGGTCTTATGGCGGATTCCCTGATTGGGGTGTGGCTGCGAATATAGGGAATGAAATTAACCTTGAAAAGAGAACGTTCTCCCTTGCTGATTAGATAATTAGACATAGTACTGAGAAAAGTTTTCAGCTTTTGCTCTGTATTTCTGTCTCTTTCAAACGATGAGATTGCCCGCAAATGACTTCTTGTAGAACCGACCCTTAATAGGGAGATGCTAAAGTCTCCTGAAGCCACCATAGCTCTGCCATGTTGAATTTTATAGTCCCTTAGGAATGGAGACTGAGTTTCATGGATTTCAATTATCCCGCTTCTCAAAGTTAATCTGCACACGTGCTCGGCGTTGTAAAACCTCTGCGCGTAATAGTCGAGAACTGCTCTTTCTCTCATCTGCTCTGCACAGGTAATGTTACTCAGCGACATGATATTTCGGATCCGCTCGCGCTCGTGTTGTATCTCTGGATCATTAATGTCATATCGTTCTCTTGCACGTTGTCCATGCGGGTTAGTGAGGGCCCTGGTCAGAAATAGTAGGCGATGAAGACGACATTTTTACCGGCAAATATGAAGCATCATTGCAATTTTTTATACTTAGCAAAACATGACATGGACCAGTACATGGCTCTATTTGCCGAACTTGAAGTTTCACAAGATGGGTTACAGTAGAGTCATATTGCCATCACTACCTGTATCCTTACCCGTATCCTTGCCCGTTTGTGAAGCACAATGATCGAGTCCAGTCACCCTTACTGGTAATTTGCGTTCGTCAGACTCTGTCTTCATTAGATCTTAAGTAAGCAGTATTGACTTCATTGTTTCAATCTTATAGTACTCAGCTGCCCGAAAAACCATTTAGTGCGGTGCGGACTATCGATTGACCCATGTTGACTCGGCATTGTAATTCTGTCATGCTCAATTTAAGTGACTAGAATACTTCGACGGCATTGTGCTTTTCTAAGAATGATAGAAAATCAAGTGCTGATCCAGAATGTAAGATACAATTGGCATCGAAAGTTTGCTCACAAGCAGTAACACTGTCATTAGTTCAAATAGGGAAATCTCCAAGTTTCCTGAGGAAGATATCTCTGCATCTCCTCGTCTAACTTGCATATTGAAAGTATTATTGGGTATCCGATGTCTGCATTTATACACAAGAAGTTGATTACAAAACATATCATGACTCCATCATCGTGTCACACTCGTGCTTCTATTTTTGACATCAGCCCCTCAACTTATGATCAAACAGCTGTCTCATCGCCATAGCTTCTCCTTCCCACTTGGCGAGGCGCAGTCGTAACTCATCACGTTCTTTTGTTACCTCTTCCAGCCGAGACTCCAGATTCGCTATTCGATCCAACTTTCTTTGGCGCAACCGCTGCGCGGCTATTTTGTTCCGTCTCCGCTTCTCTGCGAGTCTGTCATCTCCAGAATCCTGCGATGAAAAAGTGTCGCTTCCAGTGGACTCGGAAACAGTTGTGTTGTGGTGTAGATGTTGCTTATCCATGGGTTGGAGATTTCTTGCAATAGCCGGTAAGGGGCTGTTTTGCTGAAGGGGAAGAAGGGGTGGAGAGGACGATATTCGCCGATCATTTCTGTTTTCTGTTGTGACATGGGTAAATTTGTCAACTGAATTCGTTGAAGATATAGCCAGAGATGGGGAGTCTTTCGGCTCGGGAATCCGTGGCACTAGCTCGTCTAGAGATACACCGAAGTCGATCAAATTGTTGGTATCGGGAATCATCATCTGGTTAAAATCAAAAGACATGCTGTCGGGCAATGCTGAACCCAGCTGTGAAGGATCCTCAGACCATGATGTTGATAGATAACTGTGAGTTGCAGAAGTAGAGGCAGAAGTCTGTTCTTGCTCCAGGGGTGGCATTCTAGAGCTCGGTACCTGGACTGGTCTCGTTCACCCTTGACCTAGCGAAGACGAAGAGAAAGGCAAAAATGAAGACTGTCTTAGCCTAGATGGTGTACTCTTAGCCGCCGTATCTTGAGTGAGGCCAATTGCTGATGCAGAAAGGCTAGTTTGAGGTTATGTCTAAGTATGAGTGACCGGTAGAGCTGACCGGAGGCGGGACAACAACCATTCGAAAAGCCTAGTATCAACAGACAGAGAAGTTAAAGACCGTTTCAAGTGATATAGTATCTTAATGTACACGGAGACGTCTTGTGGGCTGACATTGTAGAACTCAAAGCCATGAGGGCTGCTGGTTAGATATACAAATATGCAGTCAAAAGTCCGCGATGTCCATAAAGACCAAATCCGGCGCTATCTCAAATAAGTCCGGCACTAGGGCTAAAATAGGCTAAGTATACACGCCAAGACCAGCCGCAACGTTGGGCGTCGTCGATCCCCGCACGGAACAAACAGGTAATCAGCCTCACGTAGGCCTGGGACGTATAGTCAGTCTCGGCCTCGTCTCGCATCCATCTGGACTGGGCTGTCCCCAGCACAGCGTAGCCATGGACACCGCAGGCGCCAGCTGCAGGCAAAACCCCGGCGATCAACCGGCCAAGCGGAGAAAGCCACGACCAAAGTTGTCTTGTGTATTGTGCCGCCAAAAGAAGTTTGCGTCTCCAACCCCCATTGATTGTTATCTGCACTCCAGCCAAGCTAACAGCAGGTGAAGACTCAAGTGCAATCGGCTACAGCCCTGCGGAAACTGCGTAAAACACAATAGAGCCTACATGTGCTACTTTGCGGGCCCGCAAGATATGGCTGCTGGGGCACAGTCGGAGGACTTTCAGACCCATTTGCGTGAACTACACCTCCATATCGAGGAATTGGCAAGAACTGGTGTCCAGTATCAATATCCTAGAACTACAGCACAGACCAACTTTGACGCTGTACCCGAACCTGGACAACTTCAGGCCATCGCAGCCACAGAGTCCGTTAGCTCTGGGCCTGGCGAAAACTATACAGGGGCTCTCAAGTTAGATCAAGGTGGAACGCGATACGTAAATCCAAATCATTGGCAAGCAGTGCTAGATGAAGTAATTAAAACTAATTCTCCTTTCCCTATTCATATCGTCTTGAAATTTGGGATAGTGTGGAATGTCTTGCTGACCCCTCGGTACGAAGATTGCCGATCTGAAGGAATACCTTGACATGATCGAGGAAGCATCGCCTGAAGAAGAAGGCGACGATATCCTTGCGGCTCCTGATATTTCAGGGCCCGTATTATTGTTCGGTAATACCATTCCTACCGACAAAGCTAGTCTATTGGCTGCGCTACCGGCTCGCTCAGAGGCAGATCGACTGGTTTCGTTCTTCTTGAATTCAAAAGAATCCATCCTTGGTGGGAGAGAGCCCTTCTACTGTCGATCAGTACCTAAGAAAAGCTAATTACTTCCAGTCATCATCCACGTTCCAACTTTTGCAAAGGAAGTATGAGGTCTCATTTGAACTCAATTTACTCAAGGCTCACACAGTTTTTATAGTACTCGGATTTCTGGAGAAACCCTGAAGACGCCTCCATCAGCTGGCTGGCATATTTGTTCAGCATTCTATGCGCGGGGTCAGGCTTACAGCTCTTTTCTACATCTGGCCGCTCGGACGGTGATTTCGCCAAAGCATTTGATGAGTACCACAGATTAGCCTCTCACTGTCTGAATCTGTCAGACTACTCCTCACCGGGCCAGTATAAAATAGAAGCTATCATAATAAACGTGGCCATGGAGATTCTTCGAAGCTCCGACACTCATGTTGGCCCATCGCTTCTCGTCGGCTTGGCCACCCGCTTAGCTATGCACAGTGGCTACCACCGAGATCCAAAGCACTACCACGAGATTTCCGTTTTCGATGGAGAAATGCGACGACGCATTTGGATGATCCTGGCTCTGCTCGATCACTACGTCTCCCTTCAAGCCGGGCTTCCGCCAACTACAATTCAAGCACAGTCTGACACCAAAGAGCCACGTAACTTGACAGACGAGGACATACATCCGTCGATGAAAACATTGCCACAAGGTAGACCTATAACGGAGACTACCCCTGTTCTCTTCCCGGTCACCTTAAATCGGATAATGTTTGCTGGCGCGGAGATAATGGGCAAGGTTTGCTCAGCTAAGGGCGTTCCTTACACGGAAGTGCTTCATTTGGACGCAAATTTGAAGAAGCTTCACTCAAATATCCCATCCCCACTCAAATGTCGCCCGCTTGGGGAATCCATTGCCGACTCACCAAATATGATAATGGATCGTTACAACATTGACCTGATGTATCAAAAAGCGCGTTGCGACCTCCATCGACGGTATCTCGCCCAGCATCGACTGGATCCGGCCTACGCCTATTCCAGAGGAGAATGTTTAGAAGCTGCGAGAACTGTGTTGCAGCACCAATCCGATATTTTCGAGGCTAGTCTGTCGGGTGGCCAACTAGGTTACACGTCCTTCTTTTTCTCTCCTATAGTGGTGGCCCACTTTCGCACCGCTGCTATGGTTGTATCACTAGAGATATCGTGCCAATCTCGCCACGACCTGAGGCAAAAATTGTCAGATAATGACAGAAAGTCCATCCTAGAAGAGAGAGCACAACTATCGAACGAAATCGAGAGAGCCTGTACCATCTGGAGCCACTTATGCCGCCAATCCAAAGAAGCTTTCAAGACAGCCAAGGCTCTTCGTATTATGTTGATGATGACGAAGAACCACCTACAGCATGGAGCGACACCTGAGCAGGGTCATTCTTCGAGTCCAGCGGATAAACTTAGCCACCAAGGTCAGTATCGATACTATGATTGTTTCTCGCCGAATAGCTGCTCAACTACACTCTTGTATAGACTCAACACAACGTCACTACTCAGCACCTAGCCCTTTGAGCTCTACAGAACCTGTGGGGAACGAACACACTCTTCTGGGCGTCGACCTCATGGACCCTTCTTTTTACCTGGGGCAGGACATGCCTTCTCACTCTCTCGAACCACAATTCACAGGATCATTCAACGATGTGAATTTCTACGACAAGTACTGGGACAACATTATGCTATTGGGTGACAGTCAACAATTTGATGATATGGCAATTTTGGACACTGACTTTCCAGGTAAAGTCGATAGCGGGCCCTCCTAAGTATTATCCACAGCACGAGCATTAAAGCTAGTCAAGCCTGAGCACCAAAGCTATTATAGATGTCTTTTTCGTATTATTGATAGATCCCAGCCTAGATACAAAAGCCTTCGACTGCGCATGTGGCAGTTTGGGGTGGCTGAAACGTTTTCGAACGAGACGGTGCAGAAAACCACCATAGATGGGCATTGAGTGATGCTGACCGCATGGATGACACATTTCCTAAAACAGCGCGAGTGAAAGAGTACAGCGCAAGAAATCTGTCTTATTCGCGGACGCTCAAGACGGTCTGTTCTTGTTTTACGGAGCAGAGAAAATTACTTGACTCCGGCCTTGAGTGCTGACCCTGTCAGATCTGAATCCGGTATACATTGGAGGCAATGATTCGCCAGTGACGTGTGATTTGGACTCAACCTGCAAACGCCTCGGTACTTTAGTGTGTCGCTAAAGCTTTAGAGTGCCATTGCACCGCATTAGCTCAAGGACTATGTACCCGCCTAAACTGTGAAGTCTTGAGCGAGCACCAACTGGCTCGATCTAATAGAAAGATTAAGAGAGCAGGTTAAGGTAAAGAGATAGAAACTTTTTTGGTGTGACATCGCTTGTTGCAACAGTACTGGAAACTGTGGTTCATGTGGTTCGGTGGCGAAACAAAATGCATTGCTAGTTTTTTACCTGATTCCAGCCCAAAATCACACATGTCATGGTTGATTTTATATGGAGCCCTTTAAGCCACCAACTATTCTGCAAAACAAGCGAAGTCTTGAGCAAAGTTCATCAAGAGAGCACTGACCANAAAAAAAAAAAAAAAAAAAAAAAAAAAAAAACACGTAGAGATAAGCCAACATAAGCAACCCTTAAGCAGGATGCATACTTCTGCTCTCGCTATGGAGTATACATACTTCAATATCCCTAGCCCATGTCGAGTGCAACTAAAACGAATGAGAAATAGACCTTCGAACAGGGCTAAACGGCTAAACACATGCAACCAAGCTAACCAAACCTAAGATTGCCGGCGACCAATTGATGGAATTTAGGCACGGGGAGAGCGGAATCATATGGTATGGATTGACAACTTGGCATGACGATCGATTATATAACCGAGACAATTGAAAGAAGCTCGAAAACCAAACAGACCTCGGGCATCGATTCCAGTGCAATCGATCATCTTGCCGAGATCACGATCATCAAGGTCTCACAGTCTGACGTGGGACGCCAGACAAATGGCCCCTGAGTCCGACGGCCCCCGCAGGCGCAAGACGCCGATGCAGCAATAATCTTCGCTGGACTGGCTAATAATAAGCTATGCTTCCCTTGATCTAGATCCAGTCATCTTCCTATAACCCGCACTTAATCAGGGTCCCGATCATGCAGCGGAACCTAGGAACGCCTATTATAGCGGCCCGCTATGGATGCAACATGTTTGATGAAAGATAACGCCTCTTGATGAGTGCGAAGTCTGTGGTACATAACCTGACGAATCCGCTGTGCATGGGTGGGACTTTGTGCCCAGCAGCTTTTGTCTCCCGACTGCTGGTTCTCTCTTACTATTGCACTCGTATGGCAAGATGGCAACGCTCAGGTTTTCGTCCCTGCTGGTCACTTCTATCGCCCTAGGAGCAGGGTGTGCCAGGGCTGACTTTATTCCCGTGGTGTCTGGAACACCACAGTATCTGGGAAATGTCACAGACCCGGCAATTAACCGTGACTCTTGCACCTCGGTCAGATTCAACGACCGTGCCCTCTGGACATGTCGGGACTCGCAGCCATATGACGATACGGGCGCCCCGATCCTCCCGGTGTACTCCAGCTCAGCTTCATGGACTGACTTCAACTCTTCCGGCCAGCCGCTTATCCAGACCGGCATCGAGAGTGTTCAGGGACCGCAGAGCGGCCTGCTGTGCTACGGCGAGAACAACCAGCAACCGTTTTTCCCAATTCCGTCGGACGAATGCAGCGAGAATTCAGCCGGCGTGTGCAGTGATGGGAACCGCTACGCCATCTGGCCGGACAGTCCGCCGCTGGCCACCATGGCTGACATCAACACCGGAGCCGTGGGCGCCTATACCTGGATCAGTCAGGCGCATATCACACCGCAGCTGACATCCCTGGACCCAGATCCTCCAACCACGCTTTACCGCATCGTCTACACGCCGACAACCGCTGGTTCGCCAGCCTTGCCCTCGGTGGCGCTTGCAAAGGAGGCTTTCTGGGCGGCCGGGCAATTCCGCTATGGTGTGTATGGGAGTGTGGTTTTCAACGGCACGGCCTACCTCTACGGGCAAAACAGCGCCGGCACCGTTGCCCTCGCAAAAGTTCCCGCTGGTTCTATCGAAGACCAGTCCGCCTACCAGTTCTATGTCAATGGGCAATGGACAAGCACAGCACCGAGTTTCCAAGATACCGGGGTCAACATTGAAAATGTCAGCGCCGGCGGGCAAGGAACCTTCTACTACTCCAGCGTGTGGAATCTGTTCGTCTGGATCGGACAACCTTCGCAAAGTATCTACGCCGACTTCTACATCACTACTGCCCCCGCCCCCGAGGGTCCCTGGACTCAGCCTACGAAATTCTTTTCTGGGCAGAGCAACGGCCTGGCCTATTCGCTACAGGCACACCCCGGTCTGCTTAGGGATTCTAGTGAAAATGCAATCTATTTGACTTGGACCGTCAGCAACAGTTTGGGTTATTACACGAGCTTGGTGTATATTCAGTGGGAATAAACGTGGGCATGCCATGGACGAGCTTCCGTACGAGGTTTGTTATACAGATGTGAGGAGTCGTCCTTGTCAGGATTAAAAGTAGAAGTCACAATATATACCATTTTACGCCACGTTAGATTCATTGAATTCATTGCAATACGACAGACAATCAAGTGAATATGTAGTTAATTCAGTAGATGACCGGATTCTGCCCGAACTGAAATTTACTTCGTTGTCTATTGATCGCTAACCCAGCGAAGAAAGCGCCAAAGATGACCAACACAACTCCAAAAACTTTTTAAAGCCTGTCTATGGCCCCGTTATGCACCGCAGTGCACCGCCCAATACTTGTCCCACATCATTCACCTTGCCTCGAAATAGATAGCCAGAAATTAGGGTCCCATACTGCGCCCGATTGGGTCAAATCAAGCGGCACATTCAGTTGGACACTTTCCGATATTGTGCTAGATTGGGGAGGCACTATCAGCGGCTCAATGTCCGTTCCATTACCAAGAGGTAAATCATTTGCTGTTTGTTTCCATTCGCTACGTTGCTGTTGCTGCAACTGGCGCACGCGGGTCATCACTTCCAGAGCAGTGGGGTCTATAGAGTCCACATTCTCAAGAATTTCTGAGACAAGACACAGGCTTTGAGGACTCCGCTTGTCGGCTTCTGGGTCAACACTGTATCTGTATAGTAGCGCCAGCGCAGCAGCCCATACAACGGATGATAGCTCCGGGTGCTCGGAGAAGATGTCGGTCTCCAAAGAGCACTGGTGACAGATCTGAATAATGGCATTGGCATGTTCTGTGAGTTTGGCCTCGAGCAGTCTGATTACACCATTGCTCTCCGTTGGTGTAGAAATAGGCATAAGCGGTTGAATCAGTGTCATGACTGCATTGTGGTATTCGATCTCAAGGAATATCCGTTGGTTCTGCATCCAGCGGGGTGCATACAGGTCAAGAAAGAGGCCAGACACCTCCACTGACGGTCCTTTCTTTTCACCACCCCGCGAGAGCCGTAGGTCATTAGGGATGGTCGTAAGCCAAGCCTGAATTGCATGCAATTTCTTTTCAAGGTGCTCTGCAGGAGGATTCCGGTCCAAAGGAGTCTGCGGATTGGCTGTATTTGACGAATGGCAGGGGCCGTGACTTCCGTGGCTGTCGTCGTTATATATTTCGGCAGCAATTGATTGGACTATGGTGCATAATCTCGCGGAATGAACAGTGTACGTCAACCAAGTCGTCTTCGACGTGGAGAAATACGACTGCAAACATGCGAGTTGAGCGGTTTCTGAGTCATCTGCTGGTAGCTGACAATCTGACGTGTTCAAGTCGATAATCATTGGCCGGCCTAGTTCCATGGAGAGCTTGCTATCTAAGATATAAAGCGACCACCAAATTCTCCGACGAAGCTCTCTTTTGCTCAAGTCTAGGACGAGTGGAGGGTCACGGTGAAGACCCAGACTGTAGGCAATGCGGACCGCAGTTCCCAGAACATTATAAGCAGCAGATACGCGGGATATCGTATGAAGATATATTGACATGAGGGTTTGCGCTTGCACAGTGAAAGTCGTTGGTCGGTCCAGCTCATCGTCGATCAGCCGTTGACACCGGCGATAGTGCCATACCGAAATCCCAGCATCAGTTAGCTCTTCCAGATTGCAACCGCCCGGAAGAAGGACTTGTTGAGCCTGCTGGCCGAGTGACTGTTTGGAGATGGATGACTTTGCCAAAGCACAGACAGCAATCACAATATCCGCTAGTGCTGAAGGCGCGCGTGTTCGTTGTTTTGATTGCGTTGTAGAAGAAACCCAGAGCGATTCAAAATAATCCGTAAAGTCCTTCTCACAAATTATCGGAACTAAGGGATGATGCAAGTCCCAGAATTGTCGGATGTACTGCCGCTGTTGCGTTCTTGATATGATCTCACTTTCGAGAATTAACCCGCCGCCTACAATGTTCGGTTCGGTCAAGTCTGGTGGCTGCCGGCAGCTTGTTGGCAGCGACTGCAATACAGCTGGCTCTATAAACCTTGATATCGTTTCTGGGAAGTGTTCCCAGTAGGCTTTTATACGAGTGATGAGTCTGTCAGGAGAGAAACTGCCAAAGTAGGAATATTCCCCGTTTCGCAGAAAATGCACTGGCTTCTCGGGCCATAAGAGACGCCTTTTTTCAATAACTTCTTTCCATTCCACAACATCAAGGCTAGATGAGGTATCGGCATTTGAGCTAGGTGGTGATACTACAGCACCCTGCGAATGTACTTCTTCCAATACTCGGATTTTCTCTCTAAGAGATGATATTTGCCTGACCGCAATCAATTAGCTAAAGGAACCATCCCAAATTTCTAAGTGTAAAAATCATACATCAACGCTGCCGCGAGACTCTTTGGGTCGTCAGAACCCGAGCCGGACCGCGAGCAAACCCAGTTGCGGCTGACACATGCTGCACATGGGGTCGAGTCGTCGCACTTGCTACGTTTGATGCGGCATGCTTCACATGCACGGAGCACCTGTCGCCTCTTAGGCCTCGGCGACCCCTCCTCGTAATGGTCTAGCGTTGACGTTGAGAAAGTCGCAAACATGCTACCGTCATTGAAGCTTTGAGGAGGGGAAAGGTTGGCTTCTGAAACTCTTCTCGTAATCGAACCGTATAGACAAGACTGGAGTGGAGGATCTGATTGGTAAGCAGAAACAGCCAATCAACGGGTGTTTTTCTTTACGCCAGCCCAAAATAGAAAGTGCGTACTGGCCCACCTGTCATGTAACGGTCCAATCACAGGATCCAAAGATCGACAACCAAATCTGGTTTATCATCATCGTGCACAGAAGTATGCCGCGTCGAAAACAATCCAGGTCGGTTGATTCTGCTGCGCAGCTTTTGCTGTTGTCCAGATCAAGTCTTCCTTGTGGTTTATAAAGATTCAGGTTCCTGTATGAGCCCAGCAAACCTTAAGACGTGGAGCGTTCAGTCGAGCCAGAGTACGTACAGGGACGGCCGTATGTGATCAATCTATCATGCTATCATGACCAGTTAGTTACTCGGTACTTAGGACGGAACCACGACGAAGAGACAACAGCTACCGTAGTCTGGCCCAACCTTAGAGCAGAAAATCTTTAGAGCGCTACTCTCTATGTTGATTGCCTATCCACCTCAAACAGATGGATTTAGCTTCGAGGATATTTGGTAAGGAGGCTCTTGTGGTGGTAGTAAATAAAACGATGACGTATTTATGGAAGCACCGTCCATTGGAACTAGGCCGGGTAGATTTGCTCCTGTGTTGGTCGTCCACCACATCATGAGCTAACATTCTCAGTTGACACACAGACAAAGACTCCGTTGCACAAGGGAGACTACTAGAATGAGTATTGAAAAGTAGCGGAAAGACGCACAATAACCCGAACTTATTAGCCCTTCATTTCGAACGCAGCCAAATTGTCTAGAGAATATTAGAATCTGACGGTGTTTTGAGGCCATCAAACGGGATAGATGCGCCAATCAACGTGCGAGTAGGCTATTTTTCAAGTTCGGTACAGGCCCACTAATTCAGGATCTAGCTTATCACAGCTAGACTGTCTCACCTTATTGTCCACTGGCATATCGAACAAACAACAGACCTCAACCCAACTACTCTCTGAATATTATTCTGTTGATCACATCCAGACTGTTCGTTAAGAGAATACTGCTCGGACCCCGGTTTAAAGTAGCTAACAAACATGATGCTACAAAATCGAGGCATCCCCTATGATTCTCCCAGGAAGACAACATGCCATACAATATTTCAGACATGCAGTGGCCGTCGGTGTTTGACTTTGCCCTGAACCATGGATATTACAGCTGTGCTATGTGTCATACTATTGATAGTTGGGTTAAGAACGCTATGTCCGGACCAATCTCCGCGATGAAAACAGGGAATAAGCAGAACAAAATCAGTAAAAAGTTCCGTGCTCTATCACGGGCTCATCACTGAGGCACATTATTGGATCATGCACAACGCTATTCTTTCGGAAGCATATGTAGATTTGTGTTAGCCAATGATCCGGGAAAATATGTCTCACTGTTAGAAATGGGACCGATTCGGCGTTCATAAATGGTGACGTCGTGGACGACTAGATGGATGTTCTTTGTGATTATTCGGGGTTCACGAGCTAAGCTGATAGATAGGATCTTACGACATACACGGCGTTTATATAAGAGCGATAGAAGAGTTTCGTGACAGTCAACCATCGAACACTCACAGATTAACGCTTGGTGGGTTACACTCGTTTACTACATTCAATCGACCATCTTTTCTTTCAAACACTATCTGAAACAGAACAAGTACAGGTGCCTTGAATCTAAGCAATGAAGAATCTCAGTGTCGGGATTCTGCTCTCTATTAGCCTGGTTCTCCTAGCCAATGCTAGTCCTAACTATGGTCATCGTGGGAATCGCGTGTCTCCTTCTCACCCTATGACAACCCCATGTGAGACAACTGTCGTGCCTCCTCCTCCTCCTCCTCCTCCTCCTCCAGATTCAACACCATGTGAATCTTCTACTATACCTTCGCCGCCGCCTCCTCCAAAGTCGACTCCATGTGAGACTACTACTATTCCTCCTCCACCACCTCCTCCAGAGTCGACACCATGTGAGACTACTACTATTCCTCCTCCTCCTCCTCCTCCACCTCCTCCAGAGTCGACTCCATGTGAGACTACTACTTTACCTCCGCCGCCGCCGCCGCCTCCTCCAGAATCGACTCCATGTGAATCTTCAACTACTTCTTCGCCTCCACTTTCAACATCACACACTACCGTCACTCCAAATCCGCCACCAGAATCAACGCCGGAAACAACGGTCACATCGACCTCGCCCTGCGAAACCAGTACTCTAGCTCCACCTCCACCGGTCTCAACTGTCACTCTTCCACAGGAGTCAACGGCACCGGTGGTTACCATCAGCACGTCCATTATTACCAAAACCAATACCCATACCACCTTAGTAACTTCATCTTCTCCCCCAGCTCCTCCACCAACGGTGGAGTCAATCAGTACCATCACGGTTGTGCTCCCTTCCACCACCACTACTGTGTCTCAAGCTCCTCAGGCAGTTGGTGGCAGCTCATCGAAAACCACCACTGTTGTTTCTCTCTCCACAGTGCCTGTTGCTCCACCGGCTCCTTTCGGTACGAAATCACAAACTGTACCAGGCACTACTCAAGCAACTACCACGACTAGTCCTCCATTGTTCACCGGAGCAGCTCCACTTGTTTCTGCAGGATCGACCAGCGCCCTCGCTGCTGTTCTACTTGCCATTATCGCTGTCTTTTAAGCGCGAATTTCACGGTACTCGAGAGTGACTGTCTAGGTCATTTTACAGAGCGCAACTCTGTGGAAGGCAACAATGAAGAAAAAATACTTTCCTGGAATTGAGGTCGTATGTGTAACTTGCAAACTTTGTATCTACTCTGATTGTATTTAACTAATAACTTTATCTATGTAAAAATGGCCACTGTTTACTTGTGCTACATTGGTTTACTTAGCTCTCGATCATATCTGATGTAATTTTCAAATCAATTCTAAGATATACATGGCTTTTAGAGTGTTCATCGTGAGTTGGAAAGATATTACAATTTCCGATGTTTGTATAACTTCAGTCATTTATCGGCCAAGAGTGGCGGTCATTAGGGTGGAACCTGACTAGCAATGTTTGGAGTCGACATTGGTGGAGAAGGACCAGAAGAACCATGCACCGATATGTAACAGCCAACTCTCAACCGTTCTACACGATGAACAATTGACGGGGCTATTCAAACGCGCGTGAGCTCGGTATAAGCTCTCTGGAAACTATCTCAAACACATATACTAGCTAGGGGCCGATCTCTACCCAACAGCTTGCTAGAATACCTTGTATTATATACCATCTTAAGCCCATCAGCTTCTAGAGAAATTACTTTTAAACCCGGAAATGGAATATTAATGTTCAAAACTCATCACTCCAATGGAAATATAGATATCTCGAATAATTACGGTGATTTAATCGACCTGCGTCAAGACTTATGCCGGAAAATCCCTTGCTCAACCCGTGCCGCTACCAACGTCAGTCCTGGTTTTGAAGGTAAGAGGGAATTTAGATATTTCGATCTCAAGTCTCTTTTAGTTGAACCAACGCACAGGATATCCAGCACTCATTCATAGGTCCCCTCTCAGTTCGTACAAACAGATCACGGCACTGGGTCAACGGTACTCTACCAAATCCTCGCACTATCTGCGAAGTGGATGCTCAACGCTTCACCAACATCATGTGGGCAAATGTCTTTGAAACGGCGGCTATACAATAACAACAATCAACTTCTTACTTTCAATATGCGTCTGTATACATTCTTGTTCCTTCAACAAGTAGCTTTGATTAAGTGTTAGTAGTTTGAGTAGAACACATCTTCAATCCAGCATGTGTACATCACTTGTATAGTCCATTGGTGTATACTAAAAATCTCATGCTATAGGTATTCCTTCTAAACATTGTTGTAGTCTTGCCTCTTATTATTGCTTTTCACATTGGCAAGGAACCTCCAACACATATATAATGCTGGTGCTCAAGAAGAATCACTTGCTTTCCTTATTGGACTTTGGTGACTCATCTGTCACCTTTTCCAGGACCATAACGTCTGTCACTAGCATAGATGTGTCTTCAACTCGTTTATAGATGAGGAGAAGTATTAGCAGCATTGAGCCAGCCAGTAAGCCCCAATAACTGCCAAACATTCCCTGATAGCTGATTCCACGCGCATCAAGACTGAACACAATAGCAGCACCCATGGCGCCAAAAACTTTGTAGAAGGATGAGTATATCGATAGGACCAGGGGGTCGTTTGATAGGGCGCCGGCTATCCACCATGCAAAGGTCTGCCAGGCACCGTCAACGCATCCGTAAAAGACGAATAGTGTGATATAACCACCCGCTCGTAACGAGTCGGTCACATCTATGAGACCACCAGGTGGTGTGACGCCACGGTGAGAAATGCGGGCTGGGAAGACGCCCCCGATGAAAACAGCATTCAACAAGACGAACAAGACTCCCCAACAGACAAACGCTCGCCGTCGGCGCCCACCAATCATTTTGAAATCTAACAACATACCCATAATTACCGCCATAACAAACTGGCCAAAATCAAACCACAAGGATCCAAATGCCCGCGTGCGGAGGTTAAAGAAATAGCCGTTGAAATCGTTGCTTTGATAAGGAATATACCATAACCCGGCGAAACTGTATGGAAAGAACAAGATTATCCACGGCTCTCGTTTGACTGCAAGCACCACGTTCTTCAGCTCTTGTACGAACGTAGTATTTCGGGGTATGAACACGCGGGTCCCATCATTCCTGATGACGCGAGATGGGTTGGAGATACAGCAGGCAACGACACTGCCGAGCACCATGAGAATGAAAAGTGCAATGTACGTTCCGTCGTTTGCGCTGCCGGCTGTTGTAACGCCCCAGTTCTCCACAGTAGGTATTATTGCTCCAATGACGGTGCCAAAAAAGGAAAGACCGTAAAAAAGGCTGATGTATTTCCCTTTATCTTTTTCCATTGGCAGGGACATGATTAGAGATCCTTCGGCCGTCCTGCTTCAGTCAGCCCAGCAAACCTTCAAGATGAAAGCGTTTCACCGTTGACATACCAGAGAAAAGCTGCAGCAATGCCACACATTGCACCACCAAAGTAAACAAAACCCTGGTTGCTATTGTGATTGTAGCTCCAGAATGATGCTGACAATAACGAATAGCCAATTCCTCCTGCTGCCAAAGTGATCTTAGGCCCAAGGAAATTGACAACTGATCCAGCTGTCAAAGCAAACACACAGAACAAGCTATATAGAATCGTGTTGGCATTGTTGCTAGTTGTTGGGTCGACCTGACCACCACCGCCGAGAGCGGAAAGGACATTAAACATGCCCACAACCAGCAGATGAACACAAGATATGATCAGACATTGAACAATCGGGGATCGATAGGCAGGAATTTTGATTCCCAAGACACGATAGCCTTTAGGAGGCTCAGCGAATGCTCCTTCTTGGGTGACCACTGTGGTCTGAGCATTATCTGGAAGAGGTCGCTCTTTGGCGATATTTGAAGCAGATTTCTCAAGATCCATAATTGGTATTCTTTTGAGGACTCACTAAAGATTGCAATGTTCGCGGTGTATCCTCTTGGCAATCAAGCATGACAGGTATGTAGTCATACTATAAGTCGAGAGACTAATTCCCATCCCCCACGAGCCAGATATATGCCCACGCCGCCTGGTATCATGCAAGCCAGCTCGATTGGTTAGATAACAGCAGTGCTAACGTTTCTTGAAGTTAGGCGTCAGCCACAACGCATAGCTATCTGTTTATCTTGTCGTGCGGAGAAAGATACTTGCCAGATGCGGCATGGCGGTTGGGCTTGTATGGAGACTGCGTGGGATGCAGTAAGGGCCCGCTTCCCCATCGAGGACGTCTTACGTGGGATAAAACCTCCACGGACCGACTGTTTCGGCAACCAATCCGATTAGAGTTTGTCAATATCGACACAACGCTAACACTGATAAATGCCTAGAGGTCTGTTCCTCTCGAAGGGTAATGAATAGTCAGGAATAGCACTCAATTGCCTAGAGGGAACGGGCTTCCAAAAACAAAGGAAAGATGGACATTTCTAAAGCAAAGTTCAGCTTCAAAGATGAAACACACGACGAGACGCAACCCCCCGTCAAAATCGCCTTCCTAGGCACCAGACATCCACATGTCATGTACCGTTTTGCGGTACTAGACAAGATGGGTGGTTTTGAGTTCTCTGGGTTCTACGAGGAAGTGGACGAAATCGCCACAGAGCTTGCTAAGAGGCTGCCACGCTTACCACGTTTTGCGAGCCCAAAAGAACTCCTGGACACGAATCCCGATGTTGTCATGATCCATGCCCTAGATCCGGACGTGCCTAAGTGGGCTAGATTCGTCATAGATCATCCTGCTCCTTTCAAAGGACTGTTCCTAGAGAAACCAGGGGCTGCAGATCCATCAGATTTTTATGAGCTCGCCGAAGACATTGAGGCAAAACGTCCCGGTCTTGCTGTTGAAGTTGGCTATGAGATGCACTATTCGGAGTCATTGGATTTTGCACGGAAAGTCATTCGTGAAGGAGTTTTGGGGGACATCACGACCGCAAGATTCCACGGCGGCTGCCCGTCGGGCGCTGGCATGGACCTCTGGCAAGCCATTCCAGAAGACCTTGGTGGTATAATGCAAACTGAAGGTTGTCACACACTGGAGAATGTTGTCGATTTGTTTGGAGCCCCAGAACGGGTGGTCTCCTCTATTCGAAAGCTGCCAGAGCGCCCGCCGCATCCTGTTGTAGGATGGATTCCAGATCTTTTCACAGGAACTGTTACGACAGGAAAGTTTGGTGTAGGCACTTTGCTATATGAAGATGTCTGCTCTGGTATTATGGAGTATCCAGACAAGACCATTGTCCTGGACATGACTGCGTGGGAGCCGACAGAGTGGTGCAACGAATGGGCAATTGATATTTATGGAACCAATGGCTCCCTGCATGCGATTCCCGATTATCCTGTTGCCAAGCTATATCTACGCGAAGCTCGAGGTAGCTTTGCAGCAGGCGAGACCAAGCTCGAGACACAGCTCCCACACGGCACATCCAACGTACCCTCGTGTTACCGCAGGCAACTGAGGTCATTATTCTCCCGAGTCCGGGGGATCACCCCTGAGGATGGAAGTTGTGATTTGCAAACAAACGTAAAGATCTTGAAAATCATTGACGCTTTCTACAAGTCGTCCGAGTCAAGGCAATGGAAAGACGTATAATGTCCCATGAAGTTTCAATGCGACACCAAATGGATCCTTGACCAACTTATTTACATAGTATCCAGTATATAGGAGCAGACCGCCGAGATAGTAAGTACATTATGCATGAGTGTGATTGTGCATACTGTGGCGGAACTATTGGTATGTCAATCAAGAGTAGAACAATCTCTCTAGCCATTCCTAGTCGATATCTAACGTATCTATATGAGTTTAGGATTTAACTTGCACAAAATACAGTCCTATATAGAGTTTCCAAGCCAGCTAGGGTCTGTATTTAACCGTATAAGACTCACTAGTATCTAAAGCAACATGATCTACAACCCGCATGACTGTCGGCATATTTGCATTCGTACTTCAAAGTACTGAGGATGAAAAGAGGAGATTAATTGGGTGAAGGAGAAATGAAATTGCCAATATGCCGATTATTTTTTTCGTGAGAACAAAAATGAAGATCTGTGGGAACCATACTACTAATTTGTCTGGGAAACCTATACCATTAAAACTGAATTTATTACACTAACTGATCAACAGAAAAAGTTTGCCTCAACTCTTTTGCTGGTCGTTTTGCGAACAGCCGCCATTGACCACGTCGCAGTCTGTATAAATAACCTTTGAGGTATACCTTTTCACAATTTTTTCAAATTACCGAAATTACCATTGCGTGGGCAGAATGCTATGTATATTTGTATGTACTTTGGCCATGCCACGGTAAGTCTCCGCAGTAGTTGTTGCAGAATGAATATACAAGATGTTGACACAATGCTATCTTCAGCCTGATATTTCAGGCATTTACCAGGCTACTCTTTGCCTTTCTTATTGCACACTCGCAAATTCGCCAGCAATTCAACGAATACTTAAAGAGAGTGTCTCGTATGGTTTCTGTCTCTTGAGATGCGAAATGATATGACATTTTCTCTTGCCCGAAATTGTCGTTCCAGAGTCATATGTCTCTGGCGGGCAACCGGTTCTCTTGTTAAGACCGCTATCTCCGGCAACGAATTTATACTTTGCTAAACTCTATACCGACGTCCATTCACTTCCTCTACATTATTACCACAAACAGTCTAGCAATTCTGTTTTATAAAATAACATGAATTTTGAATTTATTGACAATAATAAGTTCTCAGTAAGCCATGCTACGAGAAAAAGAATCCGCAGCCACGCAGCCACGGGGAGAAACGTCGGGAAGAAGATAGTTCGGCCATCGCGGAAGAATGCCCAAAGCCTAGGTATCAAAGTCACACCGACAGTCCCATCAGGACATCTGAAGGGGTCGTGCAGCTCAGAAGACAGTGAGAACTCGGTATTCGTTGTTCATAGCCCGCTCGATGACGGCCTGTCGGTTCTCCCAATTCCAGAAGGATCGAAGAACTTTACCATCAGAGGTAAGCATGTCTATAACGGTTTGCTCGATAGATTTGTTTCTAATAAAAAACAAGCAATTGCATTTCTCTCTGGGCCACGTTTTGTACCAGCTCTGAGTAATGCGATGGATTCGGACAGCCACCATAGCGAAGCTTGGACCGGATTCATGTTCAAAGACGAAGCCTGTATGTCTAGGCAATTGCGTGTAGACGCTTTATCCACGCATGGCATGTTATTCTTTCTAATACGGTGCAGTCTTTCACAGTGCATTAGCTTTATCTTTCATCGCTCTCAACAAATGTTTACCACAGCCCGAAGATCCCTTACTGGCCTCGCGCCACCTGTCTCACACGTTCACCCTTATCAACCGAAGGCTGTCCGAGGAAAACTCCGTCACAGATACGACAATAGCGGTAGTACTAATGCTAGCGCAATATGAGAGCCACAATAATCAGCATAAACACGCTATGATTCACTATCAAGGACTTGAGCGGATGCTTGAGTTGCGAGGTGGAATTTCACGCCTAAGAGAATCTATGCCGATATTAGCAATCAAAATAATCAGGTATGATATCACAACTCCTATTCGATAATACTATCATTCTAATATTCCAAAAAGGACTCACCTGGATTATTGCCTTCGTACGGGATCACCCATACGGTTTAGTGGAGATGTGCTTTACGAACAAAACTCAATTTTAGAATCGTTGAAGTGGCTCCGGACAAATTCCTCCCAAGACCAACTGCGGCATTATCATTTTTTCCCAAACCCGAACACTTTTTTACAACATCTCTTCATGGATATCAAAAGCCTTGCAGAGCTACTCAACGGCGCAGATAGTGGGCATTCGCCGAAGATTGATTGCGATGGGTTCAACAAGACCACTTTACTTCTTCTTTATAAACTTCTCAGCATGAAGTCTATTGATAGCTACAGGTTCTTTAATACAGCCGAAGATGTCATTCACTTAGGCTTGGTGGCCTTTCTGAATACATTTATGCCGGCACTCGACCGTTCGGTTCCAGATAACCCACTTCTCCGCCAGTCGCTGCGACATACCATTGCAACATTTGCCCCCAAGTTTCCCAAAGACAATGAATTACTACTTTGGTTGCTTTTCATGGGAGCCGCCTCTGTGTTCAAACCTGAAGATCATTCGTGGCTACTTTCAGTAACATCGCGAACAATGTCTACTATGGGTCTCCGCACGTGGAACGATGTTGGCAGCTTGCTCTCCATATATCCGTGGGTTTACTCCATCCACAATGATGCCGCTCAAGCATTACTTGACAGCATTATTCCATCTTTGAAGATTTCACTGTGATATAAAAAGGTCACGGGAGCTCATGATGTATTCGAGGATTGATTTTCTAAATCAATATGTGCCAAGTATGATTAAAACAAATGTGCATTAGTATACAATAAATCCGAAATCCTGCCTAAGCTATACAAGGACAGGATATTTCAGCTAATGCGAGGACTATAATAACCAGTAGTACCGTAAATTTATGCCTGTAACATCTTACTAATGCAGCCGGGCTCAACAGACTCCAGTTCCTTGGTGATATCATCCCATACTCGTCTAGATGCTTGCTCGGCCTCGTCTGTTTGAAGCCAGCTAGGTAGTTGACGTCTGTTTGTTGGACATCAGCACATGTCTACAAATGTTCTGGTCAGCACAGTCTTGACTTACATCGCTATTTCACAGCTTTCGAGAAGACATCCATGGCTTTCCTTTCCGGCAACTGCTCCATGGATAAGCGTCCTGCTACCGTCCTCCGCCGTTCGGCCAATCTGCTTGTGTTGGATAGCGATCTGTTCTTTGAACTCCGGCGTTGCGTTCCGGCTGAGATCCGTTACGCACAAGCCCGGACAGACAAGATTCACGACTACCCCCGTGCGAGAAACAGGAATTAATGGCGCAATATGCTTGACAGCAATGATTTCCAAAAGTTTGGACAACGGGTACCTAGTAACAGGTTTAGTTGTTGCCTACAAAAGAATCAGATGGGATAAAGTCTGCGTACAGTAGCATTGCTGCCATCGATTCGCCGTCCAGTTTCGCCAACGGGTCATCTTTGATCGCATCCCATTGCTGCTCAAAGTCAAAAGAAACGGTACTTGCGACGATGGAAAGATGAGGCGTATTGCCAAATTTCTTGGCACACTCCTTCAACTTTGGATACACCAGCGCAGCAAGCAGGAATGTACCAAGCACATTGACCGTGATAGTCAGCGCATGTCCCTCAGCTAAAACTCGGTCGGATGTGGCCACAGCGGCGTTTTCGATCACAGCATCGATACGGTCCAACTCCGTAATTGCCCTGTTTGCAAAAGCCTTGACGGAGTCGTAGCTGGCCAGGTCGATCTTCCATACTTCGGCAACGCCAGCCTTTCCCGTTGCGCCTTCGAGGTTTGCTTTGGCAGTCTCTCCGGCGTCGAGGTTTCGGACACCCATAATGACTTTTGCAGCGCCGGCAGCTGCAAGATGCTTTGCAGCTTCCAGTCCAAGGCCAGTATTGGCTCCAGTTACAATGAAAGTGCCACCAGAACAGTTTTCTGGTGTGGCATAAAGGGGAAGACCTCGACGTTGAGTAGGCATAGAGGAAGACATTCTTAACAGTAGTATAGTATAACGATTTCGAAGAAAGGTTCAAAGGTGAAAATGTTTGTAGTTTGCTGCTGTATCATTCTTTTCCTGGAGGATGCAAGATGCATATATAGTTTCTCTGAGAACTACATACCTCGGAGGCACCAGCTACATGTACCAATCGCCACGGATTTACTTGATGCGGATTTAGGGCTAAATTCCGGATGCGACTCCATCTCACTGACGGTTATCGACAGAGAACAGTAAATCAGAAAGAGAAAATAGTCTAAAAAGACAGCAGCTTCTACCAAGGGTAAGAACTTTTAGTTGATGTTGATAGATTACGCCCAAATCACTAAATGTTCCGTCCGATCTCCGGTGGAGCGGGCTCCTAGCCAATAGGAGAGAACTTTCCTAAAAGGGAAATAGCAGCTTTTCATATCTCGCTGCCCTTCGATTGTTACTGCCAGAAGGCTAGGCAATAGCGTTCCTTTTCTGAGAGGAATGCTACGGATATCTTAAGCATTAACTCCGAATATAAGGAAGATTTGTGACTCGTTGGTACGGGATATCGTAATACTATTATACTAATATACTACCATACTTTGAAAAACGTCACTGGGCTGCTTCTGCAGTAGCAGTAAATGCATGTACACTACCCCGTGGTTCGAATGCTTTGTGCAGCGTGGTGCTTCCAGCGTTTGGTAGCATGCCTTCTCCATCACCTGCTTCGCCCCAAGCACCACCACCAGGTCTGAAAGTATATATTAACATCTCTGTAGGATCTTCGAGAAGGGGTTGGGAGGCTCATGACTTACGTATGAATGATAATACGCTCTCCAGGTTGAACATCAAGCTCCATCTTTCCTCCGATGTTGATTGTACGTTCAGACCCATCAACTTCTTTCCTGATATACAGGTTCAGCCCAGGCTGTCCAGCTTCGCCTCCTGCCATACCGTAAGGTCGAGTGACTCGTCTTTCACTAAGCATTGACACCGATAGGGGTACTCTAAACTCGAGTTCTCGTACCGATCCGTCACCGCCATTAAACTGGCCCTTTCCTCCAGAGCCACTTCGAATTGAAAACTGCCGAAGAATGACTGGATACCTTAATTCGTATACTTCTGCATCTGTAATGCGCGTGTTGGTCATATGGCAATGGACTGCCGACGTACCGTGCCAGGAGGGACCGGCACCAGAACCACCACAAATGGTCTCGCCTACACCAAATCCAGGAACCTCGTTGCCATTTTTGTCCTGACCACCCATTCCAAAGGATATGATATTGCAGCATCCTTGAGATGCGGCGCAAGCATTAAAGGCACCCAGAACAACGTCCGTGATCCTCTGCGAAGTAATAGGGTTTCCTGCACATACAGCCGCCATTCCGGATGGGTTGAGAAGTGTTCCACTTGGAATAATCACGTTACACGGTGCCAGACAGCCCTGATTCAAGGGTATGTCGACATTGATCAAGCATCGCAACGAATAAATGATTGCCGAATGCGCAATCGCCTTTGGTGCGTTCAAACAGTTGAAAGTCTCACGACCAGTTCCAGTAAAATCAAAGTCCGCGGAGCCGGTCTGCTTATTGATACGGATTTCCAGTCGAATCTCAGTACCATCATCCATGAAATCCGAGAATTTCAAAGGCATCCCTCCGGTGCGCTCCCCCACTTTCTTCAAATACTCACGGACGGCAACCTCGGCGTTGTCTTTGATCCCATCCATGTAAAAGTGCACAACTTTAAGGGAATTCTCATCTACCAGGCTCTGCAGAAGTTGTGCTCCTTTTGAGTTTGCAGCAATAGCCGCCTTCAGATCCGACACGTTGTCATTCCAGGTACGCGTGCCGCTGCACCCCGGATACGAAGCCGGCTCATCATACAGAAATTTGCGCACAATATCTTCGTTGAATCGGTCTTGGGAAACGATTTTGAAACCCATTGTCATAGCTCCTTCTTCGTAGAGCAGCTTACTATTGGATGGCATAGATCCAGGTTGTATACCTCCAATCTCGGCTATATTAAATCAGCATTTCCTGATTGTCAAGAAGTGATAGCGGTCATCTTACCATGATGGCCTCTTGAAGCAACATAGAACGTGATTTCTTTTCCTTCGGAGTCCCATACAGGCGTGATAATCGTGATGTCTGGCAAATGTGTACCTCCCGCTAGTGGGTGGTTAGTGCAGATGTGATCACCTGGTCGCAACTTTCCTGCGTACTTCTCGTGTTGGTATCGCACAGCGTATTCCATACCTGACCGTGGTGAGCCAAAACCGCTCCGAGTATTGAAGTATAGAATCAAGATTGTTTCAAGTACTTACTACCAAGATGAACGGGAACATTTGGCGCATTGGCTACTAACTTTCCATCCGGAGAGAAGACAGCACATGAGAAATCAAGACGCTCTTTGATATTCGTTGACACCGATGTCTTTTGAAACATGCGGCTCATTTGGTCAGCCACCGACATGAACCTGTAACCAAAAACGGAAAGGCGGATTGGGTCGACAACAAGAGTAGACTCTCCGCCATCTTCACGCCTCGTTTTTGGTGCTACGTTCAGTATAACATGTCGTGATAAGATCGTGGCCGTAGCGTGTGGTTCGACAACAATCGTCTGCGTCTTGTCAATAATCATTGCTGGGCCTCTGATATAGTTCCCAGGCTTCAGCTGATCCAGGAAAAATACTGGCGTTCTAACATGTCCGACACCGGAAAAGCAGACCATGGTAGAGTCGTTCTGTGTATCTTCTCCGGCTGTTTTCAAGGTTACTGCCTTTAGCTCGTCCTGGGGAGCCTCAGGCGGAACAGACAATGATTTCCCGACACCACGCACTCTAACATCCTCGACCACGATTGGACGTCCTGGGAACGTGAAAGAAAACTCTCGCTTGTGTTCCCGCACGAAAGCCTCAGCAAAATCTCCGTCCTCAGGGTCGAGAATCATTAGTAGATTGTCGGTTCCCTGATAGCGCAAATTCAAGTAAACTTCATGCTGAATGTGTTCCTTGAAAATGCCATCTTTCTCCAACTCGCCCTGTACTTTAACCTTAAGGACATCGATGCGATCTCTGAGAACCTTTATTGTAGTTTTGTCAAGAAAGCCAGAAGCTGGTTCTTGTGCTTCGTGGACCACATCCGCCAGTGCCATTCCGTATGCGGAGAGAATGGATGAATAGCGATGGATGATGACCGTTTGGATAGATAAAGACGAAGCAATAGCACAAGCATGCTGGCCACCAGCACCTCCGAAGCAGGCCAGATTGTGAGCCGACGTTTCAAACCCACGAGCCTCGGTGAGTGCTCTGATTGGTTTCGCCATCGACTCGTTGGCAACTTCAATGAATCCGAGGGCGATTTCTTCTGGTGTTTTCGAATGTCCCGTCTCTTCATTGATCTGCCGCGCTAACTCTGTGAATCTTTTCCTCGTAATCTCCACATCGAGTGGTTCATTCTCACTGGGTCCGAAAATCTTTGGGAAGTAGTCGGGAAGAAGTCGTCCAAGAAACAAATTTGCATCGGTGACTGTGAGTGGCCCGCCTTTCCTGTAACAGGCAGGGCCAGGATGGGCTCCAGCAGAGTCTGGGCCCACTACGAAGAGGCCGTGTCTCCAGAATAATATGCTACCACCGCCTGCAGCAACGGTGTTGATGTCCAGTTGAGGTGCCATGATAGTTACGCCAGCAGTAGTGTTTTCGAATGTATGCTCGAATTTCCCGTCATAGCGCGATACATCCGTGCTCGTACCTCCCATATCAAACCTAGACAATGTCAGCTATGTGACAAAACTCCATTGTACGGTACACATACCCGATCACTGGGGTGGCGTCTGTAGGGTCGAATGATGTCCGTGCATGGCCCACGACGCCACCAGCAGGTCCAGAAAGAATAGCTCGAAGTCCAGAGAATCTACAGTTGTTAATATTGAACCACCTCCATACAACCCCATCGAAGTCTTACTTTTCGAAATTCACCAAGCCACCGTCACTTTGCATGAATTCACAGCGTGTGTCGCTAGATCGTAGGCCATCTTGGAAACCCGAGCGGAATCCATCGATATATCGTCGAATTACGGGAGTCAGGTAAGCATCTGCGGTGGCTGATGCGCCTCGTGATGTCATCTTGATCATAGGAAGTAGTTGGCTGGAAAGAGAAATGCTAGGAAAGCCAATTTCTTTTGCAATGCGCTCAATAGCCAGCTCATGGTCTTTTGCCGTCAGCTTGTAGTCAGCTGCTAATGTGACTTAACGTATGGACTGACCTTGAAATGTATACGAATGGACTAGTACAACGGCTATAGAGCGATAGCCTTTATCGTATAGAGTTTGTAGGTCGCTTCTAACCTTGTCCCCATCCAGCTTCTCTAATATTCGTACTACTTCCCCACTTACGCCTCGGACCAGATTTGGATCTGACGATAAGGAAGCTTCGATTGCATCACGCTTCGGAGTTGGGTTCTGCTGATAGTCTTCTATTGTCACTCGTTCATCGACCTCAACCACGTCCTCATAAAGAACATCCGGTCGCCGGATATTGAGGTCGAACAAATGTGGTCGTGATTGATTGCCGATTCTCAAGGCATCCTTGAAGCCCTTCGTGATGAGAAGAGCTACTCGGTCACCTTTGCGTTCCAACAGCGCATTGGTAGCAACTGTGGTTCCCATGCGAATGCTTACTGCGGAGAAGTCTACAGTGTTTAGCTTCTGGTTGCGGGGGAAGCTCTTCCCGGTCGCCTGTTCGAGGATGCGCCGAATGCCTTCGATGGGAGCATCTGCATAATTGGACGGATCCTGCGAGAGGAGCTTCACAACAATGTCGTCTTTTCTGCCTTCGACGATTCCAAGGCAGTCCGTGAAGGTGCCACCTCTATCTAGAGAATAGTCAGTAGCTTTCTTCATCTCCTTGGATGCCCATCGAGACGAGCAATCACCCACCAATTGCTATCTTGATCTTTAAGCCGTCAGCTTCGTCCTCTAGCTTGTGAGGTGCCATAATGACATGTAACAGTTTTGTTTGTTGTCAATCTCGCAACAATAAGAGTGTTCAGGACGCGAGGTTTTCATAGCAGACGGCGATATTTATCGTCTCAGGAAAGGTTCTCGTAGCACTTTCCGAATCCCAGTTGCGAGTGCAACAGGCAGGTCCAGTCGAAACGGTCATTATAAGAAAAGCCTAAGAGACCTAGCCGAATAGCTATTTGCTTGTCTCGCATCTACCAAAGCATCAACATAGCATCCCGCGTGCCGGCGAAGTGGCCGACCCAGACAGCACCGAGGGTGGAGAAGCGGGGCACAACGAGGACTAATTCGCCTTTCATGGAGAGACCTTTAGACACCGACGGCGATGATCCCAATTAGCGTGGATAATGGTGTGTGAGTGCGACGTTAGGTGTTTATCGACACTGTGTGGAGATGGAAGATGCGAAGTTGGAACTTAGTTAACCTACTTCTGACCTAAAGAAGCGATAGCGAACCAGAGCCCCTTCGCTCCGACCTTCCTGGAGCCCGCGGCTGCCCTAAGTGGAACCTCGTCCGTCCGTTTCCACGCCGCCGAGTGATAAGACAAACATTTGAGTTCAACAGCCTGGAAGCTTTGTCGTATCAACGATCCTTGCTTGGGCTGATCCTGCTACAATGGCCAACCCTCTCCATCATACCAAGCTGCTACGAGCTTTAGCTTTATATTCCCGATGCTGTCTTCGCGTCGTCGACCTGGTGGCGACCGACATCGAATGCAGGGTGGTCAAACAATCTGCAACTATCCCACTACGATAGGGTAGCTCCTACACGATGAACGCTTCCAACGAGAAGATGGCCGGTCTTGCCTCGAAAGTTCCCGAAGACCTGGAGATTGCACATAGTGGAGAGCTCGTTGAGAGCTTGCATCATGATCAGGACATAGACATCGCTGCCCAATTCTTGCGCGAGCTCGATCCGGCAATTCTGGAGGACCCCATCAGTCCAACCGAGTCTCGCAAGTTGCTATGGAAAATAGATCTGATCATGATCCCCCTCATCATGGTCACAGTGGTCCTGGCTGCAGTGGACAAGGTCATCATTTCCAATGCTGCGATTTACGGCATGAAAACCGATACCCATTTGATCGGGAATCAGTACTCTTGGGTGGGTTCGATTTTCTACTTCGGATACTTGATTGCCGAATACCCTGCTGCCTTTCTCATCCAAAGGTTGCCCATTGCTAAGTTTTACGCCGCGTGCATTATGGGCTGGGCTGTGCTTTTGTTCTGTACTGCGGCCACCCACAACTTTGCCGGTCTCGCCACAACGCGATTTATCATGGGCATGCTGGAATCCGTCGTTTTCCCCATCTCCAGCATCTTGACGGTTATGTGGTGGACGAATGAGGAGCAACCCATTAGAGTGGCTTTCTGGTTTAACCAAGTGAGTTTGACGGTCGCCAAACACAACTAGCTCCTGACTGTACTGACTATGAAACAGTTGTCCTCTGTCTTCGCCGGGTTGGTAAGCTATGGTATTGGACATACCAATACAAGCCTGCACCCATGGCGACTCTTGTTTATCGTTCTTGGGTCTTTCACTGTCATTTGGTCCATTGTAATCTACGTGTTTCTGCCCGATTCACCTGTCAAGTGTTGGTATATGTCCGATAGGGAGAAATACGTCTGTCTTGTGCGCGTCAGAGACAACAACACCGGGGTCGAAGACAAGAAGATCAAGCTTTACCAAGTGCGCGAATGTCTCCTAGACCCCAAGACATGGCTGCTTGCGTTGTTTTCACTGGCGCAGAATATCCCTAATGGCGGTCTGGTAACGTTCGCGTCCGTTATTGTCTCCGGACTCGGTTACTCTTCACTCGTTACGACTGTTCTCGGTATTCCCACGGGTGTACTGGCAACCGTCTGGCAGCTCCTTCTCTCTTTCATTGTATCTCGGTTCCAAAACACGCGGTGCCTGGTGATTGCTTTGTCTGATCTCGTACCGATGGTGTGCGCGATCTTGATGTGGAAACTGCCCCGAGAGAACAAGAACGGTCTGTTGGCTTCATACTACGTCTTCTACACCTACTGGGCGCCTTACGTGCTATCGACCTCGTTGCCAATGGCCAACACAAGCGGTCACACGAAAAAGCTGACTATGAACGCCATTTTCTTCCTTGCATACTGTGTTGGAAACATCATTGGGCCGCAGCTCTTCCGCTCGGAGGATGCTCCAGCCTATTCACATGGATACGAGGGCCTTTTGGCGTGCCTTGTGGTTGCAATCGTCTCAGTATCAGCCTATGGAGCCTTGTGCCACTTCGAAAACAGAAGGCGGGACCGAACATATCACCAATCGTCAAACATCGCAACAGACCCTTTCTCGGACCAGACTGATAAGGAGAAGAAGGACTTTAGATACACTTATTGATGAAAGAAGCGCTATACATGGTGTGCTCAATGTGAGCATCCGGAAGTGAAGATGTCACACGTACTATCTGTTTTTCTATAGTCTAATGCTACCGTGATCTTTTCAAGTGCCCAAGCATAACTTAATATTATTGTTACCATGGCATGTGGATCTCAAAGAACTATGCGCATCCAGTCACACTACAGGTACACTAGAGCATACGCTCTGATATAATTATCTATACGGCCACTACTGGCCATATCCGATCTTCCCTCCTGACCATTAATGACTCGCATGTCTACGAGATAACCTGGCAGTGTGCGCGAGGCAGGCCAGAGCGAACCATCCCGCGCAACCGTTGACAGCCCCGTCCAATAAAGTGAGGACAGCCCACACCTTCAATCCGCTCGCGATAAGGCTCCACTTCACCTTTCATCTGCATCGAACGAGTCATGGACGCATTTTGGAGATTCTCCCTTGGTGCAAAACATCAGCTTCCCCATGTGCCCGAGGCAGCTCGATGCGACAGTGATTCGTTGACGATCATCGGCACTGGTATGGAGTATCATGAATTTGTCACGAGTGGTGGCCGGAAATTACTTCGCGCAGCATCCGAACCGGCAAATTGACTGCAGACTACTCACTTCTCTTCTACTTTATAAGCAAACGGCAATGGGTTGGAGTCTAACTTCTACACCTTGGAATCTGCTTGCGATATTTTTCCGACAAGTTGATCTGGATCATGAAACCTGATACGCAAATTCTTGTCATCGGCGGCGGCGCCTTTGGTACTTCAACTGCATACCATCTCGCGCAACGAGGATACAAGTCCATCCGGGTACTTGACCGATACCCAACTCCGTCGTGCGAAGCAGCATCGACAGATATCAGCAAGATTATCCGGAGCGATTACAATGAGCCGCTTTACGCTAAAATGGGGATTGAGTCCATTGAGGCGTGGCGCAGTTGGGACATGTTCAAGGGCCTATATCGCGTTCCGGGATGGATTCTCAGTGCGAACAATCTATCGATTCCCTTTGTGGAAGGCTCGATTGAGACATCCAGGAGGCTCGGTGTTGAAGGCCTTGAACAGTTGACACCCGATCAGATTCGAGAACGCTTGCCGTTAGTGACGGGCAAATTGGATGGGTGGAATGTCAACGTCTGGAACCCTACTGCCGGATGGGTGAAATCCGGTGAAGCTCTTCGGCGGATAGCGGTCGCAGCGGAAAGGAATGGTGTCGAGTACATCACTGGGAACAAAGGATATGTACAAAAGCTTCTCTACTCGGCTGGGAGGTGCACAGGAGCTGTTGCTCGAGATGGAACAGTGCACAAAGCCGACCTTGTCATTTTGTCTGCTGGTGCCTGGACACCCAGTCTCTTGGATCTTGGGGGACAATTGACAGCAAAAGGCCATGCGGTCGCTCACATGCAGATGACACCCGATGAAACACAGCGTTATGCATCTCTCCCGATTCTCGACAACTTGGAATTAGGTTATTTTTTTCCTCCGCAGGAAGACGGAGTTTTTAAAATGGCACATAGCCAGTTCATCATCAACACGGCAAGGAGCCCAATTTCCGGGATTACAACGTCCATTCCCCATACTTTCATTCAATCACCAGCAGACGATCTACCATTAGATATTGAAGCCACCATGCGCCGTAATCTGCGACGAGTGTTTCCGGAATTGGCCGACCGTCCATTCTGTTACACTCGGCTGTGCTGGGACGCAGACACAGCCGACCGTCACTTCCTTGTTACCCGCCATCCGATGTGTCGAGGTCTGTATATTGCCACAGGAGGGTCCGCCCATGGCTTCAAATTCCTTCCCGTCGTCGGAAAATATATCGCAGATTATCTTGAAGGGAAACTCGAAGACAAAATCGCTCACCACTGGCGATGGCGCGCGGGAGAAACCGTCCACGCCAAAGACTTGGCGCATTTAGATCCAGAGCTAGAGCTGGACGAGTTGTCCGGGTGGCGTGGTCGAAGGTTACGTGAAAACAAGAAAAACGATACGGCAAAACTCTAGACATCGTGATTGTGATGAGACACCTACAGTACTACCCAACTCATGTCTTTGTCCGGCAAATTCGGACACATATTATTCGTAACATTCTCCACAAGATATCTGTATTTGACAGCCGTATATTCTGTGTACTG
Source organism: Talaromyces piceae (assembly GCA_001657655.1). Lineage (NCBI taxonomy): Eukaryota > Fungi > Ascomycota > Eurotiomycetes > Eurotiales > Trichocomaceae > Talaromyces > Talaromyces piceae. The sequence goes on along the minus strand of JNNX01000004.1, from coordinate 1,747,797 downwards.
CTTTGATAAGAGCGTCCGTCTAAGTCTATTAACTATGGTATAGTGCATTATAGGCATGTCTTTTGAAAACAAACACGGCTTGTATGCAGTTTTAAGCTCGTATGTCCAACGCGATTGGTCCAAGCGGAGTATACCGCATTACCCCGCATTTTCCAGGTCGACGGTCCAGCTAGTGGAGACTAGCTGGGAAAAGTTGCAGCGCTGATTGGCCAGATCTCTCTTTATCGTTTCTATCCCTACAGGCCAGCCAATCATCAGCCAGTCACAGATAAGTAGTTTTTACTTCGCTTTCGAGTTTCAAAATAAAGCCAGCAACAGCAGCAATCATTGCAGATGTATCAGTATATGGATACAGCTAAGTAATGCCACCCGAAATGCCTTCAATCTCACGAAAGAGAACTGGTTGCAGGACCTGTCGCTCAAGGAGAATCAAATGCGATGGTATGTCGGAACCTCCTAAATCGCGTCATCCTAACCACTTTTTGTTTTGACTAAATGAGGTTCTGTAGAATACCGCCCCGTTTGCCGGAACTGCAATAAGAGTGGTATTGCATGTAGCTACGAATTGCATTTGATCTGGCACGAGGATTCAATCTCAAGAGGTGTCTGCCATGGACGCTCTGGGGTCTGGTTAAAAAGCAGCAGGCAGTCATCGACAGTCCATCATCGCCGTCGCTTTCAAGGGCAAGGTTCACACTCGAGAAACAAGTCTTCTTCAAACAATTTTGGTGCTTGTATAAGTCAGAGCGGCAGAGTCGAGCGGTTGATGTTTTTGAATACGACGATTCGTGATCTCGAGCTTTATTTTGCATTCGAGGACTTTGATGAGGAAGCAGACATCGTGCTGTCCGGAAACTCTTCAGCTGCTCAAACACTTCATGCAGACAGCGATGCTGGTTCTCAAGCTCTTCCTAACCCGGGATGTCGAGACCCCGACAAAGGTCCAATGGCTCTCTTACTCCAACCAGCATTCGGAAACAGTCTTGGGGTGTTGAAAACACTTGACTACGACTCGTCTCTGCTTTCTTACTATGAAGCAGTTGTATGCAGTTCATCTACACTATTGGATGATCCTAATAATAATCCCTACCGACATCTGTTTCTTCCTATGGCTATGCAATCCGCAGGGATCTATCACGCTACCTTGGCAGTATCAGCACAAATCCTCGGCATTGCGGAACCTAAATACCGATTTGCTGCTCTGAAGCACGGAAATATGGCTCTAGAAACTCTCAGAAGGACACTGCAACGTGGCACATGGTCTGAAGCCGAGGTCGACGACATTGTTGGGCTCGCCTTGATGTTGTGTTGGTTTGAAATCACAGATGGCTGTCGGCCATCCTGGGTCGTTCACCTGAATGGTATTCACAGTCTTATGGCCCGCTTTCCGCAGTTTTCTAAACGCAGATCTTCGGCATTGTTTCGGTTTTTCAACCGCTATTTTTCGTTCCACGTTGTGCTCGCTAGGACTACCTTCCGGGTAGATGATGAGCTTTGGTTTACAAACGCATCTTCGGATGGGTTTGGTTCTGAACTTACCCCTTTGAAACAGGACAGAGGGTATGACAATGGTGGCTATAGTATAGTGCTGCAATCCACCGAACACGATCATTGCATGCCATTCTCCCAGTCGACCGAGTTATTATCACGTACTATGTCGCTCGAGAACCTCGACCAGATCGACTCTTACATGGGCTTCAGCAACTCCCTTCTTTTGCTAATCAACCAAATTGCAGACCTTGCATGGAAATATCCAACCAAAGCGGATGTAGAGGCTGATTTATCTACTGTCCGCAACGCGGTCAACAAATTGATGCGCTCCCTGACGAATCTGAGACAAACGCCACCACCTCTACCCATAGCAGAAGATAACTTCGGCGACGAACGTACGAGCAAAGAAAAAAAAGATGGCATCTATACCCGCAAAATCTTTGAGTTTGAGACGATAGCGGAAGCAAACCGCACAGGTGCTCTTCTTTTTTTGTACGAAATATGTTCGTCACGTTTCGAACGGCCCGACATCTTTGAAGACAATGCTACCTCTTTGGCCGAGACAAAATCAGCATACGTTCGCAAGATCCTCGATATCATGGTCGAGAACATGAACCGCATTGGACTTACTGCTGCTCTGCCACTGTGGCCGCTATTCCTCGCTGGGTGCTGTGCTAATTCCGAGGAAGAGCGGACTATGGTTTTGAGGATTTTCGAAGAGACAGAGAAACCCCAACGATTTGGTGTAAGCTTTGCTTCTCTGTTAGCCAAAATTGGGAGCAGTGCTAATGGAGATTTGTCAGAACATCACACCGGCCCGAGAGGTAGTCGAAATGATTTGGCGTCAACGGGACCTCGGCGTACAAGATGATCGGAAAAGACGACAATCAGCAGCCTTGCGACGCTCGGAGGCTTCAAAATCTCAAGTCTCGTCAGCCTATCAACTACGACCGTCGAGATATGGTCAGGTTGGGTGCGCTGGAATGTTTGAATGGGAGCGTGTAATGTCAATGATGGGGGGCATCAAGCTAAGTCTTACGTGAAAGCTGCAGAGGGTACTGGATGGCATTATAGCTACACGGAATCATAGACTCCAATTAGCTATCGTAAATTAAGTATACAATGATACCATCATATCCAGGTAATACGGCCTCCAAGTTAGTAGTGTTCACATGAAATCCTATACAAAACATCAAAACTATACTATTGTATCGTAACAACTAAACATTTTCAGGACCATCATTTTTATGCCAGGCAAAGGCTGATGCATGCTGTTCTATTCGCTCTCCATCTCCTCGAGCAAATGAAACCGCCGTGTCGCGAGGCGAAACAGGATTCTCCTGGTCAACCTTGACCACAATATCGGTCTTGACGGTCACACCACGACCAACAGCAAGACTTCTACTAGACGAAGGTTTGTTGCGAGACATTAACGGTATACTGTTCCCATGCGATAGTACCTCTTGTCTGCTCAGAGTATGGCTGTTCACTAGTTTCTCGGCGTCGTCTTCATTCTCGACGACGGAGTCGAAAAGGTCATCTCGACTGGACATTTTTCGAGTAATGTTTGTTAACTTTGATTTCTTCGTCCATCTGTTCCTGCTCGAATTGCAGGAACCGTTATTGTTGTTTTCGTTGCTGCTTGAGTGTGATCGACTCCATGGATATCCGCCATATCTTCCTTCACGTCGCATGTCGACGAATGTCCGCAGAAAGAGGCGGATGACTGGGGCGCATGTGGCAATAAGAATACTATAGTTCTCGATTCTAGAAAGAACATGGTCAGCTCGTGATAGATCCCTTTGACCGGTCCGGGACTCACTTGACCCAAAGGACGAAAGAGACAATATTGTCTACGGCACCCAACAACATCAGCAGATGACCAAATGGTACGCTTAGAGCATCTTACAAGTAAAATCAGACCTGTCGCCCAGAGATTTCAAAAGCTACGTTTGTCAGCTGTCTGCCCATGATCAGATGTCGCTTTCGACATACATAAGTTTTGACGACCGAGGCTGCTCCCGAGAGAAACAGCGGCCTAAATATCAGTCAGTATGACATTAAAAGATATGTCATGACAGAGGCATCCTACCCCGAAAGCGTTAGCGTTTGCCAAATTCGACGAGATCGTACTCCGGGATTGATCTTCCTGAACTGGGCCCAGAATGAGACTCCGGGGTTCCGTTCTAAAGTCTGAATAAAGAATTGCCATAGTTCAAAAGCAGCGAGTCCGCCAAGGTACAAGTCAATCACGGTGTTGAATCCTATTGTAACTTGTGAGCATATCTTCCAATATAAGTGGTTCTGCTTGACTGACCTCCTTGTACAAACCCTATAGTGGTCTGCACTGTTGGGGATTGACATACAACCGATCCATCGGGAGGGAGAGGGTCCCACATGTAGTGAAAATACCTTGTTCGGTCGACCTACGCACTGTCAGAACAAGTTTGAAACTTGAGGAGGGCAAAAGAGATATTAAAAAAAAAAAATTCTGACGCTTACACTTCGATAGGGATTCGGCCCACACTGCACCACGATTTGAACGATTGTTATCGAGTTCACAACAATCTGAATAATCATACATATAACAATCGATATTCGTAGGCGGCGATTGCTATTCGCAAAGCACGAGAGCAGAAACCACATCATTCCTGTTCTGGATATCATGGCGGCGGCAACAGCTATCATGTCAGATCAGTTTCAATTTGTTCTCTCTCTCTATGCTCTGGTTTCCTCTTAAATACCACAAGGCTGTGACGCATAATCCCATTTCAATGCTGAAACCCGCTCATCCGGTGTTAGATAGAAAAAGTGTCGGCCGAGACCCCAGTTGTAGCTTCACCAACATGATGTCAGTTAATTGGACCAGACAGGAGAGAAATCAGGATTAAACACACCTGTGCTGAATCAAACACATATGCAAAATATCAACAGCATATCCAGAAACGAAAAGGGCATCCTCGAAACCCCAGATACGGCTTGGGGCAGATACTTGTGGAAGCGCCCATCGGACCCAGGCTTTCATCGCCAGTCTGAATAGCAACAACAAGCCGACGAAGCCCGTGAGAGCCTATACACACCACCGTTAGTCACAATATTGAAGCGTACAAGTGGCCACCATACCCAGCATGCTTTGAACGTATCGGTTCCTTCGTTCTACGTTAACACTATAATCAAAGTTGCCCGTTGCTTGATCTCGGCACCTACCGATATTGACATCTCCCTCGCCAGGTTGTGGAATATCCATCTTCAGTTCCTTGTTCAGGTCCCCCGGGCAATCTCGGATTGGGACAAGGGACAGGCAGTGTCTTGTGCGAGTCTTGTTAAATCACAACAGGAAGTTGTCCGAATTTATCACATAGGAAACCATGACAGGGATGCTGGCGCGTATGGCAGAACCTTGTACTAGAAGGCATCCAACGCGAGCGCAAATTGACCCAGTGTGTTTGGCAAATCTAGAACGACATGTATCGGCTCAGCGCAGTAATATGTCCACCTGTATGCGATTTCAATCGCGTATAAAGAAACTTAGCAAGGCAGAAAAGGAGCTTGGAGCCTCGACACACCAGTTCGCCGTTACTGGACTCGGATCACGATTAGACTTCACTCCGATAGGGAATCACTAGCTTAAAGCTTAGTATATCTGAAATGATCGGTATATTTGTGGCATTTCTCAAGGACGACCTCGGTGCAGTGTGACCACAAAGGAACTCCCTTCCCCATCCAGTGATCATAGTATCAGGGACATCATCGGAGAATCGTCCGCAGATCACCACTCGACGCATGAGAACTAGCTCGATATTGACGATGCAGTATTAAGTAATTACTGGGTTACCCTTTAATTCCCCTCCTTCGTTCCACGTTGGCGCGTTAGAAAAAGGTGCATGGATGTGCTCGCCTTGCGTGGAACCTCTTTCTCCCAACATTTTACTAGCTGCAAATTGAACTAGAGACCCAACAGTGACTACGTTGTACATTTCCCAGGGACCAAAGCAATGAGAGACATGAAAAGCCACATTGAAACCTGAGCCTTTTGTGGCATAGCAAGGGACGTGGAAAGGGCTTGGGTCAGATGCAAGGGAGCTCAACTACTCAGAAAGATAAAAACAGTGGGCCGGGCCTGTGACACCAAATAATCGGATACTTTCTTTCACAGAGCCACTTGCACATATGGCAGTGTTTCGGCTGCCTGAGGATTCGAACTCGTCCAATAGTGAGTGGTGAAACCGTTGTCGATGTGTACCGATACTCCCTGAATAGTTGGTGTTGTGATACCAAGAAAGGGATAAACCCATTATATGAAAGATTACAGGCCTCATAATAGGTAATTCTCACAGACCACAATCCATAAACTCAGTCAACCAATCGGATCTGTTGGCAACAGAGCCTGGGTTCAGGTCTATAAAGGGATGCGGCGCCGGAAACCCGGTAATTGTGCAGAGTCAGGCGTCCTCGCTCAGGTTCTAAGCCAGCAAGAACGATCAGCCAAGATCCATAACAGGGCTACTGCAGTCGAGAAGCCGCCTGAAAAGTGAAATCGGCCTTGTACACTGGGGACCGGAGATGACAGTATGTAGGTTGATACGGGAGTGAGGGTGCTAGCGCAGGATAATCCCTTGCAGATCCCCCACTAGCCAAAAACCTTGTTTTTCCTATCCAAGAACTGTTTGTTTGTTAGCGCAATAGATTGATCATTATAATCCGGAGCGATCAGTGTATGCTCCTTTAGATTGTTAGCGGGCACACTGGTAAAAGTCGAGATTGGGTGTATAGCCAGGGATTCACCGTCTGGTTTCAAAACCACGCGTGAATGATTGAGTATGTTCGATATATTAGGTTTAGCCATGTCTTCACATCAACATGTAATCCAGAATCAAAAAGACCAGAGTCTCGGACCAATGGATTTAGCGCAAGGTATGGCGCGCAACTATCTGTGTCACATTCCGGTGAATCATTCCTCGTTGATCGCGGTGAACATGTTGGCGTGGCCAGTTAAACAGTTCGTCACTGGGAGAATGTTACACAGTCCGTGCATGATAATCGCCACTATCGGTCCATCTATGCCAAGACCGGTGTAAGTCTAGTCATCCTGTCTACGGGCCACTCTAGCTTGATAGTCTTGGAAGATATCTTTTGTGGGCGATATGCTCAATTGCTCTATTACAACGTTCGCTAACACAATACAACCTTCACAACTTTCTCATCTCAATCAATCCCTCTCCGGCGTCCGGATATGATTCAAATGTCACTTTGAGCCCACTCATCGCTGCCAAACGCTTCCATTCTGCACCTGCCCGCAACCTGCCCCCGTAAAGGGTGATCATTGTTGCATGCATCTTCCCGTAGTTCCTGTTTTTCGTGAACTCATGGATGAGAAGCCTCGAGTACGGTGCCATTGCGTGTGACAGCTTCTGCATCAAATCCAAGGCATCCAAATCTGGCAGGTTATGGAAAATGTGAGTCAACGAGTAGTTCAGAGCACCAATGACTGGTTGTGGACTGTCTGCCTTAAAGTCCCACTCCATCTGTGTAACCCCCGGCACGCTGCCAATGTCAGGGTTGAACTCTTGTAGGACCAGTGCGGACTCATTGAGGTGAGGGTACGCTTCTTTGAGCTCCAGTAGCATCTCGCCCCGGCCGCCACCGATGTCGACCATTACAATATTGCTTTCCGTGCCTGATACAGCAGCATCGAGGTCATATCCAAATGATTTGACACGGTCCGGCATCTTCCCGAACTTGCCGAACTTTCCTTCCATGAACTGGTTGAAGCTGTCCATGCGATCTTGGCAGGCCATAATCGAGTACGTATGCTCCTTGGCCAGCTCGTTCTCGCCCAGCAGCTTGTATCCATATTGGGTCGGCGTATCCAGCTCTCGAAAAGGATATTCGAACTTAGTGTCCACCAGCTTGCGCATAAGGAACGCAGCTGCAAAAAGAGGCTCAGTTGTACTGAGGAGAAAACAGTTAGCGCCACCAATAGTCCGAAAATACGAGTAGAACGGCCTCACAAATGAAGAGCTCCGTGCTGTGCTGACGGCATCCGGGTCATGTGCCTGGTAATGTCATTCGCCTCGTAGACATCGTCGTCGACCAAGTCAACAAGACCCAGCCCAGCCATAGCAAAAAGGGTATCGTCTTTTAATCCTTAGAAAATCTTCAGCATGGTTTGGGTGCAATGGTGTCATACGCGTCAGTTGGGGACCTTTTCAAGTCAGCGCATTGCCAAAGAACTTTTCTCGGAAGGAGTACATGCATAATGGGGCCTCTTTCTTGTCCTGCTCAGCTCGGCGTTCATTGGAAGCCTTCGTTATCTGCTGCGAAGTCGCAGGTTTCCCAATTTGCACCAGAGTACCAAACAGTTGAAATCGAATAGCAACTGGCACGAAGCCTAGGGCTGCAGACTGAGATATTATGAGCATGGCATCAGAACACGGTCGTGTAAGGTCGGCTTACCGCAGTCACAGTCGCCGCAAGGACTGCTCCAGGGGTTGGTGATGTCTGCATTCTTTGTGTGTAAGAACAGCCAGAATAAGTTGTTTCTGAGACTGTAATTTGAGTTTCTTCCGACGGTCAGTAATTTCTTTTTTATGAGCATCTGTTTGGGAGACAAAAAAAAAAGCATGGCAATGTCTCAGCGTTGCCTTACTGCATGGCTGAGCCGCGTGGCATGTTATGCAAGGGAGTTTATACAAGTCTTCGGGTTAAGCTAACAAACACGCGGGACTGGGCAGAATAGGCTCCACGTCGGCTACATGGTTTGCCACATGAAAGGACATCGTTGGTGGCGTAATACAACATGATTAGTTATGATCCAAACCCAGTTCACCATAGAGCTTTGACCGTCAATGAAGTTGGTGCTTCGGCTTGCGACATCGTAGAGCAATCAAGTGCATTTAAGACCGCACATTAAAATTCAGTTGATCGCCAAAGGATGAATAGTCTCAATCGGCACAACTCATTATTAACCAAGAACCCTTCCGTTATTGCTTAGAAAGCAGAGGCCTTTATCATTTTTCCAGTATCTTTCAACGCACGTCAATAGCAAACCGGTATATGTGATAGATGTAAACAAGGGGTATTTCCAAAGAATGGTTGGTTGGGCCCACATAAAAGCTTCGTCTTATTTCGGTCCCTGGCCTATGTGACCCAATAGACTGGACCGCCGACCATTGGTTATGCCCAGGATCCGGAATACGCCATGATCATGCATCGTCAGTTACCCCCGAAGCTAATATGGCTCTGATCCCTGTTCGCAGAATGACAGACGCTAAATGTCGCATCACGGACATCAGCCACAACGACATAATTCAGATTTCTAGATCGAGCATTCGACTTGCGCTGGGAAACCGGGTTAGAAATGTGACGAGCCTTCGCTTGTACAACAAGCCCAAGTGGAGACCATTCGATGCACAATTGCTGCAAGTCACAAAAGTTAAGAGATGCCTAGGCACTCATCAGGCGAACAATTGATGAATCTTGTTGGACAAGTCAATCCTTCACTCCGAGTCTAGGGACAGTAGACTTTCGCCTAGTCAAACCCTCCCTCTCCCTTGGCCACTCACTGAACCTTTCTAGTAATAGAAGAGTTACTCCGTAAGTTGGTCGAGATTCCTAGTATGTTACGAAACCCTAGCACATGCTAAATTAGAGTCCAGATCTTAGTACACTTCCAGTGGATGCAAACCGGCCTGGCATTGATTTTTGTTCCCTGTCATTTTCTTATCCACGCTCCGAAATCAATCGACCCATCTGGCTTCACGCAAATTATAACGCGGATTCCTTGCACCGATTAGATTGGCCAGGTACTTCGTCGGAGCACAGATTAGCCTTCCCATGTGGCTTCGGACAGTGATTTCGAGTGCATTAATGCCCCTTGCCATGTGGCCGACACCAGCAATAAATAGTCGCTGGTGATGTTGCTGATCCCTTGTATAGTTTCTGACACTATCGAGGGAGCGCACCTCTGTCATCTGGAATCTTCTTGTTTTCTGTTGCGTTGCACAAGAAACCATTCTCGAAACTGGTTGGCTTCGAGCGAGGGAGTGGTAAAGAGAAGAAACTATTGACTCGTTTTTGCTTCCCCCGGTTGCTGGACGTTGCACACAGCTGCGCCTTCCGCACAGAGCCGGGCCTGCTCCTACCTCACGTGCATCAGTCACATGTCTGTGTCTGATCGTGATCTTTGTTGGTCCATATTGATCCAAGTACATATTCTTGCCTCTCTTATTCCCCGACACCATGGCCAGTGGCATCGCCGGCCCCAAGGCCGACCGTTGCAGCACATGCATCAGCCAGACCGTTTTGCCATACGGAAACGGTCTTGAGGACTGCCATGATAATGAAAGCATGAAGTCCCGGAATGCTAGCGAAGGAAGGAATCCCCGCTGTTGGAGTCCAACCAAGAAGCGGTTGCTCTTCGCTGCTCTGGTATCGAGCTCGCTTCTTGCTGATGGGTAAGAAGGGACACATTACCTTCTCTTTGAGCGTAGACTCTACTGACTTTTGCTTGCAGAGCAATGACGTGGGGCGCAACGCTGGTTGTGACACAGGCGCAACAGTGGAATATCCCCGTTGAGCATTCTGCAACCAGTTTGAACTACGGAATTCTGCTTCAAGGCTTCGGAGGTATAGTTGCTGTGCCACTTATCGAAGCCTATGGGAGGTAAGAGGACACTTGTGAGTGGATTAATCATGTAAGTCACAAGGCTCACGTCGATACAAGGCTTCCGGTGTGGCTTTGGAGCCAGGCCATTACGATGTTTATGGTTCTCGGCGCAACACTATCCGACTCGTGGGCCCTTTTCACTGCTTTTCGGTCCCTTCAGGGCTTCTTCGGCACTGTGCCTCAAGTAGTCGGCTTGCCTATCATTTACGACATGTACTCTCCAGATGAATGGCCACGCATGATCAACGTCTGGTACGCTAGTATCTCGCTACCTTGTGTTTGGAAGTTTTCTAACTCTTGCCATAGGGGTACCACATTTCTCGTGGGTCCTTTCATTGGGCCTGCGTTGGCCGGATACATTCTCAACGGAAGCAATGATCACTGGGTCATCTCTTTTGGAGTCTTGACGGCACTCTATGGCGTCTCTACGCTTCTCATAATAGTATATGGGCATGAAACTTATTACGTTGATCAGCCTGCTACAGTTTTCCGCCAGCATTCAATGCACACTCGATTGGGCTCCTTCTTCGGCATTGGAAACACTGGCGTCCCCAAATGGAAAAGTATTGCCGCACAATCAAGAACTTTGTGGTATCTAACAATGAACCCTTCCCTTCTACTACCGGGAATTGCTACGATGATTAATTTTTGCTGGCCAATTGGGATCACGACTACTATAGACGCAGTTCTGCATGCTTCTCCATATAATTTTGACACGGTCCAAGCATCGTCAATGCGCTTTGCCGGTGTCATCGGAGCATTGAGTGGTAAGTCTTATCATCCGAACAGAGAAGAACACATAGTATGCGTTGGCTCACCCTTGTAATAAGGCTACACTTCCGGTTACTTCTTTAACGAATGGATATTTAGCAGCCACCAGCGCCATGCAAACATAAACCATGATCAAGAGCGTACTCAATCGGAGAATGACAGTGAAAGCGTCGATGCTATAGAAACGTCTCCATTTTGGTGCCCCGAATATCGTCTCCATGGTATCTGGTTCCCTATTGCGAGTTTGGCAGCTGGACTGCTTACATACGGGTTTACCTTACACTTTGGCAAGCACTGGATAGGTCTTGCATTTGGTTGGGTCATGGTCAATCTTGGAATGATTGCGAGCACGGTGTAAGTCTATAATGAACTGCCAACAAACAACCACGTATTGCGGAATAGCTCACAGAAAATTTGTCTCAGCGCCATTACAGCATATGCTCTCGAAAAATTCCCCTCGCATTCTACTTGTGTCAGCGCGATCATCAACATGTGGCGCACCTGCGGCGGTTTCTCCGTGGGTTATTTCCAGTCTTCATGGATCGCGAGAAATGGGGCTGCTGTGGTCTTTGGGATCCAGGCTGCCGTAGTTGTAGCGGGCGTTTTGCTGACCATTGTGCCGGTTGTGATTCTCGCAAGAAGAAAACACAACCAGGCTATGACGTAGGCACATTCAAACAATACGGGATGACGCAACTGACAGGTTGAAAATCTTGACGAGTTCTTCCGTTATTATTCTTTTTGGTGGCTCTGTCTAGTGGAGTACAAAAAAAATTGAGATGGGGAGTATGTATAGCGATGGATCAAATACTAGGTGTACATATAACTGTATTACACGTGTCTATAACTGAACAAGTCACAATTGTACTAAAAATGTTATACCCTTTCTATCATTGCATAAGTGCGATCGTTGAGCTTAAACTACTACTTGGTATCTAGTCGTCAATCTTCAAGTGAATTAAATGATTATTGTCAATGTCCAGCCTTTGTAATTACATAATACTTTCTAGAGTTGCCGCGGACAAAGTTCCATATGACCATGGCGACTCACAAGCTGTTACCAGAAATTGGCAATACTGCACAATTCATTTTCATTTGTACAGTTTCAATATAATCATCACAAGTTAGAATGGTTCATTTAAGAGACTCCGACGTAGGGGTATCGATTAGTAACTCCGGAAATCTGCATATCAATGTTCATATATACCGCTGGCAGGTGGAAAAAAAATAAAGGGCCTCCCATGGGTCAATTAATCCGGTCTAGCCCCCTCCTTTGATATATTGTTATTCGGACCCTGGAATGTTTCCGGGAAGAAGCCTGGCGGTGGCCATATATCCGCAATGGACAAGGCCGTGGGCAGCACAAGAGGGCGTGATCCAACCAATCGATCAGGGTCATGGCAAAACGCTTGAAAGGTACTATCATCCACGAATCCAAACTCCCGAAGACCTTCTTGACGGCTGTTAGTCCAGTCGGTGGTATCTAGGTATGCCAAGTCTTTGAAAATCGAATCAATGTCATTCGGAGATGATGAAGGTTCATCGGTCATGTATTTTCTATTCTGACCGACATTGTACCCGGGCTGAAGAGTGGGAAATCGGTCAGCGGAGCTAGAAATATCTAGGTGGATGTTTGTGGGATCATTAGAGTCGGTGGACGACGTTGCCGCGTTTCCATTTCCCATAAACTTGCCCAGGATGTCGGCTGCCGTATCGTCTTGTTGGGAAGACTTCAGAGTAGTGATGCTTCCAACGCCAGGATTAGGGGGTGCTGAGTACATGCTCTCGGGTTGTAGCATCATATGGGTCCGAGGTCCTGGACTATGTCCAGTGTTCCATTCCCTGCTTGAAGGATTGTGTCTATTATCTGCGGTTGATATGCTAGGTTTTCGGGTTGTTTGTACATAGGAAGAAGAAGCTTTGCGGTCGGAGGGATTGGGATATGGCTGCTCTCCGGCAGCTGTACTTCCCCCTGGTCTGTGCTGCGGCAATGGGTATGCACCAGACCCATATATAAGGCTCACCAAGGTATCTCTCAGTGACCTGAACACTGGCCAGTTAAGACTGAGTCCATTGAGCTTTTGAAGGTAGATGCTGATCCACTCGGAAACAGGGACACCGATCTCTTCGAGCTTTGGACGCACAGACATCAAGGACTCTATAATTGAACGCAACGGATATTCGAACAATGGGGGTAACCCACATGCCTGAAAGTTCTCCATGTGATGTGTGAAGACGTCCAGCGTACGGTAGAGGATGTCTTTCATGTCGTAGAAAGATAGCGTGTTTGCTTGCATGAAATGGCCCTGGTTTAACTGCCTTGTAAGAAGCAATAACAAAGTCGACGCGTAGAGAATGTATAGATAGGTTTGATGAGGAAGTAGGAGAGAATTGCTTTCTGGTCGATCGTGTTTAGAGCGGATCAAACGGCATCCAGCTGGAAGATGGTCATCTAAGGACCTAAGATCTATCGCTACTTGTTGAGCAAGGTGTTGATCATTGATTGCTGGTTGGGACTGCAAGGAAACCTTGTTGAGGAGGCTTGTCAGTTGGAACAGACGGTTGAAGCAGCTCAACGCCAACAGAGGGCCTCGAGGAGGTGTGTTAATGCTCTCTATTGCTGCAGTAGACGGCAATACATCCGTCCAAGAATTCCATTCCTCCAGACCGTCTTCTTCAAGTTGACTAGGAAGAACTGCATCGTGCCCTCTTAAACAGGGAAACCGAGAGAGACGGACAGAAAGAACTGAATCGATTATAAAACATCCCATAAAAACGGCTTTTCGCTGGCGGGCTTCGTCTGAGCGAGGGCTGTCCAAGTTTCCTGGCAGTCCCATAGCTTGCACCAGCCTCGCCGCTTGGCCACTCAATAACCAGGCCGCCGTCCAATCTTCCAGGCCTATGTTGACTAATGCAAGCAGGAGCAGAGCTTGTATATGGCCAAGGTCCATTTCGTCTTTTTCTGAAGGTATCAGACTTCGCGCAATAGAGTAGTATTCACGGGTCTGGTTTAAGGGATCATGCACGAAGGCTCCATGCTCTTCAATTTCTCGGTTCTCCTGTCCGGTAGTGTAACTAAGTATTGCCCAGAGGGCAGCATGGTCTCCCGAGTCCACACTGGGAACCCCGGCGTATGATGCACCGTTTGTGTACGTGTAGGACGCACGCAGAACGTTGTGCTTCAGAATAACCGGAAACCATGGATGGGTCCTGGAGAAGTACGTTTCCAACAGTTGAGGCGCGTGAGAGGGGAGTGACAAGCTTTGTCGGTTACATCGCCTATCCACTGTTGGCGAGTCGTTTGCCATGGCTGGAGAGACTTTTGCTCTCTTAGCAAGCGGCGGTGATACAGGCTCGACGACTCGCGGGCCCTCGACTCCACTAGACTCGGGGCCACGGCCAACTCGAAAGCCCCATTGACTTGAAAATCCATAACATGCATTATGGTCATCGGGCTCGCGTTGTCTTTTAGCTGGCCGCTCGGTCTGCTCTAGATCTGCTGGCGAGAGCATTTTCTCCAGAGCCCTCCACAGCCTGCTCGTCTTCCATACCTCATGTAAACTGTCCGACGCGCCTTCATCTATCCATAAGCGCATCATCCGGTCCTTCCTGCCTTTCGACCGCTCCGTTGCGCCGAGCAGGGTCAACATAACATCTTCAAAGCCTTCAATGTTGCATATAGAGAGCGCCCAAAGCTTCTCGAGTCCTCGCACGTAGCCTTCCGGCAAGCCTCGTTTTCGCGCAATTGGGTCGTACGAACAGGCCTGGCCCGTTGCCTGACAAGCAGAGCATGTCGGTCGAATACCGTCGCATTTGTCCTTCTTCGTGCGACAGCGATCACAAGCACGCGAAACTCGTTTGCGACGAGCGCTTTTGGCAGCCGAACCCTCGTCCATAAAAAACAGTACTCACGAGTTTTAGTTCATGGCAACAGTACAGCGAAATATCAATTCAGACCAAGAGGAAGGAGGTGATCGGCCAATGCCGTATCCTGTCTCATCGGCTAAAGATGTCGGCTCCGAACCGTAGTAGAATAGGGCTTCGGAAGGGGCCAATTTGGTGTGACTGGCGTTATAAGCTGACGGCTCAGATTCTGTTCGATCTGAATCGCAGGCCAATTAGCTTACTGAAAGACTGAATCATGATGCAGAAGATATTCGTCGAAAGTTAAAGACGTCTACAGATTGACGAGGAGCCGAAGTTCGGAGATTGACGCTAAGCTTTTGCGGTGAACTAGACCGATCGCGAGCGCAAAATCGTTATGGACAGGTAATGCTCACTAGGCCAAGCGTTGCAGGCTTGGCACCACGCACTTTGATGCGACTTGTCCCTAAACAATCTACAACTCAGAGCTAGCGATGTAGTCTATGGTCCGATGTGTCAACTGCTGGTATAGAACCCAAAGCTTTTGCATTGGCCTCTGAAGACTGAGGCTGAGCTCGGGGTTGAACATTGAAGTTGCAGCTGCTACATTGTTTTGGAAAAGCCTTAATACATTACAGTACGGTAATTAAAGCTGGCACGTACGGTCCGCCGTAGAAAATCTTCCCCGCATTTCAAGGTCAAGTATCAGGCGTCAACAACCATCTATACAGTGATGCTAACCAGTATGAAGTGCAAAGAAAGCCCTTTGGCGTTAAGCTTAGATATGGACACTTGAGCCCCAATCCAAATTTGGTGCCAATGAGCAACAGCCAAGAACCAAGGCTGACTCGTATTCATACATTATCTGACACCGCCAATATTCAATTCATATAACTAGATGCTGCAGGCAACGAGAAGGAAAGAAGCATTGCAGGTTATTTCTCTAGCACACCTGACAGAGTGCTATATGTTCCAAGAGTGGTCTACCCTCTCTCCTCCAAATCTGCCTAGTCGACATCATTTTGTAGCCCAAAGACATATTTTGGTGGCTGTTCAATGTGCATCAGGAGACGGGTGGATAAGAGATTATCCGGATGCCAGATGCGGGGTGTCAAATTGCAGTTTCCTCTGATCGATGCATGCTTGAAAAGCGACAGCAATAGACCTGCGAATGAGCTGCAATCTAGGTTATCTGATCCCCCAGAATTGTCAAGCCACAGACTATATCATACAGTAGTGAGCTCTACTTCAACTGTCGGGGCGCCGTTTGAAGGAGGCGTAGTGGGTCACTTTTGACTCTAGTCGATCCCCGCGATTATCGGGACCTTGACAGCCAGACTTTCCGATCCCACGTTAATGGCCATTCGACTGTCAATATGACATGAAGTTGTCCTGAACTACCTTTTGGGTGTAGAATTTGGCGGGGAATATATGATACCTATTTTTGATTTCACGCTTAGCAGCATGAAATCACGGACAGCAGGGTGTTATTGCATAGCATGAAACAGTCCGGCATTGTCAGCCATGTCTCCCATCTCGCTGACCGGCCAGCGGGCATTGAAGATGCATTCGTTAAGCGGGCCATTCTCTACGAGAAACTTTAGTCCAGATGCGTCCCTTGTTCTGGTGGGCATTCGAGGCTCGGGCAAGCGGTCTCTGGGCTTCATCGCGGCCGCAGCATTGAACCGCAGGTTCATCACTGAAGACTACTACTTCAAAGAAGTCACCGGCTACACTCGGCATGAGTTTTTGCAGAAATTTGGCGGCCAGGAATTTCAGCGCCGGGATATTGAAATTCTCAAGACGATGCTAGACAATCACCGGACGCACTGCGTGATTGAGTGCGGACTGGGCAGCTTGACCCGTGTGGTTCAGGAACACCTTCGCCTGTACTCGCAGACCAACCCGGTTGTCTATCTGCTGCGGGACATGGACCAGATACAGAGACTACTGCGGCTACAGGATTCTTCAGCAAAACGACTTGAAAACGGCGACCCGTATCACCGAACGTGCTCGAACTTTGAGTTCTATAATATAGAAGAGCACGCCCCTTCGGATTCAATCCAAGATGAAGGGACTGCAGATCGACGGTCTGTCAACTACGCGTTCAGACTAAAAGATGCAAAAGAGGATTTTACTCGCTTCGTCCGGTTTATCACGGGGGCTATGACGACTGACCCGGGATTTGATTCACCTTTTGTGCTGCTTGAAACACCACCCGAAAAGCGTTCCTATACCCATGCCATCTTCATCCGGTTATCTGCACTTACCAGTGGTATACTGGATCTTTCGCAACTAGAATCAGGCGGAGATGCAATCGAGCTGTGCATTGACAACTGGAATCCCGACTTGGTCAATAGCGTGGCAAAGTATGTCTCTGTTTTACGCCGAATTGCAAAGGTGCCGATTATCTATTCAGCGGACATTGCTGCCCTCGGCATAGACTCGCGTAATTCGCACTCTGAGAAGCAGCGGGATTTATACTTTCAGGTTATCGAGTACGGGCTACGACTGGGAGTCGAATATTTAGCAGTCGACCTAGGTCAGGAACATGCCCGGTTAATACAAGTCATACAGAGTCGAGGTATGACCAAGATCGTCGGCCATTACAAATTCGAACCATGCTCTGGTATATCATGGGGCGACGATGCCTGTCTATCGATCTACTGTGAAGCCGAACGGTTAGGCTGTCAACTTGTGCGGATTCTAGGCACAGCGTCCACAAGAGAAGACAACGAGTCTGTTCGCCGGTTTGTCGATCGGATAAAATCGTTGCCAGGCGCTCATCCGCCAATAATTGCGTTCAACGTAAGTCTGTTGGGACGGAGTTCCCAGGTGTTCAACTGCAACCTGACTTCAGTCACCCATCCGGCCATACCGCGCAGTGTGCAGAGAGAAGACGACCCCCAGATAACCTCCCAAGATGGCGTTCGCGCACTGTTCCAGAGCTACATGCTTGACCCGCTCAAGTTTTACATTCTGGGAGCCAGCGTGGCCTATAGTATCTCGCCGGCTATGCATAATGCTGCATACCGGAGCTGTGGCCTGGAACATGTATATCGCATTCCTGACAACCCGTCACTTGCCATCCTGGATGAATGGCGACACGATCCGCACTTTGGCGGTAGTAGTGTAGTTCAGCCTTGGCGAGTTGAGGTTGCCAATCAGTTGAAATACAAAAGCCGGCACGCAGAAGCAATTGGAGCCATCAACACAGTGATGCCTCTACGAGCAAGCGCAGACGGGACTATCTACCCGCTCCCAGAGCAGGCAAGCCGTCGAAACCAGGCTGGACGTATAGCCGCATGGTGGGGGGAAAACACAGACTGGATCAGTATCATGGTGTGCCTCCGTCGGAATCTATCGCCGCGGAATGCTATCAGCCCGGTCAAGACAACAGGCTTGGTGATCGGAGCCGGAGGAATGGCGCGCGCCGCCATCTACGCCATGCTACAGCTGGGCTGTCGGAAGATCCTCATCCTCAACCGGACCTTGTCCCGGGCAGAAGAGGTGGCTCGACATTTCAACTCGTGGGTGGCCGCTGAACGCACTGAGTCCGGTGCGGTCGTCCGCGTTTTACGCTCGGCCGACGAATCGTGGCCGCCTGAGCTGGCTTTTCCGTCGATGGTTGTCTCCTGTGTGCCTGAGTCTAGTGTGCAGGATTCGCCGCCTGCAAACTTTGTGATGCCTGTGCAGTGGATGGGCAGCCCGACCGGTGGTGTGGTTCTCGAGGTAAGTCTCTTTGATATCCACTCACAAAGCTCTTTTCTCTTCATCTGGCTAATGAAACTGGGCCAGTTGGCTTACAAACCACTGGATACCCCCCTTACACGGCAGCTTCGACGTTACCGCGACGAAACAAGCACGCCATGGGTTCTCGTCGACGGTCTCGAGCTCGTCGCCGAGCAGGGATTTGCGCAGTACGAGCTCATGACTGGACGAAAGGCTCCTCGACGACTGATGATGACCGAGGTGCTGCGGAACTACGTGGGAGAGCATGGTCGTCTTGACGAGAAGACGATCCAGGCTCGTCTAGAGATGTGGACGTAAATAGACTGTGTTTGTTTGTTCATGCATACATCGGCGTTTGGCGGTTGGGGGTTTCCTGTTGCAATTAGGGCGAACACATACCAATATACAGCACTTATATCAAAGTAAGACGACGACCACTGTGATGCTAGTCATAGCAAAGCCAAAACGGGCAATCTGCAATTCTAAAAACTTGATAAACAAAAAAAGATATGATACGCTGCTCCTGATTGGCTGGCACTTTTGTACCCCACCGGACGCCACGTGCAATTGGCTCGGCCGAGCGCCAAGCCCGCGTTAAGGCGTCGACTAATGCTGGTAACTTTGCTCTAGTTTAGTTAGAAAGCTGTAACTACGTACATCCCATCATCTGATCTGGTCAACCCCAACCCGACCCCAACCTTTGGCCCTGTCATTGTTACCCCTGCACACACTACACCCTCTGCTTTAGATTTTGCGCAAAAGGGGGCCTGGATGAACGGTCGTTTTCTCTGCGTTTCAGCTTAATTGGCCTGCGTCAAGACCGGCCCCGTGACGGGTTTGCGGCGGGAAAGGGAGACCTCCCAAAAGCAGCCAGGTCAGACTTGTAAACACTTGCTCCCAAGAACAAGTGAGGGAGAACAGAGTGAGAGAATGCATATTCCAGATCCGGATGCCTTCGCGGCGTCCACTACGACAGCTGCCTTGAAAAAGCGAAAGAGAGATGGAGCTTTTCGGAGTCATGAGAATATCGAGGACATGGAAGGGTTAGACAGCCTCCCTCTACCTTGTTGACGTTTGCTTACTCTTGCTTCTGTATCATAGCAATCTTTCACCGTACCAACTCGATTACCAAGACATCAACATGCTCGCTCCGGCGCCTCGCTTCAACCCCGACTCTTCGTCTCGGCCTCAGTGGCTCCATCTACAGCCAAGCAGCAGTGCTCCAGTCCTACAGAAGAAGAGAAAGATCTTACAACCTCAATCGAACCGCCAGCCTCAATACCTACGTCCACACTCGGGTTCCCATAGTTACGGTCACGGCCAAGCACAGTTCGATACGGCAGCCATGAAGAAAACGACGTTACCTACGCTTACGATCCCATCCTTTAATAACCATCTCGACCCCTCGTTAATGTCCATGTCAACATCTGACGAAGACTCGGTCTCCCCACGCACAACAACGGCATCAACGACGCTGTTAATCCCACCACCCGTGCTGCGGCCGTGTCATGTGTGTCATCGGAAACCCTCGACAAAAGTCATGCTGGACGCATACGCAGACTGCGAGCTCTGCGGTCAACGGGCATGTTATATCTGCTTACGGGAATGCAATTCCATCAACTGCGGCGAGGGCGAACCCGTAAACCACCAGGGCGAAGAATGCGGAACGAACATGAGACGGGAGGACGGGTACTTGCATACAACGACACGGTTTCAGCAGACATCGTCGCATTATCAGTCTGGTGCAAGACGTCAGAGAAAAATCTGTTCATGCTGTGCAGTTGAGGGACTGACAGACACCGGAGACGAGATAGTCTGGTGCATGAGCTGCGTTCGAAGAGAGGAAACAAGCCAACGCATGTGGCAGTAACCCGTTTCCTATTTGTTTTCTTTCCTTTGTGTTGGTCCATCTTCATTTCTCCCTTTTTTCTTAAATCAGCTACATTAGAGGTATGGAGCACTGGATCGGCTTTTCTCTTAGATTTCTATATACCAACATCTCTTAGGCTTAAGTTGATGGAGCCAGCTGTAGCTGTTTTACGATCAGCTTTGTCTTTTTATTTCATGGCATGATATCACGATGGTTGTTTCACTGGTTATATCATTGAACCTTTCTTTTCTTTGTCTATTCCTGTTTTTCTTACTTATATAGATCTAGTATATTGCATTTCTTTGATATTCTCAGCATAAATAGTTGGTTATGTAAATGCAGAGTACTACGCTCACCAAGACAAGACTAAGATTAGACAATAGATGCAAATCGTGATATATAATTTCTTGTATCTCCTCTCGTCCATTGAGCCCATTTATACAAATAACCCGAGAGAGAAAAAAAAAAAAAAAAAAGAAAGAGAGAGAGAGAGAGAGAGAAGAGAAAGGGAGGTGCAGCTTATCGACCGAGCCTGAATGAGGCTCGCGCATACCGCCATAGTCCACGCAGAAAACCCTGATACTCGGCGGCTTCCTGATCACTGCCGCCAGCAATACTACTGGTCTTGTCGCCGGTGCAATATATCTCAGTCAGCCGGATCTGCCAGGGCGGGTATCCGTCCAGCTTCACACACGGACCAAAGATGATCAGAAGATCGGGCTCGGACACGACAGGATGGAACAGATCGGCCGGCAGCATTCTCTTTTGCTGTCCTTGTGAGTCGGCATTGCCGAGCTCGTCGAGAGACGAGCTCGAATCGGATGGCTGGTACGTGATATCGCTAATTTCCGCGTCGATAAGCTGTGTGCTAATATCGGCTGGCGACAGTTTGCCATTCTGCGACATTTCGGCAAGCGTCTTGGTAAGATCGACGAGGGTTTCACGGCCGTCTGCCTCCGAGAGGAGCAGGATGGTCAACGAGCCTTGTTTGGGCCGGGTCGCAATCGTAGACCAGGACAACTCTGGTGGTGCCGGGCAGTAGGCGCTGTGGTGAGGCGCAAGAATGCGAAGGTATGGTTGATGGAGAGGCGAGCCAAAGTACAAGGCAAATTTCTCCGAGACAGCTTTGTGGAGGGCGGGCATGCATGATTTGAGAATGCCTTTTTTTTTTTGGTCAGTATGAACAATGTCGTGATCTCTGGAGTCAACTAGAAAGGAAGAGGAAAATATGGAAAAACAAAACAAAACAAAAAACTATCTGCTCACCCGTCCGTTCGTATACACTCAACACCGGAATCTCAGCACTCGTCGTCCATGCGGCCAGCTCAGCGACCTCGTCCATCAAGGTCTGCAGCGCATCCTCTTCCTTGCGCAGCTTCAACAGCACACTGAGATGCTCTGGAAGCCGGGAGAGCGGCTTCACATCCTTCTTGATCAGCTCCGGCGTGCGATGATGGTGGTAGGTAATAGCCAAAATCCGATCCGTGATTGCTGCAATCGTCTGCGAAACACGCATATAAAACCCCAGAATCAGATGGATGACCACGTAGATGACCCGGTGCACCTGCGACTTGAGAAAAGTCCGAACGGGCTTCGCTTTCGGTTTGACTTTTTTATTCGTTGCTGGCTTTGTGCGGCGAGACGTCGAGGGAAGTGAGGATGGGTTGGGTAGGTATGGTTTTATGAGCTTCTCGCGCTCGGCGGCGGACAGCTTTTGCCCGCGGAGACGCGCATCCTCGCGCAGGATTTGGGCGTCCTTGGAATATGTCATGAGACTGTTCTGTCGAAAATAACCGTGCTACTCGACGATGACCGTGTCGAGTTCAAACATAGACCAATGTGTGCGTGTGGGTGTGTCGTGGTCGAGAGGGACACGTTTATAGGCAGCTCTTTTCTTTTTTCCCTCTCCGAAAAGGACAAGACGCTAGCGGACCTCGGCAGGAAAGCTGGGGAAAACAAAGCGGTTTACATTTAGGTCGCTGATCATCGCCACTCTTTCAGTTATTAGTGGCTGTCACCACGAATACTAGTCGACTGGTTTAAGATTTAGTCTGGGGACAGTATTTTGGTATGACGAAATGTGATCTGGTTTTACTTTTGGAAAGATTGCAATACATAGTCGCAGCTTCATAGTCTCTCATTCATATTACGCTGGCAAGATATTCGTCATATCATCTCGACCAGAATTCCGTACGAATTCCAACGCATTCATTAATCTGGAATACATATTCTCGTGAGACATCATAATGTTAGATAATGTTCTAAGTCGTAAACTTCTTTGTGCTCGACGAATCCACTTCCCAATGGATTTCTGGATTTCTACTATTGTATACGGCGGGATCGAGTTTTTTTTTTTTAAACACAAAGTTGAAGTGTGCTCGGCGCTCTCAGGACAAGTCTATTGCCGCGCCGCCGGCGAGGAGCGTCCAGACAGTGCATACCGTTCAATCCTAGGTCGCCCGTGTCAGTACGGTTCGGTGTAGGCACTGTAATTGACGGTGGGGGAAGAAGAAACAACTTACAGCGCTAGTTCGCCAATCAGGGTTTCATGTCGAAAAGCTACACGAAGGTCGGGAACATTGCTCTTGGCCACATTGTTCCCTGCAACGCCCGGCAGATTGCACTGAGGGCCCAGCCATCGCTGCTTCAGGGCGAATTCGAAGCCGCTCTGTTGGACAGAGTTCCGGGCCAGCTCGCACATGTCGACCGCACTGAGCTTGTATATCTGGGCGGCAACGGCGTATTCCTCCATGAGGGGCTCCTTGGTGAAGGCGAACTGTAGCGGATCATCGGTGGAGAGGGAGACGTTCAGCCCCTTGCGGAAGAAGCTGGCGAACGGGTTCTTGTCATATGTCAAGAAGAGGGCGTTGTTGCTCAGAGGGGACATGGCCAGCCCGATCTGGTTGATATAATAGAGGTATTGGAGGAGCGGGACCTTTCGGAGGTGGATACCATGGCTGATACTGTGACAGGCGAGGAAACCAGCGGCCAGATGGTCAGGGTCTCCGGCCTCGCCACAGTGAGGTCGGAGCACAAAGGTATTGAACCCGCGGCGGTGTCGCCAGAAGTTCAGCGACGCCATGTTGGCAAACATGAAGTATATCCAATAGCTGTACGGAGGGTTCTGCATGGTGTTCCATTCGCTGGGGATCGGGTATTTCCGGTATATACGGCGTTCTGCCTTGCTCTCGTCATCCACACTGTCAAAGCCGATGACCCGCTGCAGGAAGACATGCAGCTTGGGATGGCTGGACGGATCCTGCGTCACTTCGAACAGCGGTTGGAAGACGTTCTGGATGACCTCTTCAAAGTTTTGCATCATGCCGCTTGCCTTGTACACGTCGTACAGACGGGGCACCTGGATGAGCCAGCGAACATTGGGAGAAAACAGTTTGTTGTCGATGACCCATGCGGCTAGCTTGTCCCATTCTTCCATGGATCGACCATAGATGGAGATGCGCCATTCGACCATTTGATACTTGCTCGACTCCAGATCGGACATGACCTCTTTGGTAATCTCGGCAAGATAGCGGCCCTTGATGTAGTTGTCTGTTTTGAGGAAAATTTCCCGGAGTCGAGACTCGCCCACGGGGTTATACTTCAAGTTGAACTTGTCGAACCGGTGAAAGGAATCCTTGTGCGCCTGTACGAGTGAGCCAATTAGCAAAAAAGCCCGACATCGTCCGCCGAGGTGAGAATACATACATGCATATCAAGCGTGTCAATACTGAGATCATAAGCCGTCAGGTTGATACTTTCAAAGACTTCTTTCAGCGTCAAGTGTTTGCCGTCGCGAAAGAGGACGACCTCGTCTGGCGACTTTTTCATTTTGCTCTTGATAAAGCGCAGCAGGTGCTTCTGGTTCATGCACGCCGAGTGATGCACGTGGGTGTCGACCTTTCGGACGTTGTAAAAGTCCCGGTGAGGCACCTTTTTGCTGTCGGCCAGCTCCTGGTACTCATTCAACAGGGTATGCAGCTGGAACTTTCCTTCGAGGTAGGACAGACGTCTAAAGGCAAAGGATTTGACCGGCCCATCGGTGGATACATCGGTGATGGCGTCGAGGTCGACATAAAAGTCTCGGAGGGTGGGGATCCGAACAATGGGCTCGGTGGACTCGGCATGCTCATATACTTGGTACACACTGTTGTGGTCCAACTGGAACTTGAACGGGGACGCCTCCGGGAGCGGCATCAGTTCCTCCAGGTCAAAGTCCTCTCCGATATCCTGGCCCATCTTGCGCGGTTTCCGGGTGTTCGGGGCTGTCTCTGCCGTCTGGTCGGCCGTCTGCGGCTGGGTGCTGTCCTGGTCCTTTTTGGGCTCCTTGCTGTCATCCCACGCCGGTTCTGGCGGGGGTGGATAGATGCGCCAGCTCGGCGAGTCCACTGGGTTGCTCCCGGGAGTCTGGAAAGAGAGCTCCATGTACCGTTTCCGCAGCTCCAACAGCTTCTTGATCTTGAGGCACACGGTTTCGAGCTCGACGGTGACTGGGTCGTCGTCCGAGACAATGCCGTCGGCGTTCTGGCCGATCCCGATGCCACCACTCGCACCGGGGAAGATGGGCAGGTGAGGTTTCTGGGCGGGCGAGTAGCCCGTGTGCAGGGCGTGGTTCCGCGCAGAGTGGTCGGCCGCCAACACGCTGGCATCGTGCATGCTCGCAAACGTCGAGGGACCGGGCGACTCGATGGGAGAGGACGCCATGTCGTGAAGGCCGAGAGAGGACGGCAGGGCGCTCTTCAGCGACGCAACACTGCTGGCCAGGCTGGGCGACGCATTGTTGTCCCCCCTCGCAGCCCCAGCACCAGCACCACCCGGAAGGTGGGACAGATTCGGGCTCCGCGAGGGATCCTCGTCGGGGCCGCGTGCTGCCTTGTGTCTCTGGTAGAAGAGCTTGGCTTCGGTCTGGCTCATAGACTTTTCATAGGCGTAATTGTAGCTATGCGTTCTCTTCTGGCGGTCTCTGGGGAGCAGGTCTTCATCGGCGGTGCGGCTGGGAGACGTGGGCATAACAGCCTCGTCGCGCGCATTGTCTTCGTCATCCGACATTTGTTGACTCATTCTTGCCGGCTGCAAAGGGGAATCACAGGAACGATGGGTGGATTGAAACCAAGAATAGAACCGAATGAATGGAAAATGACAAAATGAAAAACTTCGTGGCGAGGTGACTCGACAGAGTTACATACAACTCACCAAATCCCACTTTTTTTTTTAGGAAGGTTGATTCTAGCGCCCCCAAGGCCGCAACACCTCTTGGGCTCACCGAGAACACATCGGAGCCACCAAATGGCAAGGCGGTGGCAGAACGTGTGGTTGTCCCTGGCATTCTTTTGGCTGCTTGTTTGACGGTAACATTTTCCACCTAAAGAAATGACCAAATATGTTCCCTTTGCTAGAGGTATATCAGTTGATCGCACACAGCATCGAAGCTCCAGGTTCTAGAATTTACTGGCAAACAGAGGTCTACTAGTGCGAGCCATGGCGCCTGTTAGCGGGGCGTCCGTATTTCGTGTGTTTGCTATCTTGGTATGAAGAACGCCGCAGCAATAAGGCATACATGCCGGTGGTCGAGGGTGCAAGATCGGGGAATGTCACTCGAGGTTGATTTGAAATTGTTCAGCGACGGTGAAATGCATTGCCTGGGTTTTAACGATAGCAGCAACAAATATCTACTACTGATGGCCCTTCGCTGTGTATATATAAATAGAGCTCTCTAACAAGGACTGACAGCTAGTAATCCCAGAATGTAGCTGGACCACCTCCGAAAAGGTCACAACAAGCGATCAATCACTGGTAGGTAGCAGCATCCAATTTACGATTTGAAAACCTATTCAATTTTACAAAAAAACCAAGATTGCTGTGCTTAGAAAGTAGCAAGGTGGCGTGGCCGGCACCAGCCACATCGGCACAACCGTCTGCTGCGCACGTGCACCGCCACCGGAGCGCCTCCCCAGACCGGTGATTCAGCAGCAACTCAAGTTCCAAGGAGTAACAGAACAGGAAACGTATGGCAACTACATGTGATAACGACAACCTCTAGCAGAGAACCGCTGGGTAGCTACTTCCAGATACGAACAGTGCAAGCCACATGCCGGGCACGCCTGGCTGACTCTCAAGATGCCAGAGAGCTCATCGGCGAGCTCGCACTCCAACTCGCACATTGCCCACGCCGCGTCGTCACGCACCCTCTACCCGAAGGGCCCCAGCTTCGAGCTTGAGAACTTCACTAGCCGCGACTACATTGTCAAGGATTTTATTGAATCGCTCTCCGACTCGGCCATTGCCCATCGTCGCTCGGCGGGAACAGCGGCCGCGGGTGGTGGTGGTGGTGGTGGTGGTGGTGGTGGTGGTGGTGGTGGTGCCAACCAAGCATTCGACCCGAAGCCCCTCATCCGCACCTTTGAGCATGCGCAGGGCCGGCTCAACGATTTACTGGGCGACCTGGAGATCCGCGAAAATGAGCTCTCGGCAGCCGTGCGGCGAGCAGAGGCCCAGCATGCACAGAACCTGTCGACGCTGGGCCGGAAACTCAACCATGCAATCGAGTCGTTCCAGAAGCTGGATACCTCGTTGAACGGAGCGGGACTCTCGAACGGGGCGGACAGCAGCAACATGGCGGTGGAAACGGGGAAGCGGCTCGAAGAGCTCGACCGCCAACGACGGCGGGCACTGGATGCCCACTTCCTGATTGAATGCTGGGACGAGGTCAGCAACTACGGTGATATCACCAAGCTCGAGACCCTCCGGATGTCGGGCAATAGCGAGGGCAAGCTGCGCGCCGCCCATATCGCCAAACAATTACTACGAATCAGCCAGCGCTTAGATCCCCGGAGTTGGAAGGACGGGGCGAATGGCAGCGGTGGCTACCCCAATGGCGATGCGTCCCCGGCGTTGCCGGGCGGCCATGGGCACGACAACCTGCCGAAGAAGAACACCAGAGAGATCATTGAGAAATTCTCGGAAACGCTGGAGAAGGACCTGCTCAAGCAGTTTGACGACTTTTATCGCAAGGCAAACTTTGAAGGAATGAAGGAATGCGCGTCCGTCCTGCGCGACTTTAACGGGGGCGCCAGCGTCGTTGCTCTGTTTGTCAACCAGCATCAGTTCTTCATCGACCGGAGCCAGCTGGTGACCGAAGAGGTCGGCGGCGACGCGGAGACGTGGGAGAAGCTGGCCGACCCGGACGCCGAACCGCCCGGGGTCGAGCCGAGCCTGCAGTCGCTGGTCGACGACGTCAAGGTGGTGGTGCAGGACGAGTCGGCCATCATCCGGCGGGCGTTCCCTTACTACGACGAAGTGCTGAGCCGGTTCCTGCAGCGGGTCTTCCAGCAGTCGATTCAGCAGCGGCTCGAGATGGTGCTGGAGAAAGCCAACAGTGTCTCATCGCTGGCTTTTCTACGATCCTTGCAGAGCTCGCGGAGCTACATTAACGCGCTGGTGGATGACCTGAAGACGCATGGCTTGACGGAAGCGCCGGACTCGATCTCGTCCCAGACGGCGATTCTACTCGACCAGCAGCTGGAAGATCTTTTCGTCCCGTACTTTGTGGGATCGTCTTACATTGAGCGAGAACGGCGAAACCTGGAAGACCTCTACACGTCACTGCTGTTCCGGTTTACTGCTTTCCATGCCCGGCGCAAAAAGGCCGCAACGACGTTTATGGCATCGCTGGCGAAAAGCGGCAGCGAGCTGCTCGCCACCGCGAAGGAATCCTACGTGAACCGACTGGAGTCGCCAGATTTTACGCCCACGCAGCGGCAAATGCTGCTTCGGATCGCAGGACTGCGAGCCAGCGGGGATGCCGCGCGACCGGCGGAGCCCGAGTTTACCGATGCCGACGGGTTGCTGTCGGTCGACTTTGCGAAGCGCATGCTCAAGTGGTTGGCGGAAGGGGTTGGCCGTGGGCTGGAGCTGAGCGTCAGCAGCGAGACGCCCAAAGACGTCGCGTCGCTGTTGAACCTGCTGCTCCTGATGATGGCCGAGAGCTACGTGGACGTCGGGCTGGACGCGGCCCTGGACGCGGCGGCAGCGCAGGAGAACGCGAAGACGGAGCCGGACTTTGGCTACCTCCAGACGCTGCGGCCGGCCATCAGCATCACGCATCTGATGCTGACCTGTATCCACACGGTCCTGATCCCGCTGGCTGCCAACAACGTGACGATCCGGCGCGACATGGAGAAGAAGGCCAACCAGGCCGTGGGCCGGGTGGAGGACAAGATCAACGCGATCGAGCAGCGCACCATCGACGTGGCCCTGGCCTGGGTCGGCAAGCTGCTGGGCGGCCAAAAGAAGAACGACTTTCGGCCCAAAGAGGGTGATGGATCGACGGCATGGCTGGAAATGCTCCAGACGCCGGTAAGTACTCGAGGCGGCGTTCCGCCGGATGCTGGATGACTAACGTCTGGGCTAGACCTGTGAGGCCATCTGCACCTTTCTGGAGCAACTTCGCAACACGATTCTCACCTTTGTGCCGTCCAGCGGGACCAACCTGGCAACCTTGTTCACGGAGCTGGCTCTGGGGGTGCGCGCGCAGGTGCTCGATCATTTCCGGCGCTTCCAGGTCAACGGGCCGGGCGGGCTGATGGTGACCAAGGACATGACGCGGTACGTCAATCTGTTCAAGGAGTGGGAACTCGAGCCCGAGGCGCGAGAAGCCATCGACGTGCTGCTCGAAGTCGGCAGCCTGTTTGTGGTTGGGGCAGAGGCTCTGCGCGAGAAGCTGCGCGGCGGTGGCCCGGCCAGCAGCAACGGGCCGGACGGGGGCCGCTCCGGAGCCGCCGCCGCTGCTCCCGAAGCCGCCGCGGGCCTGTCGGTGCAAGAGATTCGCGCGTACGTGCTGAAGCGGGTGGACACCAACACCGTCGCGATGCAGAGCGTGCTGAGCTCGTTGTAGTTTGATTATCTGTTTTGTTCGTTCTTGTATATAGAAATATACCCTGGTTGTGGGTTCTGAACACGGCGCAGTGTGATTATGATGATGGTTGTAGAGAGATCTAAATCCAAGTCTTGGGCTTTTGCTTTGTGGGGAGTTGGTCGATTGAGGATATACATGACTGACTACTGGCGACCATTCTGTAAACAGTTACTGTGATCGGCAACAGATTATTGCATGTGCTTGTTGCGAACCGACATTCACCGCCAGTCTCTGTCGCATACCGGCCAGTTCGAATTAGCCCTCCCAATATGTCAGTTGGTTGATCCATTGATTCGCAAAGTGGACTGCCAGGTGGCAGGCTCCGCAACTAGGCCCAGGTACNTTTTTTTTTTTTTTTTTTTTTTTTTTTTCTGTATATAATTTTTTTTTTTTTTTTTTTTCTGACGTGGGCTCACTCAGCCGTCCACACCCCTCCTTGACTCAGTACGACTAGAACACCTCCATAGTGCAAAGGGATCTCACAACACCAGGTGTTTGGGTACCTGTCCAATCAAACCCCCCAACGCCATGTGACAAGTCCGCCCACATCCTGCATCCCAGCACCGTCATTCGCTGCTGCAGCACGGCACAAGGGGTCTTTGTTGCTTGCAGAGTCTGAAACACGGCAGGAAACCGGATTGTCTATTTCTTGTCCTCGTAGCAGAAATAGAAAAATAGGGAGAAACAGGAGTGCGTGATGTTTACTGGACGAGAGCAGCCGCGCACAGCTGACCAATGTCTGCTGCGGGTTTGATGGTTCGGGCGGCCAGCAGTCTGATAGGATCATATTCAAGGAGAGAGCGAGAGAGCGAGAGAGCGAGAGAGAGAGAGAGCGAGAGAGAGAGAGAGAGAGAGGCTGACCTGGCTCGCTAGTACACGGCGATATGACTGCTTTGATCCAACAGTTTCAGTAAAGCTTTGAGTCTGGTGGGCGGGTGATTGGACAAGACAACTGCCCTGAACGGCGTGGGCAGACACCGGGCAATCCAAGTCAACCACCACCATAACACCAGAACAACATCAACCCGCCCGCACCGGATGGGGGACTGGTCTCATCCCTCGCTTGCTTGCAGTCTGGCTCGACCATTCCAAGCGGCCAAAGATGTGTGGGCAGTCCGGATCTATCACATTATCTGTTGCAGTTTCGGGTGCCATTACTGTTGTTAGGGCGGCGGTGACGGCGGGGTAGACAGGCAGTTTGCGCGCCACCCAAGGGAAAAAAAAAAAAAAGAAGAAGAAGAAAAATCAAACGAGATTATTTATTATTTTAATTAAAAATAAATAAGAAAAAAAAAAGCCCGTACCCAACGAGTCGATACGGAAGGGTCTCCCGGAGTCTCAGTCCATCATACACCGTACCTTGGACTGAACCAGCCGTTGCGGAGTCTCCGAACAAGGGGGAGCGGGTTATCCCTGTGACAGATCGCTCAGACGTTGGCCAACTTTGTAGCACTTTGTGCAGCTCCGTTAGTTTCATTTCGTTCTGGATGTTTGCTGATGCTGCAAGGGACTATTACTTGGGCACTCCAGAACCCTCCGATTGAACTGTACAGTCTTGGACTCTGTCGGCCTGACATGACCTGACATGGCTGGCCGAGTGGAGAAACCTCAATCGCGTTGGGCGATCCGTCATACTATTTTCTTTTTTTTCTTCTTCTTCTTCTTTTTATTTTTTCTGGCATGGCTGCTGCTGCTGCTGCTGCTGCTGCTGCTGCTGTGTGTTTGCCCTATCTGTCTCCTGTCTTCTGTCCAGCAGAGGGCGCTGTTACGTGCCCGACAAGGCACGGATCGGATTGCAGCGCCTGGCGAGGGGCGCACATGGCCCAGCGCTAGCGCCAGGTGAACTTTCCAGGAACGAGCCTATCAGCTTGGTTTACGGGCCTGGACGCTGCGAGTCGAGGCTGGCGTGTCCATCGCCGAACGGCCTCGATCGACGGCGCCGAACGAATTGATCGGCCGCCAGCTCGGAGACAGAACAATACCCGTACCGTTCTCGACGAGACACTTGCTTTTCTGCCTGGGGGTCGGTGTGCAGTCGTCGCCTCTCGACTCGATCATATGGACTCGCCGGACCGGGTTCGATGTTTCGATGACTTGGTTTGATCAAACGTCCAGACTGTGCGACGAACCACGCGAATACACAAAGCTCTAGCTATAAATTACCCAATCCTTTATAGATTTCCAAGTAAACGGCCCGGTACAGGAGTCTAGTCGGACACGGCCAACTGGGCCAAAAGGAAAAAACAGAAAAATAAAAAAAAGAAAAGAAAAAAAAAAACGGTGAACGCGAGGGTGATTCCTTCTCGAACGAATCGAACAAAGCGAACTGGATCGATCCCTCGCAGAACAGCCACAAGTGCCAGGTGCCAACACTACGTAACACGGAACACAGCTTGACAGGGGTTGTTGGGTTAGCTTGGACTCCTCATGGTCCACTGAAGTCCAGAAGTTCTCCGGAAGCCTGGAGGATTTTGTTTTCCCCCATCCCCCTTGACTCAGCCCAACACCAGCCAAAAGCGCAGAACGGATNAAAAAAAAAAAAAAAAGGAAAAAAAAAAAAAAAAAAAAAAAAATAGACAGACCCCCTAGTGGATCGCAGACCTCATGCTGGCCCTGTCCCGACCATACGGACGCCGATACATAATAGTGCGCTCGCTCCACTGGGCGGTGATCGTGGCGGTCCGATCAATCCGTACCGCAGAGGAGAGAAGGCCCTGTACTGAGTGCCTGACTTTGGTACTATCTGGTCGTCGGTCTCTTGGGAACAAACTAGTCGTTCCGGTAGCCTCTCCGCTGCCTTGCCGGTTTCAGCGCTTGCCCCGGTGCGTTCGGTGGTGCTTAATCAAAAGTACCATGGCGCGGAGGGGGAGGGAGGGACAGCACAGCAGCACACTTGGTTCCTGTCAAAGATACTAATGGACTAATGCTGTAGTAATAATAGTAATCATAATACGGCGACGCATGGCGTAAAGATCCGAGTGACTAGACTGACGATACTAAAGCTAATTAACGACAGAGTTATCCCCTCTTGCGGTGTGTGTGTGTGAGAGTGTGTGTGTGTGAGAGTGTGTGTGTGTGAGTGTGTGTGTGTCGGACCGACTTTTATATCTATCCCCTTTCAGTCCACAGCAGTGATCTCCTTCGATCCCCCCCCCCCTTTTTTTTTTTTCTATTTTCTATATTTTTTCTTTCTTTCTTTTTGTTCGACAATCGCCTTGTTTTCTTTTTTTTTTTTTTCGTTCGCTCTAAGCCTTTTGCCGATCTTATTGTCGCAACTATACCGCCTGAGCTATACCTACGGGGTGGTTGGACTCCACAGTCACTATCCGGACAGGGCGCCGAGGACGGAGTACGGAGTATACATATTGATCGACTATTCTGCTGGCCCTCTGATCTCACCTGTCGAGGCTCGATTGCGCAGTCGAGGATCTGCGTTAGTTCTGTGTCTTTTCCTGAACATATATTATTTGATTTTGGTTGCTTTCCGCTTGCTCGCTTCGTGGTTCCCTTCTCGTCTGGGTTCTTCTCTTTTATACTCCTGCCATTGCCCGCCACTGGCTCACGATTGAGCTCTGCCGTCTGTCATCGGCTGTTCCTGTTCCTGGCCGCAATCAGCGCCGTTTGCGTGTTGCAGAGTGCAGCACTATCGACGCCCTCCCCGTTCGATCATCCATCAATCGCCGCTGTGACTAGCCGCCCGAGTCTGGCCGAGTGCTCATTTCCCCGTGGCCGGCACTATTGTCGTTACTATTGCGCGTTTCCTGCAACTAGCAGCGCGACACTCGTCCAGGCCCATATCTGTCTACCACATTTCGAGAGATTACTCGGTTCCGCACCGGGAAGTTGAACGGCTGCGCGCAATGCATGTTCTCGCTGATCCGTTCGAGGATGACTTTGAGTCTCTCCCGCCGGCAGTGCGCCGAAAGGTACGTCTGACGTGATTCTCGCTTTCTGTCTTTGTTGCCCAGCCATCCGTTATCCGCCATTCACTTTCATATGTTGTTTTCCCTCCTAAAGACCGAGCGCCCTTGTGTTGCTTCCTGTGCCCATGTACTTGCGAGTCAGCCGCTTTCTCTGGTGCGAGAGGTGGTTCGACAGCTACAGCGCCAAAGCGCCCGGCGAGAAGCGGGAGGGTTCGCGCGCTAGTCCGGTTCCGGACTAGCGCGCTGACTGTCGGTCCGGACGGAGTTTCAGGGCCAGTGTTTGGTCTTGTTTGGTCTTGTTAGTTCTCGTGTGCGACTTGGCCAAGCCCCCCCGCCTACCTCTCCGGCTTCCTTGGTTCCCCTGAGCAGAGAGCGCGACGACCGAGTCCCCAAGACGCTGAGAGGCTGCAACGGGCGCCTGCAGGGTCTTGGTCGCCGCGATCCCCGGGGTCAGACTCGACCTGGAGCTGACGCAAGAGTTTGTCCGAAGCGGGGCGGCTGCGGTCCGGGCCCGGCACTAGGCCCAGAGTGGCCCTCGCCCGCCCGGGCGGGAGCTGCCTAGGAGCCTGGGAGCCTGAGCTGTTGCTGCCTGAGTGCCTGGGTGCCTGGGGCGTGCCTGGGGGGTGCCTGGGTTCCCGGCTGCCGCAAAAACAAAGTTTCGCTCTTGCGCCTCTCTCTTCTCCCGCGCTCTCCTTCCCCTGCACACTATCTCGTCGTGTTTTTCGCTAGTCGCTCGTCCAGGCTCCATCTCACCCACTTTTTTTTTTTGTCTTTTTTTGGTCTTTTTTGGCTTCTTTCTCCCTCTCTTCTTCCCTTGTCCGTTCTAAAACTGGAGACTGCTCGGCACAGTCGGCTTCGGCCATCGCTTCATGCCAGCAAGCCAGCAGAAAAAAACAACCCCCCCCATTGATGATGATTCATCCGATTACAAATTCGAGCAGGGCACCGCGCGCTAACCAACGTCTCCGCCGGGGGGCAAACAGTGTTTCTCGAATCTCGAGCGCTTTCGCCTGGAGCGGGTCCGGCTAGCCCAGGGCCCTCCGCGCCACCACCATGCTAATCCGCATGCTAATCCCAGGCACCACACTCACCTCCAGCACGCCTATTACGCTAAGCGCCCGCTGCGTGGCCACCATGCGCGCGCTCGCACTATTGCGATAAGCAGTCCCTTTACCTCCCACCACCGCCGCAAAGCCTCCCTGCGCCTGACCCGCTCCAACCACCATGCGCCGTCTCCCGTCGTCCTCGACCACGAGTCCTGGCAATGCTTCCATTCCCTGCCTCCCAAGATCCAGCAATCCCATTTCTCCAAGGAGGAACAGCGCCTGTTTCACCAGTCCGTCCCGGCCGCCGACATCCTCGACGCCGCCGATCGCGCCCTGCTGAAGTTTGAGCAGGCTCGTCGTCGCCGTGCTGCGGCCCCGGACCGCGACGACGTCCTCGACGCTCCCTCACCGCCGCACACCACCCGCCAGCGATCGGCCACCGCGTCTGCGGCCCCGTCCTCCATGGCCTCGTCGACGACCGAGCTGCCGGACTCGGCCATCGAGATGGGCGACTCCATCCTCGAGAGCTTCCGCTGGCTGGACGAAGACGACCTCGATCTCTCCCTCGACAGCTACCATCGACACGTCGCCGAGACGGCCGCGCCGTCTCGCCCGACCTCCAAACGATCGCACCCGAGCCGGATGCCTTCCTTTCGCCGAACCCTCTCCTTCACCAGGCACCGCACCCCGGTAGCTGGCCACCGATCCACCACCAGCCAGTCGGCCGGCGTGCCCTTTTCCGCCCACAGCAACCGCTCGTCCCCCTATCGCCACGCCCCCCATCGCTCGACGTCCTCGATTGACCCGGCCGCCCAGTACTATCAGGACCCGGAGGCCCGTCTCAAACTGCGCGTGTACCTGGCCTCGCCGCAAAAGTTCGACGAGGCCGTCGAATTCGGCTTTCCGTCCCTGCAGGAAAAGGAAAACTCCCAGACGCCGACCCAGACGCCCAGATCCGCCCACGACGCGGACAAGCGAGCCTCGCAGCGGTCCCAGTCCAGCCAGGGATGGACCTTCTTCGACGACGAGACCACCTCCTTTGACCTCGACTTCATCAGCAGTGCAATGGGTCACAACAAAGAGGCGACGTCGCATCTTCGCAAAGTCTCGACCGAAGTGCGCCGCCCGCAGCCCCTGCAGCCGCTCCCGTCGGCCAATGCCCCCGGCCGCCGGCGCGAGATGACCTTGAAGATGACGCTCACCAGACCCGACCTACGCACGGCTGATTCCACCGACGTCGACGACCCGCTCCGTCTCGCCGATCTGCCGCCTCCAGACGAGGCCACCAACGTTTGGGATCACCTTCCCGAGAACCAGGGCGTAGTCAAGAAGATGTGGCGTCGACTGCGCGGTCGACGAGATTGATCGCACCTGTTTCCCGACCCGATGTTAGAAGCACTCACCTCCTCTTTTGTTTCTGCATGGCAACATCTTTCGAGACATGAACTTTAGACACATTCTATTATTCACATCCAACCTTTTGTCAAAAGCTCTTTGTTTTTCTCTCTCACTTCATGTCCATAACTTTCTT
Source organism: Talaromyces piceae (assembly GCA_001657655.1). Lineage (NCBI taxonomy): Eukaryota > Fungi > Ascomycota > Eurotiomycetes > Eurotiales > Trichocomaceae > Talaromyces > Talaromyces piceae. Next base: position 1,711,990 of record JNNX01000004.1, on the reverse strand, counting down.
TCTTCTTGGGATGGCTACTTATCGGACCCTCACCATACTGTGTATTTATTTGGTTTACATGTTTTCTGGCGAACGCTTAGCCGCCTACATATATACCCTCTTTTGTTTGCCAGGTCCACGGACTCAGTCCGACTCATTTGGGATGACCTTACCCTTCTGCATGTCGCATTCTGTATAGCGCTTATCTTATGTACAGCCACGACCATATGGAAGCACATTCGTTTTGACCTGTTCTTATGAAAATCATCCATAGACATACACCGTAAAATCTAGCCTACAATTCAGGGAAGCAAAACTCCGGTACCAATCAATCTGTGTGCCCTGGTAAAAGAACAAGACGCAACCGGCGGACACGCCACACGTAAGCTTCACGTGACCGCCCAGCGACTTGCCCCGAAAGCTCCCAGCAAGTCTGGAGCTATCCGAAAGGACAACTCGTTCCCTTTCGGTGCGCAAACGCCAGTCTGGCTGCAGATTCCCAACCATTTACCTTATTCATTCCTTGGGCCCTCTATTGTTCCCTGCATCGAATCCGGCTTTGCGTGACGCGTCTCTGCGCCTTTCTGCTTTCTTCTCTGTTCTTCCATATCACGATCTAGACCCCCCCCAAGCTAGCTGCCTCCTTCCGGACTAGATACCAGGCGAGATCGTCCATCGCCCAGTTGACCTCTCTTTCGATTATTGATAGTTCCCTCCCAGCCACCTGTTCCCTCAGATGCCGTTCCAGCGATAAGCATCATCACACCAGAAAGAGAAGGAGCGACGGTCCATCGCCATCATGATCGGTCCGCGGTGGCTTCGAGCTGGGATGCTGCTGCTGGCGGCAGGCTTCCAGCTCAGCGCAGCCAAATCCGACGGTCCTCGAATCGCTGTGACCCAGTTCGACAACGACCCACTCTCGCCCTTTTACTTTGAAAACTCCGATACCGTGATCTTCCAGGATGCAGGCACGAGAGAAGTCTATCTGTCTTTTGACGGTGGTCTCCAATGGGATGTCGTGTCCGACGAGGCTGGGGACATGGCGGGCGCCGTCGAGATGGTGCTGCCGCACCCTTACGACAACAAGAGGGCATACATGCTGGGCGCGCATGGGCTGCATTGGTTGACGACCGACCAAGGCGCCACCTGGGAACCCTTCGAGCTGCCCGTGACCTTGACATCGCCCAGCAACGTTTTGCGCTTTCATGGCAAGGACCCCAAGCGGGTCATCTTCAATGCCGCCCTGTGTTCTCCGTTCCGCTGCAGCGAAACGGCCTTTTACACCCTCGACGACTTCAAGACGATTGCACCCTTGCGCGAGACCCCTACCGGCTGTCTCTGGGCAGTGGGCACGCCCGAGTTTGCAGATGCCCTGCCCGAGGTGGCCGACGAAGTCAACGATCGGGTCTTCTGTGTTGCCCGCGGACTCAAGGATCCCTTTGCCCACGCCTATCGCCTCGTCATGTCCGACGACTTCTTCCAGCAGAACGGAGACGGTGTCGAGGTGAAGATCAACAACGGACGGCCGGTGTCTGGTATCGTCAACATTGCGTCCGAGAAGAAGTTCATCGTCACGGCCGCCAAATCCGAGGGCACTGATGAACTGGCCATGTTCGTCACCGACGACACCAAGACGTGGCACCGCGCCGAGTTTGGGAACCACAAGCTCGAGGAAGACGCCTATACCGTGTTGGAAAGCACAAACTACAGTATCCAGGTGGACGTCTTGAACACCAACACCCAGGTCAACATGGGCGTCCTCTTCACCTCCAACTCGAACGGTACCTACTTCACCCGCAACATCGAACACACGAATCGTAACGAGCTCGGCTTTGTCGATTTCGAGAAGATCGCCAATGTGCAGGGCATCGTCCTGATCAACGTGGTCGACAATTGGGACGAGGTGGAGAAGCAGGGTACTGAACGGCACGTTGTCAGCAAGATCAGCTTCGACGACGGACGCAATTTCCAACCCTTGACGGTCAAGAACGACCACTTGCATCTCCACTCCTTTACCGAGTTCCGGAACATCGGACGCGTCTTCTCGAGCCCAGCGCCGGGGATCGTGATGGGCGTCGGCAACACCGGCAAGTACCTCAAAGATTATGGGAAGCACGGCAACCTCTACGTCTCCGACGACGCCGGCCTGACCTGGCGGCAGGGTCTGGAGGGCCCCCACAAGTACGAGTTTGGCAACCAGGGCGCCGTCATCGTGGCCATCAAAGACGACGGCAAGCCGACCAAGAAGATCAAGTACTCCATCGACCACGGAAAGGAGTGGCACTCTGCCGAGTTGGAGCATGAGATCGTCCCGTATCTCTTGACCACGACCCCGGACTCGACCAGCCTGAAGTTTCTGATGTTTGGCGTCGCTGGCGACACGTGGTATTCGTTCACCATCGACTTTGAAGGTCTGCACGAGAGGGAGTGCAAGGAAAGCGACTTTGAAAAGTGGCCCGCCCGGCTGGACGAGAACGGCGAGCCCGACTGTCTCATGGGCCACAAGCAGTTCTACCACCGACGCAAGTCTGATGCCGATTGCTTCATTCTCAAGCACAGGTTTGAAAACCTGCAGCCCGAGTTCGAGCCCTGCAAGTGCTCGGCCGAGGACTTTGAGTGTGACTTCAACTTTGTTCGGTCGGACGATGGCAAGAACTGTACTCCGGCCGTTCCTCTCCGGGTTCCCGAAGGACAGTGCAAGAATGAAGACGACACTTTCGTCGGTCCGTCCGGATGGCGGTTGATCCCGGGCAATGCGTGCAAGCGCGACGGCGGAGAAAACCTGGACGCGGAGATCGAACGCCCGTGCAAGGATGCCTCCACTGTGCCGTCAGGCAACGCCAAGAGCGTCACTTCCGAGATCACTGCCTTTGACGCCAAGGACTTTGAAGAGTACTATTATCGCGAACGAGCCGGCAGTAGCCAGGGAGATGATGAAACGATCATGATGCGGACCAGCGATGGCGTCGTCTGGCTGACGCCGGATCATGGGAAAACCTGGGAGCCGCGTCTCAAGGGTATCGTCGAGATTATCCCGCATGGTTTTATCAAAGATTGCGCCTTTTTCCTGACGGACTCTGACGAGCATTTCGTGACCATCAATCGGGGGAAAACGATCGACAAATTCTTTGGTCCGGCAGCAAGAAATGACGGCGGACCGACACTGTCCTTTCACCCCATGAACAAGGACTGGATCATCTGGACGGGGATCGACTGTTACAAGAGCAATGTTTGCTCCAAAAACTCGTACCTGACCAAGAACCGCGGCGAACGCTTCGACCTGCTCGCCCGCACCGTGGAAAAGTGTCAGTTCATGGCACGGGAAGACCGTCCAGACAGCGAGGAGCTCATCTTCTGTGACCAACACGAAAACGAGGATCCAGCAGGCAAGCGCACGCTCGTGTCGAGCTGGAAACTCTTCGACAAATTCGACACTGTGCTCCCGGACATTCTTGACTTTGCCACCATGGCCGAGTTCATTGTCGTCGCTGCAAATGACCCGGACCAGCCTGGCTCTCTCAAGGCGGATGCCAGCGTCGATGGCAAGGTGTTTGCGGATGCCGAGTTCCCCGTCAATCTGGATATTCCCGCTCAATTGGCGTACACCGTCCTGGAAAGCTTCACGCACTCGGTTTTTATGCATGTGACGGTGAACAACGACGCCGAGCAGGCTTACGGATCGATCATCAAGAGCAACAGCAACGGTACCTCTTACGTGCTGAGCAAGAGCGGCGTCAACCGAAACGAGTATGGCTTTGTCGACTTTGAAAAGCTGCAGGGCTTGGAAGGCGTGATGCTGGTCAATGTGGTTGCCAACATCGAGGAGATGGAGGAAGGTGCACCAAAGAAGCTCAAGACCATGATTTCGCACAACGACGGCGCTCAGTGGACCCTTTTGCCTCCTCCGACAAAGGACTCGGAGGGCAAGTCTTACAGCTGCGGGTCGGATGGCAAGCCGACGGACAAATGCTCGCTCCATCTGCACGGCTACACCGAGCGGAAGGACAAGGACGCCACGTATGCATCGGCGTCTGCGGTCGGTCTCGCGTTTGGCGTTGGCAATGTGGGCGACTCCCTGCTTGAGAAGAAGGACGCGGCCAGCACGTTCTTCTCCCGGGACGGCGGCATCAGCTGGAAAGAAGTCAAAAAGGGCAGCTATCTGTGGGAGTACGGAGACCAGGGTTCCGTCTTGGTCATCGTCGAAGAATTAAAGCCGACAAGGGTCATTTACTTTAGCACAGACGAAGGAGACACCTGGGAGAAATACGAATTTTCCGAAAAGGAAATCATCGTCGACAGTCTGACCACCGTGCCGTCGGACAGTTCCAAGAACTTTGTGCTCTGGGGCAAGCTGTCCGGGTCTAAGCAGCCAGTGACGGTCAATCTGGACTTTAGTGGCCTGCGCGACCGATCGTGCAATCTCGACGAGGACACGGGCGAGGGAGAGGACTATTATCTGTGGGAGCCGAAACATCCCCTTCAGGAAGACAACTGTCTGTTCGGCCATGTGGAACAGTATCACCGGAAGAAGACTTCATCCAAGTGCTGGAATGACTGGGCCGACTCGCATGTGCACAGCATTGCACGCAACTGTAGTTGCACACGGGAGGATTACGAGTGGTGAGTTTTCATTCTTTATCGTTTTCTCTTTCGTGTACCCGACTCGGCCAGGCTAATATTCGCCTAGTGACTACAATTACGAGCCCCAGAGCGACGGCAGCTGTGCTCTGGTCGAAGGACTGCCCAAACCAAACGCAGTGCAGCATTGCAAAGACAACCCGGACGCAGTGGAATACTGGGAACCCACAGGATACCGGCGTATCCCGCTAACCACTTGTCAAGGCGGACTTAATCTGGATCGCCTCGTGCCCAAGCCTTGCCCCGACCACGAAGAAGACTTTGAGCGCAAACACGGCACCAGCGGCTTCGTCATCTTCCTCGCCGTCGTCATCCCGGTTGCCGCAGCCGCAGGCATTGGGTATTGGGTATACAACAAATGGGATGGCAAGTTCGGCCAGATCCGGCTCGGCGAGACCGGTTCAGGCTCGTTTTTCGCGCGCGATTATTCGACGTTGATCGCGGTGCCTGTGACCATCATTGCCGGCGTCGTTGCCGCCGTGAAAGTGCTGCCGCTGGTCGCCACGAGTCTGTGGCGGAGCGCCAGTGGGTTTGTGCGCCTGCCTGGCCGTAGTGGACCACGGCCCTATGCCACACGCGGTGCCTTTGCTGCTCGACGCGGTGATTATACCCATGTCGTTGACGATGAGGATGAGTTACTCGGCCATGATGACTTTGAGGACGAAGAAGAGGAAGCGTAGATTGGTCCTTTTTCTTTTTCTTCTCTCTCTTTTTTTTACCTTTTTTCTCTCCCCACACCTAAGATCATTACTATGTTCGAAATGTACTTTTTGAATGTCTTGATTTTGAATGTAAGAGTGTTATTGTTATGTTTATTACTATAGCATGGCGAATCTGCAAGTGCTTTGACTTTTTGGTTAGGGTAATTGGAATTTCTTGATGTTCTGTTGGTTGGGAGTTTTAGACAATGGAGACACTTGTTTCAATTGGTGAGCGAATACATTTGACAAGACTTATCAATTTTATAAGAAACAACTTCTTCGATGGCGCGGTGATCCGGGGAGTTTCAAGACTCGTAAGGAGGAGGGTGCATTCAGCTTTGCTCGGAATGAAGACTAACCGATCATGTCTAGATAGGGTGTCTTTTCAGATGTGAGAGACGTCCCACTAGCGCCGGGAGCTACCATACTCTTGTTTTGTTCGAATTTTACCCAGTCATACTATTTCCTACCTATTTTGGTAGTTGGCATGTCACTGGAAAAGGTAAACGACACTACGAGACTACCACTATGCCCTGGGTTGGGACAGTCGGCTTTGAGCTCTGCAACAGTGAACGGCATACATACAAGAGACCTGTAGTACATCCCATGCAGGATAGACTATTGACAACATAGCAGGAGCTAGCACATTCAATTAATTATGCTACATTTGCACTATACCTACATGAACAAACCGTCCTCACTCATATTAGCGCGTACAAAGGACCTGTCTCGGCGCCCACAAACAGACTATCTTGCTGATACCCTCACTGTGACTCCAGATCATCTGGCCCAAACGAGTCTGGCAGAAGCTACATCGTCATCAGGCAATAAGTCCCACTTCTAGCAGCCTAACAAGAAAGGAAAAACTCACCTCGCCAATGGTAAGGACCTTGTACTCGCCGTCCTTGTCATACATATAAATCGGGAAACTAGGAGGTGTAAACTCCCTCATACTAGGATTCTGTTAGCACCTTTGTTTCGAAAACAAGCACTGAAAGTGAAATGGAACGGTAAAAGGGCAAACTTACAACTGCCGACACATTCCGCATGGGCTCGCGCCGGGCTTGATATCGGTTGCGACTGCGATGGCTTTGAAGGATCTGTGTCCCGCGAACTTGACATTTGCTTTAGTTGAAGTTTTGTTTGTGAAGAAAAGAAAGAAAGAAAGAAAGAAAGATAGAAAAGAAACGTACAATGGCAGTCCCAAACGCTACTCGCTCCGCACACGTGCCGACGGGGTACGAGGCATTTTCGATATTCGCGCCGGCAATGTATTGGCCATCCGTGGTGATCAGGCATGCGCCCACACGAAATTTGGAGTTTGGACCTGGGAGTTGGTCAATGGTTTTTGATCCAGCAATGATGGATCCAATCCTTTTGTAAAGTGTAGGCTGGACTGTCGAGGTGTATTCTATGTAAAGGATTGTTACATACAGTACGCCTTTGCTTTGGCGTCGGCGGCCTTTTGGGCAATAGTCTGCAACTCGAGATCGGACAGGGCTGCGACGGGCATGGTGAATTTCCTTGTAATCTTTGTTGCTTCTTGTTTTCTTGTTCTTTTTGGAGGTTTGTAACCGGAAAGGTGGAGGAACATGGACATACAAAAGGTACCTTCAGACGCGTTCTTATCAGAGGGGAAAGGCGGGGCACTTCTGTACCCTCGTATCTGTTACGTACCTGGACACTACCTGGGAACAATAAGGGATTGAAAAAGACGAAACAGGAAATAAATTCGTATTCTCTGGCCTAGGCCAAATCACAACAACGATCTATAAATATGTTTAGGTCTATTTTGGTCAAGGGAAAGAAAAAGCCAAAAAAAAAAAAAAAAAAAAAAAAAAAAAAAAAAAAATAGTAGGCTTGAAAGTAGAAACCATGAATTCAACCAAGATAATGGGTTAACCCCTCGTAAATCGAAAAGATAAATGCCGAGCTGGGCGCAGATCGCGCAACGGTGATGCCGCATCCTCGATACAGACCTTTGAGGCCTTGCTGCTGCCACACGCTTCGTCCCACGCCCCAGAAAGACCGTCGCTCGGAAGACAGGGCGATGTCCTCGGTCTGCATGCGCGACTTGATAGTGTCGGCGGGATAGAAAATGAAGTTGTAGCTGACCCCTGCAGCGGCACCGGCGAGCATCTGCTGGTACAACGGGAGGGGGGTAGTACTCGGGCTCGTGGAGTAGCTTCGAAATAGGGCCGATACGCCCTCATAGCTGCCAAACCAGGCGGCTGAACCGCCAGTCTCTCGGATCAGCGTACCCATCTGGCCGCGCCAGAGGCCAAAGACCCCGTTGTGCCGAAAGACGGTGGCGATGATAGACAGCGGGCCGGCCTTGGTGCCCGAAGCGGACGGGACCTGCATTTTGCATTTGACCAGCTCAACCGGCGTGAGGAGAAGAGACGTAAAGGCCCCGGAGATGGCGCCACTAAGCAGCAGTCCATTGAACGGCAGCGGTTCCGAGGACGCATATACGCTCGACTGCAAAAGGCCCTTGGCAACGCGATAGCTGAAAAACAAGCTGCTGTTCTCGATTGCGGCGCCAGTCAGCGGGGCGCTGATGCCCCGGTACAGACTCCGAAAGCCATCCTGTCGGATCGACTGGCGAAAGCAATCCAAGGGCCCCGAGTAGCGAAGAGGCACGCCGTCCGGCTGCGACTGGAGCCGCACCTTGACCGTGTCGAACGGGTACTCGATGTACTTGCCCACGATTCCGGCAATCTGTATCCATCAGAAACTGGACATGTAAAACAAGCAAGAAAACCCGAGAAACATGAATATCCACTTACCGAGCCATATGTGATATCCTTGAGAGCACCTACCCCTTGGCCCTCCGGATGCAGCGTAACGTCGACGGGCATCTCATCTTCATAGGGAGCGTGCGGGACGGCCGCCATCCAGACAGCTGCTTGTGTGATGAGAGGAAAGCGCTATCGACCGAACATTGGAATCATGAGACGAAACGACACGGCGGGGTTTGCGGGATATTATGACAATCGAGTTGTTGTTGGTTTTTTGTTTTCTGTTATTTTGTTTTTTTTTTTTTTTCCTTTTTTTTTTCCCCCAAATGTATTTGTATTTTTGTTATGTTCGAGACTTGGCGGGGAGTGGGCTATTTTTAATACCTCAAACGAGCGATTTGATCCCGGTCGGTCATACGAGACAATAACAAGAGGCCCAGCTGGCGTGTGTTATTCGCCGGGGCGTGTCATCACATGCAGGTCGCAGTCAGCTAGGGCGTCAGGCCGGGTCGCATCGAAGGCTGGAAGGGGAAGAATCAGGCAAACCGAGTCATTTAACGGGTAAATTGGCAGACGACGAGGGAGGCTGAGCGAGGTGTTTCGCATGATCCGGAATCAATCCGCACACCATACGGGCCGCTGATTGGCCAGTCGCGTTCGGTTTTTTTTTTTTCACCGCCCACACTGCCGGAGGAACCTTTTGCCGCGATCCGGTTATCTGATCGCGCTAAGATAACTTTGGGCTTTCCGTTTTTGCGTGACTCGAAAAGTCGGTTCTGCGTGGCATCTGCTCTCCTACGCTCTCTTCATTGTGACTGTCTGGATCATCATGTCCACCAGTACAGCCCCCAAGCCCGTGGGCATGCGCCAGAATGGTATGTTCAATCGTGCTCACCGAGCTGCCCTTTCGCTGCCCATTCTCACCCTTTCTGATACAATGCAGGCAAAAACTGGCATGCGAATAAAAAGGCCTTCCGCCCCACCGCTGGCCTGAAATCATACGCCAAGCGACTCGAAGAGCGCACCCAGTTGGCCAACATCAAGGAGCGCGAGCGTGAACTCAAGGAAGAGAAGGAGGCCGAGCGCCAGGTATGTGTTTGGTGGAGCGGATGAGGTTGCACGGCGAGTGAAGGCTGACCATGACGGGCTGCACCAGAGACACATCCAGGCGATCAAGGAACGGAGAGCGGCCAAGGAGGAAAAGGAGCGCTACGAGAAGATGGCAGAGAAAATGCATCACAAGCGTGTCGAGCGGAGGAAACGCAAGGAAAAGCGCAACAAGCTGCTCAACTCGTGATTTGGGCTCCTTGTGTTCTTAGACTTTGCACGGACGGTCACCAGGTGTTATGGCGTTACTTATATATCCGGTTCTATATCGACCTATACAGCGTGTTTACCGCAACAGTGGTATGAATATATGTACTCAAAAAGAAAGGATTTCATATTAGAGGGTGCAGCATCCAATCTTGATCGTTCCAGTAGAGAGAAGGGGTAGAGAGAAGGGGTAGAGAGAAGGGGTGTATGGGCATATGCCATTCCCGTCTAGACCAACCAGCCAATGTACAAGAGGTCGCCCTGGGACCAGCCCAGCTCTAGTCTGCATAAACTGTTTGGTCATCAGTAATCCATGTTATAGATGACAAAATCTCACGACTAAAGGCTGTCTGTTTTGTTATGATATGATGATGGTTTAGCAATAAAAGGGTTCAATGTTGTTAGCGCCCCACCCGCATCATCGCCTCGGTCAAGCGGCCGATTCTCAAAACATCGACCAGATCCGCCCCGACTGAGACGACAGCAACCCAACAACATGGACAGTCCGACACCGCCCCGGAACAGCGACAGGCCAACAGAGGCGACCGCGCGCGTGTCGACCGCAAAGACGTTTCCTGTGCATCTGCACCATCGACACCGGTCCGAGTCGCGTCCGGCCAGGGACAGCGCCGAACGACAGCACTGGTCCCGGCGACTGTTTATCGACACGTCCGATTTCGAGCTGGACAAGAACAACAGCAACAGCAGCAATAGCAACAACAATAGTCATAGCAATAGCCACAGCATCCCCAATGCCAATAGCAGCAGCAACAGCCAGAGTCACCAGAGTCACCATGGAGGAAGACACCGGCACTCCAGGTCGCGCGACCACCGCCTTCCTCGCGCCGTGAACCAGATCGCCTCTGCCGGCGGCGCTCGAAACTTGCTGCCCAGCCGAACCTTTCACCGAGGCGACAAGGACAAAGACGCCAGCGATGATAATTTTCTGAAGCCGGCAGCTACCCTGGATTCGTCGCGCTCGGCGCAGAGCTCCCGGTCGACGAGCGCGCATAACGATACCGGCGAGAGTGGAAAGAGCAGTCCGGCGGCCAGTAACGACCTGAGCAGGAAGCTCGCCCTCGCCAATCTGAGAGAGGTCAAGACGATGGCCGACCTCGAGGAGGTCAGGAAGAGGAGAGAGAAGGGAGAAGAGTGTGTTTTCTATTCCGGTCTGGGGGCATGAAGCTAACATGGATCCAAGGGCGCTGCGCACAAAGGTGTCTTCAGTAGGGTCGCTGGCTGCCGACATCACCCGCCGTCTCGACTATTCGTACTATAACCTGCTCGAGCGAGTGTCAGCGCTGTACTCGACAATCCGCGCGTTTCAGGAGCTCGTGGACTCGAGCTCGTCGCTACAAGCCGACTTTGCTCGGGACAGCGGCAACCTCGAGCAAGATTTTCGCAAACAACTCGGCGAGTTTCACGAGTTTTGCCCGCAGATTGACCGAATCGATGCACTGGAAAAACGGATGAGTGCCGGCCGAAGCAAGATGGAAGCCCTGAGGCATCGGCTGGACCGCGTACGCCAGGAGATCGAGGGCTGGGAACGTCGCGAGACCGAGTGGCAGGCTCGCGTCACTCGCCGACTGCGTCTTTTCTGGGCGATCATCATCACCGCAACTCTCTTTGTGGTCATTGCCTACGTGATCCAAGAGTGGCCCGACAACGTGAGCTGGTCGTCTGCCGAGACCTTGCTGTCTGGCCAGCCGGTGGCGTCCCTGACCTCGCAGAGAATCCATCAAGCTGCAGAGGAGATGCCGTCGATCCTGCCAGAGCTTAGTGACAACGAGGTTGAGTCATTGCTCCCACCTTTGCCATCTCCAAGCACGACCTCATCGGCGAGCACGACTTCCCAGAGCGTCCGAAGCCAGTCTGACCCATTGCGATTATTTGATGAATTGTAAGAATACATTAGCATGTTAGTTAGCAGTTTTTTTTTTTTTTTTCCCGTTCTTGATACCCCAATTCATTTAGCCGATTTCTCCTTTTTCATAAGTATGATTCGTCATTAATTCTATATATCCATGCTCTCTTGTGGGCTGTTTTTCGTTTTTCTTATGCAGCCGGTGCTTTCTTCTTTTTATCCTCGACCAGCTCAATATTATCCTCCGGTACCTCCTTGCCATGCACCTCGACCAGCCAGTCGTACAAATCATCGCTGACGTCTCCTTGGATGGTGATCTCCTCCGCGCCTGCCGGGGACTTGGTCACCGACGACCCCGTTGCAAACTTCTTGCCCAACTCCTTTGCCGTCTTCTTCAAGTCGAGCCCGTGAGCTTCGATTCCGGCCAAGACGGTGACGAATTTGCGTTTGTTGCGCTCCACACGCTTGATTTGCACTTTGGCCGCAGCTTTGCGCTCGGCATCGCGTGTTTCCGCCAGCGCGGCTTTGGCTTCCTTCTTTGCGGCGTCTTTGGCGGCGCGTTCGCGGGCGGCGACGGAGAGTGTCGAGAGGTTTGCGCTCAATGCTTCTGTTTGTTGGGCCCGAGTGGTCAGCTACTAGACGTGCTTTTTAGTGACCGATTTGTGAAAAGTTACCTTCAGAGTATATCTGTTGGTGCAGGTCTGGGTGATTCTTTTGCAGCCATTCTTCGCATTTTTTCGAGGTGCCGCCGAATTCGCAATACTAGTCGATCAGCTTATCGTTCATGGGCAGAAGTCATAGAAAGTATCAGACACACACACCTCTGGTGGCAGTGTGCATACTATACANAAAAAAAAAAAAAAAAAAAAAAAAAGAAGCAGGGGGGGGGGGGGGGGGGGGGGGGGGGGGGGGGGAAGAACTCGGAGCTCGAGCTCTGAGCTCAAAGCTCAGAGCTCGAGCCCGAGCCCGCTGCTCAGAAAACAGTCGCCGCAACGTACCTCCGCAGTATGTGATATGTCGAGCTCGCGGTTCCACGGGGGCATCTGCTACCTCGGCCATTTTCTCAGTCTATGTGTTTTTCTGCTGCTCAGATGGATTGCTGTTGCTGGCTGCAGTGAGTGTTTTGGAGGAAAGTTCCCGGTCTGGATCTGATTCTGCTTGATGCGCTGCGGGGTAAAACTAAACTACGTTCTGTTCACCCCCGCGGTCGCCGGCCAATGGGAGTGCTTTTTCTACGGATTCTCACCATCCTAATTCATACTTGTATATCTCTCTGGTTTTACAAGGGCTATTCTGCCATATGAAAATCTCCACTGTCCAGGGTGCGATGTCTGTTCTGGTCCATTTATAGGTATGCACTCAATGACCGAGTTCACATGTATCGCCCGGTGGCAAGAGTGCGTCTCCGATACGACTCTAGGGAGTCCACAAAAGACCGACTTGTTCCGAATGTCTCAACTTGATTTCCGGGATGTACATGGGAACCAGGGACACAGGGAAGAACGAGATGAGGCAAGGACAGGGAGTCAGTGTTGTCGGTGGCAAGCGGGGATATTCTTTTTTGTTGCTGAGTTGACATGGACACGTTCGTCGTTTGCATCCAAGAGATCAGACAGGTCCAAAGATGGGCCCAACAAGGCAGCTATCAGACAAGCATAGGCGAGTTACAAAACACGTATAACTATTCAACTTCTCCTGGCAGCAATCAACGCTCATGCCGAGCGTGCATGGCTAGTGTTGCGAACAATGTGCACTAGCCAAGGGCAGAATGCATGTCCCACATGAGAAAAATTTCCGACGCCATCTGGCATGATTGGGACTTGACGTCAGGCAAAGCACGACATTTGGTTATCTGGTTTCTGGAATGTGTGGTGTGATTTACGTAGAGATGTTCACATTCTGCCTGCCCGGCGGCCGCATGTTTCCGTTTCGAAAGTCTGAAAATCTGCTGAGGTTTATGCTGGAGCCGTCGTCCATTATCGTCGCCTATCGCGGACCTTTTCAAAATACCAGCTCGAATCATGCGAGGGCCTTCGCCAGGGGGACATTCCTTGCAACAATCGACTATTACCAGGCAATACTAAGAATTCTATCAGCGAAACGACAACGGGTTATCCGACTAACCGAGGGTCTTCAACAGAGCCAGTCTTAAATCCCCGTCTGATGCGATCCAGACCCGCCGAGCGCGCATAGACCGCCGCTCAGGCTTTTCACGTTGTTGCGTTACCTTGGGTGGACATTCTTACGAAGCAGGGCAGACTGCCAAAGGAAGAGCCCGTTTTGTTTTCGGTTAACCGACTGACAAGGTTCAGGCCCTGACAGCAACAGAAGGTAGCGCTCAGTTTGATCCTGTCCGGCTGCGATCCATTGCCCGGATGAGCCTGCTCCGGGCGTCCGGACGGTCTTTGTACAACATCCGGTTATCAGGACGGACGGGGATGATGCATTCGGCAGAATGATCTGCTCCGTGGGCGTGGATAAGCTTGATGAAGCAATAGTCAGTCCATGGACAAGGCCTCGATCAGACCTCGTTGGGTAGTTATCGTAGAACTAGTTACTCCAGATCTGGGCGCATATAGATAGCTAGATAGATACACAACCCCGCACCGCCATCAATGACCACAGGCATTCCCACTATCTTTTGCCGGAGAATACAAACAAATAAACGGAAAAGAACAATGCGCAGTCTCGGCCGTGGCGTACGCAGGATTCTGGAACGCAGATATTGCTGGCGCACCAGATTGGCTGAGATAGGCAGAGTCCAGACAAGACACAGTGCGACTTCCTAGACACAACTGATAAGGTGGTCGGGACCTGAGCAGCAGTGTGGTATTAAGGCTGGGTCGCTCGTGAAATGCGCATCGTGGTGGGCCATCCCCAGAACGGACATATGGCATGGCCACATACTACCACTGCATAGCATTTCGTGATCTGTCAGATGCAACGGGCGCTTTCGACGCCTGGCCCGCGTAATGGGAACCTGTACATGCACGTGTAGCAGTGCGATGTGGCATCGGCCATATCTCAACGGTCGCCAGGATGGAGCCGCGATTGCGGACCGCCCAGGTGGGTTGTAGATGGTGCAATGCCATCCTCTGTGTTGTTTCTGTTCTTCCAATGTTTACAGCGTTTGCTCAGTATCGCCGGGCATCCAAACAGCACCATGCATGATGCGACGACAGGAGAGAGCCCCGTAGACACAAACAACAAAAAATCGGTTTCTCCGATCTGGAGCGGGATCGTGCCCTGTTTTCTCTACTATAGCCAGGGTAGGCTTATTGACGAATTGCCCGGTTTATCGACTGCTCTGGCCAGCACTAAACGCTGCAGCTAGTCGCGCCTAGTGCCATCCGACAATGGGGCTGTCGGTAACTTGGTACGCAACGGACTCGACGAACGTTTCTGCTCTTGGAACCAGCGAACACCGCATTCTTGGCATGATTGTTGCTGCGGCTCGTTGACCTGGACAGTCGAGGGGAGAAGGGGGAGGGGCGGCAAACAAACAACCAACTTCGCCGACTATTAGCATATCAGCAGAGTAGTCCCAGTAGATCAAGTCACTTCACATCCGGGAAAAGAACGAAAACTAGCACTGCGCTCGAGCCAACCCGCGGATTCCAAGCGCTGGTCGTGGCCCATGCCAGCCTATCTCCACCAGTCTAACAGAAACCTAGACATTCATAGACGACCAATGGGACTGGCCGTGGTCGCTGTGTCAGACTGTTAGCTGCAGGCGATCTTGGGACGGAGCCCAGGAAAAGCTCCAGAGCCGTTTGCGGTGGCGAGTCGAGGTCTGCTCGGCCCCGGCTTTTTCTCTCCAGTCGCCGCCGCCCCGGTCAAAGTCAAATCGGGACCAGATCAGAAAGGTCAATAAAGAGACGGGCAAAATCCTCCCTGGCTCGCTGGCTTTTTCATCACGGAACCGTTGGTGTGTTGTGCGTGTGCCCAGTTCTGTCTCTGGTTGGAGGTGGTTGTGTGTTCGCCAAAGCCTTGGCTCGCCCGCTCCTGCTCGTCTTGGGCAACAGCTGATATCATCGCCGCCGTCGCCTCCGCCTGTCCGTCCGTCCGCTTTGCCCTTCTCCTCCACTCAACAACACCAATCCAGCTTTAGCCATCCATCGCGCCCTTCATTTTTGCTCGGTCGCGGGGACTCCTCAATGCCGTGAGCTGGTCGCGCAGGCTGTGTCCACGGCCGCCTGGCGACTCGACTGCGGGAATGACTGCGTTGGTCCCCGGCAGCGAGATGCGTTCGCCCCGACTGCAGACGTATTTTCTCGACAACAACTACGACGGCCGTTTTCTGAAACAGCCCATGCCTGAATACTATGAAGCCGAGAACTCCAGCTCGTCGCCCCCGTCTACCACCAGCTCCAGTGTCTCGCCCTCGCCCGTCCTGCGTCCAGCCGCCACCCCGTCCGTCTACACCCCAACCTTGAGCAGTCTCTCGCTGGACGTCACATCCGAGAAAGGCGATGATGATGATGATGATGATGATGATGATGATGATGGGGCCACAGCATTGCCGTCGGACGAGAGCGACGAGACCGCTGTCAACACCCCCCGTGATCAAACAGACTCGCCTACATCACAGCTGACTACAGCAGCAGCAACAACAACAACAACAACAACAACAACAACTACTACTACTACTACTACCACAACTGCCGCAACCTCCTATCGACGTATCCCATTTTACCAGGCTGCCAGTGACGATTCGTCTCTGGAGGATGAGCCCGACCGTCACGTCGACTATCTCTCGCACGAATGGCGCGAAGAGGATATCTGGGCTTCGTGGCGTTACGTGGTGTCCCGAAGAGACCGATACAGTAACAGCGTGCGACTCGAGAATGCCTCGTGGCGCACCTGGGCCAAGTCCAAGTACCGGCTGCGCACTGTGCTACCCGAGACTCTGAATTGGCTCAAAGATTGCGATGTCACATGGCTCTACGGGCCTCTGCAGACGGACAAGGCGCTCTCAGAATCCAACAAGTCCCCGCCGCCCAGTCAGCTGTCGCCGACGAATTCGTTTGTTGACCGAAAGTCCATCTTGAAGAAAAAGACGGCCTCGGAGGCTATCCTGCAGCGGTCCCTGTCCCAGCACACGCTTCTGAAACACGCCGGCGCCATCCTGCAGGCACAAAAAGCTGAACAGGGCCGGGGCCGACCATCATTTGCCAGAGCCACCTCGGACGGCCGCATCCCGTTAAGCCGGAGAGCGATGAGCTACAGCGCCGACTCGACTCAATGCACGCCGACCAACTCGACGTCGTCCGGTCTGATGTCACCGACGGCGGAGCGGCGGCATATCCATTTCAACAACAAAGTAGAGCAGTGTATTGCCGTCGAAGTCAAGGACGACGAAGAACACGTCCTCGACGCCTCTGACTTCTTTCTGGCCGATGACGACGACGACACCGGGTCCGACGACGGCATCGTCATGATGAAGCAATTTAGTCCCCGAACATCGCCCACTTTCCGCAGCACGCTGCGCAACAGCTCCAGCAACGAGAGCAAGACCACCATTGCGCCCTTGCCATCGACGACGCTGAAATACCGAAGTGACACGCCCGAGCCGCCATGGGGCCAGCCACCGAACACGCGTGACACGTCTCCCTCCCCATCGATCGAGACGCTACGGCCGTCGCGGCCAGAAGCAAACTTTCTGCTGAATGACGGCGACAACGATGAGTACAATGCGTATCTCTCGGCGAGTGACGACCCGCGGCAGCAGCAGCAGCAGCAAGAGGATTTTCCACGCGATCGACCGTGGTTTGTAGATCCCACGGAAGCCGACGAACTGGACAATGGCGGCAACCTGCACCTTACGCCGTCTGGCATGTTCATGCCGTATGAAGACAGCGATGCTGCTTCGGCGGGCATCTTCGGGCGCATTGTGGACACCGTGAACACGGCGCGCGACATAGCCCATGTCATCTGGAACGTGGGCTGGCGGCGGTGATTTTCTGCTCTAAGATTTTCTCTGGCATTCGTCTGAAACTTTCCCTCTTCCTTTGATTCTCCGTGTACATCTATACTTTCCGCGTTTCGTCTTTACCTCTTTGTAATGACTTTATGATACACACATACCGTGATTGGCAGGCGTTTTGGTAATGACAGGTGGACTTTTTTTTTCTTTCTCCTGTTTTTTCCTTATTATTTTCATATTCTCTCTCTCTAATTATTGAAACAGCGTATATATTATATATGAATAATTGAATATCTGTTGTAGTTCATAGCGTCATTTCATTCAATAGGAAACAAGCAACTATACGCTGCAAGACCGACTAGTCAGGTCCGTTATACTAGGGCGAACCCCTGATCGCCCGATGCCGTTTCGGGACAACGAGCGGACTGGTCCAGCCCTTGACTGCCGAACTTCCTCCTCCGTCTCCTCCTTCTCCTTCCCCCTTCCTCGTCTGCACAATTGAACATTGACGAGACCTTTGGCTTCTGCTCACATGGAGGGCCTCAATCCGTCCGACCTGGTCGAGCGCCTGGGCAGCGATGAAGACCCCGTGCGCAAAATGGCCGCCTTCAAGCTGCAGGGCAGCATCGGCGACCCATCGTTCGCCGACATCTTCATCGCGGAGGGCGGCCTGGCCAAGCTGCGGTACCTCACCCTGGTCACCACGGGCAACACGCTCGCCTACAGCCTGACCAGCTTTGCGCGTCTGTTAGAAGTCGACAAGGGCTGGGACTATGTCGACGAGGAGCTGGTCGAGCGGGTGTGTGTTACTCCCGTCTGTGCTGGAACAAGAAGCGAAAATGAAAAGACTGACCTGGCTTGCTACTGTATTAGATAGTCTATCTCATTGTCACGCATCCTCTCGTCAACATCCTGCGGGGGGCCATGTCCATGCTCGTCTCGATTGTCTCGCACCCACAGAGCCCCAGCCGACTGTCCGACACCGGCGTCTACGGCTTTCGCGCCCTCAAGCCCGCCATCGCAAAGTATCCGCAGTTTCTGGAGATGCTGGTCAGCCGGCTGTCCTCGGCCGACCATGCCCTGTGCGCCAATGCGCTGCAACTGATCAACTCGCTGATGCGGGACTCCATCGCCAACGACGAGGAAAACGAGTGGCCCAAGTTCATCAAGCGCCTGCAGGATCTCGGCGTCATTCGGGCCGTCTACATCCTGATGCAAGGCAGCGCGCTCCAGGACCACGCCCACCCGCTGATCGAGTTCCAGTCCTTGACCAAACTGTTGCTGCGGAAGTGGAAGAATGTGCCGGTCGAATTGGAGAAGCCCGACCACAGGCGCGCCCTCAAGGGCATCCATATCGCGAGTAACCCGGACAAGTCGGCCCGCGAGAGTGCCGGGGCCGACGACGATCTGCGCAAGTCTCGCAGGCATAACCCGGAAAAGTGGAGGCGCCTGGGCTTCTACTCGGAGAGCCCTGCGGCCGAGTTTTACGAGATGGGCTTCCTGGGTATGATGGACCTGACCGATTTTGTGAGGAAGCACCAGGACGAGTTCCAGAAAATGCTGCTGGAGCAGTCGACCAAACCCGTGGAGCAGCGCTGTCCGATTGCCCGCGCCTCTCTGGCCATCACCTCGGTTCTGTACGAGCATTTCGAGGTCGAGCGATCGGCCACCGACGACGCCAAGAATTACTTGCTGCTGGACTCGCGCTCCAATTTTGACAAGATCTTCAAACCGTTGCTGCTGCACTGGTCTCGCATCCACGTGGCGTCATTGTATGCCTTTTTCCGTCTCTGGAAGGCTACGGGGGCTGAAGCAGCCGATTTCGAGAAGATTGTCGAGCTGGTGCGCATTCTCGTCGAGTCCGTCGTCGGCGGAGCACCTCGCACCAAGGATGTCCAGGATGTCGAGGAAGAACTCGCCGCGTTTGAGTACCAGCGTCTGCGCGAGCTCCAGATGGAGCTGCTCGAGCTGACGTACGAGGACGCATGGGGCCAGCATCTGCGTCAAGTGCGCGACGAGCTCCAGCACGAGGCTCTGCAGTTTGTCAAAGAGCAACGGATCCGCTGTCTGCTCCAGGGCGCCTGGTTCCCCAACGAGCCCTCCCCGAAATCAGATGGTTCCACCTCGGCCAAATCCGAGTCGAAGCGTTCGCAACCGTATAAATACGTGCAGCTATCGCATAATCGTCGCTATCTACACTTTGGCGACTTTGACTCCGCCGACAGCGTCCCTTCGCTGGACACGCTCCCACACAAGAGTAGGCCGGCAGCGGTGTGACTGCTTTCTGCTAATACTGCATGCTAATCGTGGAACAGTTGACCTCACCATCGTTTCGTCGGTGGTATCCAACGTCTCAGCGTCGTCCGACGACTCGTCGGCCTCTACCATCAAAACCCTCCCTCAGCAATCGTCCTCCTCGTCTTCCACTACCAAAATCACCATTCACGGATACGCACCCAGCTCAGCCTCGGGCACTCCGGCGTCAGCACACGGTCACCATCGAACAGGCAGTCGCTCAACGCAGCGAGAGATCCCGCTTTTAGCACTGCGACCGCAAACCCACAGCATCGCGTCCGAGTGGCTCGACGGACTGCTCATGCTCCTCAACCAGCAGCCGATCACATCCGAGACCAACAAACTGGTCAATCTGATCAGCAATTACGGTCTCAAGATTCGATTGCTGAATGTGCGGTTTGACGACGCGGCCTTTGCGGAGGAGCCGCCGCAGGTGCCCAGTCGTGAGGGTTTGGATGAGGATTATTATTATGACTTGTTTGGCGGCGCTTGATGTATTCATGTAATAACTAATTGGTTCTGATATATATGGTGATGATACCCTGTTTACATGCTTCATCCACATTACTGTTGAGTGTAGTAGTGTTCGTTTATATTTCCAGTGTCGTTGAGCTGGGGCCAACCAATTAAATAGTTGAGGCAGTGGAGCTTATCGATAACGATCCCCAGCGCCAATCCGTATTCATCTCTCTCACAATCCACCCCAATCAACCAAACCTCCGATCTGTAAATAAACAGCCCAGGCACGGCCCTGGTAAACCTACAATAACATCACAGACGGAAAAAGAAAATGATATCTTATCTGACTCCCTCACTCACACAGCATCCCCACCATGGCCGCGCCTCCTCCCAAACGGCAGCGGAAGCTGGTTGTTTTGTCGTCATCGGATAACGAAAACGAGGAGACGCTCGCCCTGGGCGACGATAGTAGCAACAGTGGCAGCAGAGGGTTGGGTCATAAAGTGGTACGGGTTTTTTTTTTTTCTTCTCTTCCTATATCTTTTAGTAAATCTGAAGTATCAATTGAAGATAGCTAAAAGGGATCGTGCTAACTGATCAGACTCGTCGGCAGAATGTCCACTCTCCGCGTACCAAGAGATCGGCAGCAGCGAGCAATAACAAAAACAGCAGCAGCACCAGTCCACACAAAAGGAGAAAGGAAAGCAAAACTGATTATCACACATCACCTCGCTCGCTGCACAGGTTCTTTCAGCCAGCAACGGAAGAACAGCGCTGGGCAGCACATCACCGAGCAGCCCCAACTGCGCCGCCACATCGAGACGAGCACCCTACGGAACTCGAAGACGATTTGATAGAAGACGACGAGTACGGCTCCTTTGACGAGATCTTTGAGCACCTGAGCAACGGCAAAGATACGCTGCCCAGTAGGCCCAAGCAGCCGGCACGTCCACAAGAAGGTGGTAGTTCGAGGAAGCGGGCCCGGCCCGTGAGACGTTTTATTTTGGACGACACCTCACATACCAAGAACACGCACGCTAGGCAAGGAGATGGGGACAGGCGGCCGTGGCCAGAGCGATATGGACCGTCTAATATCGAGGAGTTGGCGGTGCACAAGAAAAAGATAGCAGACGTGCGCAACTGGTTGTCGAAGGCTCTCTCCGGGTGGCCAAGACATGTATGTGACTACGCTTCATGTATGAGACCGTTCTAACACGTTCTAGAAAATCCTTGTTTTACATGGCCCATCCGGCTGCGGGAAGACCACGACCGTGGCGTTACTATCCCATCTTCTAGGCTTTTCCGTTATCGAGTGGAAGAGCCCTGTTGGCACAGCAAGTACTGATGGCTCGTATGCCTCCCTCAACGCCCAATTTGACGAGTTCCTGAATCGGAGCGACGGCTTTGGCAGTCTTGACTTGACTGACTCGTCTGGCACCACCACTGCCACGAACGAATCGCCAAGCTCAGCGTCACAGCAGCGAATCATCCTTGTCGAAGAATTTCCCAACAGCTTTGCGTGGGGATCCTCTGCATTATCAGCTTTCCGAAACTCACTGCGTCGATACCTCGCATCTGATTCATCAGGCTCGCCGATCGTGATTGTGATCTCTGAAACAAGGCTGGCTACGAGCGCGTCAATATCTGACAATCTTACCATGCATAGATTGCTTGGCCCCGAACTCTACACCAGCCCCGGCGTGAGCACAATTGAATTTAACCCGATCGCACCCACATTCATGCGCAAGGCGCTTGACCTTGTTCTCAAGAAGGAAGCCCGGGACTCCATGCGCCAGAGGATCCCCGGCCCTGGTGTTTTGAAGAAGTTTTCTGAGCTGGGAGATATTCGCAGCGCCATCTCTTCGCTGCAGTTTTTCTGCTTAGGAGGCGACAAAGACAGTGACTGGAGCGGGCGAGTTGCTGCCAAAGGAAAAAGTGCCAGCAAAGATGAATCCTCGCTCACGAGTATGGAACGAGACTCGCTTGAGATGATCACGCAACGGGAAACCAGCCTAGGTCTGTTCCATGCAGTCGGAAAGGTAGTCTACAACAAACGGGAGGACAGGACTCCCGAGCAACAGCGAGAATACGTGATGCCGCCGCCTCACTTGCAGCATTTAGCGCGGCCCAAGATGTCTCTGGTTTCGATTGAAGATTTGATGAACGAGACAGGGACGGATATCCAAACTTTTACGGCGGCGTTGCATGAGAACTACCCACCCTCTTGCGATGGACCGTCCTTCACCGACTGCCTCAATGGCTGTATCGAGCACTTGTCAGACAGCGATCTTTTGGGATCAGAGAGCCGTTCTGCTTTATCGGATAGCCGGATGGGCATTGGAATGGCGCGCGGTTCTTTCCAGGGATATGGCACGAGCATAGATCGGCTGCGAAAGGACGAGATCAGTTTCCATGTGGCAGTGAGAGGATTGCTCTTTTCTCTTCCCTGTCCGGTTCGAAGGAGACTCGAAGGAGAGGGGAAAGGACCGATTGGGAAGCGCTCTGGCGACGCTTTCAAAATGCATTTTCCGACTTCGCAGCGCCTGTGGAAAGATATTGAGGAGATGGACGGGCTCGTTGGGGTCTGGGAGCGTCGATTGCTTGATCCGGCCTCAATCCACGGCCACAGTATCGACACGGGCCCATCTCGGCCGGAAGGCGTCGTCGAGTCATGGGCTCGCAACCGGATGAACATGGCATCTAACAGCAACAAAAGCTCTGAAACATCCACATCGGCAGGATCCATTATGATGATGTCACGGGAAGACGTCTTGCTTCACCAACTCCCCTATATGGCCAAAATCTTGGACAGCACGTCGCCGCAGTGGCGCCGGTTAGACAAGATCACACAGTTCAAGGGTATATCAGCACCCACAGACGATATCCCAGACGACAACGTACTGAACGATACAGAGACAAACATCGTTGACGAATGGTCCACGGACCCGGTCGTGCCGGTCCAAAAGGGCGTCACTCGTCCTGGGTTTACAGCATCAAAGGAGGCGCATGTCAATGTGCAGGAAGCCGTTGAGAAGCTGCTTCTGAGTGATGATGAGATCGAGGATTGAACAGAAGACTGAGGTATATAGACCTGCATCCGGTATGGTATATAATGTTAATAGGAGAATTTGGCTTAATAGACGTACGTCCCTGGCTTGTGAAGACCGGCTATAGTTATTCGGCCGTTAGACAATTTAAGATACTACGATACTACATGTAAACATGGCTCAGATTGGATGCTTATTATCGTGCTATTTCCACCTCCGAGCCCGCCGCCACGTTTCACTAGACTGAGACGCCGCCCGCATCAATTGTGGGCTGTTAAGCCTTTTGACTATTTACTTCGTCTGTACCTTTGACATTCCCATTGGAAACCCGAATATATGTCCAGCAGCTGTCGGATCAAGCCTGCTACTGCCTAGCGACGGCCAGAATCTCACGCAACCGTGACTGGGCGGAGAAATGCCCTTCGCTGTAAGTTCTGTCCTGTTTCCGACATTCCTCAAGACAACACGGAAACTTGGACGCCGCGCGCATCTCGACGCTGAATGCTTGCTGACCATCTGTTTTCTCCGTCTAGAAAACCCATAAGACGCCGAATCATGGCTCGGTCGACGCGACTGGCGCGATAAGGCGTCGGGAGATCGAGATCGCCATCCCCTCTCACCCGTCGACGAAGATGAGCGACGACCACGATCACGACGACGATCACGGCGCGTCCAAAGACAAGCGCGAGCACAACACGGCCAACAACAAGAGAGACTGCAAAGATGTGGCTGCTGGGGTTCTTTACACTCTTCTGCCAAAATGGTTTGATGCTGCGCTGATTGGCTTTCTGATCTTCGGGGGCTGTTGTGGCAATGTACGTTTTCCTGAAGGACGACTGACTGGTGATCAATGAGAACGAGTCGCTCATCAAGGATACAGGTCTTCGCGCTCGAGGCGATTATCAAGTACGAGGCAATACTATCTCGTCTTTCACGGACCGTTGCACTAACAATCTGCCTTTTTCTTTTAGGGATGAGCCGGCTGCTGGGCCTCTGATTACCTTTGTGCAGTTTGTCGTCGTCTCGCTCTTCACACTTCCAAGCTTTCTGTCGTGGTCGGCGGGGCCTGGTGCGTTCTTCATCAAGTCGCCCGTCATTCCCCTGCGGTCGTGGACGATCTACACGGTATTCTTCTTGACTGTCAACCTCTTGAACAACTGGGCGTTTGCGTACCGCATATCGGTGCCGCTGCATATCATCCTCCGGTCCGGCGGTCCAGTGGCTTCCATGCTGATAGGATACCTATACAATGGCAGACGTTACACGCGCATCCAGATACTCTCCGTCTTACTATTGACTCTGGGTGTCGTGGGAGCAGCTCTGGCCGACGCCCAAGCGCAGGGGAAGTCTATCAACATCCAGTCACCGACGACCAGCGACAGCAAGTCGACCCTGACCTTTGTGATTGGCTTCACCATCCTCGCCCTGGCCATGCTGCTGGCCGCCTTTCAGGGCGTCTACGCTGACCGACTCTATGCCGTGCACGGAAACACGCATTGGCGAGAAGCGCTGCTGTATTCGCACATGCTCTCGCTCCCTTTCTTCCTGCCAACCTATCCCCAACTCTCGACCCAGTTTCGCGCGTGCATGGAGTCGTCATCCATACTGTCGACTCTCAGCACAATTCCAGCGGTGGCTGAGAGCGGTCTCTTAGCCAACCTCACCACCGCCGCCACCTCCACCACAACGACGTTGTCGAACAGCATCGCAACCGCATTAGCAGTGGACAACAAAAGCAACATGGCCAGCCAAGCTCGTCAATCCATTTCAACCCTTTGGCCGCTCTTCAAAGAGCCTAGCTACGCACTCCTCCGCTCGGTACTCGCGGCAACACCCAGCAAAATCTTCTACCTCGCGCTCAACGCCCTGACCCAGTACTTTTGCATTCGCGGCGTTTACTTGCTCGCCGCCAAATCCTCGTCGCTGACCGTCACTATCATCTTGAACATCCGCAAGCTCGTCTCGCTGTTGCTGTCCATTTATCTCTTTGGCAATCACCTGTCCACGGGCGTGCTGGTGGGCGCGGGCTTTGTGTTTTTGGGCGGTGCTCTGTATGGTATGGCGAGTGCAAGGGCGAAGAACAACAGGGTTATCGCACCGCAGCATTTGCAGAAGAAAAGTACTGCTGCGAAAACTACTGTCAATGGCAGTAACGGCTCCAATTCGCAGCAGAAAAAGGTCAAGGTTTGATCTAAAATGTTGGTTATAATGGTTAATTGCATCTAGAAAGGGGTTATTTCTTCGGGTTCCGTCTTTTTAGATGCTTTTGTACATGTTTTATACATATTGATAGACGTTTGCATTAATCAATAACTCATTGAGAACCGTTTTTTTATATTTTGGTTTATTCATGTCCTAGCTAAATGCAGTAAGAATCTTGATGAGCGAGATGAACCCAAAAAAGCATACCACGAAAAGCGAAAAGTACATATAGAAGGAGAAAACAAGAATCTTTATACCCATATACATACACTACTCGTGTGTTTCAGTCTACCACACACGATCTTATCTGATGTGTTGATACAGCCGAACAAAAAAAAAAATTAAGGAAAAAAAAGAACCGAGTCTACTACAACACTTCGCCCACAATCTTTGCTGCCTCCTTATACGTTTCAAGTAACCGTTCACACTTTTCGCGCTCGGCTTTGATACCGTCGTCTTCGTAAAGAAGGTCGTTAAAGAGGTCTTCCTTGTAAAGCTCGCTGACCAGCCGGTTCTGGACAACGTCCTTGCTGTGGTTGACGAGAAGGTGCATGACAGCCTTGGGTACTTGGTCTGCGATGGTCTCGCGGACGATGTTGAAATACGACGAAATCAATCGTCGGATCAGTTCGGTCTCTAAAATTTCCCGCTCGGTGAGATTGGGCTCGATGTTGTCGTTGGGCTAGAATGTTTTTCATCTGTGGTCAGTGATGGGAAGATACTGAGAGTAGAAACATGAAACAGGGGGCTTACGAATTGAGAGACATCAGCTGCAAACTCAGAAGCAGCAGCGCTAAAGTCTTCTTGCGTTGTTGTGGGCGAGCGAGGCTCGCTTCGCCGGATGCTCTGGCTGATGCTGGGTTCAACCGCATGGCCAGCACCCGCGCGTCGATTCTGCGCAGCGCTCGGCTGAGGAAGAGGTCCTGCGGAGGGCGCGCCATCCTTGCCAAAGAAATAGTTCAAGAAGGAATCGCGAGCTGCGTTTGCTGTTCCAAACACAGGCGGGCTTTGTTGCGTTCCATTCATGTTAGATGCTTCTTTCGCGAGGTGCGGTGACATGCTTCGTCCAACAGCATTGCCACCACGCACGGGCAGTGTCTTGCCAGATTTGTGGTCAAGGTTCTGTTCTTCCTCATCCTCAAGGGCACCGTTAGTCTCGCCGAGTTCTCGCAGTCTTCGCTTTTCCCGCTTCTTGCGTTCTTCTGCTAACAGGGCCTTTTTCTCCTGTTCTTGCTTGTTCTGGATGACGGATGACATCGCCGCTGCTGCGCCTAGGAAGTTGGGGTGATTTGTGTTGATGTACGCTCGCTGAATGGCGATCAGCGACTCAACATACGAAGAGCACGGCCCCAAACGTTCGCGGAGAAGGTCCGACACTACTTCAATAAGCTTGCCCTGCAGTCGAGGGAACCGCGACAGCTCTTGAGATCCACATGTATGACAGATTTTAATCAGCTCTTCGTAAACCAACTCCACGCATCGCTGACTGGGAATTTCCAGCAGCTTAATTTGCGGCTTCACCAACAGATCAAACGCTAGCTCCGGCACGAACAAGCTAGGTCGAGGTCCGGTGGAGTTCCGGATGGCAGTTCTAATGTCGTACGCTGTGAGGTTGTGTGTAGGATCTATGGTTTCTAGCGAGTTTCCGAAAACCGAATTAAAGATGTAGTAGATTCGTGCACCACCACAGAGTTCCTTTGTCGAAATCTCAGAGGACGTTCCGTCAATGGAGGAGATGAATGAGGACGCGAATCGGGTCATCAGTTGCAAAATCAGAGAGCCTCGGTGTTCCGGGCCACTGAACTGTTTGTTGCCGTAGCTAGCAAGTTCCTGCTGCGTTTGGCCCATCAAGGTATTGAGTCGAGCTTTGATATCTGGTAAGCGCTCGCGAATATGGGTCATCAAGGTGGTATTCAACGTCTTCGCGAGGAATTGCGTTCCACAGCGCGTCGACATGTTTCGGTATGCAGGGTGATGTCTAAAAAACTCGGCTTCGGCTTTCAGCGCTTGATCCAACGACTTTCCGCTCTGGATGTCTTGCTGCGAACGATTGACGACGCCAATGAAGCCGAGCTTTAGGGGATAGACGCGCCCGGAAAGGATGTCCAGAGCATTCGTTCCATGGTCCATGAGATCCAACTTCGTCAAAACACCGATCGTCCGTCGGCCCATCGGGTCGACATGACGCGCCAGTTTCAAGGCTTCTGAATTCACCAGGTCCACGTTTGCCGGAGACACGGCAAGGATGATACTGTTTGGTTTTGCAATGTATTCAGAGATGAGCGTGCGGGTTTGCTTTTCAATATCTGTTGGCTGATCACCGATGGGGACTTTGGTGAGGCCAGGCAAGTCCACCAGAGTCAAATTCAGCACATGCGGGGAAAAAATCTTCAGGTTGATGGGCTGGCGGTTGATGCCTTTATTGCTGCCAGCAATCCTGGCAGTTTCGTTCTCAATCTCTTGCTTAACCTGTGAGAAATCGTCGAACTTTCTTCCCGGTAGATGATGAAATTCCGCCCACTCTTCAAAGGTGGCGACGCTGTTAGCAGTATGCGGTGCAAGTACCCCATTGCTACCAGAGTCGCTATCGCTTTCGCTAGGAACATTGATCAGCTGCAAGATCAGAGGTCGCCTCGTTACAATACCGCTGCCTCGGGGCAGGAAGTCGCGACCAACGATATTTTCGAGCACTGAAGATTTTCCGGACGATTGAGAACCGACGACCACCTATGCAGGAGCCAAGCCTGATAAGCAAGAAAGTTTCGAAGATACACCTGTTTTGTGCACTCAACAGGGGAACTCACAATTTGTGGCAAGTCAAGAGAATCATTGCCGATAGTATTGAAGACCAAGTCCTGAAGCTTGTTCACAGTGACTAGCAGATCGTCGCCGAGGGCTGCCATAGTGCAGGCTAGACAATTGGAGGAAAAAAGGAAACAAGACAGTCGCACTTGCACTCGATGAGAACCTGTTGCACCCAAAAAATAAAAAAGGCACAAGAGACTCTAACTCTAATTGAGGAAAAGCCAAGTAGCTGGCAGAAAATGAAAGGGTGCAAAAGACCAGAGAGACGTGAAACACAAGCCGCGGCCGGAGGGTAATAGTAGGAGCGGTAGTTAGTTTGACGCTGTCTACTTCCCTTGCCACCACAGCAAGAGACACAGAAACGCAGGACCACAGGACTGAAACCAGGCTGCGGCAGTCTCCCAGAAGTGGTAGCCTGCAGTCGTGGATGCAGAGCGAGAAGATGCGTGTTTACCGGAGGAGCCTTTGGAGTTGCGATTGAGCCTGAACCTTGAACCAGCGTCAAGTTGAGCCGAGCACCCTCGTTCACGTGATTTGCGCCGAGATGTCAGATCTGTGCAGGCTGCCGAGATTTCCAGCTACAGACGCGATAAAGTAAATGCGATAAAGTNTTTTTTTTTTTTTTTTTTTTTTTTTTTTTTTTTTTTTTTTTGTCTTTTTCGTTCTCCTAGGGCTCGGTGCCCCTCGGACTCATTGCTGCTGCCGTAGTATCCTCATTCTACTGGTTGTTTGCACATGTAATGTATCAACAACACTCTATCTTGCCCTGGTGTACAAAGCAACTCCCGCTTTTATAAGAGCCCAAGCCAAGAGAGCGAATATACACACTTGCAACCATGTCCAACACCAGTAGACAGTTGTTTACCCTTCTAGACTACCACTTAGACTATACCTATCCATCTAGCATCTACAGTTCCCGGCCAATGATTCCTTAAATGCCGAGTTTTGGGAGTTGCCTAGCGGTGCTAAGATAACAATAATGGTTAAGTGCGGCCTCTGACGTACTTGTCTGGCCCGACCGCGCCACAGCCCCGTGCCTGCCTGGCTGTGCACGACCTTGTTGTCCTTGGCTTCCTCCCTCTCCTAATCATCCGATCGGTATAATAACCAAAATCATCGGTCGCTACTGTGTTCGCTTGTTCGGACCGTCGCCATTGCTCGCTAGACAAATACATTGCCATCTACCGTGAGAGAGGTAAGTGGCCAAACAAGCTCAACTCGCTCTCTCCCTACCTGTACGTGTGGTTCCGCGCCATTTTGTTTGTTGCGGTCAGCTTCCCCACATCTGCGTCGACTTGCCCAGCCCAGCCCAGCCCATCCGTTTGACATGCAAGGTTGACTAACGAACATCGCCTTCTTCGCTAGACATCACCAAGCACTCCCTGTCAATGCGACTCATCGTCTAAGCCTATTTCGCGTCCATGGCTTCCCTAAACCTGTCCACCAACGGGCCTTCCATCTCCAAGAGCTACCAATCTGTCGTCAACGCCGCACCGGCCAGCAATGCCGCCGCCGCTTCTGCCTCGTACGGCCAATGGGCGCTGTTTACTGTGTCAACGCCGCTCGTGAATGCTTTTCAGCCAGATGCCGGGAATAAGGAAAGCGTTCTCAAAGTCCAAAGCACCGGAGGTGGGTCGCAGTGAAATCTTGTTGCATGCAGGCAAAATGCTAATGTTGAGCCTTTCCGGTAATCTGTGTAGAGGGTGAACTGGTCGACCTGTTTGAAGACTTCTCGGAAGGAAAGATTCAGTTTGCTTTTGTTCGAGTTAAAGATCCCAACACGAGTCTTCCCAAAAATGTCCTGATCGCCTGGTGTGGCGAGGGTGTTCCAGAAAGGACAAAAGGCTACTTTACGAGCCACCTGGCTGCTGTCTCCAAGTTTTTCCAGGTAGGCGGCGCAACCGCCCATCTTACTACCCACCCCTTACTTCGCCGTTGGCAAGACTAATTCCCCACTCCCTTTGTCATATAGGGCTACCATGTGCAAATAACTGCCCGGTCTGATCAAGACCTCACACCAGAAGGCGTCCTTCAGAAGGTTGCCGACTCTTCCGGCTCCAAGTACTCGTCCGGAACCCCTATCGCTAAGGAGAGTCCTTCAACGAAACCACCGGTAGCCACAAAGCCCGTGTTTACCGCCGCTCGATCTACCGGTTTTGTGGCTCCCGCCGGCGGTCGTCGAGCCGCCGCTCCTACGAACACAGAGGTTGACGAGGACGGCTGGGGTCCCGATGCTCCGCCGGTCACAAGAACCCAGCTGGAGAAAGTCCCTTCGGCATACAAGCCAACAAAGGTTGACATCCAGCAGCTAGCCTCACAGAAGCCGGCCCCATCTAGATTCGATCAAGCTCCGTCCGAGGCTAGAGAGGATGTGGTCAAGGGCACATATCAACCCGTTGGAAAGGTGGACATTGCAGCTATCAGGCGACAGGCCCGGGAAACCGGCCAATCTGTGGATGATCGGCCCGCTCCAGTTAAAGGAGCCTACGAGCCTGTTGGCAAAGTGGACATTGCGGCAATCCGCGCCAAAGCTCGACAGCCAGAAGATGCAGCCCCGTCGGAGCCTGCAGTCTCGGAGCAGCCAACCGAATCCAAGAGCCTTGCTGAGCGCTCGGCGGCGTTCCAGTCCTCCGAACGCTTGACCAGCCTTCCCAAACCCAAGGTAGCCAGCCGATTTGGTGCCTCGCACAACTTCACCGGCACAAAGGCGCCACTGCCCTCCGAATTTGGCACAAAGCCCGCAGCTACTGTTCCTGTTACGGGCTTGGCGAGCAAGACGTTCGCTGACGAAGGCGGCAAAACGCCTGCGCAATTATGGGCGGAAAGAAAAGCAAGAGAGAAAGGTGCCAATGTGCCATCTACCCCTGCATACAGTCCTCAACCAGTGACAAAGGATACATCCGGTGATAATCAATGGAAGAGCTCGTACACCGGAAAGACATGGGCCCCAGTGCAAACAACGCATACTGGACGTTCTGCCGGTAGCAGCGCTGCGGTGTCGGCTCATGAAGAACCACAACCGACCGTGGCTGCTCCGTCAGACGTTCCGCCACCACTGGATACCAGCAGCAAACCCAACGCGGGCCGTGCAATTCCCTTACCTGGAGTGTCAACAGAATCGACCTCAGAGGATATTCCTCGAGAAGAAGGAATCAGTCGCGAGGTACCTGCACCACCTCCCCAACCTCGTTCGCCTACTCCACCAACCCCAGCTGCGGAACCATCTTCTCCCATCCGGGTTGCTATGCCTGTCAGTCGCAATACTCCAGAGGAGCTGGTTCAGGATGCTCATGAGGAACAAAACGCGCCTCCTCAGCCTTTGCCCATCCGCAGTTTGGAGCAGGCAGTCCCAGCCGAAGAGGAACTAGAAGAAGAACCAGCCCATGACACTGCCCGTGCAACTGCTGAGGCTTCTGCACATGGTACAGCTCCAGCGGAATCTATTCGAGCACTAGTCTTGTACGACTACGAGAAAGCCGAGGACAATGAGGTTGAGCTCAAGGAAGGTGAATATGTGACAGATATTGAGATGGTCGATCAGGACTGGTGGCTTGGGGTCAACGCTCATGGGGAGCAAGGCCTTTTCCCTAGCAACTATGTCGAACTTGTCGACTCGGCCCCTAATGCTGCCGGACATGAGGGAGCCGCACCTCAGACGGCCCCCACTTCGGCTCCAGAACCCGAGCAAGAGCATGAACAAGCAGATGAGGCCGGCCACCATGCAACAGCTCTCTACGACTATGAGGCTGCTGAAGACAATGAACTATCCTTCCCCGAGGGAGCAACCATCACCGATATTGTGAGTAACCTTTAGCGATCGCTTATTCTTGACCTTGATGCTAATTCAATGCAGGAATTCCCTGATGAGGATTGGTGGTTTGGTAAATACAACGGCCAAGCAGGTCTCTTCCCTGCCAACTACGTCGAGCTGGCCAGTTAGTTTTCGGTTGTTTCACCTTCTTACGCTGTCCGTGTTTATTTTGCTCTCGGAGGTGTATCTAGATTCTTTGCAGAGAAATGAACATATATCCGCCTGTAAACCTACCTATACTTGTCCACTACTACACACGACAGCCCCTAAATTTTCAAAGACTATAACAAAGAAACTGCACATCAGGATTCACTTGTAAAGTACATATAGCAGGTGACTCGGGATCACATGACTGCTCCGGTTGTGGAATCGGGAACAGTCGAGTAACGTCATTGGCCAAAATGGTGAGGCTGACCCCCACTTGCCCTCCGTAGTCAACAAGGCGACAACTGCGCTCACCTTGCGTGCCGAAGAGTGTCTGTCTCTCTTTCCTATCGCCCAGAGTGACTCCTTCCTGGCTGCTTATTCTTCATTCCAATCTAAACCACACGAGTCTATGTCTTTAAAAACACTTATCTTTGGGCCTGAGCAGTCCAGACCCTCAGATCATCTACAGCTCTTACCAAGAACTTGTTAGTCGACTGTTCCGCGAATGGAGCGCTGATATCACGTATCCCCGAGACCAGCTCACAAAAACCGACCATCTTGACCTCGGAACCTTCTTACTCAAGTCAAAGGTCTTTAAATGCTTATGGCTCAAAGCATACTGTCTACATTTCCAATTCAGGTGTGATTTTCGTGAATGTAGGCCCCTTCAGGGACTACGATTCTGTTGTCAGATTTCCTTTTATCTCGAAACGCGTACTCTTCCCTTTTTTTTTCCGCCAGGAAAAAAAAAGGGCCTGAGTTCTTTTGTTCATTTTCCATTTTTTCAGAAACATTCTCATGTTATATGGCGTGGCTGTCTTTGGCAACCTAAGCAGCACTGACTGCTCTCAGTCAATCTGCTAGCGGTCAGTGTCAGCAGTGGACGGTCTATGACTGGGTTCAACAATATGGCACAGCAATCGTCGCGTCCTTCTAATTCATCGGACTTGCCATTTTCGGATGTCTCAGCCAATTCCATTTCTTCTCTACATAACCCTTCCGAACGTCAGCAAATGGTTCGCTCCGCCATGACATGGAACCTAGGACGTAAACGAAGGCAGTCTTCCTCTAATGATGATCTCCTCGTCGATAGAGTTCTGAAGTCACTCTTCCCTGGAGACTCAGAAACTTCTACTCGTTCCAACGACCATAGCAAGCCTTATAAGAAGCACAAACCGGAAGCTGACAAGTCCGGCGGAACATGGTCCCATCTACCCAAGGAAGTGTGGCAATATGTTTTTACATTCCTTGACCCGAAGACCCTTGGCTCGCTTCTCCGCACTAACAGAGCCTTCAAAACCTATCTCACTTCTGAAGAAAGCTATTCTCAGGATCAACCAATTCAAGGCTCTCTGAAGCCAATCAGCTCCGCCATAATCTGGTCTATCTCCCGAAAAGTTTGCTTTCCGGGAATGCCACGGCCTTTAGCCAACAGGACCGAATTGGACATGTGGAAGTTGGTAGGGGCAACGAACTGCCAGTTTTGCAAAAAGCCCGATACATCGTCCTCATCAACTACATCCTCCCCTTATGAGAATGGACCAGGCGTTGATGGGATTCGCATAGTATGGCCGTTCGGTATTAGAGTTTGTTCGAATTGCCTCTTTGCGCGGACCAGGAAGGTGTGTTGTCTTGATATTCTAGGACGTCGCAGAAGCTAACAGTTAGTTCAAGGAGATGGATGTATTATTATCATCTCTGCCGGTTTCACTCCTACCTGGCCTTTGCTTCGCACTTGTCACGTCTTCCATGCATTTTGTTTCATCCGTGACTATCAAATCAAGCCAACTCCCCACTGACGTGCAGATCACTAAATACTACTACAATGATGACATCCAGTCACTCATGGATGAATTCGAGCGGGTCAAGGCTCTGGGATCAGCCACCTTAGAAGAATGGACCAAAGGCTTAGAAAGCGAGAGATTAGTCAAGATGACGGACATCGCGCGATGGGAACAGTGGGAGAAGAGCGGTGGTTTGCAAGATGTCAGAGCAAAGTTTGAAACAACGACGAAAAGCCCTATACATTTCGTCAAATCTTCAGATTTCAATTCAGTCTCGAAAGGTTTGCCTGAGAGGGGGTCGACTAGCGAGAGAACTCGTACACCTCCTAGGGTGGCGTCACAAGGTATGTAGAACAATATTATCTTAGATAGTCATGGCTATATCCGATGTCTGCTCTTTCAAATAGAAGCTACGAGAGCATTGCTTGTGAAGAAACTAATGCCCCTTCCCAGGATCTCAACATTCACTGGCCAAAGATGACAATCAGAGTGGTCGGTCTCCGGGTGCTATACCACAAGCGCAGCAAGGTCGCGTTGAGCGCAGTCTGAGTGATGTCAATGAAGCGAAACGGTTGAGAAAATTAGAGATTGAGCGTCGCTGTGCAGAGCTCGACCCACCGTTGACAGCCGCCGTTCTAAGCCATATGGATTCCTTCTCAGCGGCAATTCAGATACCGAATGTTTTGACCGATAGAGATTGGGATATATTGCTACCGCGGCTACTATCTCAGCGTGAAACAGCAGAAAAGAAGGAACATAAGAGGCTGGAAAACGAGAAATTACTGCAGGCTAAGTCAGAAGAACATAGACGAGAGGAAGCGCAAGCAAGAGAAGCGAAAGCATCTCTTGATCGCCAGTGGGAGGAGATACAACGCCCCATTCGTGACCAGCTTGCCTTGTACGCTGAGGAGTTCACTACCAATAATTGGGATGACGGAAATGCGGCTGACAAGGATAAATGTGCACAATTTGCTGCCAATATCTTGACGTATGTCCGAAGTAAGTTCTATGCACGTATCAAAGAGGAGGATGACCTCGCTCGAGCTTCTGGAATTCCCGTGAGGGCCGACTCACCAGATAAGCCATCAACGCGCAGGTTGATCCTTGAGTACATGAAATGGATTTTTGAGACCAAGGTCAAACCGATGACGGAAAGATTCCAAAAAGAGCTGTTTCTATGCAACGAGTGCGAGAACCCGTCCAGATCTTACGGGTTTGAAAGTGTTATCCAGCATTACGCCGCCAAACATACCACAGCCTTGAGCCGAGGAAGCGTGGTGGTCTACTGGCGCGCTGAATGGCCCGAAAAGCCACCTTTTCATCCCAATCCTAATGCTGCAAAAGCTATGCTGAATGCTAGCGCTCAGAGCGGGTTCAAATCGATAAATCGTTACCCTGGCCAGCAGAACACTCCTACAATGTATATGGCGACTCCAGAGCAACATCATCGCATGATGACTGAGTCATTACAGTCCCCCCGTTCGTTTGGACATTCTCCGTTTGGCGGTTCTTTCGCGTTTGGGCCATACCAGCCTCCTTCTCCGCGGAACAGTTCGTATTATCCCACCCCTCAGTCTGGCTATGTCTTTCCTGTTACATCGGCTGTCACAACATCTACATGTGATCAACCACCCCATGCTTACAGCCCCTCCTATGGCATGCATGCTTCGCCAGCAACTTATCCTTCACACATGGGACAAGCGCGTCACGCATATCCATCGCCAGCATACGCACCATCATCGCCTTATATGCTACACATTTCAAATGACGCAAAACCTGGTAGTGCTAAGCTAAGTGACCCCGAGCGAAGGGCCACCTATCAAAACCATCTAAACGAAATGGCTCGAATCGCTCGAGATGTGTGGAACGCTACCTCTGGAATCAAGGATCTTCCCACCAGCGTCCGCGCTTATACTCTGATATATCACGTCGTTTCAACATGCAAGCGCCAGCTTAATCTGGATGTCTCTTTCTCCCTCTTCGCCGATGGTCTGAATAATCATGCGCAAATGAAACCATTGCGCAATCTTCAGTCACTTGTTTGCAAGCTCTGCGCAGAGAAGGAGAAAGGCCCCCTGACGAACCCTCGTTCATGGGGTGCAAAGTCTTCTAATTTTCATACCCTGATCAGCCACTTCTACTCAATTCATGTCGAACGTACCAGTCCCGGGTTTGCCTTTCAGGTTGACGAGAGTCGCAGCTGGGATTGGAAAACAGATATGATTCTCCTCCCTGATAGCTCAACCATAGAATCCTCATTGCGTGCACCCGGGATGGATGACGTCAAGTTGCAGGTAATTTCACAAGCACTGCAGGCAATCGTTCCCAACTTGTTTAGGGTCCAGTTACAGACTGCTGAACACGTCCGCTCCCCTACCCTATCACTTCGACGCGAGCCTGGTTTGAGGTCAAATAGCCGGCTGGAGTCCGTCGACTGGGAAGAGGAATATTTGACTCCTGCAGACCCATATGAAACTTCGTCTCAGTACGCAGCTGATGATATTAAGCCAGGCGTACGGGAAGATACTAATAGGCACATCCATAACAATGATCTCAGTGGACGACCCACATACTATGTCCCTTCAACCCGCACGATCATCAAAAGAGAAAGGCGACCATCGAAGCCCGGCTCTACGGACGGGGACGCACGCGTATCACGAGAAGCCCCGGGGTTTTACATACGCGGTGGTGGTGGTGGTGGCTCAGAGCCTCAATCCTCCAGATCTTCGGAGACCAGGATGAGGTTGAGAGTGTCCGAACTTTCGCAATCTCCCAACTTTCGTGGTCATCGATATATCTGGTTAGCCCCTGACCAGTATGACACTATCTCAGATGCCAGAAGTGAACCACAAGACACGCATGAAATCACTCGCTACGAACCTGGGTACTCACTTGATGATACCGTGTTTGTGAAGAACGAAGATACAGTGACTTCGGCGGCTAAACACCCAAAGTCACTCACAGATGATGTCGGTGAGCCACGGCCGTACCATGCAGAAGCAAACATGGGCGAAGTACTTTCTTCTCGCAGACGCTCGCAGTTGCGAACCGCTGAGGACTCGATTTGGCATCCAGTTTTTGCAGCCGACGAAATCGCAGACCAGGAGCTAGCGACTTCACGAGACGATTACCAGTGCCATAGAGTCTGGAGACAGCAGAGAGACCTTGTTCCAGTTCCAGAGATCGATGTTCGTCGACAGGCTCGAGTCCCCGACTCACCTGAGCTGGGCAAGAGCCGGTTTGGCGGCCGAAATATCTCAGGACCTATTGAGTCTAGACGACCTCACAGTCGCTTTGACCGATACGAAGCTCAACGACAGCATGAGCCTCTCCGACCTAGGTCGAGATCCTCTTCGATCAAGGAAGGTCCCCACTTGGATTCGCATTTCTTCCATGAGCAGTCACAACGGGATCAAGCCCTGGTCCCGCGCTATTATATTGATCAGCCGACTCGTTCATTCGCCAGATCAGATCTCACTCATACCTATCAGCCCACTGCAAAACAAGATGACCATGAGTTCTCCCAAGACTTCACTGGCCCCCAGAGATACTATGATTCGATGACGGAGCCATGACTAGCCCGGAAGCTGATTTGATTTGACTTTTGGATGGGACTGCTGTACCCAACTGAAATCGACAGTTGTTTCGTACTGGGCAGCTTTGGTGCGGCTTCGGTTCATGGACACACGGCCATAGGACAACGGCAGAGGCTAGCGAACGATAGATCGTTCCAACCGTCTGGCAAAGTCATCAAAAGGCAGTTCGACATTGCTGCCGCCCGGACGCGGACGAGCCTGACGACGTTGTTATTATAATTTAGAGCGTGAATCAGTCCAATAAATAATACGAAGCAGCTATCTGCACTAATGAGTCGTAGAGGTTTCCTTTGCATCTGATGTAGGGTATGTCTCATGATTAGAGACATAACCTTCGTTCCCATTTACACCCGAAACACTAATTATATAAATAGAGATAACTTCGTATATTGACAGCATTAGATCAAAGTTTTTGAAACAGAAGAGGTCAGATATTAATATTAATATATGTATTTTTAAATCGCCCAACTACCCCGGCGTTCACGAACACCCCATGCATCTAGACTCTCTGCATTGTCAACCATTTCGGGCTGCTGCCTGGCCCACTCCTGAATATACAACCGCAGAGCAATCCATCGCATACACTTGTCCGAGGTCCCTCTGTTCTTATCATCACCCTTGGAGTGGTCTGACAGGCCGACATATCCTCTTGCATCGGCATGAAGGTCATCCTTTCTGAGCTCTTCGATGGGTATACCAGATATCTTGCTCAGTTCGTGGTCATAATAACGCGCCAGGGAGGGATACCCCAAGGAAAGGTAATTGTAGACTTGGGAGACAAACCCCTCATGAAACTCGCGCTCTATCTCCTTCTCAATTTCGGCTGTCTTGCCTGAATTGGCCAGATTCGGTACTGTCGAGTTTGAAGGAGTCACAAGTTGTTGTGTATTCGGACTGGAGTGTGCTGCCTGATTCAAGCTAAAATAGGAGTCGGCTTTTATTTCAGCCCGCGGGGTTATCATGCCAGTTCTCAAAGGAGAAAGGTCAGTGTCCTCGTCCTTTCGGCAAAGCCCGTGCCATAACCCTTTTCCAGTCTGATTTCCTCCGCAAGGATACGCCCAAAGACGCGCTGGCGTACCGCCGTCGCCTTCCGTGGGCGGCTCCTCGCCACGGTTGCTGTGGTCTTCATCATCTTCGTGTGTGGTTCCTTGGGGTGAAATACTCAAAGGAAAAATAATATCATGGCCAAGCATGGGCGGACTAGCAGCATGTCGCATATGCTTCAGCCCGTCGTCCTTTTCCCACTCAGCGAGGAAGGGCTGTTTGCGTTCAAGCTGCCTTGAAGCAATGGCGGCAGCAGAAAATTTGGAGTCGTATACCGGCTTGACTACTTGTTGTCGACCATCTTTCAATTGGGCTTCTTCTTTGTGTCGCCGCATTTCTTCAAGTTCCCAGGTCAGGTCGGTAGTGGATTCCCGGCGAAAGGTCGGACCCCCTGACTGAATGCCGGTTGAGGATCCCTGCTTATCACTTATGAAATCCTCGTCCCCATCTATAGCAAAATGTGAGACAGGTTGATGAACCTGCTCATTGGGAAAGGCAGCTAGAGCTTGGTCTCGAAGCTGCTTCTCAGCGCTGCGTGCCGCTAACGACATGAGATAGCTAGAGAATCGTTCATCGCAACTTTCTCGGAACTGGTCATTGATCGTGGAAAACTTCGTATCCTTTTGGGATAATCCAGAATGTGATGTGCTTAGCGAATCAGAATCGTCTGATTCTTCGCTACTATTCGAAGGAATTGCTGGTAGATCTGGCACTCGAAAAGAGTGGCGTCTACCCTCTTGTCGTTGCAGTAAACTTGCATAGGAAAACGGCGAGTCAGCCGAAAGTGAACGCGAGAGGTCGGTATCGGATGCTGAACTATCTGAGCTGCCAGAAATTGATTTTCGAGTTGGTGGAAAGACTAGATCTATATCCTGCTTAATGTCCGCCCTACGGAAAGAACGCTTCCCAGTTCCGATGAGTTGCGGAACGAACTTCCTGGGAGTCTCTTGGCGAGGCGAATCCAACGCAGTTTCAGTAGTAGGCTTCTTCCTG
The DNA here is from genome assembly GCA_001657655.1 of Talaromyces piceae. Lineage (NCBI taxonomy): Eukaryota > Fungi > Ascomycota > Eurotiomycetes > Eurotiales > Trichocomaceae > Talaromyces > Talaromyces piceae. The sequence goes on along the minus strand of JNNX01000004.1, from coordinate 1,672,644 downwards.
CTTCGTCTCGTCGACTCGACAGGCTCGGGCTGAAACCGTCTTAACGGCCGCGTTTTCGCTTTGTCGTTCGATGCTGGCTCTGGATGTAAATCTTTTTTGCTGCTCTGGAGTGTTCCTCCATCATTTGTAGCCACCACCTTTGGCCCATCACTTGTGTATGAGTGTGCGTTTTGCGAAGAATGCTCTTTCTCGGGGATCTCTCCTGTCTCCCTTGCCTTCTTCTTCCGGGATTGCCTGGAAGAAACCTCTGTTGGCTGTGGCAAGATCCGCCGTGTCTTGGGTTTAGGCGCGGTCTCTGATTTCCCCAACTCTTCACTTTCTCGTCCTGAAGAGGGCTTGTCTTTGACCGTCTTATCACTCGGCTGATGCGTCTCCTTTGAACCTTGCGATGAGGTAGAAACATCCAAAGACGGATTGTTTTGTGGTCGATTCGTTCTCGACGAGGTCTCTAAAGGCTCTGCTTTGAATCTGCGTATGTTGTCTCGTGCCGGAGGCCGTTTCTCTTCCATGCTGATCGACAACCAGTCAACGTATAGAGTCCACGTCGCCGATCAGGCAGGAACGACTACCACAGGGACCTCAATTGCGAAAGATTCGATATATGGCGCTCTCACTGTACCCGCTCATTCTTATCAGGGGACCAACGCGGGTTTATACGAGTCGGACGAAAACTAGACAAGACCCTAGATGAGTCTCAGATAAGCCTTGATCGGTGCGGGCAACGATAAAATTGACAACGTGAGTCCAAGTAGCAGGTCAGAGCCACGTCTGTCTATATCATGCACGAATCCTAATCCACAAAAACCCCGATGGTATTTCACGAGCTGATTGGGAGCTGGAGATACGTCATGCAGCGTGGACCATATAGAGGTTGCTAGGTGATAGGAGAAATCTGGGAGGAGAGTCCGTACTTGTATGCAGTTGACCTCGTCAGTCCTTACAGCATGCTGTGAAGGTCCCTGGGGCCGCCTGGTAGCAGTTTTAAGCAAGGGCGGCCAGAGCGATGCGGTGTGTCTGGTGGCTATATCTCTGCATTCAAGGTGTACATCATCAGTGACTATCGACAGGGCACGAAGAGGGCAATGATGGTTCGATTATTTCTTGAGAACCAAACGTACCACAAATGAGAGAGATCGCATCCCTACGGGCGTCGAACACTGTTCAGCCACGTATCTGAAGGAGTTCAATGGAATCGCATGGATGCGAAACGGGCGGTGTCTTGTCCCGGACGAGGATCTGGACGACTCGACCAGGACGGGTGGGGCACTACATGACACTTCCGTCAACCGAACCATCCACTATTCCGGAAAGCCTGCGAGTGGCAACTTCCGGGGCTTGGCACGGCCGTTTTGCCAAGCCTCAGCATACACCCTATTCTCAATCTCAGTATCTAACTGTATCTGATATACCCGTTACTGCATGTGCAAGGACAGCACCACAGTATTTGAATTGGCTCAAGATCGATAGCATACGGTTCTTGTTATGATCTTATCGAGTTTTTTATAATTTACGTCCTTCTTTCTCAAGGGGTTTTCTCCTTTTTTTTTTTTTTTTTTTTTGCGCTCAATGTAGAGAGTTAGAAGGAATCGGACCCGCGTTTCTCGCAGCTTTTACATACTCCCTATACTCCGAACGCTTTCGATGGCACAATAACTACTTGGGTAATGGTAGCAAAACTGCTAGTTATAGCTCACGTGAGGTTGTGACTTTCGTCCCGAGCTGTGGCGAACATGAGCTTGAAACTGCCTGACAGGGAAGGCGGTAAAGCCTATAGAGCCAGTCACGAGATGCGGCCGCAATTTGCTCGTTGGGATAATTATCGCACATTATCGCCCCAACAGCCTTGTCGCGACAAGCTTATACGGGAATCGAAATATGGAGAAAGGGAAGAGAAGGAAAAGAAAAGTGCCAACACTGGTCAAGGATCAAGGCAGTTTCATGACGCTATCATGAGCCACCCTCAAATGGAAGATACTCCAACCCCAGGAGATCGAAGCACACGGAGCACGGCCTCATCCGAGAAGGGTAAAATGCCTATATCGCCGTACTATCTTTCCCAAAACACACCGCCGCACAACGACCGCGTACCTCGGGCTTGTCAGGCTTGTCGTCATCGGAAGGTCAAATGTGATGGCGCAAAGCCAAGGTGCACTTATTGCCATACCATGGCGATCGAGTGTGTCTACCCGAGCAACAAGCGGGAAAGGACCAAGGAGCTTGTCGAGCATTTGGTCATGGAGAACAGAGAGCTGGAAGCTGCATTGTATAGGGCTACCCACGGCGAAGGCGAGTCTAGTTCACGTCCAGCTCAAGGCACTTTAAAAGTGATTACTGTTTCCTATCCATTTCCCGTGTCTAAATCTCCAAACAAACAGCCATGTCTGACATGTACTGGAACAGCGACCTCGCGAAGAGAGTACGTCGGCGTCTTCGTCAACGTCATCACAAGGATCGTTTGACGGCATGGACGATGTTACAGAAGACCTGAACCGTTCGAGTAAGAGTAGGGCCACTGGTTTCCTGGGCAAGAACTCATCGGCTGCTTGGATGCGAAGTCTCATGTCCGAGGTTGACAAGACCTATGGCGTAAAAGGCTCGGAACAGATACCAACAGCACAGCCTGGCGATTGGACACCGTCGAGTCCAGAGCAGAGCCGCACTATGGCTTCTCAATCGTATTATGATGACCAACGCGAACTGTTTTCCGTGGGAGCGGTCAGTCCCTATGACTTGCCTTCTCGCCCTATCGCGGATAAGCTCCTTGAGAACTATCTAGAGTCCGTGAATAGGTCTTTCCCAATCATCCGGGAGTCCTTATTCACGCAGCAATATCAAAGAGTCTTCTCAGACGAGCCCGTACAGCCACGGAGCAGGTGGCTTGCCATTCTGAACTTGGTTTTTGCCATTGGCTCCAAATATTGCTTTCTCAGCGGCCAGGGGGGCTCTGAACAATTCACTGGTGAAGTGTTTCTGAAAAGAGCCACGGCCCTAGGTGCAGATAATCGCATACTTTACGCCCATGCAGATCTGCAGCAGGTGCAATTGGAGACTCTAGTCGCCTTCTATTTTCTAGTGTCGTCTCATATAAATCGGTAGGTTGACCGTTCCGTCTTGGGAGTCATTAGGAGGTAACGAACAGGGAGCTGAACCACTTCACAGAGCTTGGAAGATGATCCGCGTCGCATCTGGCTCGGGGATTGCTCTCGGTATCAACATGCACAGCACCAGTAGTCAGTTAGACCTCGCATCGAAAGAGGCTCGCTGTCGACTCTGGTGTTCGATTTTCATGATAGAACACCTCTTGTCATGTATGACAGGACGGCCAACCTGCCTGATGAACTCTTTTTCTTCGAATCCACCTCTGCCGGTAGAGGAAAGCCACTACCAAGATTTCTGGACCACTCGTCTCCATGGAGATCAGCTGCTTCGTGAAAAGCTTCTTCAATGGACTCTATATCAGGCCAACACTGACTTGCGATCACAGCTACTGCAGCCAATTTCTCCAAACGCTTCTCTGTACCTCTTTTATGCGGTGGACCTCTCTTTAATCGCTCAGCAGATCACGGGGCATCTTTACGGTGCGCGTGCTTTTGTGGGATGGCCGCAGATAGAGCGAAAGATCAACTTCTACTCAAGGAAGCTGGATATTTGGTTATCCGCTGTCAACAGTCAGTTCCTGCTAAGTTCGAGAGACAGTAAGTACCTCCCTAGCGCGCAGATCTCACTCCTCTTGCATTATCACAGCGTTGGCATCATGCTCAATCGCCCGTGCCTCTCACGCCCTAATGTCAATCTGGCAAGCGGGATTCGACATCCTCGTTCCCGGTTCGAGAATGATAGAGCTTCGGCCTGTACTCAATCTGCGCTTTCTCTCCTGGACATCCTTCCTGAGGAGGCGGATATTCAATGGATTTATTCGATCTCGCCATGGTGGGCAATGCTTCATTTTCTAATGCAAGCTACCATTGTCCTCCTTATTCAACTAGCTGTCGGTCCTGTACCGACAAAGGCCGAAACAGCGCATGGGAACCTTGGAAAAGACGGGGAATCCGTCGCTGATATGCTAGCTGCCGTTCCTTTGGCCTGCCAAAAGGCACTTCGATGGCTCCAAAGCATGTCAGTGACCGATAGCACATCACTAAGCGGGTTTCAGATGTGTAATGATCTATACTGCCGTATAGAATCCGCCAAAAAATTTCAGCGTGAGCAAGGTGCTGAATTATCGTTGTTGGAGCTAGCAACAGGCGGTCATTCAAACTTGCCAAGGCTCCCACTTCACAACCCCACTGCACAGCAATCGCCAAGTACGGAACATCGGCCAACGCGTCATAGTGAAGGTGATGAAGTCTCATTGTTCACATCCGACCCTGGCCAGCCATACGCTAAAGAGACAATATTTCCTCAATCCGTCTTACAAGACTCGGACATTGCGTGGCTTCTTTCTGCAGTTGGGTCAAACATGTCCTATCCGCCACAATGATCAGGCTCAGGGAAAAACATCCCATCCAATTATTTTTTTTCTTTTTCCTCTTTTTTCTTTTTCCTCTTTTTTCTTTTTCCCAATTTTTCGAATGAGGTCCTAGGTTATGCGTTTCTGGTACTCCTTATCGACGGATTGAATATTTTGTCTGGGGAAATTTGCCATAATCAACATCCCGGCGTCACAAACTGAGACACCGCCTTACGAAGCAACGTCTTGAGTACAATGATGAATTTTTACCCCCATACAAAAAAGACATCTGATCCATTGTCACAGATCAGGAAAGAGAGGGCTGCAAATATGCTCATTTGCTAATTTTGTATGATGAGTAGATGCTAGTTCGCTGCTCATGTATGTCGCCTTGCTTTATAACGGAAAGCATTATCTCCCCATATAAACGTCTAACGTGGTAATTAATCATCACCTTATTTTTTTTACAGATAAGAACAACGTAGCCATCGCACCAAACCGTGTTCGCGCTATTCTTGAGTCCCAAGTCTACCATATCATCAGCTCATGAAACTTTACACACACACCATCTCCCGCACGCCTCCCAGCCCATCCAGTCGAGGACAGTTATAGACATGAGCTTCAAATTTTCGACTCTACAGGGCCATCCAAGGCCAGCATTCCGTGGCTATTGCGGACTATCTTACACAGTACCTCACGTAGACAGGGTGAGTACGAGCGTACAATAGGTGTTGTAGACACTACCGAGCGTGCTCGACTGCCCAACAAGTCAAATTACCATAAAACAAGGTCCTCAGGAAGGATTCCTTTATAGTCTTAATCTTCTAAGGGCCATCAAAAAGTCGCTGAACTCGACAACTCCAAAGGAACATTGGTCTTCTGCCCTGATTGGCTTAACTAGATCCATCATAATAGCTAAACAAAACTCCAAGATTACCGTATTTGTTCTAACATCACTATGAAAGCCAGAAAAGGCTTCCGTAATAATGCAGGTATTCATATCTTACACCACCGAGAACATCGTACCAAAGAATATCGTCTATACACTATATTGGACTTGAACTCGGAAAGCCAGTGAGACAAGGGGAAGTATGTATGCTACAACACAGTGATCAGAGTCGGCATTTATAACATCCACGAACACCCACTATTTCAAGGACGGGAACGCGTCTGGTCTAAAGCTACACGGCTACTGTCCATCGCCCTCTGGATTGTTTGTACAAGCATCAGCTCATCCCTTTGATAGGCTTCATACCTTTCAGCCAATAAGAAGGCTTTCAGCCTGATTAGTAATATAGCCACGATCCGAGGCTCGATAGATATCAATTATTGCACGTTGATACAGGCACGGACATGCAGAGTCGCTTCTGAATAGTTACACTGAAAAGTGAAAAATAGTCAGCGATTAGTCAAAGTGATACGATACGAAGGAGACATCGCAGAGTATCAAATGATGTATGAGGGTAATAGAGTATGCGTTTTGGGAATCTTTTCGACCGAGTAAGCATATGACAAGGATCCTCTAGATATTGCTTCACTGACAGTCGTAGCAACCAGCTGCATTAGTCAATATGAGGCTGGCTCTGCCACACTCAACATCTGAGTAGGTTTGAGCGGGGTTGACTGATACGGCCATGGATCAACTAAATAATTTACCATGGGGTTAAAGGCGTCGCTGGATTCAACCAACGATGGTTCACTGGGCATTAGTAAGCCTCGCGTGCCAAATTGCATCCTGTGGTCTTCAGTCGGTCCATCGGGGGACCATATGATCATTATAACGACCAATATCTCATTCTACCTAGCTTTGTTTTGATATGCCACGTCGCATCTACACGAATCCAAGTCAGTGTCAGTGATGGCTACGCGGACGCAGCAGTTAAGAAGCAAAACAGGATGTTTGACCTGTTAATCTACCTACCTTACCTACCTACCTACCTTACGCACATGTGGAATCATTTCTGACTTGAGAATTTGCAGGCAGGACTAGAAAGAAAAAGTGTGACCAAGAGACTCCTGTTTGTGGTCTATGCAAACGACTGAAATACGAATGCCAATGGCCTACTCCTGCGAAGTTGATAGACCGGCGCTATCTATCGCATCATGAGTCACGTTACGCAGCAAAAAGCCGAGTAGTAAATACAAAAGTCGACATAACTACTAAGACGGAACTCATAGAGCCTCATTCTTCGCGACCACCCGCCTTTGCTTTCAACATCTCGCTGCTCTCTGAATTAGTAGCATATCATCACCTCTCGAGCGACCTTGAGATTGTCATCTCGAAGCATTTCGCTGAAAAATACTGTGGTCTCCTTTTGCTTCCAAACTCCCATCCCAAATTCTATGACGGGTGGCTTGCAGGAATATTTCGTCTCATGCCCTACCATGATAGCTTACGCTATTCGGTCCTGGCTAATGGAGCTTCGCATCTCCATCTGGTCGACCAGAACGACACCATGTATGAGTTAGCGCTCACCTACTATTCGAGTGCCCTGCAACATACAGTGAGATCTTTGGATACGGAGCAAGATGCCGCAAAGAACAATGGGCTACTGATGAGCGTGATGCTGCTTTATTTACATGGCTGTCAGGGCCGAGGAACGTATACCGATATTCCAACACATGTCTCAGCAGCGACACGCATACTCAGTTTGCGTCTCCTTTCATCACAGCTAAGCATCAAGCGCCCTTTCGATCGCCTCGCTGTTGAGTCCGTGCTCTACCAAATTTTCTCCGTCTCAACAGGCTTATGGTTCGACGACCCACCGCTTGTCTACCAGTATGACCCTCAATTCTGGCTCAGGGCTGAACAGCTGTTGGGCCAAACCGTCTTGTTTCCAAACGGCTCCAACCGTCTCAACTCTCCGGTGCTAGGTGTGCCAGTCAGCTTATACCGACTCGCTTTGCTGCTCAAGCAGCAGTTCCGGGGGCTTCGAGACAAATCAGTCAATCCACCAGTGCTGGAAGGAATACGACGCGAGGTTCAAGGCTGGGAGGCTCTGGTTCTGTGTGATCAATATCAAGACAAGTTTTCGTCCGACGAGCAAACTACTCAAGCCTACCAATTTCATCGCGACGGAAGCTATCTCTTTGTACTCACTATCTCGCTTCTAGTAGAGCAGATTGAACACTCAGTGCACAACATTTCACACATCGACTCTCGGCTGGACCTGCCAGAAATGGTCTCGCCTGCTTGCTGGCAGGTCACTAAGGCTCGCGAAATTATACAAAGACGTCAACACGATGACGAATGGAAGATGTGCTTCATTGGAGGTTGGCCAGTATACACCTTGGGGTTCTTTCTGAGCTCTATAGAAGATATCGAGCTTCTTCGAGCTGAGATGATTGACCGATGGAAACTTACTGGTTTCTCCCAAATCTTAAGATACATGAACGACCTGAATCGTATATGGGCAAGAAGAGGATTCGGGCCAAACGGACGCTAAGCTAGAGGCTAGTCTCTCCTTCGCATAAGTCATCTGCTTGATCAAGCTTGAGCCTTAATCGACGCTCGTCACCAGCCTGGCAGTAGTCTCATGTTGGGGGAGAAAAGAAGAAACTTCTCTGAATCATATCCAGATGCTATTACACAATGGTGGTCTTTGAAACGTGGAAAAGTGGGAAGAAACAAGGCCTGTTCTGGGAAGAAATGAAACATAAAAGGCTTGGAAATACATTTGCCGCCTTGAAAGTATCAGATGCTTTCGATCGTTTGAAGTGGCCGCGAGGTTTGCCTGACCTATCCCGATCCGAACGGTACTGGCTGCGAACTGGTTATATCCGCATATCCATACTCCTTCCGTTCATCATCGGTTTCAAGCTTCTGGATCCAAAGTTCTATATCTCTCTTGAATGCATCCACATTAGGCTGCTGGCTCAAATCGATTGGCTGGTGCCCCTTACCAACTTGTCGTATCTGCGTGCCAGCGGCGAGCATGGTTGGGCCGTAGTCTTGCTGATCTAGCTTCTGTTTGATTGCGCCTAAGACCTTGCCGTCTAGGATATCTTTCGCGAGGTAGAATTCCTGTGCCGAAGGGCGTGCGATACCCACACCATCGCATGCCCCAAGAGCTTTAACCATGGCACCCGCAGTTCTCAAACCGCCTGTGATGTACGATCTCGTCCTAGTCAGGCTAGGCGTGATTTTTTCCGCAAAGTCGAGGAAAAACGCTTCGCGCTTTATAGTACTCTCCCGCTTATGTACGAAGGCAAGATTTTCGTAATCTCCGCCGCTCAGCTCAACAAAATCAAATTGATTCTCCTCAAGCATGACGCAAAGTTTCTGTGCATCTTCAGGCTGAAGACCTCTGTCCTGAAACTCGACGCTGTTGAGCTTGATGCCTAACATGAAACTGGGTTTGACCCGTTTGCGGACTTCCTGCGCGATCTCGAGAATAAGACGGGCGCGATTCTCTAAAGTACCCCCATATTTGTCTGTCCGTCTATTGGTCTTCTTGGAGATGAATTGAGAAAGCAGATATCCGTGAGCTCCATGGAGTTCGATACCGTCGAATCCAGCCTTCTCCAAGTACTCTGCACAGTGCGCGAAGCCGTTGACAACGTTCTGGATTTCTTCGAGAGATGCAGCATGTGGCTTAGCAAATTTCATACCGAGCAAGTTCATCTCTAGATGCACGTCGCTCGCGCTAATAGGATTATTTTGGATGTCGTCTGGGACCTGTCGACCAGGATGGCTCACTTGTGCAACAATCAGAGCACCGTGCTTTTTCGAGACGGCAGCCATTTCCTCGAATGCTTCAAACCGCTCTCCATTGCAAGGTGCCCCAGGTGGTATGATTGCATTACCAGCATATTCTAGCTGATCGTATTCAATCATGAGATTCCCCGTCAATATTATGCCGAAACCGCCCTCGCCCCATCTTCGGTAAACGTTAATGAGTTCTTTTGAAGGAATGCCCCTTTTGGTGAGGTCCTTGGGATCCCATGATGCCAGACGTTCTGTCATTGCAGCCTTGAGGAAACGATTCGGTGCTGTGCGGCCAGAAAATTCAAATTGGAGCGGTCTCCCTAGCAAAGAGACATCCACATTGTCAGACTGATATCGAATTGGCGCCGCCATGATATGGATGGAGTAGTCTACCCGGTGATTGTGCAATCAATAAGAAAATTATCAGACACACACACACAAGTATGCTGAAGTTTATCAGGCAATGAGATAGATAGATATCCTTTCTCTCTCTCTCACACACACACACTCTGTCTCTCTCTTTCTCTCTCTCTCTCTCTCTCTCTCTCTCTCTCTCTCTCTCTCTCTCTCTCTCTCTCTCTCTCTCTCTCTCTCTCTCTCTCTCTCTCTTTTCTTTTCTTTTTCTTTTGAGAAGGGTCGTCGCAGCGAACTGAGGATGATGGGGGCTGTCAAAGTTCTTAACCCTCTTTCTTTCCAACTTCACATGGTGATGCGTGATAATGGTACAACCCATTTGTAATCTCTCCTGTTTTCCTCGACAAACCAGCCATACCGATTACAAATACAGAAATGTGGAATTAGAATCCCAAATCACGCAGATATCAAGATTGAGGATGACCATAATTCTGGCACAGAAGCAATAGTCATGGAAAACCGACCAATCAAGAGTTTTGGGCGGAAATAGCAACGATTGGTGGGTATGGATACACCGTTCCTGCTTTAAGTTTTAATATGGATCTATGGGGGACCTCGGAAGATGCGTCTGTATCATGGAGGTTTATAAAGATCCTCTTTTGAAAAAGCTCCGGCGATATCAGACTGTCACTTGAAGACTATTTTGTGAATAAAGACCAAGTTTACAGCCGTCCGTCATTACTACTTCGAATCCTGGCACCCACACACCCTCATCTATGTCACCAGCATTGGGGTAAACCAGCTAGCTCCTTCACTTGTTTTGGATTCTGTGGGGAATGGGCATGGATATCCACAGCTAAACTGTCTACCACTTATTGCCCGCTGATAACATAATAACCAGGGTTGGGACTCCCTATAACCTTCTTACATCCTTGACACCATGGAGTTCAACACACATGGGCACGGCCCAATACCCATCAAACATTCTTGTCTTACCCCCTCAATGCACATCGCCAGCAGTTGAAGACTACGGCAAACCTAAGGCTTGCTACAACACTTTCAATGCTCCAGCCAGTTCGTTGTCGTGATGCTTCCTAGCGATGATCTATAAGCCAATTGGTGCACCTTCATAATTGCCATCCTCCCATAGCATCCGGACATGTGCGCACTCCTCGCTCAACAACCTATAGTTCTCATCATACCCGAAAGACGCAAGCGGGGCAATCTACAAAGTTGTACAAACTTGTATGAGTCCAGTAAAATGCAGATTCGTGTTGGGAGGCTGGCACCTACGAATGCAGGACCAATGACCACGTCCACCCCTTGCCTCTCCCAGCTCTCAGTAAACCGGAGTCTAAATTCGTCACGCTCTGCTCGTGCCTTTAACAGGAAATAGTATTATGCAAATCCAGATGCTCGACATCTTTCAAGCCCATGCACTAAGTGGCTGAATGGGTTCGCTCGTAGCTTCAATCGCTTTAATCGTGACTTTTGCCACTGTCAGGCCAGTATAAGCGTCGAACTTTGGACCAAGCGCCCCCATTGGAGTCAGATAGTGTTTATTTTACCCAGGCAATGGCACGTTTGACGGGTGGTTGAGGATCGATGAAACCATAATTGGTTATTATACCAACCTTGAGCTTCCGGGTTATAGGTGTCCTTAAACCGGTCCACGGAATAGGGACAGTTCCTGGGTCTTCAAGGTATGGTTTGACCGAAAGCATGAGCTTCATGAACAAGTCCACATCTCGAAAAGACCGACACATGGGCCCTGCGGAGCACGGAATATTCAGCTCTGCAGGGGGGATTGTGGCCGTGAAGTTCTTCTTCGGCAGCGTATAAGCCGCACATTTGAAGCCATATATACCGCAGAACGCTGAAAGAGCTCGCACACTACCGCCGATATCCCTACCGACACTAATAGGCGAGCCGTACATTGCAATAAGTGCTGCGTCCCCATCAGTGGATTTACCAGCTGAGAGATGAATATTGGACGGATTCAGGACTCGGCCCCAATACGAATCGGTCTCACGGTGCGGACTTGTTTGTTCTCTCGAATATCTAAACGCCTAAGCCAGTATTAGTAAAGAAGCCTCTAGAGTCAGTGTTTTCTTTCAATCAATATGTTCTTTCGCCTATTCCTTCAGATCCACATTGATCACATTAGTGAAACTACTTCCTCCATTTCCATAATGATTGTTGACGGTGTGCATCTCCCTCTTATACAGATGCTTGGAATCCCTCAGAGCACTCCGGAATATGAACAGAAACGTGCCGCACTGCTACAAGCTTTCTGGGATCCAGTGCCCAAGGCTACTATTTGCCAGCAGACCTTCTCAGAGACCCTCCACATGCGGCATATTGACATCAGAAGAAATTGCAATCACTGAAGAAATTATGCCTGCACAGGTCTCGCCCAGGCTATCGCAACGAAGAAGTATACAGCGGTAGCAGTAGCAACAGCATTCTCCAAACGTGCAATCATCTGCCATCAGCTAACATGTTGCCTCTCACGATGGTATATGGATTCGGCTGTAAAGCAAGCAAAAGCGTTGGACGATTGTTTCGTAGCGACGAACATACTATTAGTCCTCTTCACGAAGTGCCCATCTGTCACAACGTTATCGACCGTTCTTTACCAAGAAGGGTTAAGGACGCTTGGTAGTATTCTGCCGAGGAGCGGAGTCGTCCAGTATCAACGTGCTTAAGGGGATACGATAGATAATTGAATAACAAATCGATAAAGTAAATATAGTATATATTCCAATGTGTGTAGAGAATAAAGCACAATAAACTAGATATATAATGATAAATGAGTATCCTTATATAGTTTCCTTCAAGTAGATCCTTTCCTAATACTGGCTCTATCATCAGTTAAGCAGATAGAGTCTAGCTTAATAGGCTCGATACCTTAGATAGAGCTAGTAGAGCCTAGCTTGAATAGCTCTACTAGTTATATATACATTCCCGTGCGCTAATCTCTTTTATTTATAGCTTAGCTCTATATAGGTGGCTTTTCCATCTGGGGTTCCTTTTATATAGAATAGTCTTTCGTTAGTGCCTTACTTAGATAACTAGCGTCTATTACTTAACTATTAGCTAAGCATTATTAATTCTTATAATAATTCCCTTCTTTATAGGCTGGCGTCCCGACAGCAATATAAATAGTTATGAGCCCCCGTCATTTTTATCTCGAGATAGATTATCTATTTTTATTCCTATCTATTATATATTCTTTATAGTAATATACTAACTATATCTTTAAAGAAATTAATTAATAAGAAGAACCTTATTTCTCGGATTAAAAGCGCCAGAGTTATTCTTCTTATCTCTTATTAACGTTATTTTACTAGGGATTTCATTTATATAAAATCTGAATCGTCGAGTTATTATAGTGAGTATATAAAATTTAGTCAGTATAAGTATATTAATATAGCTTTATCCGATTTAACTTAGAAAAAGCTTCTTACTACTTAAAAGAGAATTAATAAGAATTAGGAGATAACCTTGGCGAAGCTTCTTTATCTTAAAAAGTAGCGAAAGTTATTTTAAAAGTATATAGATAAATTTATTTAAACTAATATAAAGAATATAGAGAAGCTAGAAAGACTAGAGAAAGAGGAGGAGCGAAAGCGAGAGACAGAATAGAAAAAGTTAATAGAATAAAAAGTAAATAAATAGGTTGCTTCTATTACTATAACTTCTATAGTTAATTCTACTCTTCTTTTTAACTCTTCTTTTAACTATTTTCTTTAAGAAATACCTGAATTTATTTAGGGCAATTTAAATTCCTAATTAATTTCTAAGTATTATACTTATAAGAGAACCCTTTCTATTTAATAAGATAATAAATCCTTCCTTTCTCCTTCTTTCTTTATAATATTTTTTTAACTTTATATTCTTCTTCTCCTACTTTATTATAATATTCTTACTAATTTATTATTAATTATAGTAATAAGATATAGAAGACTAGATAAATCTATATTCTACTAGATAATTAGAGTTTATAGTTATCGTTTTTCAATTTCTATTTTATTATATATAGTTTATAGTATACTATATCGAGTTTATTACTAGGTTTCTTACTCTGAATATTGAAATTTTTATTTCCTAGTATTCATTATAATATATAGACTTTCTCTTCTTTTTTAAGAATAGGCGTATCCTCGCGCTTCTTATTATAATATTGCTTTATCTGGAGTTCTGCCCATTCAATATCCTTAGCTATACTCTAATATAAGGTTTATAGCTGTTTTCCTTTTAGGGCTACTTATTCTAAAACTCTATCTTATAGAATATTAATCTATAATATTTATAGATATCTTTCTAGATTTATATAATGCGGTATTTATCTTGTTGTCATATTTTATAAGTTATTTAAGGTGAACTAGATAAGAGATAAGAATTCTATCTAATCTACCTAATTCTAATCTAGATAGTATCTTAAATATTATTAAACTATTTAGATTATTTATTCTAACTATCTATCTATCTACTAGTAATTTACTATTAATAGTTTATAATTAATTCCTGATATTTTTATAATGGTTTACTAATATTTCGAGATAAATAGCTTATCTCTATTAGAGATAATTTCTATTAGCAATCCAGTCTAACTAAATACTAATTTTATTATAAATATTGCACATTATTCTACGGTTAGCTTTGCTAGTATAGAACTAAGGATAATATATTTTATTAGTTAGTCTATAATAATAATTGTCTAAGTATAAATAATTCTAGTAACGATATCTTTGGATTTCAGTAATCCTTAGATAAAGTCGACTATTATACTTTTTTATAGTTCTTCTAGGATTACTGGAATATACATTTTTCTATAAGATATATATCTAATTAATTTATTTTGATTGTATTCGTCATAATTATAAATATATTCTTTAACTTTCTTATATATCTAAGGGATATAAAAGCTTCGAGTAATAAGTTCAATAGTTTTCTCCATTTCTAGATATTCTCTATTTAGTAGATTATAATAGAACTAGATAACTTTTTTAATTATCTTTATTAGTATAACTATCTATTACTTTCACTTTATAAGTCTATCTTCTTCCTAGAATATCTAACTTATAATATTATTTTAGACTATCTTATCCTATTTTATTGCTTCCTTGTCACAAGAATCGACAACGCTCAGCCAATGGTTAGATAACGAATGCTAGTTACATAAGCAAGGCGCTTACGAAAGGTTGTTCCGTACGGAAAGGAACCCCAGACGGAAAGGTCGCTCGCAAGGAACCAGGCCATGAACGAAAAGGATTAGCGCCCGAAGACTATGCACATGACTGCATAGCAAACATAGCGAACGCTATGTTTGATATGCTGCAGGAATATAGCATATATAGCGATTGATATGTTCTCTATGCTAAAGGACATAGTAGTCAGGAGCTACCGCTATAAAGAATAAGACTAGGGAAAAACTATATAAGGACGCTCATTTACCATTATATATCTAGTTTACTATGCTTTATCGCTCACTCAAATTGAATATATACTTTATTCACTTTATCGATTAGTTATCTCATTTATCTTTAGATAATTGCTTCGTAATTATCTATTATATTCCTCTTAGTACGTTGATACTGGATGACCTCGCTCCTCGGCAGAATCCTACTAAGCGTGATCAATCTTTCTTAGTAAAGAATGGTCAATAATGTTATGACAATAAAGTATCCTAACGAGTTATAACTTAAAGGTATTAATAGGAAGTACCCTTAGTAAAGACTGACAATGGCAGGAAATGATAGCCTAAGTACCTTAGGAACTCCGCGTGCCACTTAAGCTACCTCTAGATAGTAATAGCGCTATACTAAGATTTAGCGAGGCGAAGAAACCGACATCAATAATTATATCGCGTAAATAGAAGTATATATAAACTGAATGGTCGAATAGATTAATACTCTCGAAAGACAGATTGAAGAAAGAAATAACTATATAGAGTAATTAGAAAATTAAGTTATAAATGCTCCGACACTAGGGCAGAGATAAGTTAAGCTACTGAAATCTATAACCTTCGATGGCACTCACTCTAAACTAAAGACATTCCTCGTCAATATAGAAATATATCTAGAAGCCAATTAGATTATAGTTAATAAGAAGAAAGTAATCTATATAGCTTTATGCTTTATAGATTCTGCAGCTAAATAGATATAATCTATCCTAGAAGACTATTATAGCAATAGCTAAGAGGATTAGAACACTATCACTAGGGAATTATTCTCAAGTTATAATATATTTAAATAGAAAATCACTGAAACCTTTGGAAATATCGATAAATAATAAACCGCTGAGCGACAGCTAAGATATTTAAGATAGACTAGGTCAGCCTAGCAGCTAGCAGTAAAGTTCTAATAGATTATTATACTGCTATAATATGATGATAAAGTATAGATTGCCATATTCAAAAATATACTTAAAGAAGATATTTAAATAGAATTAATTAAAATAGATTAACCCGATAATATTAATTAATTTATTAAAATGGCTATCAAGATCGATAACAAGCTATTTAAAATTAAGTAGAAAAAACAAGAATTCCAAAGATAGAAGAAATTTAGAGGATTGCCTCAGATAAACTAGATAAAGAAAAGAGGACCTCAATATAATATAGATAGAGACGTTAATATATAGATAAATGCTATTAATACTAAGAAAGAAAGAGAAAAACGATGCAAAGAAAGATTATACTATAAGTATAGAAAGAAGAATTATTTCGCGAAAGTATATAGACAAAAATAGAGTAATAGATTAGCTATCTAGAACTCTAAAAAGATCGCGATAATTATAATAATAATTACTAGCTCGCCCAGCGATAGTATAGAAGTCCTAGATAGATAAGAATAAGACGCATAGATTAATTAGGAATGAATTATACAATAACAATTTTATAACACTCTAATAATAGAGAGAATGGAATTCTCTAAGTTATCGAGTAGATATATCTAACTGAGCTTCAAGAAAGAGCTAGCTTAGAAAAAGTAACTCCACGAGAGTACTAGATTTAATAAAGAGATATCCTATAGGGAAGTCTAAGGTTTATAGAATCTTGATAATTCCTCAATATCCGCGAAAACCCTGGATCGGATAATATTTTAGGATGATAAAGATTAGATAAATTATAAGAATCTAGATTGAAAATTGGATCACGCCAAATAAGTAATAAGAAAACTCGAAAGAATTGCGTCAATAGTACAAGAATATTATATAATAAGACCACTGAGCCGCGTAAATAACGAAATAACACCACAAGAAGGAGAAACTCCTTATATTAACTGGGGCACTGACGACAATGAAAGAGAACTAAGATACAATTGTTATCCAGTGAAACCGAGATATTGGGAAGAGTCAGTGGACACTTGGATAGAATATATCAAATATTATAAACTATACTATATATAGATATACTATAAATGCGAAAAACACGGAAAGAAACACCTTGAAACCGCGAATGAATATGAAAGAATGGCAAGAACGAATGGGATTCAACTATATGAATATTCAATAGGATATGCAATTAATTGTGCATGCAAGTATTACCTAAACCTCAGCTAAATGATGCACGTTGAATTGGATTGGACCACTTATCTAGACGATAGATATGGGCAATATTACCAAACAAAGTTGAGATAGGATTATTTCCCCAGACCACCAGGAATCTTGAACCAATTAAAAGGATGCCCAAGATCAGACCCACAGTATAATTACATTTAACTACCTGGTTACCCCTACTATTTAGAGACCCCAGCTAGTAGATGCACTGAACCAAGCTATACAGTTCATCAGAGAGGTAAAAACTCACTCATACAGCTATTTATGGAAAAAGACTAATACCACCAGAAATATTTAACCATATATATTTTAACTATTACTTCAGATAAACGACCCTATATTATTATCTAAGCTACAATTAACAAGATCCCTATTAAGATACTCATTAATTTAGAAGTAATCAATAATTATATTAACCGAGATTTTGTCAAAAGGAACCATATCCTATACAAAGTAATGGGAGGATGGATCAAGATGGTTACAGTCAACGGCAATACAGTTTTTGAAGGACCAGAAGAAAGAACCCATACTACGATAATCAGATTAGGTGAATATAGTATGCCAATATCGTTCCTACTCATACCACTAGGACCGCAAAGCTATAACGCTATACTAGGAATAGGATGGCTATAACAGCTAAAACTAATAATCAATTAGGAAATAGGCATAGTTACTATCGATAAGAACCGACTTAATACTAAGCTAATAAACCAATAAGATAACTAGATTATAGCGATAAGTATAACTATTCAACCAAAATTAAAGGAGCAGTATAAGAAAGAACTTGCAGAAGTGCAAAAGAACCTGCTGAAAAAATACCATGAATTTATTGAATTATTTGTTAAAAAAGAATACCGACTTCCGACACACCCTCTAGAATATAAGGTAGTTATTAAACTGAAACTGGATGCCCAGCTTAAGTAAGTAAAGTAAAGATAGAAGTCGCAAAATAAATAAGAAGCAGAAGATAAGTTTATTAAATATTTTCTATCTATAGGATATATTAGAGAATCCAAGTCACCATTCTCGACGCAGAATCTCTATATATTAAAGAAGGATGGAATGAAGAGAGTAGTATATAACTATCAATATCTAAATAGCTAGATAATTAATAATACTAATAAAGCACCACATTAAGAATAGAAAAGAGACTTATTATAGGGAGCAAAGATCGTCACCATCTTTAATATTGAATGGGGATACTATAATCTCTAAATAAAAGAAGAAGATATACCGAAAACCGCAATCCTTACCAATAAAGAATTGTATAAATGGGTTATTATATCTATAGGACTTAAAAATCTACTAGCATAATTTGCTAGATATATAATCTATATTTTATAGGAATATCTAAATAAATTCATAACAGTCTATTTTAATGATATTATCGTATTCTCTAAGAAACCCGAGGAACATAACGAACATATTCGAAAAGTCATAAGAAAACTCAATAATGCCGGCGTAACGCTAAAGATTAAGAAATATAAGTTTGACGCAACTAAAGTCAACTATCTAAGAATAATCTTTATACCTAAAGGATTAGAGATCCTACCAGAGAAAGTTAAGAATATTATATCCTGGCCAACTCCAATAAATATTAATGAAATATAGCAATTTCTAGGAGTCACTAGATATTTAAGATAATATATTAAGGATTACGTAAAAATTATCTAACCAATGACGAAGTTACTTAAGAAAGAAGAAACATTCATTTGGGAAAAAGAATAAGAAAAAGCATTCGAAGAAATGAAAGAACAAATTAAAATGGCATTAATACTGAAACTATTTAACCCAGAGATATAATATATTATGAAACTAGACGTCTTAGAATATATTATTGGGATAGTTTTGGAATAAACTAAAGAAGATATCACTCGACCAGTCTTATTTCACTCTAGGAAACTGACTGACACTGAATGAAATTATAATATATATAATCGAGAACTACTTGTGATTATGGAAGCATTTAAGCACTAGAGATACTATCTCTAAGGAATTACTAAAGAAGTTATTGTTAAAAGTGACCATCACAACCTGAAATACTTTATAAGTACTAAGGAATTATTAGGACGACAAATCAGATGGACTAAATTACTTATAAAATTCAACTTCAGAATCGAACATATTAAAGGAAAAGAAAATATAATTACGGACGCCTTGAGCAGACGAGCTAACTACACTATTAATATTAAATTACTAAAGGTAATAATCCTAAAAGAAGACCCCAATAGAATCCAATATAATAAGTAAGCTATACTAGCCACTATTATAATAGTTATAGAAATAGAATTTTAGAGAGAATTGAAAGAAGCGACGAAACAGGACAAGATAGTCCAGGAAAATATTATGAATTAGATATTCTAAGAAGAAGACGGATTCGCAAAATAGAAATAATAGATAGTGATACTAATAAAGATAATTAAAAAAGTTATCTAGTTCTATCATAATCCGCCAAATAGAGGATACCCAGGAATAGAAAAGACTATCGAACTCATTACTCGAAGTTTTTACATTCCTTAGATATATAAGAAAGTTGAAGAATATATTTACAATTGTGACGAATGCAACCGAAACAAACCAGCCAGGTATATACTCTATGGAAAAATATATATTTCAGCAATCCCAGAAAAACCATGGAAAAGTATAATAGTTGACTTTATCTAAGGATTACTGAAATCTAAAGATATCGTTACTGGAATCAATTATACTTAAGCAATTATTATTGTGGACCAACTGACAAAATATATTATCCTTAGTCCTATATTAGTAGAGCTAACCACAGAATAATGCGTAACACTTATAATGAAATTAATATTTAGTTGGACCGGATTACCAATAGAAATTATCTCTAGTAGAGATAAGTTATTCACCTCGAAGTATTGGCAAACTATTACGAAAATATCGGGAATTGACCATAAACTATCAATAGCAAATTATTAATAGATAGATAGACAGTTAGAATAAATAATTTAAATAGTTCAATAATACTTAAGACACTATCTAGATTGGAATTAGGTAGATTGGGTAGAACTCTTATCTCTTATCTAGTTTGTCTTAAATAACTCATAAAATGCGACGACAAAACAAGTACTATATTATGTAAATCTAGGAAGATACCTATAGATATTATAGATTGATATTCCATGAGACGGAGTCTCAGAATAAGTAGCCCTAAAAGAAAAACAGTTATAAGCCTTACACCAAAGTATAGCTAAAGATATCGAATAGGTAGAACTCCAGATAAAGCGATATTATAATAAGAAGTGCGAGAACGCGCCCATCCTTAAAAAGGAGGAGAGAGTCTATATATTGCGACGAACACCAGGAAACAAAAACTTTAATATCCAGAGCAAGAAACCTAGTAATAAACTCGACGCAGTACATTATAGACTATATATAATAAAATAGAAATTGAAAAATGACAACTATAAACTCTAGTTACCTAGCAGAATGCAGATTTATCCAGTCTTCTATATCTCATTACTATAATTAATAATAAGTCAGCAAGAACACCATGACGAAGCAGGAGAAGAAGAATATGAAGTTGAAAAAATATTACGAAGAAAGAAGGAGAAAGGAAAGATTTATTACCTCGTCAAATAGAAAAGATTCTCTTATAAATATGACACTTAGGAATTAATCAGGAATTTAAACTGCTCTAAATGAATTTAGATATTTCTTAAAGAAAACAATTAAAAGAAGAGTCAAAAAGAAGAGCAGGATCGACCACAGAAGTTATAGTAATAGAAGTAATCTATTCATTTACTTTCTATTCTATTAGCTTTTTCTATTCTACCTCATGTTTTCGCTCCTCCTCTTCCTCTAATCTTTCTAACTCCTCTATATCTTTTATATTGATTTAAATAAATTTACCCGCATATTTCTAAAGAAACCTTCACTACTTCTTAAGATAAAGAAGTTTTGCTAAAGTCGCCTCTTTATCCTTATCGATTTTCTTTTAGATAGCGATAAGTTTCTTCTAAGCTAAATTAGAAGATACTATATCTATATAATGGCAGCAATTATTATAAATATACTCACTATAACGACTTGAGATTTCAGACTTTATATATAGCTTCCCTTTTTCGGCATAATAAAGGCAGGGAACAATTAGAGTAACGCCAGACTGTTCAATATATATTACTAAGTTATCTTTTCGGATATTCGACTTTGAAGACATGGTTAGCGTATCACCATAAAGAATACATAATAGAACAGAAACTAAAACAAGATAACTTACCTCGAGATAAATAATGGGGGCTCACAACTATTTATATTACTGTCAGGACGCCAGCCTATAAAGAAGGGAATTATTATAAGAATCGATAACGCTCAGCCAATGATTAGATAACGAACGCTAGTTACATAAGTAAGGCGCTTACGAAAGATTATTCTATATGGAAAGGAACCCCAGATAGAAAGGTCGCTCGCAAGGAACCAGGCCATGAATGAAAAGAATTAGCGCCCAAAGACTATATATATGACTGTATAGTAAATATAGCGAACGCTATATTTGATATACTACAGGAATATAGCATATATAGCGATTGATATATTCTCTATGCTAAAGAATATAGCAGTCAGGAGCTACCGCTATAAAGAATAAGACTAGGGAAAAACTATATAAGGACGCTCATTTACCATTATATATCTAGTTTACTGTGCTTTATCGCTCACTCAAATTGAATATATACTTTATTCACTTTATCGATTAGTTATCTCATTTATCTTTAAATAATTG
The DNA here is from genome assembly GCA_001657655.1 of Talaromyces piceae. Lineage (NCBI taxonomy): Eukaryota > Fungi > Ascomycota > Eurotiomycetes > Eurotiales > Trichocomaceae > Talaromyces > Talaromyces piceae. The sequence continues at coordinate 1,650,825 of JNNX01000004.1, read as the reverse complement.
CTTCGCAATTATCTATCGTATCCCCCTCAGCACGTTGATACTGGACGACCTCGCTCCTTGGCAGAATCCTACCAAGCGTGATCAATCTTTCTTGGTAAAGAACGGTCGATAACGTTGTGACATTCCTTTAATTCCTTTTGGAATTCTATTTCTGTAACTATTATGATAGTAGCTATTATAACTTACTTATTATATTGAATTCTATTAGGATCTTCCTTCAATATTATTGCCTTAGGAGGCTTAATATCAATAGTATAGTCTACTTATCTACTTAAGGTATCTGCGATCATATTCTCTTTTCCCTTAATATATTTAATCTTGAAGTTGAATTTTACAAGTAATTTAGCCTATCTAATTTATTATTCTAATAGTTTCTTAATACTTATAAAGTATTTTAGATTATAATAGTTACTTTTAATAATAACTTCTCTAGCAATTCCTTAGAGATAGTATCTCTAATATTTAAATGCTTTAATAATTATGAGTAATTCTCAATTATATATATTATAGTTTTATTTAATGTTAGTTAGTTTCCTAGAGTAAAATAAGACTGATTAAGCGATATCTCCTTTAATTTATTCTAAAACTATTCTAATAGTATATTCTAAGATATCTAATTTTATAATATATTATATCTTTAGATTAAATAGTTTTAGTATTAGTACTATTTTGATTCGCTTTTTTATTTCTTTAAATATATTCTCTTACTCTTTTTCCTAAATAAATATTTCTTCTTTCTTAAGTAGTTTTATTATTAGTTAGGTAATTTTCATATAATCTTTAATATATTATCTTAAGTATCTAGTTACTTCTAAGAATTACTATATCTTATTAATATTTATTAGAGTTAACTAGAATATAATATTCTTAACTTTTTCTAATAGAATCTCTAATCCTTTAGATATAAAGATTATTTCTAGATAATTAACTCTAGTTATATTAAATTTATACTTTTTAATCTTTAGTATTATACCAGTATTTATAAGTTTCCTTATAACTTTCTAAATATATTCATTATATTCCTTAGGTTTCTTAGAGAATATAATAATATTATTAAAATAAACTACTATGAATTCATTTAGATATTCCTATAAAATATAGATTATATATTTAGTGAATTATACTAGTAATTTTTTAAGTCCTATAGATATAACTATCTATTTATATAATCTCTTATCTATAAGGATTGCGGTTTTCGGTATATCTTCTTCTTTTATTTAGAGATTATAGTATCCCTATTTAATATTAAATATAATGATGATTTTTACTTCTTATAGTAAATCTCTCTTCTATTCTTAGTATAATATTTTATTGACGTTATTAATTATCTAACTATTTAGATATTGATAGTTATATATTACTCTCTTTATTCTATCCTTCTTTAGTATATAGAGATTCTGCGTCGAGAATAATAACTTAGATTCTCTAATATATTCTATAGATAAGAAATGTTCAATAAACTTATCTTCTACTTTCTATTTATCTTATAACTTCTATCTTTATTTTATTTATTTAAGCTTAATATCTAGTTTTAGCTTAATAGCTACTTTATATTTTTAGAGATATATTAGAAGTCAGTATTCCTTCTTAATAAATAACTTAGTGAATTTATGATACTTCTCTAATAGATTCTTCTATACTTCTATGAGTTCTTTCTTATATTACTCTTTTAGTTTTAGTTAAGTAGTTATACTAGTTACTGTAATTTAGCTATCTAGTTAGCTAACTAGTTTGGTGTCAAGTTAATTCTTATTAATAGTAACTATATTAATCTTCTAATTAATTATAGATTTTAGCTATTATAGCTATCTAATTCCTAGTATAATATTATAACTTTATAGTTCTAGCAATATAAGTAGAAATAATATTGATATACTATATTTATCTAATCTAATTATTATAGTATAGATTCTTTCTTTTAGTCCTTTGAAGACTGTACTACTATCGACTGCAATCATTTTAACCCATTCTCCCATTTCCTTATATAGAATATAGTTTCTTTTAATAAAGTCTCGGTTAATATAATTGTTAGTTACTCCTGAATTAATAAATATCTTAATAGAGATCTTATTAATTATAGCTCAGACAATAATATAGGGTCGTTTTTCTAAGATAATAGTTAAAATATATATAGTTAAATATTTCTAGTGATATTGGTCTTTTTCCATAAATATCTATATAAGCGAGTTTTTTCCTTTCTAGTAGACTATATAGTTTAGTTTATTATATTTACTAGCTAGAATCCCTAAATAATAGAGGTAACTAGGTAGTTAAGTATAATTATACTAAGAATTTAATAATAGGCATCCTTTTAGTTATTTCCAGATTCCTGGTAATTTAGGGAAATAATTATATACTAACTTTACCCAGTAATATTATCTATATTTATTGTCTAGATAAGTGGTCTAGTCTGATTTAATATGCATCATCTAACTAAGATTTATATAATATTTATATATATAATTAATTATATATCCTATAGAGAATTCGTATAGTTGAACTCTGTTCGTCCTAGATATTCTTTTATATTCATTTACTATTTCAAGGTGTTTCTTTCTATATTTCTTATATTTATAGTAGATCTATATATAGTATAGTTTATAATATTCAATATATTCTATCTAAGTGTCCACTAACTCTTCTCAATATCTTAGTTTTACTAGATAATAATTATATCTTAGTTCTCTTTCGTTATCGTCAGTACCCTAGTTAATATCAGTAGTTTCTTCTTCTTATAGTATTATTTTATAATTTATATAGCTCGGTAGTCTTAATATATAATATTCTTATATAGTCGACGCAATTCTTTCGAGTTTCCTTATTACTTACTTAGTATAATCCAATTCTTAATCTAGATTCTTATAATTTATCTAATCTTTATTATTCTAAAATATTATCTAATCTAGGATTTTTATAGATATCGAGGAATTATCAAAATCCTATAAACCTTAGACTTCTCTATAGAATATCTCTTTAAATCTAGTACTCTTATAGAGTTACTCTTTCTAAGCTAGCTCTTTCTTAAAGCTTAGCTAGATATATCTACTTAATAACTTAGGGGATTCCGTTCTCTCTATTACTAGAGTATTATAAAATCATTATTATATAATTTATTTCTAATCAATCTATATATCTTATTTTTATCTATCTAGAACTTCTATACTATTACTAGATAAGCTAGTAGTTATTATTATAATTATTGCGATTCATTTAGAACTTTAGATAGCTAATCTATTACTCTATTTCTATCTATATACTTTTGTGAAATGACCCTTTTTTCTATATTTATAGTATAATCTTTCTTTATATTATTTCTCTTTTTTATCCTTAGTATTAATAGTATTTATCTATATATTAATATCTCTATCTATATTATATTGAGATTCTCTTTTCTTTATCTAGTTTATCTAAGGCAATCCTCTAAATTTCTTCTATCTTTGGAATTCTTATTTTTTCTGCTTAATTTTAAATAACTTATTATTGATCTTAATAGCTATTTTAATAAATTAATTAATATTATTAGATCAATCTATTTTAATTAGTTTAGTTTAAATATCTTCTTTAAGTATATTTTTGAATATAGCAATCTATACTCTATTATTATATTATAATGATATAATAATCTATTAGAACTTTACTGCTAGTTACTAGGCTGACCCAGTCTATCTTAAATATCTTAGCTGTCGCTTAGCAGTTTATTATTTATTAATATTTCTAAAGGCTTTGGCGATTTTCTATTTAAATGTATTATAACTTAAGAATAATTCCCTGGTAATAGTATTCTAATCCTCTTAACTATTATTATAATAGTCTTCTAGAATAGATTATATCTATTTAGCTATAGAATCTATAAAGTATAAAGCTATATAGATTACTTTCTTTCTATTAGCTATAATCTGATTTACTTCTAAATATATTTCTATATTAATAAGGAATATCTTTAGTTTAGAGCGAGTGCTATTGAAGGTTATAGGTTTCGGTAGCTTAACTTATCTCTGCCCTAATATTAGAGCATTTATAACTTAATTTTCTAATTACTTAATATAGTTGTTTCTTTCTTCGATCTGTCTTCTAAGAGTATTAATCTATTTAACTATTTAGTTTATATATATTTCTATTTACGCGATATAATTATTAATATCTATCTCTTTATCTCGCTAAATCTTAGTATAGCGCTATTACTATCTAGAAGTAGCTTAAGTAGTATATAGAGTTCCTAAGATACTTAGGCTGTTATTTCCTATTATTATTAGTCTTCACTAAGGGTACTTCCTGTTAATATCTTTAAGTTATAACTCGTTAGGGTGCTTTATTATTATAATGTTATTGACCATTCTTTACCAAGAAGGGTTGAGGACGCTTGGTAGTATTCTACCGAGGAGTGGAGTTATCTAGTATTAATATACTTAAGGGGATACAATAGATAATTATGAAGTAATTATCTAAAGACAATTAAATAATAAATTAATAAAGTGAATATAGTATATATTCTAATATATATAGAGAATAAAGTACGATAAACTAGATATATAATAGTAAATGAGTATCCTTATATAGTTTTCTTTAAATAGATCCTTTCCTAATACTAGCTCTATTATTAGTTAAGTAGATAGAGTCTAGCTTAATAGGCTTGATACCTCGGATAGAGCTAATAGAGTCTAGCTTAAATAGCTCTACTAGTTATATATATATTTCTGTGCGCTAATCCCTTTTATTTATAGCTTAGCTCCGTACGGGCGGCTTTTCCGTCTGGGGTTTCTTTCATATGGAACAGCCTTTCGTCAGTGCCTTGCTTAGGTAACTAGCGTCCGTTACTTAACCATTGGCTGAGCGTTGTCGATTCTTGTGACACCATCTCACTTAAAGATCACATACCAATTGCCGGTACGGACTCATCTCAGGGCTGCTTCGGTAGTATCCTCCAGAATGAGAAGGACTGTCAGATGGTCCGTATTTTGCGGGACCTAGGTGCTGTTCTCTGCTGCAAGACGAACCAGCCGCAGTCAACTATATATAGTATATTTGTCATTGACCTCGAGCAACCAAAAAATAGTCCTAGCGTAGCAATTAATTGTTATTGGCCAAAAGAGAAGTTGAAGAGTTATCCGTACCGAAAAGTATTAATAAATGCATTACAAAAGGTCATCGCAATTAGCTATGGTTGGTCCAAGAATGCCCCATATCCATATAATACTTGATAGTGATTTACAGAGGTCGCAATTAGGTATGATTAGCCGCAACTTGTTCCGTATCCACGGGCCCAGGTAGCGCATTGCAGGGGTCGCAATTAGACATGATTGGTCCCAACACTCGTACAATGATTATATAGCCAATAGCCCCACAATTGCGAGCGGCATTCCTGCTCTCTGTTCGACATCATCTCTATGTACAGCTGCATCAGAAGCACCAGGCAGTAGTCATAATAAGATATATGATCATATCTTTACAGCTCTCCAGATGCGGGGTCTGGGGTCGGTTGATAGCAATCATGAGCCTTATTATGGCTACTTTATCTAGGCGTGCATAGCAGTGACTTGAGCACTTTTGCTTTGTATTCTGCTCCAGTAACTGCAACATATCTTCATTATAAGACATCTCTATTCCAAAACTGTTTGCTTTAATTTATGGCACTCAATTCAGAACCCCATGTTGACGCTGTTCCCGGAACTTTACAACTTATCGACTTGGGATGCTCGATAACTATTCACCATTTGGGTGATGGAGACGTGGTGCTAGATCCAGCACCGTCAAAAATGACGCAAACGATCCCCTGAATTGAACACCACGTAGAAAACTTTTAATTATGATATGCGCAATTATGTAGGACTGCAATCCCTCAATTAAGCCGCTCTGACTCGGGGTGCCAGGTACAGCGGTCCTGGACGGTATTGTAAAGTGAATCATATCCCAAAGATTTGATTATTGCTGACGGTCGGTAGGGTATAAGCATCTGGAGCTCGTACGTTAGAAGTAATGGCGAATGAATTGCAAACAGAATCTCGATGGGATATATCATTGCTCCTATTGAGGCACTACCAGAGATCACGGTTACAGATGTAGTAAGTATTAAAGGTGGGCATAACCAAGTAACCAATTCCATTCATCGTAATTAACAACAGAGCTATATGCGATGGCTTTAGCAGGCAGCAACTACTTCACACCAGTCATATGTGGTTTCATAGCTGAGTATCAAGGTTGGCAATATAAGAGGCCCTTGTATACTTATACCGTCTATATTGTTGCGAAGGATGAATGTGCACCGAATATATGGGGGGCTGCCTCATCTCAACTTATACGCTTTGCTTGGATAGTACAATCCGCTGATGACTGATGGCTTACCCAGGTTATTTTACTGGCCAGCAATTTTCTTTGCCGTTCTCTTCATCTTCCTCCTCTTTTTTTTTCTTTTTTATGGAGGAGACGAACTTCAACAGAAAGATCGTAGGCATTGCTGTGGCTTTTAATGCACAACCTCCCAGCAAAAGCGCCAATGGAGATGTGGAAGCTGGTGATCAGGAGAGGCATCGCATTATCCATGCCTCGCCGAGGATTACAGATCCTGACGGGAATCCCTTGGAATCAAAGATCTGGAGCCAAAAATTGAATCTATGGACCCCAGTTACAGGCCAGAGTATGCTTCAGCGCATGATCCAAAGTCTAACATATATATTGCTGAGGGGAACGGATGGAAAACGGCCTTTCGCACCAGATTCGGACTCTATAAATGGTGAGTTACCCCTTTCGGTCTCACTAATGCACCAAGTACATTCCAACACTATATCAATCGGATACTATATAACTTCTTAGACGACTTTGTATCAGTATACCTAAATGATATACTTATCTTTATAGAAGATAGCTATATATATCATTGGGAATAAGTGCAAAAAGTATTAGAGTGCCTATATACCGCGGGATTATACCTAGATATTAATAAGTGCGAATTCGGGGTCTATGTTACGGGCTAGATCCCGCCGTACTGTTCTAGGATAGATACAGGAATTTGAGTAGATTCGAACATAGAGAAGAGAAAGAAAAGGAAAGGAAAGGATCGTGAAGGTACGCGATAGATATAAGGTATGTTAGTCCTCGGGCGCTATCTTGGATAAAGTATAGCGCCCGCTATTAGGGGTTTCTCCAGGTCCGTTGGCGCACATATCGCATAGGTATTATATAGGCAGTTCTATAAGGGCGACGCTCGAGTATCTCTTAGGCTAGGACTCTAACATTACTTTCTCCCTTCCATAGATGCGGCACAGTATAACTATTAGTCTAGGGCTTTAGTATCTTCTAGAGTATGCGCAGACTTCTATATAGATTATATATATCTGGTCCATTTCATAAGATATTGTTTAGTATATCCGCGGCCTCTATATATAGTCTATTTATCCATTATTTCGTCGATATAGTATTCTTTATAGTTATTGACAAGTTATATAGATAATTAGTAGATATCTTGTACTTATGAGAGAAATAGCTATATACCTGCAGAGCATAATAATAATATATAGAAGATATCGTGGATTGTTCCAGGAATATCTAGTCTATATATATATAATCTAATTTTCTCTAGTACTATATACTATATATATTGGGTATCGAGTTTCTTAGAGGGTCGTTCTATATAGATATTCCAAAGATCTAGCTATACTTTTTATCCTATCTTATAATCTAGAGATATTTCTTGGTAGCGGTTTGCGTTATCTTCTATTTATTATTATGTAGTTATAAGTTCTATTTAGGCAATATTGAAGGCCTATCATAATCTATAAATAATTTTATCTATATATTCCTTAAGGGTCTTGCATGGTTCTGAAGTGGTGGTAGGGATATCGAGTTATATTAGATCTATATAATAACTATATATTAAATAGAAAGGACTGATATCTATTAAAGGGGTATTGCACCTATTAATTACTAATTATACTATAGTGATTAGAGAACTCCAGTTATTCTGAAAATGGTTACAGAAATTCTATAGATACTCCTCGACTACTATATTAGTATATTCTATCTGACTATCAGTCTAGGGATAATATATAGTTGATAGTTATCGGGTTATTTTTAGATATATATAAATTCCTATCTATAGATTATTAATAAATTGCATACTATAGTCGGATACTATACTATCTAGTAGACTATATTCGCGTATAAACCAGTCGATAAACTTATTTATAATTATTAGAGTATCGATACACTTATATAGAATAAAGATAACCCCCTTTCCTAGTTGGTCAACTATAACTAGAAGATTAGTATTTCCATTAGAGACTAGCAGTTTTTCAATAAAATCTATACTGATATCTCGCTATACTTATATAGGAATAGATAGTGATTTCAATAATCCTTATTAGCGTTATCTCTAGATAGTATTCATATTATATTTACTATAGTTATCCCTAAATCGTCGAATATTATTAGATAGATTTAGCCAATACCATTATCGAGCTATAATAGTATATATTATATTTCGGCCTAGGTATCCTATAAGATAGGAATTATATATCTCTTATATTATATAGATATGTAGTGATTTATTATCTGGTACTGTGGTGGTGATACCACGCACATGGCCGGCCCGGCTTATAAGATAATCCGGCCGGGTTCTGTTGCGGCTTTCATATGTCTTCGCTTTGTACTTAGCTATCAACAACACACATCTCCATGGGAGATGCAATATATTCGTTTGTGCTATGGTTCTTTAAGTGTCTCCTTGTTTCTTTACAAAGCGCGTGTGTGTTTGTTCTTGGTTTGCCAAAGTCAGTCTGGCAAGGTTCCTGCTTCTCCAAGGCCGTGCCATACCTCGCACACGCCCAGTTCGATTGGGTACTCTCATTCCACTATATTTCTAGAGATCCGCATAGGGAATAAAAACTTATATTGACGAGTATAATATACTGATATAAGAGTAGGGCCTAAGAATTAGGGGCATCGGTTTAACCCTGAAAATTGCGAAGCTTCGACGGTTAAGAAAAAGAAATCTACAGTGGAGCAGAGAGAGATACTATTAAAAGTGTGGATACCGCGGCTAGAAGTATAGCTTTAAAAATGAGGGTATCTATATCAATTTAGGGAAAACCTTCGGGATCTAAGGAGGAAGGTCAGACCCTGTTAGATACCACTATAATATAATTAGAATAGTATAAGTATATCAAGTGGATTGAAGCATTAATCTATCTATATATTAAGATATAGTGCTATATTGTGTAATGAGGATATATATTCATTCTTTTATTTTAGAAAATACCAATTTTTGAAAGTCTTTTATCAGTTTTTATATTATTATAATAAGAATTATAGTGCAATAGGAAGAGCACTACTAGTATAGATAAGGATTATCAGTAGAATAAGAAGTCTACTAGCGACGCAGATAGCGAAGAGATATTGACGCCTAAGGGCCTCGCAACTACTATTCCATTTTTTGAGAAGCCATTGCCGACTATGCCGAGAATTATTAAATATTATCCTATTAGGTTAGTTTCTATAAAGAAGCCACTATCTTGTTATTGCCAGGAAGGACACTCGCGGTTAGTCTCTCTAGGAAATCGACTTATAGATAAATATAGTATTAATAATATATCTAATAATATATATAGTTATTAAGAAAATGAAACGCAGCACCCTAATAAGATCTATTATAATACTACTATAGTGGACACTCTAGCTCTAGTATCTAGTAATATTTCTAGTCTTATATCTAAGATAGGATTCTCCGAAGATCCTTCTATAATAACTTCACTAATAGAGGGTATAAGTATTTCTCTGACAGATCCTAGACTCTTTATAGGATATATATTATATCAGTCTATATTAGTCCCTTATATACCGAATATACCAAACTTTACCAGTATTAAGGTATCTCAGTTCCTCGCGTAGTTTAAATAGATTTATAGTAATTATAGCTATAAGGATATTAGGGAGACTATAATACTTCTACTAAATTACTATAATTCTATAATTAATATCTAGATTTAGATATTACTAGAGTTTATAATAGATAATTAGCTAGCTTTAAAGTATAAGCTCTATAAAGAATATAGCTAGTATAACTTAGAGTAGACTATCTACTCTTATATCTTTTTAGAAGTATATAAAGATATTAAGTGAGACTGAGACAAGAACACTACTATCTATCTATATAAGTATACTGCTATTTCGGAGTAGATTAAGGCCTAAGGATTTCTAGATAAGTTAATATAGAGCGACTAGTTCTTAAGAGAACTCCTAGTAGAACTATATAAAAAGATTATAGATAGAGAGAATATTAATCTAGGAGACCTATAGGGTATCTCTTTCAATAGATTAGTAGACGTGATATAGAAACTATAAAAGAAAAGATACTATACCGCGGAGTAGGGCACCTAGTATAGTTTATAAAGTATAGAATATCTTCTAGAAATATATTAATCTAAGTAGGAGTAGCCGGTCAGCTACCAATACTAATAATCGCCCTATTAGTGGCTTAGTAATCTAGAGAAGGCAAGATATACTTCTATTAATAATATTTATAAGAAGTAGAGGAAGATAGCAGAACAGCTATATAAGCTGAATTAGCAAATATCTATACTAAGCCTTATTTTTAATATATAGTAGTAGTAGAGATAGTAGTAAGTCTAATTATCTACTCTATACTATTCTAGCCAGATATAGAAGGTCTCTAGGTTAGATTCTATATTGAGCCGTGAATAGAAATACTTCTATTATTATATATTAAGATACTTTAAGTAGGAATATAACTAGAAGCGATAGGCGATAAATTAGGATATTATTTATAAGGATAAGAATTGGCGTCTTTGGGTTAGTCTAGCTAGTAAGTAGGGTTCTCTTATCCTCTTCAGACCTAGGGTAGTTAAGAAGGCTACTATAGAGTAGATATATAATTAATAGGTTATATCTTGGTCGGCTAAGGCATCGAATATAGTAGGGATAAATATTATAGAAGTATTAACTATTAGATTATCTAGCTATTTAAATAAGGTATATCTTAATATAGATAAGAGCTTAGATAAGAAGTAAGATCTAGATCTAGCTAGTATTAAGATTAATACCTATTAAGTAGCTATTTTAGATAATAAGAAGAAGAAGATAGCAGTCTATTCTAGTATCAAGATATAAGCCTTTAATATCTATAATTAGCCCTAATAATATATTAGAAATTCTTTAAATCTAAAGATAGAAGATATCGAAGAAAAAGATATAATAATAAAGGATACAGTCTTTTTGGAGGTGTCAGTCCCAGTAAACTATAATATAGCGTCTATATATCCTAGATAGACTAAAGATATCTTACTATAGATAATTAAGTAGAGTAATATAAGTAGTGCTATATATAAGAAGATCCTGGGATAGGTCGTTAAAGAGCTAATAATAGAGGATCTATTATATAGTTCCGCGAATATTAGATATTCTCTGCTGCAGCCAAAAAAGGAGAAAGACTAGGCTTCAGAGATAATTAAAGCCTCTGAAATAGCTATAAATAGTCTTAATATGGTATTGGTCTCTATCTTTAGGAGGGAAGTCATCTATATAGTAGATATAATTTAGGCTATAGTCTCTATAAATAATATATTATAGAGTATAGTATTAGATACTGAAGTCTAGATAAGCGTTATCTCGCCCAAGCTAGCTTAAAAGATATATTTAGAGATACATTTGGGTCCTAGCCTAGATATAATTAGTCAGAATAGACGCCCTCAAGTATATATAGAATACTATAAGGATATACTAGTTTAAATAGGGGATATTATTATATATATACCTATCTTTGTAGTACCTAGAGAGAACTAGAATCTAATTCTAGGTTATCCCTAGTAGGAAGCCGCCTACTTACAGTTTATAATCTTACCTAAAGATATAATATATAGTACTATCTTTAACTATAATTAGTCTAGAAAGATTATATTTAAGGTCTATACTCTAGATATAGATAGAAAGTTAGCTAGATAGATTTAGCCCAAGAATATATTAAAAGACTAGATAGATATAAATTTAAGAGTATATCTATTAGAGAGGCTACTTTCTCAGAATTAGATATAGTTAGACTATTAGAAGCGAAAGTAAAAGATAGTATAGAGCGGCAGAAAATAGTACCTTCTAATTAATTAGTATTTTATCTCTCTAAGAAGATAAAATTAATTAGCTAATTAGAGGACGCGACGCCGTTTTTTAAATTTCGACGCATTTTTGACGATCCCTAAGGGCCTCTAATAGTGAAATTAGAGTAGCGTATCTCTAGTAAGATAACTATATAGGATTTAAGATAATATATATAGTAACTAGGTCTAGCGACCATAGAAGCATTTATTAGTATATTATATAAGTGGAAAGCTGACAAGGTTAACCTAGTAGACTTAGGAGGCCTGTCTAGCGGGGAAGTACCTAGAGAAGATAACGATTGGATGCAAAAGTACCTAGATAAATATTATAGTAGGTAAGCGAGGGCTCCAGACCTATTAGTGAGATTTAGTATATAGCTTTAACCGCGCATTACTATATTCTCTAGAAGAACTAGACTAATAACTAAGAGAAGTATAAGAATGCTAATAGAGAAGGATCTTTAGCCGCGCGAAAAAGAGTTCCTACTAGAGATACTATACTAGAGAGAAGATACTTTAGTATAGGAGTGATTAGAGATTAGAAGATATCAATTAGAAGTGGCCCCTCCATAAAGAATTCAGATAGTTCCTTATAATATATAATAGATAGCTAGATTTAAGATATCTAAGACGCTACTCCCAGTTATAATAGAGATATTTTAGAAATAACTAAAGGTTAGAACAATAGAGAGATATTATAGACTATATTGAAATCCTTGATTCCTAGTGCGTAAAAAGAATAATAAGTACTAGATTATATTAATAGTATAGTGGGAGAACCAGATAACTATTAGGAATACCAATATATCACTAGATTATAATGAATTTATAGAGAAGTTTGCGGGTCTGGCAGCGGCATCACTTATAGATCTCTTTTTAGGATATAACTAGATTCCCTTAGATATTCAGGATAGAGATATAATAGTAATAATAATATCTATTAAACTGCTTAGATATACTATAATTATCTAAGATGATGTAAACTCTATATTATAGTTCTAACGCATTATTATAAAGGTCTTAGAGGAGGTAATCCCCAAGAAGGCACGCGTCTTCCTTGACGACTTTAGGATTAAAGATCTATATAGTAGATATAATATAAAGAGAGTCTGCCAGGTATCTAACGATTTATACTAGAATATATATAGAATCTAGACTATATACTATAGCTTATAGAGTTAGCTAGGCTCACTATATCTAGAGAGAAGTCTTAATTTATTATGAGCGGTCTTAAGATTATAGAATAGATTTATAACTATAATAATTAATATTCTAATATAGCTAAAATAGAAAAGATAGTTAACTAGCTAATTCTAAATAATATTAAAAAAGTGCAAAGCTTTATTAGAATAGCTATCTTCTTCTAGATTACGATACTCTATTTTATAATTATAGTCTCTTCTCTCTATCATCTACTGAAGAGGGAAGTGGAATGGAAATGGGAAGCTGAAGAGAACGCGGCATTCAATACCTTAAAGATATATCTATTAAAACTACTCTATATCTAGCTATTAAACTACTATATAGAATTATTAGTAATTATTATAGCTATTAATACTAGTAAGGAAGAGTATGGCGGCATTCTTATATAGATCTTTAATGGAAAACGCCATCCTGCGAGATATAAATTAGGGGTTTGGACCAACGCTAAACGCAAGTATGATATAGGGAAATAGGAATGTAGGGCTGTTTTGAAGATCCTAAAAAAGTTTAGATACTAGATCTATAGTGTACACTTTATACTGAAAATAGACGTCAATATCTTAGTGGTCTAACTGAATTATTCTACTATAGATCTATCTAGGGCACTTATAATAAGTTAGCTAGTATAGATATAACTATTTAACTTTATAGTAAAGTATATACTAGAGAAAAAATATATAGCCGCAGACAGGCTATCTCGCAGACCCATAATAAAGAGGGAACTGGCAAATCAGAAAGATAAGACTAAAATCGACAACTATATATAGATATAGTTTATGGGTATCGAGGCTATACTTCTATTAGTAATAATAGATAAAGTACCAGATAGAGTCCTATATAAATCTTATACTAAGACCTATAAGTAGATAGCAGTATATCTAACCACCTTGTAAAGACCCCCCGGCCTGTCTCATGGGGAATTCAGAACCTTCAAGGAGAAGGCCCTACGCTTTCTAATACAAGATAACCATCTCTTTTAACGCGGAAAAGGGAAAAACGCAGTACTAAAGCGGGTTATATATAATAAGGCTAAATGGAAGCAGATAGTGCGAAGCTTATATAATAATATAGAATACCGAGGCCGAGAAGGGACTTACTAGCGGATCTAATCTATCTATTAGTAGAAAGATATATTTCAGGATATTACAAAGTGGGTTTGAGAATATCATGAGTGTCAGTTTCACTCAGCAAAGAGATAAGAGGAAGAACTATAACTAGATTTAGTCTTTGCGTTATGGAGAAGAGTCGCGGTAGATATTATCTATATATTGAAGGATTAAGGCAAGAAGTATCTTATAGTTATATATGAGGACCTATCAGGATAGATAGAAGCTAGGGCCTTATAGTATATATTAATATAGATAGTGAGTGATTTTCTATAGGAGGATATTATTTACCAATAGGGGGTGCTAGTAACAATCGTCATAGATTGGGGACCAGAGAATCGAGGCCTAGAGGTATATCTATTAGATAAGTATAGGATAAAGGCCTCTATTATCTTATCCTACCATTCTTAAGTGAATGGATTTATCGAAAGTAGTTATAAGATTATTAAGGATACATTGTCCAAGCTCGGAACCAGAGAATTAGATATAGATTAGGTTGCTAATCTACTGCTAGTTCTATTTGCAGACTAGGTTACCATTTATTAATCAATAGATCTATCCCCATATTATATAAATATGGGATACTATACTATTCTGCCCATTAAAGCTGATATATCAATATAGAGAACGCTATCTTAGAAATCTATCTATATTATTTAGAATCTCATTATCTTATAAGCGAAGCAATTTAATAGAAGGAATATTAATATCGATAAAGTAATAGATAGCGTTAAATAGCAGCGGAAATATAATTATAACTGGTTTAAAAATACGCGAGAGCTTTAATATAAATGTCTAGAAGTAGGAGACCTAGTCTTATTATATAATATATTGTAATCTCATAATATATTAATGAAGGTAAAACTACTATAGAGATAGCTAGAGCTATATTGGATAGTATAGATAAATATATAAGAATTCTATATAATTAAAGAACTAGATGGTATACCACTGTAAGGGGTTTTCAATACTAACTAGTTAAAGAAATATTATATATAAGACCCGATTGACGTTCCTGAATCGCCTAAAGAAGATTCTCTTGGCCTCCCGGATATATCTAAGAATAATAAGAGAGAGAAAGCATTTATAATTTCTCACTTAGAAAATCGTGAGGTAATTCCTCCGAATTGGGACTTTGCGGTAGTGATACTACTATCTCTATACTTAAACTAGAAAATTATAGAAAAATTCTATATATAGGGCGCAGAAACGGGGGAGAAGAGACCCGCTATCTCTTTTATTTTTCTTTATCTATTCTATTTTTCTATTTTTCTTTATAGGGAATCCTAGCAGGTCTATCGCCGCATAGTGGGTCTACTATTACTATATAGTAGATCTATTATTATTATATTTTAATAAGGATATTAGAGAATACCAGAGAGCATATGTAAGCGCACCGGTGAGACTGCAAAGGACCCGCAGATTCTATTATACTTCTTTGTTTTCTTTAGATTGCAAGGGACCCCCTCCTAGTGATATGATTAACGCCCCATCTAAATGAGGAGGCCATTGAAAAAGGGACAATTAAGAATATTCACTGGCGGTGTCATAGAGGACCCATTATCCCTCCCCTAGATCGTTTTCCTATCTTTCGCTCTTTCCCTTTTTGTCAGAGATTTATCTATATTCTTTTCTTGTAAGTATCCTGAGACCATTAGAATAATACCATATAAATGCACTGGGTCACCAAGCCACCGAGGCATCATATCTTTTTAATTAATCTATCCAGCGCCTAAGAAACAAGAGACTGCGACTGAGAGACTCTCCGAGGGTGCAGTTCTAATATAAATAGAAGGGCGAGCCTTTAGAAGTATCGAGAAAACTATTAACTATCTAAGAAGTATCGATAACTAGTAGACGCGCTATAAATACTCTATCGCAATCCTAAATCAGCTAATAAGTCTATATAAGAGGTATAATAGTTAGATTGCCAGATTAACTAACTATATATAAGATACTAGGCTTTAGCAAGGAGTTACCATATAAGAAGCATATCGGACAGTATAGAGACATATATAGAAGATCTCTAAGTAGGTAAAAGATGACAAGGAGAAGATCGCGCTGACCTACAAGATTGCGGTAGAGAGTTAGAGAAAGAAGGAGGCAGATATAGTATTTATATAGAGTCATTGCGCAACGAGTGGTATACCCTCGACAAGGTGTGTCGATGGCATTAGTCTTTCTAATCGGCGATATCGACAAGATACTCATAGATACCGACAATAGATCAATCAGCCGCCGACTCCTTGAGCAGAGCGGTTTAGAAATCGGTCTAAATAGGTAGATATAATCAGCATCGCGATAAACAGTTTAAGCTAGCTCTCTGTCTCTCTTATCTGCTTTACCTAGATCACTAATATTGCTAACTAGGAGCGAAGCATTGGTTAGAGTATCGTCTAGCCGACCCCAGGAAGCAGGCCACCTTGATAATCCTTTCGTGCGTGATATGTCACTTTATATTCTATAGATCTATTCTTGATTGGTATCTATGGTGTCTCAAGTATCAGAAATATCTAGTATATAGTTTATCTTACTAGGAGAAGCGCTAGAGGCAGGCCATAGCTTAGTACTATAGCTTAACTATACTATATAAAATCTTATTGCTAATTAGCTGCGATTTCGCCTTCCTAAGGAGATAAAATCCTCTAACTAATTAGAAGCCACTATTTCCAGGAACCTATATATTGAACTAAGTGCTAAATATCGACGCTAGTTAACTGATAGCACTAAGAGACCTACCCCACTATCTCTAATAATCCGCGCGAGGCGCATTACTACTATTACTACTAAGAAGGCTATTATAGTAGCCTAAGATCTCTATCTTAAAGATAATACTAAGCTTATAGAAGATAATATATATAAATATTTCCGCTCTTAGTTACCGGCTACTATATATAATATACTAGGTAAAGAACTCTCTATAGCTATTTATAGATACTATAGTATACTATTAGAGCTTCTATAGATACTTCGCCTAAGATAAACTATATTAATAGTAGAGGTAAAGAGGACCTTAGATATACTTACCGAATATTGCAACCGCGTATAAGCTCTAATTCTATAGATTATATTATATCTTTATTATTAGTATCTGAAAGTTCTAGCCAGTCTAGTAGAATTATAAACGCGCTATAATCACTTAATATTAGCTCACTATATAGCTAAGATTATTAAGTATTATAATAATCTATCTATTCTAATAACTAGAGAAGAGATATATAAGTGGTTCTAAATTACTGCTCGCCTAGCGCAATCTAAAGATACTCTAGATATCTATAAGTTTCTAGTAGAGACTCCTATCCTATTCTTAATGGCATATTTGACAATAGCAGAATAAATTATATAGATTGCTAAAGTCATTAAGATTGATTTCTTTTCTAAGCGTCAAGTCTAGGGTATATAGGCCGCTTAGATAAAGACTAGGTCTATTATCTTCCTAAAGGTAATATCCTGATAGAAGTCCTATAGATTAGCGACTATCTTCTATAAAGAATTCGAGATATATAACTAGTATCTATAGGAGCTAGATAGGCATCTAAACTATAGTTAGTTATATATAATGTACTATTCCTTGGCCTAACAGGCTATATATTAGAATCTAATATACTAGATAATTTATATAGCTCTCTAATCTAATAACTACTACTAGTTAATCTCCTATCTATACTATGCTAAGTATACTAAGCTAGGGGACCAGACTTTCTTTAGGTATATCGACATTAATGTTCCTTTCTATATTGAGACTGGCCGAGGTAAGCAAGCCATTTAGGGTTCCTTAAACCTAGATAATAAGACTTCTAAGAATTATATATAGATCTTACTAGGTATCTATCTTAAATTAGCTGAATGGTGGAAGCACTATATAGTTAACTGAGGCCTTAAGATAGATGGGTTCATGTATAGGGTCAAATCCCAGATATAGACTAATGTCAACGCGTCCTACTTCAAGACTAATTGGGTTGACGTTAAATGCAATGCCTTCGATATTTATATGACTAATCTGAGAATGCCCTATAGATTCCGAGGCCCTACCAATAGTATCCAATGTATTATACTGCCATAGTTTATAGGTATCCAAGACGACCATTTGATATTAGATATAATTGAGATAGACATATAGGAACAACTTGCTGCCACGCACTATAATCTTGTTCCTAGCCCCGCGTCTCTATCTAGCCTATATAATCATTATGGTATCATCCCATTTCGGTTTCCTATAGTGGTTACCCTATAAGGCTTAGAATCTATTAGTGATACTTTAATAGGGCATCGTAGATAGGATAACTCTCTAATGCAGGCCTATATCTAAATCTATTAGGAAAGATAACTTAGAGATATATAAGATCTATAACTTAAGTTCTAGGAGAAGTTAGTGATTGCGGTCAAGAAAGTATAGAAGATAGTATAAAAGGAGGAGCATTAGGTTTTCAGTGAGAACTCCTACTTTCTAAATTAGGATAGGGGCACTACCCAGTCTCCTTATTCCACTAGATTATCAAGGAAAGATAAGAAGCTCTTACTTAGTGAGCTCTGGCCTGTCTCAGAAGAAATAGGGGACTATTACTAGGGCGATTAGATTTATATAGGTACATTGCTTTTTCTTATTCTCTATATGTCTTGTTTGTTTTATTTTAGTGTTTTGATTCGCAACGAGGTCGTTACTTTTAGGTTGGGTCGAAAATGTGGTGGTGATATCATGCATATGGCTGGCCCGGCTTATAAGATAATCCGGCCGGGTTCTGTTGCGGCTTTCATATGTCTTCGCTTTGTACTTAGCTATTAACAATACATATCTCTATGGGAGATGCAATATATTCGTTTATGCTATGGTTCTTTGAGTGTTTCCTTGTTTCTTTACAAAGCGCGTGTGTGTTTGTTCTTGGTTTGCCAAAGTCAGTCTGGCAAGGTTCCTGCTTCTCCAAGGCCGTGCCATACCTCGCACACGCCCAGTTCGATTGGGTGCTCTCATTCCACCACACTACTAATTACCTGCGCAACTCGTCGATAACTATAAAGAATACTATATTAATGAAATAATGGATAAATGGACTATACATAGAGACCGCGGATATACTAAATAATATCTTATAAAAAGAACTAGATATATATAATCTATATAGAAGTCTGCGTATACTCTAGAAGATACTGAAGCCCTAGACCAATAGTTACACTATATTATATCTCCAGAAGTGGGGGAGTAATATTAGAGCCCTAGCCTAAGAGATACTTGAGCGTCGCCCTCATAGAACTGCCTATATAATATCTATATAATATTTATGCCAACGGACCTAAAGAAACCCCTGATAGTGGGCGCTATACTTTATCCAAAATAGCGCCCGAGGACTAATACACCTTATATCTATCGCGTATCTTCACGATTCTTTCCTTTCCTTTTCTTTCTCTTCCCTATATTCGAATCTACTTAAATTCCTGTATCTATCCTAGAATAGCACGGCGGGATCTAGCCCGTAACACTAATCTATAGATTAAGAGATTATAGTAGTAGAAGGTAGGTCTCTAAGTATAGTATAGATAGTATATAGTTATTTATATTGGGCTTAGAGGTTATTAATTCTTTTTAATTCCTTAAGGTCGTTCGTCACTCAGTATAGGTATTTATAGAAGGTCTTATACTACTTTAGTATATTATTTCCAATAGTAGCGCATCTTATTTTCTAGTTTATTACCATCTTTAATCTAGATATTTTAACATTATCTATCTATAACTAGTCTCCTATAAGAAGTAAAAGTCATTTGAACTCGCTAATAAAGTCTTAGAAGGGTGCGCGTCCTTATTATATCTAATTTAGTTTGAGGTTCGCTTTCTCTATCATTTAATAGTTCTCGAATAGGGTATTAAAATATGCGAAGAAGGCTTCTAAGATGGCTGAGGTAGTGGTACTTCTATATATATGAATTCGCATCCAGGGATATACCTTCGTTTATATATTCCCTACTAGTCGCCCATAGATATACTATAGTTACTTATAAGATCCCCCTATTGCTAGTGCATTAATTAATAACTTTATATATAGTATAGTGGCAAATTATATATACTTTGAGCGGTCAGTATCATTATATTTATTAGGATAGACTAGCGAATATTATATCTTACTAGTAGTGATATAGGATGCTGTAGACAGTGTCGGGGTAGGAATCTCTAGGGTCAATAATTTATTTAGATTAATAACCTGTCCTTTAATATACAATAAACAAGCGGATAGATTTATTAATAATAGTTCTATTTATTATATTTATTCTAGTAGTATCCAGTTTTATTCTAAGGGTATACTTGCGCCTATCTGGTTCGGGTTTTTTCTTAGTGGGCTATTTATTATTTTAGTATCTCTAGTATTAACTTAATAGTAGTATATATAACTTAACTCTTCAATAAGAGGAGTGATAATAGTAACTCAATCCCCCGATTAAGGAGAGTTCATTAAAAGGGTTCTTAGAAGCTTAACTTAGATAGATAAGAAGCGCTACATTCTTAACCCTCATATAGGAGAGATAGATTCTCGATATTTAAATCTAATATTATAGGCTAGGTCCCGCTATACTATTCTAGGATAGATATAGGAATTTAAGTACATTTAAATATAGAGAAGAGAAAGAAAAGGAAAGGAAAGGATCGTGAAAGTATACGATAAATATAAGATGTGTTAATCCTTGGGCGCTATCTTAGATAAAGTATAGCGCCCGCTATTAGGGGTTTCTTCAGGTCCATTGGCGCAGGCATCGTGCAGATATTGTGCAGGCAGTCCTACGAGGGCGACGCTCGAGTATCTCTTAGGCTAGGACTCTAACAGTATAAGGCCACTAGAGTCTCCTACTATAGAGAGGTAAAGGCTGCTAAGAGGATATACTGGGAAGATTTTCTTAGAGGAAGCCTGGAAAAGGGTTCTAGAACCCCTATAAACCCTTTTTCTAACGATCCTAACCGGGGCTAGCTTATATTACACTATACTAAGCCTCCTAGTAACCCTACTATACCAGCGCTCTGGGGCCCCGACCTAGTGGCCCCCCTAGCCACCACCCTTACCGATAAAGAAGCCCTAATTAGGAATACAGCGTTCCCTAACGCCCCCCAAAATACCCCCCCCAAAGGAACTGCCTAGGAGACGGACCCATATACTAATAATGCCCGAATAGATATATCAGGCCCTATTCAGTCAAAATATAAAGAAAGCTCTAGGAGCTGATAGGCTTAATTTTCGGGTATGTCGACTGCTTTAGGCACTAGACTCCCCCTAGATTATAGAGATAGCTAGGCAGTGCTTCCACTTAGGGGTACATCTAGAAACCTACCCTATTGTCACAAGAATCGATAACGCTCAGCCAATGATTAAATAACGGACGCTGGTTATATAAGCAAGGCGCTTACGAAAGGCCGTTCCGGACGAAAAGGAAAAGGAACCCCAGACGGAAAAGCCGCCCGTACGGAACCAAGCTATAAATGAAAAGAACTAGCGCACAAGAATATATATATAACTGATAGAGCCAATATAGCAGGGGATATATTATATATATCGAAGGACTGACAGAGTAGACAGAGCCACCGCTATGTCGGCTATATTCAAAAGAAACTATATAAGGATACTCATTTATCATTATATATCTAGTTTATTATACTTTATTATGCTACGAATCGCTCACTCAGATTGAATATATACTTTATTCACTTTATCGATTAGTTATTCAATTGTCTTTGGATAATTGCGAGGCAATTATCTATCGTATTCCCTTAGCACGTTGATACTGGACGACTCCGCTCCTCGGCAGAATACTACCAAGCGTGTTCAACCCTTCTTGGTAAAGAACGGTCGATAACGTTGTGACACCTATATTACTACTAGTAAGATATAATATTTATTAGACTCTCCTAATAAATATAACGATACTGACCACTTAAAGTATATATAATTCGCCGCTATACTATACGCGAAGTTATTAATTAATATACTAGCAATAGAGGGGCCTTATAAGTAACTGTAGTATATCTATAGATAACTAATAGAGAATATATAAATAAAGATGTACCCCTAGATATAAATTTATATATATAGAAGTATCATTACCTTAGCCACCCTGGAAGCCTTCTTTGCATACCTTAATACCCTATTTGAAGACTATCAAATGATAGAGAAAGTGAATCTCAAATTAACTCAGATATAATAAGGATATATATCCTTCTAAGATTTTATTAGTGAATTTAAACAACTTCTATTTCTTACAGGAGGCCAGTTATAGATAGATAATATTAAAATATCTAGATTGAAGACGGCGATAAACTAGGAAATAAGATATACTACTATTAAGAATAATATGCCAAAGTAGTATAAGGCCTTCTATAAATATCTATACCAAGTGATAAATAACTAGATAATAAGATTATCTATATAATCTATTCTATAGCCTTAGTTATACTACCTTTTTCTACTTTTAAATTTGAATAACCCTCTAGAAGTATCTTTGCTAAAAAAAAAATTGTATAAGATTTGATTACTATGTCACTAGCTAATATAGCTTTAACAATAATAATAATAATAATAATAATAATAATAATAACATATTTGCAGTTTAAATCTATAATAAATTTCTTTCTAATAACTTCCGAGATAATCTATTGATCCCTTGATATACTAAAATTAAATTTAGTCTTATCAAAATTGTATATATTTTCTTCTATAATTCTATACTTATCGATCTTATCCTTTAGAAATTAATACTAGCCTAAGAATTTCTAATTCATAAGCTTTCTTCTATTTATATTGAGTGCCTGCTTTTAAAATATATTATATCTAGGATGATATCCAAAAAGCGTTCAAGTTTTTTTCTAGCTAATAGGAATAGATTAAATGCTTTAGGATTGGCCTCATAAAGAATAAAATTAGCAGTATTTCTAATTATCAGGGGCCTTAGAGATATATCTGTCCTATTAAAATATCAATATACCTATATAAAGTAAGTTCTTGGTTTTATAAGAGCCTCTAGCCTATAAGGAGTCGTGTAGAGCGAGAAATTACCCCCCTGAATACATCATTAGGGATGGTGATAAGGAACGTCAACTTTTCTGTGCAATCTACAATAAACCTAGTTTTTTTGTTTTATTTTATAATTTTTTTTTTCACATTACGCGGCGTTAACAGCATTTTATATGATTTGTAATAGAATAATAGTTTTCTGGTATCTTAGCGATAAATAATGAAATTAATGAAGAGGGTAAAATCTTGACGATTTGCGTTGTGGTGGCGGGGCCTGTTATAGGTATATGAATATTTTTTATATAATAAATATATCTTTAAAGCCCTTGATAATCAGAGAGGCCGATTATTAAAGTGGTAATTTATTGATAACGTATTCCACGACACTGCGCACCCACCAATCGACAAAAGTTGAAGCAACTCAGATTCTTAACGCTTGAAAATCATTTATCTTTCTATATAAAGACCTATTTGGGCATGATGTGCGTTTATACTCTATTACTCTACAATTTGTCCATTTAGTGAGTGCGCGCTGGCGAGGCTGAGAAGCCTTATTTAGAGTGGTCAGTTAAGTAGGAATATTATCTTAAAGCGCTGCATCAAGCTCCTAGCCTTCAGAAACTGTCAAAATACCCTTATTATTAAAGAGGCTTAAACCTTATCTTCCGATTCTTATATATTTTTATCACCAATAAATCATCAACTTTCTTTACTAGTATTAATATAGAGTATATTATTATTGAGCAGCCTTTTACTAGATAATTTGCTATATAATCTATAGATAAAGGAGGGCTTATTATACGCCACTTTAGAAGACATTTGACCTAGTCTAGCATTCCAACATCTAAATATTATAAGGTATTATAATTATAGTATTATTTATAAAGTGCCCGGTCTTATGATCTCTGGAGTAGATATTCTTACAATAATTTATAATCGAGATAGAATAACTCCAGGATTCAATAGGAAAATGCCAGTATACGAGAAGCTATCTATAGTATTTTATATAAGCCTCTTTGTATATTGCTGATAGAATAGTAAGAAAATAATACTTCTCAATATAATTAATAATATAGCGTATTTAATCCTTATTTGCACGCCTAAAGTGGCACTTAAGTACTGAAAAATACTAATATCGAGTGGTTATAATATATACGAAGGATGCAGAGTTATATATATAGAAATAATAAATTATTTTAATAGTATTGATTCTATTCAGGAGATAATTGGCGGCTATAACTATCTAATATTATTAGTTGATATCTTAACTGCGCAAGACTTTATCTGTTTAATAAATATCTTTTGAAGCTAAAGTACACCAATTTTATCTGAGGACTAATGAAGTGGTAGATTCAGATTATATACTAATTAGCCTACTTGGTATTGAATTTGAGAATAATCAATAATGAGAGCGCAAAGCCCTATATACTTTAGCTTAATAGCAGTAACCGACTTACGATTTCTAGGCTGGATGAGACTTGGTTTGCCTAATTAATCATAGTATTTATAATTTTCACTGTAGTAATAATTCCAAGAGTAAATCTAGCCTTATTATAATTAAAAATATGTTTATCCACTATCTTATATTGATTTCGAACGCATTCAATAATTTTGAAAGATTTGGATCTTTCGTATTTAGCGCGGGAACAGGTTAATCAATATATAAATCGTGTTTTTAGATTAGTTTGAGGTTTTAAAAAGCTATTTACCCAATTTATAATAATAGTAGATGGTATAGCTATAGTATCTTATCTGGAAAGTAGAATATTAGCTATAACTCAAAGTATTTGAGATTAAATAGGATATCCATATAATTCCATAGATTGTATCTATAAATGAAGCGATTTCTCTTCAGTAGGTATTACTTTCTGTCGATCTGGACCAATTTTTGAGACCTTAAAATAGCTATCAAGGCGATTGCGAAGTGTTGACTGCTACTTCATTAAGATGATGCACCGTTTTGCGAAAGCTTACGATTTTTCTATTTTTGAACGCGTTATTAGCAAGGAGAAGTTTCCCTTTATAAAGGGCTTTTCATGAATTTCAGGTATTTTGTTCTGGGATGAAAACGATGTTTTTTGATGTGAGTGGTAAAGGAAGAAGATTGGAAAATTTGGTGGGTGGGCAGTGCTTGTGTGCGCAGAGTGCTTGTGCAATACGTTAATGTCTAAATACTAGCATAAGCGCTTCCTATAGTATTATTATAAATTATATTTTTTTACCAGGCCCTCAATATAAAGTACAAGTATATAAACTGCATATCCTTATTGACTGATTTTGGCGTAAAAAAAAAAAAAACAATAGATAAATAGAAGATTATAGAAGGTATATGGCTCTTTATAAGACTTGATCTAATATTAGTGGATTAGGGGCATTAAGAGATTAAATCCACACTTCATTGAAAAGATATATTATGAGTGATTTAATTGTGAATCTATTATCATTAAAGCTACATCAGCTAGTAATGTGGTAGTGGATTCCATATCATTTCCTTAGCGAAGACGCCTCTACAAAGTTAACTTAATATAAACTTTGAGCAAGAGATAGTGTAGCCGAGACTATAGAAATAGATTATATAGATAGTTTTATCATCTAGTATTAAAATGACCTCTTAGACTAGTAAATGAAGGATAATAAGAAAATGGCTTACTAGCTTCTATACAATGGCTTCTAATCTCATATATATATGTAATACTTTGATATTATAAGTGAAAAATTTCCTGGAATTTTCTAAAGCTATTTTAGATTGCTCTATGATTTTGATATCTTTTATAAGTATTCATATGGCAAATTCGTACTAGAGTTCGCTTAGACTAGCTACCCTGTGGCTCAATAAAAATAACTTCCTACATTCACGTATATCTAGATTAAGATCTTTACAGTTATATATAGTTTTCAGGGGGGTGATACATAACCATAATATGAATTATTATTGACCAGTTTTATGAGCGGCCGATTACCCGGATCTTATATGGTACCTTAAGTGGTTCGACACGAAAAAGTACAAATTGCAAGCTGATTCCATAAGATAAAGTTACTTTAATAAGGAATCTAATCAGTTTAAATTATTTACTTATGAAGTAAAACAAGAGTACATATGTGTCTGTTATAGCTGAGCTCTATAAGCGTGCAGTCGCAAAACAAATTAAACAATATATTCGTTAAGGAGAAATTAAAACAGGTGAAACAGAAAACTTCGAGTTAGAATATTTATATTGCTGGCAATTATTGCATTTCCCGAAGATTATGATTTATCACTGCATGGCCCCTGAATATATATAAGGGCCAGTTAACTAACTGTATACACAACTCTAATGGGACTGGCTATACCACAGGCCTTTCTATGTCCGTAGAGGTTTTAATAGGAAGTAATCATTGTATGTAGCCTTGATTATTATAATCCGGTAATCGCGAGAAAATTTATAGTTATCATAGCAATCAATTCTGTAGGAATAGCGTTTACTATCTTTATCAAATCTGATACAACAACCTTATTAAGAAAGTCTCATATTAAGGCTGATAAATCAATATCAGTATGGCCGGACAATAGATGATTTTGCAATTGATTGGCGTCATTGAAATTTTCCACCTTTAATAACAAAAACCTATAACAGATAGATATGAGATGTCCACTTCCAATAGTTATGAGCCTTTTTAGAAGTAGCAACTTATTACAGTCATTATTAATATTTAGATATCTGTTTAGTTACCTTATTTAATTTAAGTCTCTATCTACTAAGTCATATGCTTTGTATTGATACTGATCAATATTTAAATTAGTATAGATTCCAGGTAATGAATAAAATTTATTTATTACTTGATTGACTCAAAGTAGGATGTAGTATTAAAACTAGATAGTAAGCTACTAGCTGACAATCGAGGTTAAATGGTATTAATATAATCGTTATAAAGCTAACCTGGATAGTTTTAGTTTTAGTTTTATATATTATTGTATAGGATTCCAGAAATATATATGTCGATTTTTTTAATATAATTAACCTTAGCCTTATCTGTTTTTTAGTGAGCGTTGAATGATATATATAATTTCAGAACTACAAAGCGGCTAATATAAAATAACTAAACAAAAATATATAAGAAACTGAAATATATAGATTAGAACAACATTATAATTAATATAAGGCTGGTCAAATTCCGTAAGTAAATTTTTTCTATAGCTCTTAGGAAAAGGTATTTGATGTTTAACTTATTATATAACGTATTCCACGGGTAATCCGCATATATGGGCATTCCACACACCCCACTAATTTTTATCTACTTTTCAACCTGCCACTCGCTTCGAAACAATACAATTATCCAAAGATAACTAAAAATTATATAAAAAAGAATGTAAATCAGGAAGGGAAGACTTCAGCTTGCTATTGACGCGTTAAAATATAAAAAAAGTGATGGGTCTTCGCAAAGCAGCGCATATTTTATAAGGTACCTGTTTCAACGCTCTGCGATCGACTCAAAGGCCATATTGAGATGTTAACTACAGGCTCAAATCGTCATAATATACACCTACTGAAGAGAAATCGCTTCATATATAGATACTATCTATGGAATCGCGTGGATGCCCTATCCAACCTTAAATGCTTCATGTTATAGCTAATATTTTACTTGCAAAACGAGGAAACAAGACTAACCCACTTATTATTAGTATAAACTGGGTACATACCTTTTTAAACCGTTAACCCAATCTTAAAACTCGATTTATATATTCCCGCGCCAAATGCGAAGATCCGAAGCTTATACGCAAATATTTTGACACTCTTCAACGCGTTCGAAGCGAGTATAGCATAGTGGATAAAGATATTTATAACTTTGATAAGACTGGATTTGCTTTAGAGATTATTACTATAGTAAAAGTTATATATAGCAGTGATCGCTCAGGTAAACCAAGCCTTATCTAGCCTGGAAATCGCGAATGGGTCACTGCAGTCGAGTGTATAAGTACTCAAGGCTTCACTTTATCTCTATTGATTATATTTAAATCTGGTAATAAGTAGGCCAATTAATATATATATCTAGGTTTACCACTGAATTGGTCAATAATACAATCACCAAATAGCTGGATATCAGATGAAATTGGTTTACTTTGGCTTCAAAACGTGTTCGATAAATTGACGAAGCTTCGTATAGTTAGATGATACTGATTATTGACATTAGATAGCTACAGCAGTTATTAACACCTGAATAGAATCAAATTATTATAATAATGATATTATATCTATATATACGCCTCCATACTCTTTATATCTATTGTAGCCGCTTGATATAGGCCTTTTTGCTGTTCTCAAGCGCCACTTTAGACGTGCAGTTAAAGATTGGATGCGCTGCAGTATTAATTATATTGATAAATATAATTTTCTTACTATGCTGCCAGCAATTCGCAAAGAGGTCTATACTATGAGAAATATTATGAGCGGCTTCTCTCATACAGGAATTTTACTATTTAACCCTGAATCTGTCTTATCTTAATTGCAAATCATTGTCAGAACCCCTACTCCGGAGGCCTCAAGACTAGGCAGCTTATCAATAAGCAATGCTTCGCTTACAATGCCTCATAATATTCAGACTTTGTAACGCCAGGCTGACTCGATAAAGCGATTATTGAAGCGATATATAGCGAGCCCTCCTCCTTCGCCTACAAATCATATCTTAGATTAATTAGTAAAAGGCTGCTTAATAGCAATGCACTCTGCGGCAATCCTAGCAAAGAAAAACTATAATCTATAAGCTACAAATAAGTATATAAGGAAGAAGTGTAATAGAAGATTAAAAGCGCTTTATAATAAGGGTATTTTGACTGTTTCTGAAGGTCAAGAGCTTGCTGCAGCGCTTCAAGAAGATAATTTGCCTGACCAATTGACTACTCCGGCCGAGGCTTCTCAGTCTCGCAGGCGCGCACTATCTAAGTGTACGAATTGCGGATAAATAGAACATAAGCGCACGTCATGTAGGAATACTTCTATATAGAATTATAAGCGATTTTTTGGTGTTATGCATAAATCCGAATTGCTTCAATATGTGGCCGGTGGGTAGGTGTGCGGATTACCCGTGGAATACGTTAGCTATTGGTATAAGAGATTATTAAAGCCAATTTAAACTAATTTTATGGGTAGCCTATCTTTATCACTAGTATTGATTTTCTGCTCAATTAGAAGAGATCTAGACCAGTCTTCTGAAGAGTATATAACCATAAAGCCTGTATATGTAACGACTATTATCATTATCTATTTTCCTAATTTATTAAAGCATTAAAAAGTTATATCCATAACTTCAGTAATAGTTTTAGCTAAGAGACCTATGATAAAGCTAGTTTCATCAAAATTATAGAGATGTTTTAGTAAAATTATATAATTTAGTGTCTTATATAGAGTCGAAATAATCTTCAATTNTTTTTTTTTTTTTTTTTTTTTTTTTTTTGCAAAATCGTGATTCAAGTTTTAAGTGACTATATTATAGTATTCAGTCTTCTTGATCTATTGATTAAAGTAGAGAGAGATCACTTCAAATAGCATTGAAGTTTTGATAAATTCAGAAATATATAATCCTAGAAACGTACGTATATGTTCACTGAAAACCCTTTAGTAGGATTATAATAAAATCTTAAATCTTTATGTAAGTACTGGTAGCTAATTATATTTCATTTCATGTGTATATCTATATATGTTGAGTTCGTTCTACTGTAGTAAGATATTTTCAGATATTGCTTGTTTTTAACTGTAAATACGTTTCACAAATTTCGAAGTAGAACCTCTACTGAAAATATTGGAAGAATGCGATAAAGTATAGAGTAAGATAATATTGATCCCATTATAACCTGGTCAACTTTTATAGTTATCAAGAATAAGCATTTGGTTTTTGTTTACTTTGATATAGATTCATATAAGGAATGAAATGATACTTAAGCAAATATATCTTTAAACTATTGATTTAATCTACGTTAATATCAATTTCTAGTTACTTAAATAACATTTATTTTAGCCTTTTTATGAGTACGTTATCGCTCATAATTACTTGATAGTGAGGTCTATCTAGTAGATTTAATTGTTGATTAGAATTACTCATTTCTAATTACTAGTAACATTTATTGGGACATTAATCACTTCTAGTGATAACTTTCATTGTGGCGTAAAGTTCAATTGTAGAGCTAGTCTTATGAAAGCTATAGCTT
Organism: Talaromyces piceae; assembly: GCA_001657655.1. NCBI lineage: Eukaryota > Fungi > Ascomycota > Eurotiomycetes > Eurotiales > Trichocomaceae > Talaromyces > Talaromyces piceae. The sequence goes on along the minus strand of JNNX01000004.1, from coordinate 1,620,254 downwards.
TCTTTCAATAGAATCCATAATATAATATAGCTTCTTATAATTTAATGTTTCCAATTTTCAATTCTAATTTTTCAAATTTCAAGAAATCGTGAATTAATTTTAAATAAATCAAATTACATTATCTACTTCTCTATAACTACAAGTTTCTGTATGAAGAAGATAACTATATATATAATGGATCTAGCGAGAGATAAGTCGCACATTTTGCTTAGCTGAATAATAGTAGTAGCTTAAAGATACCTGAATTTTCTAATATTTATATTAACTACTTAAGATCCTTTTTTAGTAATTCCTTGGTAGACATTGATTTATTAGATCTTTTATTGTTGTATTCCTCCTTCTAATATGTATCTTATAGATTAGAGTTTTCTATATCTCTTGATACGTGATGTAATCTATATCTAAATCGGTCATACAACTGAGTAGATCAAAGACGACCAAACCACAATCTTATAAAACGGACAAGGTTTGTTGTAAAGGGATCCGGGATGGGTAGGCCAAGCTCTTCTTCCTCCGAAAAGATTATATTCGAAGCTATCTCCTCCCGTCAAAGTATGCCCAGAGGAAGGTCCTATATAGAGCTAATCATATGACCATCTAACCGCTATGGGTTTAGCAAAGTATCAGGCACAAGACCGCTTACATAACTCGGTGTATATCTCCAATCTTCAAAAATGTCCATTCTATTTAGTTATATCCTTAATTTCTAACTATTAATGATTATTATATAAAAAAACGAATTAATAGTATAATTAAGACGTTGTGGCCTTCTATACCTTAGAGATTATTATACTCCCTACACAGAAAGTAGCGGCGTACAAGTGCTTGTGATGCTAGTAGCTTAGACTTAACCGACGCAGCAATGTGAATTTGAAATAATGTATCTAATGAGTACCCCTCACAAGAACTACCAATCGGCAAAGGATTGAAGCAACTTGAATTGCAACACTTGAAAAAGATGTGCATTTATGCCCTATTAATCCATAATGTATATAAATTTATGCTGCGCACTGACGAGGCCGCGAAGCCTTATTTGGAGCAGTCAATTAATTAGGAGGAATATCTTGAAGAGCTGTAGTAATCTCCAAACCTTTAGGAGTTATGAAATCTTATTATAAAGAGGCTTTAGCCATCTCTCATGATTCTTTTCTTATATTTGATTACTGCTTGTATATTTTCAATTTAATTTATTAGTATTTTATTATGTGCATTACTATTTAGGAGCTTTCTACTAGCTGATCCACTTTATAATTCATAGATAAAGGACTTTTTATATATTATTATAGAAGACGCCTTTCTAATCTAGCCTGGCACTCTCAAGTCTGATTCATTAAAAATATATGTATAATGTTGTTCATTAATAAAGCGCCTACTATTCTTAAGATCTCTAAATTAGATATCCTTATGATAATCATAACTAGGATAGAATAGATTCATGAATACAGGGTAAAATACCAATATAAGAAGCTACCTATAATGTTTATATAGTATGAATCTCTTTGTATATTGAAGTATATGTCTAAAGTAATACTTTAACACTATAAAAGCACTAATACTAAGTGATTATACCGAATATAAAGAGTATAGATATAGATAAAAATTATAATTTTACTATAATAGTAGGAATTCTATTTGGTAAATGGCTATTATAGCTCTCTAGTACTAATAGCTGATATCTGCTAACCATATAAGGCTTTATCTATTCTTGATTATCTTTGAAGTGAAAGTACACTAGTTATATCTAAGGTCTAGTTGGTTATCCAGAGGTAAAGTAATTAAATGAATAAGTGTAGGAATTGAATATATATATATATATACTAATTAGCCTACTTACTATTAAGTATAAAAAAAAATGGGAGTATAAAACTTAATATGTTCAATTTTTTATATTCTGAATAGTAGAGATCTACTTATAGTTGATAGGCGGAATAGAGCTAGGTTTATCTAATTAATTGTGGTTATTTCTGATTTATAAAAGTAATGACTTTAAGAGTAATCTAGCCACGATAAAATCATGAATATCTCTGTCTTATATTTATATTAACTTTAAATATACTTGTGTATAAAATTTTCATTTCTAATTGTAGTGCGGGAATAGTTCAATCAATATATATATTATATATACTCAACTTAATTTGATATCTAAAAAGTTAATTAACTTATTTATACCAATAGCAGATAGTATAGCTATAGTATGAAGTGAAATATTAGCTATGCATTAAACCATTCAATGATATTATTAATATATGTATAGTTCTAGAGATAAAGTATTCTGTCGTTAGTACATATTGATTTCCATTGATCTAGATCTATCTATCTTTAAGATTTTAATATAGCTATTAAGATAACTATTAAGTACTAATACTACTCCGTTATAGAAATGCGCCACTTTACAAGGACTTATAGGTCTTTTTATTCTTGAATGCGTTAATAGCAAGTAGACGTTTGTTTTATACCTGAAGTATTTTTTAAATATAAGTTTTGGGTATCTTAGGATAAAACCCACGCTCTAAATTGAGTGGTATTTAAAAAAAATAATCGAAAATTAGGTGGAATCCGCAGGGTGCTTATAGTATCTATTACCTAAATATAACCTGATATAAAGCGCCTGAGTTTCTCCTCTAGTAGCTTCTTGCTCATGAAATATATGTTCCCTTAGATACCTTTTTATTTCTCTTATGTGCAGCCCGTAACTTATGAATCTATTCTATATGATTAGAAGCTCATCAATGCTTAATTTGAAAGCTCTTAACATATAATTTTTTGCCTTATAAATGACTTCAGACAGACTTCCTTATCCGCCAGCTTATTCACTATTTAATTGTGTTTCATTGAAGCGTTTATAAAGGAACATTTATTTTTAAGGTGTTTGTCGGTAGGAAGACTATTAACTACCATCTCAACTCCTAGAAGGGTTTGGAGTCCTTAAATAGATAGTAAAATATTGATAAACTTCTAAATAGTCTCAGCTTTATATGCCACTGTATAGGCTTCTAGAATCACAGTAAGAAAGCTACTTTTACCAATATAATTGAATCTAAGCCTTATCTGCTGCTCAACAAGCTTTCTATATTGTCATTTTGCAATAATGAAATAAATGATATCAAGAGGCTGCAGGAATGAGAGAAATATAGAGCTATATACAGGTTGGAGTAATATTATTGTGAATATATAAATATATAGGGACCCGTAGTTAAATGACTTCCATGGCTATTAAGAACTAGCATTCAATATCAACCTACTACACAGCATTCATATAGTCAAAAATTGTTTGAAGCTAACCTATGATATATATGTAGTAAAAGTCTGGTTTCATATGACTTCTATAGCTACTTAGGATAAATATATGTAGTTTCTTAATGCATGATTATGGATGAGAGGAAAATAAAAAAGGACTTCCCAGGCATTCCAATTCTATCTAATCTATAGTCCCGCCATTGTCATTAAGTTTAATTCTCCAATCATGTAGAAGCTCATTGATCCGACTAACTGTACACTCTTTAATTAAATATCATATATCAAAAATAAAGCCTATCTTGTTAAGTTTATTACCTTCACAGATATCTATTCTCAATTCCTAAATTATAATGTCCTCAGTCAAGTAGAATAATTGCTTCTAGTAATAGTTTTATACAGCTACTTTTATCAAAGTCATAGATATCTGTTAATATAGTTTTCTACTTAGATATAGTAGTAAATATAGTTAAATTATTCTTGAATTATCTCTAGATTTTTATATTTAATATACCTATAGATATATCTCTATAAGCTTTTTATTCGATCTTTAGATTATATTCAATAAGGGTATATATCTATTCCTCTCCAATCTATTGGTTTCTATACTATGAGAGAAAATAATTAACTATCTTAAAATGAGAGTGGGCTAGGGAGATGACATATATCAATCTAAATACTTCTTAGATTGAATTGCTTTATGAATATTAGCGCGTTTTTTTAAAAGCTTAATATGTATGCTATGTACTACTAACCCTAGCCTTGAAAATTATTAAACCACAAGATGTTATGCCCTTTATTTCGTTAATTAGAAATCGCTAAAAAGGATTATCCCTCATGATTAACTGAATTCCTTCCTTTCATATTGCGTGTTGGTGGCATATTGATGCCTTGATTTATGAATTATTAGGATAGAATGCGTTGTGCTGGAAAAGGTGGTCAGCTCTCTTACCGAGTACGTTAGGTATTTTATATATTATATAAGAGATATTCACGTAATCAGCTACCCACTCAAACAACTCGTCTAAAGGGCGTACGCTGTAATTATTCGTTTATTCTTGACAATTCACTAAATCACCAAAACGTCTACAGAAGTCAAAATAAGTTGATCTAGAAGGTAGCATCTTAATATGAAGAAGTATCATTGATACTATTCGTCAAGCGGCCTGTATATAAAGAGTCCGCTATATCCTCTATATTACTAAATTTGTAGCATAGTAATGAAAGCTGATACCGGGGCTAATAGCTAAAACTTTTTCAAAAAGTTGAAGCGAGGATTACACCCGACCTCGCTCTTATATGAGGTATGGTCAATGTATTAATATAGCAATCAATCAATCAATCAATAAGACTGGGGTTATCGACTTTTTTGCGTTGCGCGGGCTGAAATCAGGATTCGCACAGAAATACAACTTTGAATATGCCAGCAATGCGGATTAAATTACTTAAGTAGAGAGTAATTAAGTATATAAAGAAGCTTTCTAATATTATATAGTATCTTGATAGATATATATGACGTTAACGGGATTGCTTTGCTATGGGGCTTTATACAACTATACAAGTAAAAATAATAAGCAAAAGCAATCAATAAGCGCGTCTAAAGCTATTATAGTCTAGTAATCAAGAATAGATAAATTTATTAACGCAGTTAACTCTACTGGATGGGACGGGCTTTACCTTTGAATATTATGTTCAAGCGACAAAATATTTCCTTTAGATGGCTGATTCATGTGGCACCTAGATACTTGAGTCAATTTTAGCGACAATAAATTAAGAACAAATAGGATAATACGTATAAATGACCGTGTAATGGAAAGATGTTGAATACTAGTACTTTATATCTATGAAGCCTTTTGATTATGGAATTGACTATCCATTTATATACTAAGAATAATATGTTTCTACTCTGTATATCTCTATATTTCCTTGATCTCTTCTAATGTCTTGATGTCAGTATTTAAAGATTTGATAAACTTAGCTTATTCAGCAGCAGATAAGGCTTCGGTTCAATCACATCGATAAAATTGAAGTTTAGTTTCTTACTATATTTTTAGATGCTAATATCATGATATATTAAAAATTAAGACTATTCAGAAAGGTTCCGCAGCAACTGAATTAGGGTCATATAATCTAGATTGACTCTTTTGATTACTAGTTTACTATTTAGCTGAATTCTCCTGGACATTGTCGAGGATTCAGGCGAGCTACGTGGTCATCCCATATATAAATACCTAAAAATTTATATTAAGTTTCAATCGACTCAAAGTTAGTTAGGCTAATATATAAGTTATAAAGTTATTGATGAAGCAGCTAGCTAAGTATTAACGGCTTATATGTATAGATAAGCTCCTAACTGTATAAAAGATGCTCATAATCTATCGGCTGTATCATAAGAGGTAAACCCATCGATACTCTAAAAAGTCGATATACTACAAGCAAAGATCTTCTATGTCCAAGAATTCTTCCTGCACCGAAACTGACAGTGTATAGGTGACTAGTTAAGTGTCTAGAAGCTCCGAAATATCCAGAATTGAAGGAATACTTTCAATATCTTTATCTAAATATATAAATATCTAAGCCTCTTCTCTAGTAATTACTCATAACATATTAACTTAGTTTCCCAGATTATTTGCGTTTGACTTCTGAATTTGGACTTAGTTTCCGAGAAGTATAAGATTGCTTATAGCTATCTTAAGTTATACGCTTTATGCATATTTTTTTTTTATTAAACTAGAAGGACTTTCTATATGACAGGTTATGTATCTTTTAGTTACTTTGGATTGGTGCCTAGATTGGCATGACTCTAACATGTTTATAATCAAGTGATTATGAATTGCTTCATCAATTTAGAGAAGACTAGGGTGTCTGAAGTTAAATAGTAAGCTTTTAATAAAAGACTTGTATCAGATTGAAGAGTACTTACTAGTCAACTTAGTGCAAAGCCATTCGAATCCTTAGCTTGATCTTTTATTAAGGCTTCTGGTAATACCATAAGGAAATCAATTTTTTCAATAAAATTGAACTAACCTTATCCGCTCTTTGCAAAGTTACCTATTTGCTAGTTTAAAATTGTAAAATAGCTAACTAGTTTTGAGGGACTATAAATGATGTGAAAATTTGTATATAAATTGGAATATTCTTAGTTCAAGTTTGGTTGCTTTCTACAATTAATTAATTTCTATAACTAAGAATGAATATTCCGCGTTTTCCTTCAAAGCGATTATTCATATAATAAATAAAACGACTTTGAAGCTAATATTGATTAATCTTATCATCTATCTCTGATCACTGATAATATTTATTAATTACTGGAAGCGATTTGAACTAGCCTCTTAAGAGTATGTTATCGCTTCAAAATAAATTTAAATGGTAAAGCCGATTTAGTAGAATGGATTAATTTGATTAATGTCTTCTTTGCCTAATTTTAGGTTATGATAGCTTTTATAACCAATTTGAATAAAAAAAAACAACTTTCGTTCTGTATAAAGCTCTATTATGAAGCTAATATTATTATTGAAGTTATATATCTCTCTAATAAGATTCATTGATATAGCTTCTAATAATTAAAAATTCTTAAATTGTTTGAGAATTTTATATTTAGCGCAATAATAATTATATATTTTTAATAATCGCAATCTAAATCTCTAGATAATACTAATCTAGAATAACTAGAACAAATAAATTCTCTAACCTATTAATCTATATATTAAAAAGCAGATAGCCATTTCTCTTTCGGAGATAGCGAGAGAGATAATTCTCATATATCTAGATATGTCTATTTAAAAAGTGCCTCCTCTTCAAGTCAATATACAGTTGTTAGTGTATATTCAAGTTTCTTATCTTGTAATTTACATTATAAACTTATTTGAGAGACATTATAAATCTTTACTATTTATTTAATATCAGCGAATTTGTTTTTCATGAATCGGAAATAGCTAATAATATTTTGTTCTCTTTATACCCGAGTGTTTGAAACAGTTCTAAATATGATACGATGGCATATTGCGGCGTTATGTTCGGACAGTTGTGAGACCCGTTCTGAGAACGGAAGTGGCCACTAGCTTACTGATTGTATTGTACGGCGTTAATTATGATTATAAAAAATAGAACTTTGTTGGGTATTAAGTTACGTTTTACATTGATATCTCTATCTATTATACAAATATTTAGCTTCTAGTGATGATTTGAAAAGATTTTTCTAGTATTAAGATAGTAGGTCAACTGTACAATTTATATGTCTTAGATCATCAACTTAAAATCTAATGTTTAACATTCAGTAGCTTTACTAACTCTCAAACATGAATTTACGAACTAATATAGATGGATGGGATAACGGCTATAGTCGTATCCAGTTTAATTGTCTTATTATTTCATGGGATATCATTATATATTATGGAAAATTAGGATTTCATCTCATTGGTGTATACCTAAATTAATGGATGATATCTATTGCTTTGATTCACTATATCTCTTCCTATTCCAAACTTTCCCAATTATACTTCTCTTTAGTTCTAGCTTTATAGAGAAAGCTTCTCAAATAAGACCATTTATGTTTTCTGAATTTAGGATTATGTATATGCAATTTATCAGTTCTGAATTAGAAATAGCTCTTGAAGATTTGATACCTAAGCATAATATTATTGAACCTAAAAAATATGTTCCGACCATTTTTCAGTTATTTGAATCTATCTGTTTTCGGGGGCTTTGGCAGTTTACTTCTTGAAATACTATCTTTAAATTATATATAAATTTTAATTTAAATTGCGAATATGGTTCCTTTTCTGTGTTTTTTTTTTATTATATATATCTCTGGATAGGAATCCTAGAACAATAATAATCTATATAATGTATAACTTTTTCAGCGTATTTTTTGGATATCCGACAATATGTAGACATAAAGATTTATATAAACGAGGTATTGTATAACTGCTAACCTTGTAAGACAGATATTTGAGGGAGAAACATTATTTAGAGGCTTGGCAAGATATAAAATATAATGAAAGAAATTGACAAAGTTTTCTCTGTAGATTTCAAAGCAGATTATAAGCACTATACAGTAACGTAGTCGGACACCGAGCGGGCCACTTCCTCTACAAAACGCGTTTTATACGAATTCCAACACTGAACTTATACATCACAGATAAGAATAAGACGAAAACTACTACTACTTTAATCTAGATATCTATTATTTTTATACCGAATAATCCTATATTTATACTTTAGTAATACTTATATATAGTTAGACCTACGACTTGGATTTATCTAGTCTAGCTAATAAAGATTAACCGTCTTATTTTAACTATATATTAATTTATGGGCTTTCCACGCCATAAAATTCTTCAGAAGATATTCGAACTCTAGATCTTTTCTGCTTATGCTTCGTTTTCTTTAATTATAGCTTATGAAATATCCCTCTCTTTGTATAATCGGAAAGCTTATTAATATTTACCTTATATATTTCAAACATATAAACATGTGTCTTATTAACTTTCTCTAAAGGACCTATTTGATTACTATTCCACCTCTTAATTATCGAGATTCAATGTTGAAACTGGTATATATAAATATCAGTCTTATATAAATTACAATAATTTATTGAAAATATTAGAGTTTAAAGCCAAATAGTAAGTTTTGAATGAATCTACTAGAAAACTACTCATCTAGCTACTTTAAAGCTATTTATTCCAAATGTTCTTAAATTTATATACTATTATGAAAAAGTTATATTCATTTACATTATTAATTCCAGGCTATATACAGTGCGTAATAAAGCATTTATATTATCATTTTTGGTAAAAAAAATAGCTTATATTAAGGGGCTGTAAAATACAATAAGATAATATATATATAATAACATTATTATTTATATGTCTAGCTAAATTAAGCTATTGGATTGCTTCTATAGCTATTAAGGATAAGTTTAACATAGCTTATCATACAAAAAAAATAAAATACTTTTAAAGCTATCTAGTTCCAAATCTTTTACTAATTTAACTAGATAAGCGATGCCAGAGACCAGCCAATATGCTATTACACTTGTGCGGCTTTGCCTCAAAAGAGTGTTTCCAAACCCGCATTGACGGGGGGTTTCCATTGATTATATATTAGAAGATAAAGCTCGTATTCGAAAGCAGTTTCTATGTCTCGATGAGAAAGTTGCTATATTTCCTAGACTCTAGTGAATCAGACTAATTTTATAATAATTTAAGGTTAAAGCAAAAGCGGATAGGTAGAAGAAATGCAAACTGATTAAGAAGTTGAAGAAGCTATAAAAATTATACTAGCTAATAATAGAAGAATTTAGTAGTGAAACTGTGAAAGTGAGTATAGATATAATAGATTTATTGGTGATATTCTATGTGGCGGAGAGAGCTAAAAGGTATAAATTATTTAACTAGATATAATTATAATTCTATTTTATACACGAGTTCTATATCTAACATTTATAATTTCTACTAGTAATCAAAGTTAATTCACATTATATTAGTCTATAAAAATATAATTCTCCAATAAGATATCTTATCTGTTAAGTATAATATAGATACATATTAAGTATATCTTCATCTATAGTGGTTTCTATAATGACTAATGAGAATATCTAGTTGATACAGATAGATATTCGATCTACTAATACTAGCTTGGTGGCGCTTGAGCGCCATGAAAGTGTCACAAGAATCGACAACGCTCAGCCAATGAATAAATAACGTATTTCACAGGTTAACCGCGCACACGGGTTAACCGCGCAACCCCCCACCTGGCCACATATTGAAGCAATTCGGATTTCCACTAGACACAAAAAATCGCTCATATTTCTATATAGAATTATTCGGATATGATGTGCGTTTATGCCCTATTATTCTATAATTCGTACACTTAGGTGGTACGCGCCTGCGAGGCTGAGAATCCTCGGCCGGAGTAGTCGATTGACCAGATATATTATCTTCTTAAAGCGCTGCAGCAAGCTCTTGACCCTCAGAAACAGTCAAATTACCCTCATTATAAAGCGCTTTTAACCTTCTATTACACTTCTTCCTCATATATTTATTTATAACCCATAGATTATAGTTTTCCTTTGCTAGAATTGCCGCAGAGTACATTGCTATAGAATAGCCTTTTATTAACTGATCTAAAGTATAATTCATAGGTGAAGAGGTCCAGCCATTTGGAGATTGAGTAATTGACCAATCAAGTGATAGATTTAGATATGTATACCAATTAGCCTGCTTAGTATTGGATTTGAAAACAATTAATAGTGGGAGTGCAAAGCCTTGTATATCTATATACTTAATAACAGTAACCTATTCGCGATTTCCAGGCTGGATAAGACTTGGTTTGCCTGATCGGTCACAGCTACATATAGCTTTTACTGTAGCAATGATTCTAAGAGTAAATCCAGTCTCATTAAATTTATAAATATCTTTATCTACTATCCCATACTGGCTTTAAACGCGTTGGATAGTATCAAAATATTTATATATAAGCTTCGGATCTTCATATTTGGCGCGGGAATAGTTTAATCGACGTGTAAATTGTATTTTAAGATTAGTTTAATATTTTAAAAAGCTGTTTACCCAGTTTATATCAATAGTAACTGGTGTAGTAGTGTTTCCTCGTTTCGAGAGTAGAATATTGGCTATAATATAAAGCATTTGAGGCCGAATAGGACATCCTCGCGATTCTATAGAGAGAATCCATTTATGAAGCGATTGTTCTTCGGTAGGTGATAATTTTCGTCGATTTTAATCAGAGATTGACCTCTTAGATCTATAGTTAACTTGATCGCGAAGCGTTGACTTAGGTACCTTATAAAGCGCGCTACTTTGCGAATACTTGGTATTTTTTTTTGTTTTTTAACGCGTCAATAGAAAGTAGAAGCTTTCCTTTATAGCTTAGGACTTTTTTCCTATGGTTTTCGACCATTTGGGATGAAAATGAGGTTTTGAAGTAAGTGGTAGGTTGAAAAGCTGAAAGTATTTGGTGGGGTGCGCGGTTGACCCGTGAAATACGTTAACGGATGCTAGTTATCTAAGTAAGGCGCTTACGGAAGACTGTTCCGTACGAAAAGGAACTCCAGAACGGGAAAGCTACCCGCACACAACTGAGCTATAGACGAAAAGGATTAGCGCACAGAAACGCGCACGTGACTATTATAGCTAATAGAGCTATAGATATAATAGCTATAAAGATGTTTATTATAGCTATCAGAGCCAGGGATATGACGGACGGATATAAAGGAACTAATATACCCATTAGAGCACCCGCTATGATAGCTATAATTAGGAAGAACTATATAAGGATACTCGTTTACCATTATATATCTAGTTTATCGTGCTTTATTTTCACTATAAATCTATTATTACAGACTTCATATATACTGTATTCGCTTTATCAATTGGTTACTCAAATTGTCTTTAGATAATTGCGAAGCAATTATCTATTATATCCCTCAGCATGTTGATACTGGACGACTCCGCTCCTCGGCAGAATACTACCAAACGTACTCAACCCTTCTTGGTAAAGAACGTTCGATTATTATTATTTATTCATATTTAACGTCTATACCCAAACTATTGTTTATGACAGACAGCGATTCATATATGGGATAGGCTGGCTAGCTTATAGGGGCTGCCCCCTATAGGCCAGTGCCTCTACCCCCTAATTGGAGCCTGGCGTTCATAGTATCTGGCGCTTTCCTCACCCTAAGCCACTTATATATATAGAATAATTTAGAGGCTTAGTAGTAGATAGTAAACCTATAATCTCTTTCTTATTACTAGATATTTAGATATAATCTATAGTAGTAGACTATTGTCACAAGAATCGACAACGCTCAGCCAATGATTAAATAACAGACGCTAGTTACCTAAGCAAGGCACTGACGAAAGGCTGTTCCGGACGAAAAGGGACCCCAGATGGAAAAGCCGCCCGTATGAGACTGAGCTACGAATGAAAAGGATTAGCGCACGGAAACACGCATGTGATAAGTAGAGCTATTCGAGCTATATACTAATAAAGGATCTATCTGCTCAATAAAGGACTTCGAGCTAGTAGAGCCAGAACAAAGGAATGGATCTATCGGATCTACTTAAAGGAAACTATATAAGGACACTTATTTACTATTATATATCTAGTTTATCGTGCTTTATTTTCTATATACATCGGAATATATACTATATTCATTTCATCGATTAGTTATTTAATTATCTTTTGATAATTGCGAAGCAATTGTCTATTATATCTCTTTAGCACGTTAATACTGGATGACTCCGCTCCTCGGCAGAATACTACTAAGTGTACTTAACCTTTCTTAGTAAAGAATAGTCGATAATATTATAATAATAAAGCAACCTAACGAGTTACGACTTGAAGATATCAATAAGAAGTATCCTTAGTGAAGACTAATAATAGCAAGAAATAATAGCCTGAGTACTATAGAAAATCCGCGTGCCGCTCAAGCTACTTCTAGATAGTAATAGTGCTATGCTGAGATTCAGTAAGATAAAGAGATAGATACCAATAATTATATTATATAAATAGAAGTATATATAAACTAGATAGTCGAACGCATTAACGCTCTTAGAAGATAAATAGAAGAAAAGAATAATTATATTAAGTAACTAGAAAATCAAGTTATAAATGCTCTAATACTAGATTAGAGATAAGTTAAACTATCAAAATCTATAATCTTTAATAGTATTTGCTCTAAGCTAAAGATATTCCTTATTAATATAGAGATATATCTAGAAGTAAATTAAATTATAGCTAATAAGAAAAAAGTAATCTATATAGCTTTATACTTTATTAATTCTATAGCTAAATAGATATAGTCTATTCTAGAAAACTACTATAATAATAATCGCGAAAACTAGAATACTATTATTAAAGAATTATTCTTAAGCTATAATATATTTAAGTAGAAGATCGCTAAAGCTTTTAGAAATATTAATAAATAATAAACTATAGAATAATAGCTAAGATACCTAAGATAGACTAGATTAGTCTAGTAACTAGTAGTAAAGTTCTAATAGATTATTATATTATTATAATATAATAATAGAGTATAGATTGCTATATTTAAAAATATACTTAAAGAAGAAGTCCAGACTGAATTAATAAAAATAGATTAATCTAATAATATTAATTAATTTATTAAGATAGCTATTAAAATAGATAATAAGTTATTCGAAATTAAGTAGAAATAATAAGAGTTCTAAAGATAGAAGAAATTTGGAGGATTCCTTTAAGTAAATTAGACTAAGAAAAGAGGACCTCAATATAATATAGATAGAGATATTAATATATAGATAAATACTATTAATATTAAGAAAGAAAGAGAAAAACAATATAAAGAAAGATTATACTATAAATATAGAAAGAGGAGTTATTTCATAAAAGTATATAGATAAAAATAGAGTAATGAACTAGTTATCTAGAACTCTAAAAAGATTATAGTAATTATAATAATAATTATTAGCTCGCCTAGTGATAGTATAGAAGTTCTAGAAGGATAAAAATAAGATATATAGATTAATTAGAAATAAATTATATAGTAGTGATTTTACAATACTCTAATGATAGAGAGAATGGGATCCTCTAAGTTACTAAGTGGATATACCTAATTAAGCTTTAAGGAAGAGCTAGCTTAGAAAGAGTAACTCTATAAGAATACTAGAATTAATAAAGAGATATCTTATAGGTGTCACAAGAATCGACAACGCTCAGCCAATGGTTAAGTAACGGACGCTAGTTACCTAAGCAAGGCACTGACGAAAGACTGTTCTATACGAAAGGGAACCCCAGACGGAAAAGCCGCCTATATGAAGCTAAGCTATAAATAAAAGGGATTAGTATATAGAAATACATATATAACTAATAGAGCTATTCGAGCCAGAAGCTAACAAAGAATCTATCCGCTTAATAATGGACTTCGAGTAAGTAGAGCTAGAATAAAGGAATGGATCTACCGGATCTACTTAAAGGAAACTATATAAGGATACTTATTTACCATTATATATCTAGTTTATTATGCTTTATCGCTCACTCAAATTAAATATATACTTTATTCACTTTATTGATTAGTTATCTCATTTATCTTTAGATAATTACTTCGCAATTATCTATTGTATCCCCCTCAGTATATTAATACTAGATGACTCCACTCCTCAGCAGAATCCTATCAAGCGTAATCAATCTTTCTTGATAAAGAACAGTCAATAACATTGTAACAATAAAGCACCCTAATAAGTTATAACTTGAAAATATCAACAGGAAGTACCCTTAGTAAAGACTGACAATAGTAGGAAACGACAGCCTAAGTATTTTAGGAACTCTATATATTATTTAAGCTATCTCTAGATAGTAATAGTGCTATACTAAGATTCAGCGAGACAAAAAAACCAATACCAATAATTATATTATATAAATAAAAGTATATATAAACTGAATAATCGAACAGATTAATACTCTCGGAAGACAGATCGAAGAAAGAAACAACTATATAGAGTAATTAGAAAATTAAGTTATGAATGCTCTAATACTAGGATAGAGATAAGTTAAGCTACCAAAACCTATAATCTTTAATGGCACTCGCTCTAAACTAAAGACATTTCTCGTTAATATAGAAATATATCTAGAAGCTAATTAGATTATAGCTAATAAGAAGAAAGTAATCTATATAGCTTTATGCTTCACAGATTCTACAGCTAAATAGATATAATCTATCCTGGAAGACTATTACAATAATAGCTAAGAGAATTGGAATACTATTACTAGGGAATTGTTCTTAAGTTATAATATATTTAAATAGAAAATCGCTGAAGCCTTTAGAAATATCGATAAATAATGAACCGCTAAGCGACAGCTAAGATACTTAAGATAGATTGGGTCAGCCTAGTAGCTGGCAGCAAAGTTCTAATAGATTGTTATACCACTATAATATAATAATAGAGTATAGATTGCTATATTTAAAAATATGCTTAAAGAAGATATTTAAATAGAACTGATTAAAATAGATTGACCCAATGATATTAATTAATTTATTAAAATAGCTATTAAGATTGATAATAAGCTATTCGAAATCAAGTAGAAAAAACAAGAATTCCAAAGATAGAAGAAATTTAGAGGATTGCCTTAAATAAACCAGACAAAGAAAAGAGAACCTCAATATAATATAGATAGAGATATTAATATATAGATAAATGCCATTAATACTAAGAAAGAAAGAGAAAAACGACGCAAAGAAAGATTATACTATAAGTATAGAAAGAAGGGTTATTTCGCGAAAGTATATAGATAAAAATAGAGTAATAGATTAGCTATCTAGAACTCTAAAAAGATCGCGATAATTATAATAATAATTACTAGCTTACCCAGCGATAGTACGGAAGTCCTAGATAGATAAGAATAAGATGTACAGATTAATTAGAAATAAATTATATAATAATAATTTTATGACACTCTAGTAATAGAGAGAACGGAATCCCCTAAGTTATTAAATAGACGCACCCAACTGAGCTTTGAGGAAGAGCCAGCTTAGAAAGAGTGACTCCGTAAGAGCACTAGATTTAATAAAGAGATACTCTATAGGGAAGTCCAAGGTTTATAGGACCTTAATAATTTCTTAATATCTATGAAAACCCTAAATTAGATAATGTTTCAGAACGATAAAGATTAGATAAATTATAAGGATCTAGATCGAAAATTGGATCACGCTAAGCAAGTAATAAGAAAACTCGAAAGAATTATATCAACCATACAAGAATATTATATAATAAGACTACCAAGCCATATAAATAACAAAATAATACTATAAGAAGGAGAAACTCCTTATATTAACTAGGGCACTGACAACGATAAAAGAGAACCAAGATGCGATTGTTACCCAGCAAAACCAAGATATTAAGAAGAGTCAGTGGACACTTAGATAGAATATATTGAATATTGTAAACTATACTATATATAGATATACTATAAATGCGAAAAACACGGAAAGAAATACCTTGAAACCGCGAACGAATATGAAAGAATGGCAAGAACGAATGGGATTCAACTATGTGAATATTCAACGGGATATACAACCAATTATATATATAAATATTATCTAAACCTCAGTTAAATGATATACGTTGAATCAGATTGGACCACTTACCTAGATAATAGATATAGATAACATTACCGAACAAAGTTGAGATGGGATTATTTCCCCAAACCACCAGGAATCTTGAACCAACCAAAAGGATACCTAAGATCAGATCTACAGTGTAATTATATTCGACTACCTAGACACCTCTACTATTTAGGGACCCCAGCTAGTGAATGCACTGAACCGAGCTGTACAGTTTACTAGAGAGGTGAAAACTCACTCATACAGCTATTTATGGAAAAGGACCAATACTACCAGAAGCATTTAACTATATATATTTCAACCATTACTTCAGATAAACGACCCTATATTATTATCTAAGCTATAATTAATAAGATCTCTATTAAGATACTTATTAATTTGGGAGCAACTAATAACTATATTGACTAAGATTTTATCAAAAGAAACTATATCCTATATAAAGCGATGGGAGGATGGGTCAAGATGGTTGCAGTCGACGGCAATATAGTTTTTGAAGGACTAGAAGAAAGAACCCATACTGCGATGATCAGATTAGGTGAATATAGTATACTAATATCGTTCCTACTTATACCACTAGAACCGCAAAGCTATAACACTATACTAGGAATAGAATAGCTACGACAGCTAAAACTAATAATTAATTGGGAAATAGGCACAGTCACTATTAACAAGAACTAACTTAACACTAAGCTAATAAACCAATAAGATAACTAGATCGCAGCGATAAGTATAACTATTTAACTAAAGCTAAAGGAGCAGTATAAGAAAGAACTTACAGAAGTACAAAAGAACCTACCAAAAAAATACTATGAATTTATTAAATTATTCATTAAAAGAGAATACCGACTTCCGACACACCCTCCGGAATATAAAGTAGTTATTGAACTGAAACTGGATACCCAGCTCAAGCAAATAAAATAAAGATAGAAATCGCGAGATAAATAGGAGGTAGAAGATAAGTTTATTAAATATTTTCTATCCGCAGGATATATTAGAGAATCTAAGTTATCCTTCTCGATATAGAATCTCTATATACTAAAGAAGGATAGAACAAAGAAAATAGTATATAACTACTGATATCTAAATAACTAAACAATTAATAATATTAATAAAGCACTATACCAAGAATAGAAAAGAGACTTATTATAGGGAGCAAAGATCATTACCATCTTTAACATCGAATAGGAATACTATAATCTCTAAATGAAAGAAGAAGATATACCGAAAACCGTAATCCTTACCAATAAAGGATTGTATAAATAGATTATTATATCTATAGGACTTAAAAATCTACCAGCATAATTCACTAGATATATAACCTATATTTTATAGGAATATCTAAATAAATTTATGGCAGTCTATTTTAATAATATTATTATATTCTCTAAGAAACCCGAGGAACATAACGAATATATTCGAAAAGTTATGAGAAAACTTAACAATGCCAGCGTAACACTGAAGATTAAGAAATATAAGTTTAATGTAACTAGAGTTAACTATCTAGAAATAATCTTTATATTTAAAGGATTAGAGATCCTACTAGAGAAAGTTAAGAATATTATATCCTGGCTAACTCCAATAAATATCAATAAAATATAGTAATTTCTAGGAGTCACTAGATATTTAAGGTAATATATTAAAGATTATATAAAAATCATCTAACTAATGACGAAACTACTTAAGAAGGAAGAAACATTTATTTAGGAAAAAGAACAAGAAAAAGTATTCAAAGAAATGAAAGAACGAATCAAAATGGCACCAATACTGAAACTATTTAATCTAGAGACATAATATATTATGAAACTAGACGCCTCAGAATATACTATTGGAATAGTTTTAGAATAGACTAAAGGAGACGTCGCTCGACCAGTCTCGTTTCACTCTAGAAAACTAACTAATACTGAATGAAATTACAATATATATAATTAAAAACTACTCGCAATTATAGAAGCATTTAAATACTAGAGATACTATCTCTAAGAAACCACTAAAGAAGTTATTATTAAGAGTGACCATCATAACCTGAAGTACTTTATAAGTACCAAGGAATTATTAGGATAATAAATTAGATAGGCTGAATTACTTATGAAATTCAACTTTAGAATCGAATACATCAAAGGGAAGAAAAATATAATTATAGATGCCTTGAGCAGACAAGCTAACTACACTATTAATATTGAACTACTAAAGATAATAATTCTAAAAGAAGACCCCGATAGAATCTAATATAATAAGTAAGCTACGCTAGCTATTATTATAATAGTTATAGAAATAGAATTTCAGAGAGAATTAAAAGAAGCGATAAAATAAGATAAGATAGTCTAGGAAAATATCATAAATTAGACGTTCCAGGAAGAAGACGGATTCGCAAAATAGAAATAATAGATAGTGATACTAATAAAGATAATTAAAAAAGTTATCTAGTTCCACCATAATCTACTAAATAGAGGATACCTAGAAATGGAGAAAACTATCGAACTTATTACTCGAAGCTTTTACATCCCTTAGATATATAGGAAAGTTAAAGAATATATTCGCAATTATGACGAATACAACCGAAACAAACCAGCCAGATATATACCCTATAGGAAAATGTATATTCTAGTAACCCCGGAAGAACCATAGAAAAGTATAACAGTTAACTTTATCTAAGGATTACTAAAATCTAAAGATATCGTTACTAGAATCAATTATACTTAAGCAATCATTATTATAGACTGACTAATGAAATATAGTATCCTTAGTTCTACACTAGCAGAGCTAACCGCAGAACAATGCGTAACACTTATAATAAAATTGGTATTTAGTTGGACCAGATTACTAATAGAAATTATCTCTAATAGAGACAAGTTATTCACCTTGAAGTATTGGCAAACTATTATAAAAATATTGGGAATTGACCATAAACTGTCAATAGCAAATTATTAATAGATAGATGGATAATCAGAATAAATAATCTAAACAGTTCAATAATACTTAAGACACTATTTAAATTAGAATTAGGTAGATTAGATAGAACTCCTATCTCTTATCTAGTTCGCCCTGAATAACTTACAAAATGCGATAATAAAATAAGTACCACATTATGTAAATCTAGAAAGATACCTATAAATATTATAGATCGATATTCCACAAGACAGAGTCTTAGAATAAGTAGCCCTGAAAGGAAAATAGCTATAAGCCTTATACTAGAATATAGCTAAAGATATTAAATAAATAGAACTCCAGATAAAGCGATATTATAATAAGAAGCGCGAGGACGCGCCTATCCTCAAAAAGGAGGAGAGAGTCTATATATTGCGACGAACACTAGGAAATAAAAACTTCAATATTCAGAGCAAGAAACCTAGTAACAAGCTTGACGCAGTACACTATAGACTATATATAATAAAGTAGAAATTGGAAAACGATAACTATGAACTCCAGTTACCTAGTAGAATGTAAATCTATCTAGTCTTCTATATCTTATTACTGTAACCAATAATAAGTTAGTAAGAATACTATGACGAAGCAGAAGAAGAAGAATATAAAGTTGAAAAAATATTATAAAGAAAGAAGGAGAAAGAAAAGATTTATTATCTTATTAAATAGAAAGGATTCTCTTATAAGTATAACACTTAGGAACCAATCAGGAATTTAAACTGCCCTGAACGAATTCAGGCATTTCTTAAAGAAAATAGTTAAAAGAAGAGTTAAAAAGAAGAGTAGAGTTAACTATAGAATTTATAGTAATAGAAGCAATCTATTCATTTACTTTTTATTCTATTAGCTTTTTCCATTCTATCTTATATTTTCGCTCCTCCTCTTTCTCTAGCCTTTCCAGCTCCTCTATATCCTTTATATTAGTCTAAATAAATTTATCTGCACGCTTACGAAGCAGACTATCTTGTTTTTCAAGATAATCAAGACGAGTAATCGCTTCCAAAAGTCTTATATATACTTCTTTTTATTAAGAATAAATTTTATCTTAAGCTATAAGAAGCTTTTTCCAAGCCAAATTAGATAAAGCTATATTAATATACTTATACTAACTAAACTTAATATACTCGCTATAATGACTTGATAATTCAGATTTTATATAGATAAGATCTTTAACGAAACAATATTAATAAGGGATAAGAAGAATAACTCCCGCGCTTTCAATCCGAGAAACAAAATTCTTCTTATCAATTAATTTCTTTAAAGATATAGTTAGCGCATTACCGCGAAGAATATATAATAAAATAGGACTAAAATGGATAACTTATCTCGAGACAAAATAATAGGGGCTCGCGACTATTTATATTGCTATCAGGACGCCAGCCTATAAAGAAGAGAATTATTATAAGAATCAATAACGCTTAGCTAATAGTTAAGTAACGGACACTAGTTATCTAAGTAAGGCACTGACGAAAGACTATTCTATATGAAAGGGAATCCCAGACAGAAAAGCTATCTATATAAAGCTGAGCTACAAATAAAAGAGATTAGCGCATAGGAATATATATATAACTAGTAGAGCTATTTAAGCTAGAAGCTAATAAAGGATCTATCTGCTCGACAACGGACTTCGAGTAAATAGAGCTAGAATAAAGGGATAGATCTACTGGATCTACTTAAAGGAAACTATATAAGGACACTTATTTACCATTATATATCTAGTTTATTGTGCTTTATCACTCACTCAAATTAAATATATACTTTATTCACTTTATCGATTAGTTATCTCATTTATCTTTAGATAATTGCGAAGCAATTATCTATTGTATCCCCCTCAGCACATTGATACTGGACGACTCCGCTCCTCGGCAGAATCCTACCAAGCATAATCAATCTTTCTTGGTAAAGAACAGTCGATAACGTTGTGACAGCGAGGTATGGCACGGCCTTAGAGAAGCAGGAACCTTGCCAGACTGACTTTGGCAAACCAAGAACAAACGCACACGCGCTTTGTAAAGAAACAAGGAAACACTCAAAGAACCATAGCATAAATAAATATATTGCATCTCCTGTTAAGATATGTATATCTATTTTCTGATAGCTAAGTACAAAGTAAAGATATAT
Source organism: Talaromyces piceae (assembly GCA_001657655.1). Lineage (NCBI taxonomy): Eukaryota > Fungi > Ascomycota > Eurotiomycetes > Eurotiales > Trichocomaceae > Talaromyces > Talaromyces piceae. The sequence continues at coordinate 1,598,854 of JNNX01000004.1, read as the reverse complement.
AAAAGCTGCAATAGAATCTAGCCAGATTATCTTATAAGCTAAGCCAGCTATATATTGTGGTGGTGATACCACGCACATGGCCGGCCCGGCTTATGAGATAATCCGGCCGGGTTCTGTTGCGGCTTTTATATGTCTTCGCTTTGTACTTAGCTATCAGAAAAAGACACAATATAATATATATCTTAACAGGAGATACAATATATTCGTTTATGCTATGGTTCTTTGAGTGTTTCCTTGTTTCTTTACAAAGCGCGTGTGCGTTTGTTCTTGGTTTGCCAAAGTCAGTCTGGCAAGGTTCCTGCTTCTCTAAGGCCGTGCTATATCTTGTATATGCCTAGTTTAATTGGATACTCTTATTCTACTATATTTCTAGAGGTCTATATAGGGAATGAAAACTTGTGTTGACAAGTATAGTATACTAGTGTGAGAGTAGGGCCTAAGAATTAGGGGCATTAGTTTGACCCTGAAAATTGCGAAGCTTCAATAGCTAAGAAAAAGAAATCTATAGTGGAGCAGAGAGAGATACTATTAAAAGTATAGATACCGCGGCTGGAAGTATAGCTTCAAAAATAAGGGTATCTATATTAATTTAGGGAAAACCTTTGGGATCTGAGAAGGAAGGTCAGACCCTATTAGATACTACTATAATATAATTAAAATAGTATAAGTATATCAAGCGGATTAAAGCATTAGTCTATCTATATATTAAGATATAATACTATATTATATAGTGGGTATATATATTTATTCTTTTATTTTAGAAAATACCAATTTTTAAAAGTCTTTTATTAGTTTTTACATTATTATAATAAGAATTGCAGTGCGATAGGAAGAGCACTATTAGTATAGATAAAAATTATTAGTGGAATAGGAAGTCTACTAGCAATATAGATAGTAAAGAGATATTAATATCTAAGGGCCTTATAACTACTATTCTATTTTTTGAGAAGCTATTACTAACTATACTAAGAATTATTAAGTATTATCCTATTAGATTAGTTTCTATAAAGAAGCTACTATCTTATTATTACTAGGAAGGATACTTATAGTTAGTCTCTCTAGAAAATTAACTTATAGATAAATATAGTATTAATAATATATCTAGTAATATATATAGTTATTAAGAAAGTGAAATATAGCGCCCTAGTGAAATCTATTATAATACTACTATAGTAGATACTCTAGCTCTAGTATCTAATAATATTCTTAGTCTTATATCTAAGATAGGATTCTCTAAAGGTCCTTTTATAGTAACTCTACTAATAGAGGATATAAGTATTTCTCTAATAGATTCTAGACTCTTTATAGAATATATATTATATTAGTCTATACTAATTCTTTATATACTAAATATGCCGAACTTTACCGATACCAAGATATCTTAGTTTCTCGCGCAGTTTAAATAGATTTATAGTAATTATAGCTATAAAGATATTAGAGAGGCTATAATACTTCTACTAAATTATTATAACTCTATAATTAATATCTAGATTTAGATATTACTAGAGTTTATAGTGAGTAATTAGCTAGCTTTAAAGTATAAACTTTATAAAAAATATAGCTAATATAATTTAGAGTAGACTATCTACTCTTATATCTTTTTAGAAATATATAAAAATATTAAGTAAGACTAGAATAAGAATACTACTATCTATCTATATAAGTATACTGCTATTTTAGAGTAGATTAAGGTCTAAGGATTTCTAGATAAATTAATATAGAGTAACTAGTTTCTAAGAGGACTTCTAGTAGAACTATATAAAAAGATTATAGATAGAGAGAATATTAATCTAGAAGATCTATAGGATATCTCTTTTAATAGATTAATAGATATAATATAGAAACTATAAAAGAAAAGATACTATACTATAGAGTAGGGCGCCTAGTATAATTTATAAAGTATAGAATATCTTCTAGAAATATATTAATCTAAGTAGAAGTAGCTAGTCAGCTATTAATATTAATAACTGTCTTATTAATAGCTTAGTAATCTAGAAAAGACAAGATATACTTCTATTAATAATACTTATAAGAAGTAGAGAAAGATAGCGGAACAGCTATATAAATTAAATTAGTAAATATCTATACTAAGCTTTATTCTTAATATATAGTAGTAGTAGGGATAGTAGCAAGCCTAATTACCTACTCTATACTATTCTAGCTAGATATAGAAGGTCTCTAGATTAGATTCTATATTAAGCTATAAATAAAAATACTTCTATTATTATATATTAGAATATTTTGAGTAGAAATATAACTAGAAGTGATAGGCAATAAATTAGGATATTATTTATAAGGATAAGAATTGGCGTCTTTAGATTAATCTAGCTAGTAAGCAGGGTCCTCTTATCCTCTTTAGATATAGGGTAGCTAAAAAGACTACTATGAAGTAGATATATAACTAATAGATTATATCTAGGTTAGCCAAGATATTAAATACAGTAGAGATAAATATTATAGAAGTATTGACTATTAGGTCGTCTAGCTATTTAAATAAGATATATCTTAATATAGATAAGAGCTCAGATAAGAAATAAGATCTAGATCTAGCTAGTATCAAGATTAATATCTATTAAGTAGTGTGGTGGTGATACCACGCACATGGCCGGCCCGGCTTATGAGATAATCCGGCCGGGTTCTGTTGCGGCTTTCATATGTCTTCGCTTTGTACTTAGCTATCAGAAAAAGATATAATAATACATATCTCAATGGGAGATGCAATACATTCGTTTGTGCTATGGTTCCTTGAGTGTTTCCTTGTTTCTTTATAAAGCGCGTGTGTGTTTGTTCTTGGTTTACCAAAGTCAGTCTGGCAAGGTTCCTGCTTCTCCAAGCCCGTGCTATACCTCGCATACGCCTAGTTCGATTGGGTGCTCTTATTCTATCACATTTCTAGAGATCTATATAGGAAATAAAAACTTATATTAATAAGTATAGTATACTGGTGTGAGAGTAGGGCCTGAGAATTGGGGGTATTGGTTTAACCCTGAAAATTACGAAGCTTCGACGGCTAAGAAAAAGAAATCTGCGGTGGAGCAAAGAGAGACACTATTAAAAGTGTGGATACTGCAGCTAGAAGTATAGCTTTAGTAATAAGGATATCTATACTAATTTAGGGAAAACCTTTAGGATCTAAGGAGGAAGGTTAGACCCTATCAGATACCACTACAATGTGATTAGAATAGTATAAGAATACTAAGCGGATTGAAGTATTAGTCTATCTATATATTGAGATATAATGCTGCATTATACAGTAGATATATATATTCATTCTTTTATTTTGGAAAATACCAATTTTTAAAAGTCTTTTATTGGTTTTTACATTATTACGATAAGGATTGCAGTGCAATAGAAAGAGTACTACTAGTATAGATAAGGATTATTAGTAGGATAAGAAGTCTACTAGCAATATAGATAGTGAAGAGATATTGACGCCTAAGGGCCTCGCGACTGCTATTCTATTTTTTAAGAAGCTATTACTAACTGTACCAAGAATTATTAAGTGTTATCCTATTAGGCTAGTTTCTATAAAGAAGCTACTACCTTATTATCGCTAGGAAGGATACTTATAGTTAGTCTTTCTAGAAAATTAACTTATAGATAAATATAGTATTAATAATATATCTAGTAATATATATAGTTATTAAGAAAGTGAAATATAGCACTTTAGTAAGATCTATTATAATACTACTATAGTAGATACTCTAGCTCTAGTATCTAATGGTATTTCTAATCTTATATCTAAGGCAGGATTCTCTGAAGGTCCTTCTATAGTAACTTTACTGATAGAGGATATAAGTGTTCCTCTAATAGGTTCTAGACCCTTTATAGAATATATATTATATTAGTCTATACTAGTTCCTTATATATTGAATATACCGAACTTTACCGGTATCAAGGTATCTTAGTTTCTCGCGTAGTTTAAATAGATTTATAGTAATTATAGCTATAAGGATATTAGGAAGGCTATAATACTTCTACTAAATTACTATAATTCTATAATTAGTATCTAGATTTAGATATTACTAGAATTTATAGTAGATAATTAGCTAGTTTTAAAGTATAAACTTTATAAAGAATATAGCTAGTATAACTTAGAGTAGATTATCTACTCTCGCGCCTTTTTAGAAATATATAAGGATATTAAGTGAGATTAAAATAAGAATACTACTATTTATCTATATAAGTATACTGCTATTTTAGAGTAGATTAAGACCTAAGGATTTCTAGATAAATTAATATAGAGTGACTAGTTTCTAAGAGGACTCCTAGTAGAACTACGTAAGAAGATTATAGATAGAAAGAATATTAATCTAGAAGATCTATAGGGTATCTCTTTTAATAGATTGGCAGATATAGTGTAGAAACTACAAAAGAAAAGATACTGTACCGCGGAGCAGGGCGCCTAGTATAGTTTATAAAGTATAGAATATCTTCTAGAAATATATTAATCTAAGTAGAAGTAGCTAGTCAGCTACTAATATTAATAACTACCCTATCAGCAGCTTGGTAACCTAGGGAAAACAAGATATACTTCTATTAATAATACTTATGAGGAGTAGAGAAAGATAATGGAATAGCTATGTGAGCTAAATTAGTAAATGTCTACGCTAAGCCTTATTCTTAATATATAGTAGCAGCAGGGGTGGCAGCAAGCCCAACTACCTACTCTGCGCTATCCTGGCCAGGCACAGAAGGCCTCTGGGTTGGATCCTGCATTGAGCCGTGAACGGAAATGCTTCTATTGTTATATGCCAGGACACTTCGAGCAGGAATGCAACCAGCGTCGCGACGAACAGTTCAAGCCAGCTCTCCACCTCTCTTATCTGCTTCACCTGGGTCGCCAACATCGCCAACCAGGAGCGAAGTATCAGTCAGAGTATCGCCTGGCCAATCCTAGGAAGCAGGCCGCCTCGACAATCCTTTCGTGCATAATGCGTCGCCTTATGTTCTGCAGACCTATTCTCAATTAGTATCTATAGCGTCTTGAGTGTCAGAAATATCTGATATATAGTTTATCTTACTAGGAGAAGCGCTAGAGGTAGACCGTAGCCTAGTACTATAGTTTAACTATATTATATAAAATCTTGTTGCTGATTAGCTGCGATTTCGCCTCCCCAAGGAGGTGAAATCCTCTAATCAATTAGAAGCCGCCATTTCCAGGAATCTACATATTGAACTAAGTACTGAATATCAATGCCAGTTAACTAATGGCACTAAGAGACCTACCCCGCCACTTCTAATAATCTATATAAGGTGTATTACCGTGATTGCCGCCGAGAAGGCTATTATAATAGCCTGAGATCTCTATCTTAAAGATGATGCTAAGCTTACAGAAGACAATACATATAAATATTTCCGCTCTTAGTTACTAGCCACTATATATAATATACTAGATAAAGAACTCTCTACAGCTATTTATAGATACTATAGTATACTATTAGGGCTTCTATAGATACTTTACCTAAGACAGACTATATCAATAGTAGAGGTAAAGAGGACCTTAGATATACTTGCTGAACATTATCTCCGCGTATAAGCTTTAATTCTATAGACTATATTATATCTTTATTACTAGTATCTGAAAGTCCTAGCCAGTCTAGTAGAATTATAAATACACTATAATTATTTAATATTAGCTTACTATATAGCTAAGATTATTAAATATTATAATAATCTATCTATTCTAATAACTAGAGAAGAGATATATAAGTAGTTCTAAATCACTGCTCGCCTAGCGTAATCTAAAGATACTCTAGATATCTATAAGTTTCTAGTAGAGATTCCTACTCTATTCTTAATAGTATATTTAATAATAGTAAAATAGATTATATAGATTGCCAAAGTTATTAAGATTGGTTCCTTTTCTAAGTATTAAGTCTAGGATATATAGGCCACTTAGATAAAGACTAGATCTATTATCTTTCTAAAGATGATATCCTAGTAGAAGTCCTATAGATTAGCAGCTATCTTCTATGAAGAATTCAAGATATATAACTAGTATCTATAGGAGCTAGATAGGCGCCTAAACTATAGTTAGTTATATATAATATATTATTCCTTAATCTAATAGGCTATATATTAGGATCTAATATACTGGATGATTTACGTAGCTCTCCAACCTAATAACTACTACTAGTTAATCTCCTACCTATACTATACTAAGTATACTAAGCTAGGGGACCAGACTTTCTTCAGGTATATCGATATTAATATTCCTTTCTATATTGAGACTGGCCGAGGTAAGCAAGCCATTCAAGATTCCTTAAGCCTAGATAATAAGACTTCTAGGAATTATATATAGATCTTACTAGGTATCTATCTTAAATTAGCTGAATAGTGGAAGCGCTATATAATTGATTAAGGCCTTAAAATAGATAGATTTATATATAGAGTTAAACCCCAGATATAGACTAATGCCGATGTATTCTACTTCAAGACTAATTAGGTTGACATTAAATATAATATCTTCGATATTCGCGTAACCAATCTAAGAGTGCCCTATAGATTCCAAGGCCCTGCCAATAGCGTCTAATATATTATACTGCTATAATTTATAGATATCCAAGATAACTATTTAATATTAGATATAACTGAGGCAGATATATAGAAATAGCTTACTACCGCGCACTATAATCTTATTTCTGGCCCCATATCTCTATCTAGCCTATATAATTATTATAGTACTATCCCGTTTCGGTTTCCTGCAGCGGTTACCCTATAAGACTTAGGATCTATTAGTAATACCTTGGTAGGGCATTATAGATAGAATAACCCTCTAATATAGATCTATATCTAAATCTATTAGGAAGAATAACTTAGAGATATATAAGATCTATAACTTAAGTTCTAGGAGAAGTTAGCGATTGCGATTAAAAAAGTATAAAAGATAGTATAAAAGAAGAAGCATTAGATTTTCAGTAAGAACTCCTACTTTCTAAATTAAGATAGAGATACTATCTAGTCTCCTTATTCTATCAGATTATTAAGAGAAGATAAGAAGCTCTTACTTAGTAAGCTCTAGCCTATCTTAGAAGAAATAGAGAATTATTACTAGGGTAGTTAGATTTATATAGATATATTGCTTTTTCTTATTCTCTATATATCTTGTTTATTTTGTTTTAGTGTTTTAATTCGTAACGAGGTCGTTACTTTTAGGTTAGATCAAAAATATAGTAATAATATTATATATATAGCTAGCCCAGCTTATAAGATAATCTGGCCAGGTTCTGTTGCGGCTTTCATATATCTTCACTTTATACTTAGCTATCAGAAAAAGATATAACAATATATATCTTAATAGGAGATACAATATATTTGTTTGTGCTATGGTTCCTTGAGTGTTTCCTTGTTTCTTTATAAAGTGCGTGTGTATTTATTCTTAGTTTGCCAAAGTCAGTCTAGTAAGGTTTCTGCTTCTCTAAGCCCATGCTATATCTCGTATATATCCAGTTCGATTAGGTACTCTTATTCCACTATAGTAGCTATTTTAGATAATAATAAGAAGAAGATAGCAGTCTATCCTAGTATTAAGATATAAATCTTCGATATCTATAATCAGCCCTAATAATATATTGAGAATTCTTTAAACCTAAAGATAGAAGATATTAAAGGGAAAGATATAGTAATAAAGAATATAGTCTTTTTGGAGATATTAGTCCTGATAGACTATAATATAGTATCTATATATTCTAGATAGGCTAAAGATATCTTACTATAGGTAGTTAAGTAGAGTAATATAAGCAATACTATATATAAGAAAATTCTAGAATAGATTATTAAAGAGCTAATAGTAGAGAATCTACTATATAATTCTATAAATATTAGATATTCTCTACTATAATTAAGAAGAAAGACTAGACCTTAGAGATAACTAAAGTCTCCAAAGTAGCTATAAATAGTCTTAATATAGTATTGGTCTCTATCTTCAGAAGAGAAGTTATCTATATAGTAGATATAACTTAGGCTATAGTCTCTATAAATAATATATTATAAAATGCAGTATTAGATACTGAAGTCTAGATAAGTATTATCTCGCCTAAGCTAGTCTAGAAGATATATTTAGAGATATATTTAGATTCTAGCCTAGATATAGTTAGTTAGAATAGACACCCTTAAATATATATAGGATGCTATAAGGATATGCTAGTTTAAATAGAAGATATTATTATATATATATCTATCTTTATAGTATCCAGGGGGAACTAGGATCTGATTCTAGATTATCCCTAGTAGGAAGCCATCTACTTGCAGTTTATAACCTTATCTAAAGATATAATATATAGTACTATCTTTAACTATAATTAGTCTAGAAAGATTATATTTAAGATCTATACCCTAGATATAGATAGAAAATTAGCTAGATAGATTTAGCTTAAAAATATATTTAAAAAACTAGATAGATATAAATCTAAGAGTATATCTACTAAAGAGGCTACTTTCTTAGAATTAGATATAGTTAGACTATTAAAAGTAAAAGTAGAAGATAGTATAGAGTAGTAGAAAATAGTATCTTCTAATTGATTAGTATTTTATCTCTCTAAAGAGATAAAATTAATTAGCTAATCAGAGAACGTAACGCCATTTTTCAAATTTCAATATATTTTTAATGACCCCTAAGGGCCCCTAATAGTAAAATTAGAGTAGTGCATCTCTAGCAAGATAACTATATAGGATTTAAGATAATATATATAGTGACTAGATCTAGTAACCGCGGAAGCATTTATTAGTATACTATATAAATAGAAAGCCAATAAGGTTAACCTAGTGGACTTAGGAGATCTATCTAGTGGGGAAGTGTCTAGGGGAGATAACAATTAAATATAAAAGTGCCTAGATAAATATTATAGTGGATAAGTAAGGGCTCTAGACCTACTAGTGAGATTTAGTATATAGCTTTAACTACGTATTACTATATTTTCTAGAGGAACTAGACTAATAACTAAGAGAAGTATAAGGATACTAATAGAGGAGAATCTTTAGCTATATAAAAAAGAATTTCTACTGGAGATACTATATTAAAGAGAAAATACTTTAGTATAGGAGTGGTCAGAGATTAGAAGATATCGACCAGAAGTGGCCCCTCTATAAAGAATTCAGATAGTTCCTTATAATATATAGTAGATAGCTAGGTTTAAGATATCTAAAACGCTACTCCTAGTTATAATAGAGATATTTCGGGAATAACTAAAGATTAGAATAATAAAGAGATATTATAGACTATATTAAAATCCTTAGTTCCTAGTACATAAAAAGAATAATAAGTACTAGATTATATTAGCAGTATAATAGGAGAACCAGATAACTATTAGAGATACCAATATATCACTAGATTATAATAAATTTATAGAGGAATTTATAGATCTAGTAGCGGTATCACTTATAGATCTCTTTTTAGAATATAACTAGATTCCCTTAGATATTTAGAATAGAGATATAATAGCAATAATGATATCTATTAGACTACTTAGATATACTATAATTATCTAAGGCGGTGCAAACTCTATACTATAGTTTCAATATATTATTATAAAGGTCTTGGAGGAGATAATCCCTAAGAAGGTACACGTCTTTCTTGACGACTTCAGGGTTAAAGATCTATATAGCAGATATAATAATAAAGAGAGCCTGCTAGTGTGGTGGTGATACCACGCACATGGCCGGCCCGGCTTATGAGATAATCCGGCCGGGTTCTGTTGCGGCTTTCATATGTCTTCGCTTTGTACTTAGCTATCAGAAAAAGAACATACATCTCAATGGGAGATACAATACATTCGTTTATGCTATGGTTCTTTGAGTGTTTCCTTGTTTCTTTACAAAGCGCGTATATGTTTATTCTTGGTTTGCCAAAGTCAGTCTGGCAAGGTTCCTGCTTCTCCAAGGCCATACTATACCTCGCACACGCCCAGTTCAATTAGATACTCTCATTCTATCACATTTCTAGAGGTCCGCACAGGGAATAAAAACTTATATTAATAAGTATAGTATACTGATATAAGAGTAGGACCTAAGAATTGGGGGCATTGGTTTAACCCTGAAAATTGCGAAGCTTCGACGGCTGAGAAAAAGAAATCTACGGTGGAGTAGAGAGAGATATTATTAAAAGTGTGGATATCACAGCTAGAAGCATAGCTTCAAAAATAAGGGTATCTATATTAATTTGGGGAAAACCTTCGGGATCTAAGAAGGAAGGTCAGACCCTGTCAGATATCACTATAATATAATTAGAACAGTATAAGTATACTAAGCGGATTAAAGCGTTAGTCTATCTATATATTAAGATATAATACTGTATTATGCAGTGGGTATATATATTTATTCTTTTATTTTGGAAAATACCAATTTTTGAAAGTCTTTTATTAGTTTTTATATCATTACGATAAGGATTATAGTATGATAGGAAGAGCACTACTAGTATAGATAAGAATTATTAATAGAATAAGAAGTCTGCTAGCAACACAGATAGTAAAGAGATATTGACGCCTAAGGGCCTCGCGACTGCTATTCTATTTTTTGAGAAGCTATTGCCAACTATACCGAGAATTATTAAGTATTATTCTATTAAGCTAGTTTCTATAAAGAAGCTACTGCCTCATTATCGCCAGGAAGGACACTCGCAGTCAGTCTCTCTAGGAAATCGACTTATAGATAAATATAGTGTCGACGACGCGTCCAATGATATATATAGTCATTAAGAAAGTAAAATGCAGTGTCCTAATAAGATCTATTATAATACTACTATAGTGAATGCTCTAGCTCTAGTATCTAGTGGTATTTCTAGTCTTATATCTAAGGTAGGATTCTCCGAAGGTCCTTCTATAGTAACTTCACTAATAAAGGGTATAAGTGTTCCTCCAATAGGTTCTAGATCCTTTATAGAATATATATTATATCAGCCTATATCAGTCCCTTATATACTAAATATACCGAACTTCACCGATACCGAGGTATCTCAGTTCCTCGCGCAGTTTAAATAGATTTATAGTAATTATAGCTATAAAGATATTAGGGAGGCTATAATACTTCTATTAAATTACTGTAATCCTATAATTAGTATCTAGATTTAGATATTACTAGAGTTTATAGTGGATAATTAGCTAGCTTTAAAATATAAGCTCTATAAGAAGTATAGCTAGTATAATTTAGAGTAGACTATTTACTCTCGCGCCTTTTTAGAAGTGTATAAGGATATTAAGTGAGACTGGGATAAGAATACTGCTATCTATCTGCGCGAGTATACTGTTATTTTAGAGTAGATTAAAGCCTAAGAATTTCTAGATAAGTTAACGTAGAGCGACTAATTCCTAAGAGGACTCCCAGTAGAACTACGTGAGAAGATTATAGATAGAGAGAATATTAATCTAGAAGACCTACGGGATATCTCTTTTAATAGATTGACAGATGTAGCGCGGAAACTGCAAAAAAAAAGATACTATGCCGCAGAGCAGGGCGCCCAGTACAGTTTATAAAGTATAGAATGCCTTCTAGAAATATATTAATCTAAGTAGGAGTAGCCAGTCAGCTACTAATACTAATAACTGCCCTATTAGTAGCTTAGTAATCTAGGGAAAATAAGATATACTTCTATTAATAATACTTGCGAGGAGTAGAGAAAGATAGTGGAATAGCTACGTGAGCTGAATTAATAAATATCTATACTAAGCCTTATTCTTAATATATAGTAGTAGTAGAGGTGGCAGCAAGCCTAACTATCTACTCTATACTATTCTGGCTAGATATAGAAAGCCTCTGGGTTAGATTCTGCATTAAGCTATAAATAGAAATACTTCTATTATTATATACTAGGATACTTCGAGTAGGAATACAACTAGAAGCGACAGACGATAAATCAGGATATTATTTATAAGGATAAGAATTGGCGTCTTTGGGTTGGTCCAGCCAGTGAGCAGGGTCCTCTTATCTCCTTCAGATCTGGGGTAGCTAAGAAGGCTACTATAGAGCAGATATATAATTAATAGATTATATCTTGGTCGGCCGAGGCATCGAATATAGTAGGGGTAAATATTATGGAAGTATTAACTATTAGATTATCTAACTATTTAAATAAGATATATCTTGATATAGATAAGAGCTTAGATAAGGAGCAAGATCTAGGTCTAGCTAGTATCAAGATTAATATCTATTAAGTAGCTATTTTAGATAATAAGAAGAAGAAGATAGTAGCCTATCCTAGCGTTAAGATATAAGCCTTCAGTATCTATAACTAGCCCTGATAATATATCAAGAATTCTTTGAACCTGAAGGTGAAAGACATCAAAGGGAAAGATATAGTAATAAAAGATACAGTCTCTTCAGAGGTGTCAGTCCTGGCAGACTATAATATAGTGTCTATATATCCTAGATAGGCCAAAGATATCTTACTATAGATAGTTAAGTAGAGTAATATAAGTAGTGCTATACGCGAGAAGATCCTAGGATAGATCGTCGAAGGGCTAACAGTAGAGGATCTACTATATAGTTCTACGAATATTAGGCGTTCTCTACTATAGCCAAGGAAGGAGGAAGGCCAGGCCTTGGGGGTAACTAAAGTCTCTGAAGTAGCTATAAATAGTCTTAATGCAGTGTTGGTCCCTACCTTTAGGAGGGAAGTTATCTATATAGCGGATATGACTTGGGCTATAGTCTCTATAAATAGTATATTATAGAGTATAGTATTAGATACTAGAGCCTAGATAAGTGTTATCTCGCCCGAGCTAGCCTAGAAGATATATTTAGAGATATATTTAGGTCCCAGCCTAGGTGTGGTCAGTTAGAATAGACACCCTCAAGTATATATAGAATGCTGTGAGGATATACCAGTTCAAATAGGGGATATTATTATGTATATACCTATCTTCGTGGTACCCGGGGGGAACCAGGATCTAATTCTGGGTCGTCCCTGGCAGGAAGCCATCTACTTGCAGTTTGTGACCTTACCTAAAGGCATAGTATATAGTACTATCTTTAACTATGATCGGTCTAGAAAGATTATATTCGAGGCCTATACCCTAGGCGCAGATAGAAAGTTAGCTAGATAGATTTGGCCCGAGGACGCGTTAAAAGACTAGATAGGTTGTCACAACGTTATCGACCGTTCTTTACCAAGAAAGATTGATTACACTTGGTAGGATTCTGCCGAGGAGCGGAGTCGTCCAGTATCAACGTACTAAGGGGGATACAATAGATAATTGCGAAGCAATTATCTAAAGATAAATAAGATAACTAATCGATAAAGTGAATAAAGTATATATTCAATTTGAGTGAGCAATAAAGCACAATAAACTAGATATATAATGGTAAACAAGTGTCCTTATATAGTTTTCTTTAAATAGATCTGGTAGATCTATCCCTTTATTCTGGCTCTACTTACTCGAAGTCTATTATTGAGTAGATAGATCCTTTATTAGCTTCTAGCTTAAATAGCTCTACTAATTATATATATATTTCTATACGCTAATCCCTTTCGTTCGTAGCTCAGCTTCGTATAGGCGGCTTTTCTATCTAGGGTTCCCTTTTATATAGAATAGTCTTTTATTAGTGCCTTACTTAGGTAACTAGCGTTCATTACTTAACTATTAGCTAAGCGTTATTAATTCTTATAATAATCCTCTCTTTTATAGGCTAGTATCCCAATAGTAATATAAATAGTTGCGAGCCCCCATTATTTTATCTTGAGGTAAGTTATCCATTTTAGTCCTATCTTATTATATATTCTTTATAATAATACACTAACTATATCTTTAAAGAAATTAATCGATAAGAAGAACCTTGCTTCTCAGATTGAAAGCGCGGGAGTTATTCTTCTTATCCCTTATCAACGTTATTTTGTTAAAGGTCTCATCTATATAAAATCTGAATTATTAAGTCGTTATAGTAAGTATATTAAGTTTAGTCAGTATAAGTATATTAATATAGCTTTATCTGATTTAGCTTAGAAAAAGCTTCTTATAGCTCAAAATAAAATTTATTCTTAATAAAAAGAAGTATATATAAGACTTTTAGAAGCGGTTACTTATCTTAATTATCTTAAAAAATAAGATAGTCTACTTTATAAATATATAGGTAAATTTATTTAAACTAATATAAAGGATATAGAGGAGCTGGAAAGGCTAGAGGAAGAGGAGGAGCGAAAACATAAAATAAAATAAAAAAAGCTGGCAGAATAAAAAGTAAATAAATAGATTACTTCTATTACTATAAATTCTATAGTTAATCCTGCTCTCCTTTTTAACTCTTCTTTTAATTATTTTCTTTAAGAAATACCTGAATTCATTTAGAATAGTTTAAATTCCTAATTAGTTCCTAAGTATTATATTTATAAGAGAACCCTTTCTATTTAACGAGGTAATAAATCTTTCCTTTCTTCTTCTTTCTTCGTAATATTTTTTCAACTTCATATTCTTCTTCTTCTACTTTATTATAGTATTCTTACTAACTCATTATTAGTTATAGTAATAAAATATAGAAGACTGGATAGATTTGCATTCTACTAGATAACTAGAGTTTATAGTTGTCGTTTTCTAATTTCTACTTTATTATATATAGTTTATAGTATACTGTATTAAGCTTATTACTAGGTTTCTTGCTTTAAATATTGAAGTTTTTGTTTCCTGGTATTTATCGCAATATATAGACTCTCTCCCCCTTTTTAAGGATAGGCGCGTCTTCGCGCTTCTTATTATAATATCGCTTTATCTAGAGTTCTGCCTATTTAATATCTTTAGCTATACTCTAGTATAAGACTTATAGCTATTTTTCTTTCAGGGCTACTTATTCTAAGACTCTATCTTATAGGATATCAATCTATAATATCTATAGGTATCTTTCTAGATTTATATAATGCGGTACTTATTTTATTGTCGCATTTTATAAGTTATTTAGGGCGAACTAGATAAGAGATAGAAGTTCTACCTAATCTATCTAATTCCAATCTAAATAGTGTCTCAAGTATTATTAAACTGTTTAGATTATTTATTCTAATTGTCTATCTATCTATTAATAATTTACTATTAATAATTTATAGTTAATTCCCGATATTTTTGTAATAGTTTGCCAATACTTCGAGATAAATAACTTGTCTCTATTAGAGATGATTTCTATTAATAATCCGGTCCAACTAAATACCAATTTTATTATAAGTATTATATATTATTCTGCAGTTAGCTCTGCTAGTATAGGACTAAGGATAATATATTTTATTAGTCGGTCCACAACAATGATTACTTAAGTATAATTGATTCTAGTAATAATATCTTTGGATTTCGGTAATCCTTAGATAAAGTCGACTATTATACTTTTCTATGGTTCTTCTAGGGTTACTAGAATGTGCATTTTCCCATAGAGTATATATCTGGCTGGTTTATTTCAGTTACATTCGTCACAATTGCAAATGTATTCTTCAACTTTCCTATATATCTAAGAGATATAAAAGCTTCAAGTAATGAGTTCGATAGTTTTCTCTATTTCTAGATATCCTCTATTTAGTGGATTATGGTGGAACTAGATGACTTTTTTAATTATCTTTATTAGTATCACTATCTATTATTTCCATTTCGCGAATCTGTCTTCTTCCTAGAATATCTAATTTATAATATTTTCCTAGACTATCTTATCTTATTTCATCGCTTCTTTTAATTCTCTCTAAAATTCTATTTCTATGACTGTCACGATGGCGGCTAGCATAGCTTACTTATTATATTAGATTCTATTAGGGTCTTCTTTTAGGATTATTATCTTTAGTAATTTAATATTAATAGTATAGTTAGCTTATCTACTCAAGGCGTCCGCAATCATATTTTCCTTCCTTTTAATATATTTAATTCTAAAGTTGAATTTCGCAAGTAATTCAGCCTATCTAATTTGTTATTCTGATAATTCCTTAGTACTCATAAAGTACTTCAGGTTATGATGGTCACTCTTAATAATAATTTCTTTAGTGGTTCCTTAGAGATAGTGTCTCTAGTATTTAAATACTTCTATAATTGTAAGTAGTTCTTAATTATATATATTATAATTTTATTTAGCGTCAATCAGTTTCCTAGAGTGAAACGAGACTGGTCAAGCGACGTCTCCTTCAGTCTATTCTAAAACTATTCTAATAGTGTATCCTAAGGCGTCTAGTTTCATAATATATTATATCTCTAGATTAAATAGTTTCAGTATTAGTGCCGTTTTGATTCATTCTTTCATTTCTTCGAATACTTTTTCTTATTCTTTTTCCCAAATGAATGTTTCTTCCTTCTTAAGTAGTTTCGTCATTAATTAGGTGATTTTTATATAATCTTTGATATATCGCCTTAAATATCCGGTGGCTCCTAGAAATTACTATATTTCATTAATATTCGTTGGAGTCGGCCAGGATATAATATTCTTAACTTTCTCTAGTAAGATCTTCAATCCTTTAGATATAAAGATTATTCCTAGATAGTTAACTCTAGTTATATTAAACTTGTATTTCTTGATCTTCAGCGTTACGCCAGCATTATTAAGTTTCCTTATGACTTTTTGAATATGTTCATCATATTCCTCGGGTTTCTTAGAGAACACGATAATATTATCAAAATAGACTACCATGAATTTATTTAGGTATTCCTATAAAATATAGGTTATATATCTAGTGAATTATACTGGTAGATTTTTAAGTCCTATAGATATAATAATCTATTTATATAATCCTTTATCGGTGAGGATTACAGTTTTCGGTATATCTTCTTCTTTCATTCAGAGATTATAGTATTTCTATTTAATATTAAAGATGGTAACAATCTTTACTCCCTATAATAAGTCTCTTTTCTATTCTTAGTATAGCGCTTTATTGGCGTCATTAATTATCTAGCTATTTAGATATTAGTAGTTATATACTACTTTCTTTATTCTATCCTTCTTTAGTATATAGAGATTCTACGTCGAGAAGGATAACTTAGATTCTCTAATATATTCTATAGATAGGAAATATTCAATGAACTTGTCTTCTACCTCCTATTTATCTCGCGACTTCTATCTTTATTTTATTTACTTAAGCTGGGTATTCAGTTTTAGTTCAATAACTACCTTATATTCTAGAGGGTGTGTCGGAAGTCGGTATTCTCTTTTAATAAATAATTTAATAAATTCATAGTATTTTTTTGGCAGGTTCTTTTGTACTTCTGCAAGTTCTTTCTTATACTGCTCCTTTAGCTTTAGTCGAATAGTTATACTTATTACTGCGATCTAGTTATCTTATCAGTTTATTAGCTTAGTATTAAGTTAGTTCTTATCAATAGTGACTATGTCTATTTCCTAATCGATTATTGATTTCAACTATCGTAGCCATCCTATTCCTAGTATAGTATTATAGCTTTGCGGTTCTAGCAGTATAAGTAGAAATAATATTGGTATACTATATTTATCTAATCTAATTATCGCAGTATGGGTTCTTTCTTCTGGTCCTTCAAAAACTGTATTACTATTGACTGTAACCATCTTGACCCGTCCTCTCGTCGCTTTATATAAGATATAGTTCCTTTTAATAAAATCTCAGTTAATATAGTTATTAGTTGCTCCCAAATTAACAAGTATCTTAATAGAAATCTTATTAATTATAGCTTAGATAATAATATAGAGTCATTTATCTAAAGTAATAGTTGAAATATATATAGTTAAATGCTTCTGGTGGTATTGGTCCTTTTCTATAAATAGCTGCATAAGTGAGTTTTCACCTCTCTAATAAACTGTATAGCTCGGTTCAGTGTATTCACTAGCTAGGGTCCCTAAATGGTAGGGGTATCCAGATAGTCAAATATAATTACACTATGGATCTGATCTTGGGCATCCTTTTGGTTGGTTCAAGATTCCTAGTGGTTTGAGGAAATAATCCCATCTCAACTTCATTCGGTAATGTTGTCCATATCTATTATCTAGATAAGTGGTCCAATCTGATTCAACGTGCATCATTTGACTGAGGTTTAGGTAATATTTATATGCACAATTGGTTATATATCCCGTTAAATATTTATATAGTTGAATTCCATTCGTTCTTACCATTCTTTCATATTCGTTCGCGGTTTCAAGGTGTTTCTTTCCGTGTTTTTCGCATTTATAGTATATCTATATATAGTATAGTTTATAATATTTGATATATTCTATCTAAGTGTCCACTGACTCTTCCTAATATCTCGGTTTTACTAGATAATAATTGCATCTTAGTTCTCTTTTATCGTCGTCAGTGCCCCAGTTAATATAAGAAGTTTCTCCTTCTTATAATGTTGTTTCGTTATTCACGTGGCTCGGTAGTCTTATTATATAATATTCTTATATAGTCGACGTAATTCTTTCGAGTTTTCTTATTACTTACTCGGCGTAATCCAATTTTCAATCTAGATCCTTATAATTTATCTAATCTTTATTATTCTAAAATATTATCTAATCTAGGATTTTCGCGGATATCGAGGAATTATCAAGGTCCTATAAACCTTAGACTTCTCTATAGAGTATCTCTTTGTTAAATCTAGCGCTCTCGCGGAGTCGCTCTTTCTAAGCTAGCTCTTTCTTAAAGCTTAGTCGGGTATATCTACTCGACGACTTAGGGGATTCCATTCTCTCTATTACTAGAGTGTTATAAAATTATTATTATATAATTTATTCCTAATCAATCTATATATCTTATTCTTATCTATTTAGGACTTCTATACTATTGCTGGGCAAGCTAGTAGTTATTATTATAATTATCGCGATCTTTTTAGAGTTCTAGGTGGCCAGTCTATTACTCTGTTTTTGTCTATATACTTTCACGAAATGATCCTTCTTTCTATACTTATAGTATAATCTTTCTTTACGTCGTTTTTCTCTTTCTTCCTTAGTATTAATAGTGTTTATCTATATATTGATATTTCTATCTATATTATATCGAGGTCCTCTTTTCTTTATCTGGTTTATCTAAGGCAATCCTCCAAATTTCTTCTATCTTTGGAATTCTTATTTTTTCTGCTTAATTTCGAATAGCTTATTATTAATCTTAATAGCTATTTTAATAAATTAATTAATATTATTAGGTCAATCTATTTTAATTAGTTCTATTTAAATATCTTCTTTAAGTATATTTTTGAATATAGCAATCTATACTCTATTATTATATTATAGCGGTATAACAATCTATTGGAACTTTGCTACTAGCTACTAGACTAACTCAGTCTATCTTAAGTATCTTAGCTATCGCTTAGTGATTTATTATTTATTGATATTTCTAAAGGCTTCAGCGATTTTCTATTTAAATATATTATAACTTGAGAATAATTCCCTAGTGATAGTATTCCAATCCTCTTAGCTATTACTATAATAGTCTTCTAGAATAGATTATATCTATTTAGCTGCGGAATCTATGAAGTATAAAGCTATATAGATTACTTTCTTCTTGTTAGCTATAATCTAATTGGCTTCTAGATGTATTTCTATATTAACGAGGAATGTCTTCAGTTTAGAGCGAGTGCCATTAAAGATTATAGATTTCAGTAGCTTAACTCGTCTCTATTCTAGTATTAGAGTATTTATAACTTGATTTTCCAATTACTCTATATAGTTGTTTCTTTCTTTAATCTGTCTTCCGAGAGTATTAATCTATTTAACTATTCAGTTTATATATGCTTCTATTTACGCGATATAATTATTAATATTGGTTTCTTCGCCTCGCTAAATCTCAGTATAGCGCTATTACTATCTAGAGGTAGTTTAAGTAGTACGCGGAGTTCCTAAGGTACTCGGGCTATCATTTCCTACTATTATCAGTCTTCACTAAGGGTACTTCCTATTGATATCTTTAAGTTGCAACTCATTAGGGTGCTTTATTATTATAATATTATTGACTGTTCTTTACCAAGAAAGATTGATTACACTTAGTAGGATTCTACCGAGGAGCGGAGTCATTCAGTATTAATATGCTAAAGGGAATACAATAGATAATTATAAAGCAATTATCTAAAGATAAATGAGATAACTAATCGATAAAGTAAATAAAGTATATATTTAATTTGAGTGAGCGATAAAGCACGATAAACTAGATATATAATAGTAAATGAGTGTCCTTATATAGTTTCCTTTAAGTAGATCCAGTAGATCTATCCCTTTATTCTGGCTCTACTTACTCGAAGTCCGTTATCGAGCGGATAGATTCTTTATTAGCTTCTAGCTCAAATGGCTCTACTAGTTATATATATATTCCCGTGCGCTAATCCCTTTTATTCGTAGCTCAGCTTCGTATGGGCGGCTTTTCCGTCTGGGGTTCCCTTTTGTATGGAACAGTCTTTCGTCAGTGCCTTGCTTAGGTAACTAGCGTCCGTTACTTAACCATTGGCTGAGCGTTGTCGATTCTTGTGACATAGGTGTGAATCTAAGAGCATATCTGCCAGAGAGGCTACTTTCTCGGAATTAGGTATGGTTGGGCTATTGGAAGCGAAAGTGGAAGACAGTATAGAGCGGCAGAAAATAGTGCCTTCTAATTGGTTAGTATTTCGCCTCCCCAAGGAGGTAAAATTAATCAGCTAATCAGAGGACGCGACGCCGTTTTTCAAATTTCGACGTATTTTTGACGACCCTCAAGGGCCCCTAATGGCGAAATTAGAGTAGCGCACCTCTAGCAAGACGACTATATAGGATTTAAGATAGTATATATAGTGACCAGGTCTAGCGGCCGCGGAAGCGTTTATTGGTACACTATACAAGCAGAAAGCCAATAAGGTTAACCCAGTGGACTTAGAAGGCCCGTCCAGCGGGGAAGTGCCTGGGGGAGACAACGATTGGATGCAAAAGTACCTAGATAAGTATTATAGTGGGCGAGCGAGGGCTCCAGACCTACTAGTAAGATTTAGTATATAGCTTTAACCACGTATTACCATGTTCCCTAGAAGAACTAGGCTAACGACTAAGAGAAGTATAAGGATACTAATAGGGGAGAATCTTTAGCCACGCGAAAAAGAGTTCCTACTAGAGATACTATACTGGAGAGAAGATGCTTTAGCATAGAAGTAGTCAGAGATTAGAAGATATTGACTAGAAGTGGCCCCTCTATAAAGAATTTGGATAGTTCCTTATAATATATAGTAAGTAGCTGGGTTTAAGATATCTAAGGCGCTACTTCTAGTTACAATAGAGATATTTCGGGAATGACTGAAGGTTGGGACAATAGAGAGATATTATAGACTATATTAAAATCCTTAGTTTCTAGTGCGTAAAAAGAATGGTAAGTACCAGATTATATTAGCGGCATAGTGGGAGAACCAGGTAACTATTAGAGATATCAATATGCTACCGGATTATAATGAATTTGCAGAGGAATTTGTAGGTCTGGCAGTGGCATCACTCGTAGATCTCTTTTCAGGATATAACTAGATTTTCTTAGATATTTAGGATAGAGATATAATAGTAATAATGATATCTATTGGACTACTTAGATATACTATAATTATCTAAGGTGGTGCGAACTCTATACCACAGTTCTAACGCATTATTATAAAGGTCTTGGAGGAGATAATCCCCAAGAAGGCACGCGTCTTCCTTGACGACTTCGGGATTAAAGGTCTATATAGCAGATATAATAATAAAGAGAGCCTGCCAGGCATCCGATGATTCATACTAGAATATATATAGAATCTAGACTATATATTATAGCTTATAGAGTTGGCCAGGCTCACTATATCTAGGGAGAAGTCTTAATTTATTATAAGTAATCTTAAGGTTATAGGATAGATCTATAACTATAATAATTAATATCCCGATACAGCTAAGATAGAAAAGATAGTTAACTGGCTAGTTCTAAATAATATTAAGAAAGTGCAAAGCTTCATTAGAATAGCTATCTTTTTCTAGATTATAATATTCTATTTTGCAATTATAGTCTCTCCTCTTTATTATCTACTGAAGAGAGAAGCAGAATGGAAATGGGGAGCTGAAGAGAACGTGGTATTCAATATCTTGAAGATGCGTCTATTGGAACTACTTTATATCTAGCTATTAGACTACTATATAGAATTACTAGTGATTATTATAGCTATTAATACTAGTAAGGAAGGGTACGGCGGCATTCTTATATAGGTCTTTAATAGAAAACGCCACCCTATAAGGTATAAATTAGGGATTTAGACCGACGCTGAACGCAAGTATAACGCAGAGAAACAGGAATGTAGAGCTATTTTAGGGATCCTGGAAAAGTTCAGATACTGGATCTATAATATATACTTTATACTAGAGATAGACACTAATATCTTAGTGGTCTAACTAAATTATTCTACTATAGATCTATCTAGGGCACTTATAATAAGTTAGCTAGTATAGATATAACTATTTAACTTTATAGTGAAGTATATACTAGGAAAAAAATATATAGCTATAGATAGGCTATCTTATAAACCTATAATAAAGAGGGAACTGGCAAATTAGAAAGATAAGGTTAAGATTGACAACTATATATAGATATAGTTTATAGGTATTGAGGCTATACTTCTATTAGTAATAATAGGTAAAGCACTAGATAGAATCCTATATAAATCTTATACTGAAATCTATAAGTAGATAGTGATATATCTAACTACCTTATAAAGATCTCCCAGCCTATCTTATAGGGAATTCAGAACCTTCAAGGAGAAGGCCCTGCGCTTTCTGGTATAAGATAACTATCTCTTTTAACGCGGAAAAGGGAAAAACGTGGTACTAAAGCGGGTCATATATAATAAGGCTAAACAGAAACAGATAGTGCGAAGCTTATATAATAATATAGGATACCGAGGCCAAGAAGGGACTTACTAGTGGATCCAATCTATCTATTAGTGGAAAGGTATATTTCAGGATATCGCGAAGTGGGTTCAAGAATGTTATAAGTGTTAGTTTCGCTTAGTAAAGAGATAAGAGGAAAAACTACAACTAGGTTTAGTCTTTATATTATAGAGAAGAGTCGCGGTAGATATCGTCTATATGCTGAAGGACCAAGGTAAGAAATATCTTATAGTCGCACGCGAGGATCTATTAGGATAGGTGGAAGCTAGAGCCTTATAGTATATATCAATATAGACGGTAGGTGATTTTCTATAGGAGGATATTATTTACTGATAGAGGGTGCCGGTAACGATCGTCATGGATTGGGGACCAGAGAATTGAGATCTAGAGATATATCTACTAGATAAGTATAGGATAAAGATCTCTGTTATCTTACCCCACTATTCTTAAGTAAATAGATTTATCGAAAATAATTATAAGATTATTAAGAATATATTATCTAAGCTCGGAACCAGAGAATCAGATATAGATTGGGTTACCAATCTGCCGCTAGTTCTATTTATAGACTGGGTCACCATTCGTCGATCGATAGATCTATCTCTATATTATATAAATATAGGATATTATGCTATTCTGCCCATTAAAGCTGATATACCAATATAGAGAATGCTGCCTTAGAAATCCATCTATATCACTTAGAACCTTATTGCCTTGTGAGTAAAGCAATTCAATAGAAGGAATATTAATATTAATAAAGTGGTAGATAGCATTAAATGGCAGTAGAAATATAATCGTGACTGGTTCAAAAATACGCGAGAGCTTCAATATAAGCGTCTAGAAGTGGAAAACCTAGTCTTATTATATAATATACTGTAATCTCATAATATATCAATAAAGGTAAAACTACTATAGAGATAGCTAGGGCTATATTGGATAGCGCAGGTAAATACACAAGAATCCTATACTATTAAAGAACTAGATGGTATACCACTGCGAGGGGTTTTCAATGCCGACCAGTTAAAGAAGTATTATATATGAGACCCAATTGACGTTCCTGAATTGCCCAAAGAAGATTCTCTTGGCCTCCCGGATACACCCGAGAATAATGAGGGGGGGGAAGCGTTCACAATTTCCTGCTTAGGAAATCGTAAGGTAATTTCTCTGAATTGGGACTTTGCGGTAGTGATGCCATTATCCCTATACTTAAACTAGAAAATTATAGAAAAATTCTGCGCGCAGGGCGCAGAAGCGGGGGAGAAGAGGCCCGCTATCTCTTTTATTTTTCTTTGTCTATTCTATTTTCCTATTTTTCTCTGTAGGGAATCCTGGCGGATCTATTACTATATAGTAGATCTACTATTACCGCGTGGCGGGTCTATTATTATCGTATTCTAATAAGGACGTCGGAGAACGCTAGAGAGTATATATAAGCGTACCGGTGAGACTGCAAAGGACCCGCAGATTCTATTATACTTCTTTGTTTTCTTCAGATTGCAAGGGACCCCCCCCCAGTGATATGATTAACGCCCCATCTAAATAAGGAGGCCGTTAAAAAAGAGACAATTAAGAATATTTACTGGCGGTATTATAGAGGACCTGTTATCCCTCCCTTAGATTGTTTTCCTATCTTTTGCTCTTTCCCTTTTTTATTAGAGATTTATCTATATTCTTTTCTTGTAAGTATCCTGAGACCATTAGGATAACACTATATAAATGCATCAGGTCACCAAGCCACTAAGGCATTATATCTTTTTAATTAATCTATCCAGCATCTAAGAAATAAGAGACTGCGACCAAGAGACCTTCTGAGGGTGCAGTTCTGGTATAAGTAGAAGGGCGAGCCTTCAGAAGCATCAAGAAAACTATTAACTATCTAAGAAGTATCGATAATTAGCAGATACACTATAAATACTCTATCGCAATCCTAAATTAGCTAATAAATCTATATAAGGGATATAATAATTAGATTACCAGATTAACTAACTATATATAAGATACTAGGCTTTGGTAAGAAGTCACTATATAAGAAGTATATTAGATAGTATAGGGATATACGTAGAAGATCTCTAAGTAGATAAAAGATAATAAAGAGAAGATCGCGCTAATCTATAAGATTGCAGTAGAGAGTTAAAGAAAGAAAGAGATAGATATAGTATTTATATAGATAAAGATAGTATAGATAGCTAAATAACTGAGAAGACTGCTAAGAGAGGGGGTTATATATAAATAACTTATTAACTAAGTGAATAGAGCTATTATATAATAAGTGGCATACTCTTAATAAAATATATTAATAGTATTAGTCTTTCTAACTAGTAATATTAATAAGATACTTATAGATACTAACAATAGATTAATTAGCTGCTAACTCCTTAAGTAGAGTGGTTTAGAAATTGGTCTAAATAGATAGATATAACTAGTATCGCGATAAATAGTTTAAGCTAGCTTTCCACCTCTCTTATCTACTTTATCTAGGTCGCTAATATCGCTAACTAGAAGTAAAGTATTAGTTAGAGTATCGCCTAGCTGACTCTAGGAAGTAGACTATCTTAATAATCCTTTCGTGCGTAGTATATCACCTTATATTCTATAGATCTATTCTTAATCAGTATCTATAGTATCTTGAGTGTCAGAAATATCTAGTATATAATTTATCTTACTGGGAGAAGCGCTAGGGATAGGCTATAGTCTAGTGCTATAGCTTAACCGCGCTATATAAAATCTTATCGCTGATTAGCTGTGATTTCGCCTTCTTAAGGAGGTGAAATCCTCTAACCAATTAGAAGCCACTATTTCTAGGAACCTATATATTGAACTAAGTACTGAATATTAACGCTAGTTAACTAATAGCACTAAGAGACCCACCCTACTATCTCTAATAATCTGCGCGAGGCATATTACTACTATTACCGCCAAGAAAGCTATTATAGTAGCCCAAGATCTCTATCTTAAAGATAATACTAAGCTCGCAAAAGACAATATATATAAATGTTTCCACTCTTAGTCACCAGCCACTATATATAATATACTAGATAAAGAATTCTCTATAGCTATTTATAGATGCCACAGTATACTATTAGAGCTCCTATAGATACTTTATCTAAGATAGACTATATTAATAATAGAGGTAAAGAGGACCTTGGATATACTTGCCGAATATTATAACTGTATATAAGCTCCGATTCCGCAAACTATATTATATCTTTATTATTAGTATCTAAAAGTTCTAGCCAGTCTAGTAGAATTATAAATACGCTGTAACCACTTAATATTAGCTTACTATATAGCTAAGATTATTAAGTATTATAATAATCTATCTATTTTAACGACTAGAAAAGAGATATATAAGTGGTTCTAAATCACTGCTTGCCCAGTATAATCTAAAGATACCCTAGATATCTATAAGTTTCTAGTAGAGACTTCTACCCTATTCTCAATAGTATATTTAACTATAGCGGAATAAATTATATGGATTGCCAAAGTCATTAAGATTAGTTCCTTTTCTAAGTGTCAAGCCTGGGATATATAGGCTGCTTAGATAAAGACTAGATCTATTATCTTCCTAAAGGTAATATTCTAGTGGAAGTCCTACGGATTAGCAGCTATCTTCCATGAAGAATTCAAGATATATAACTGGTATCTATAGAAGCTAGGCGGGCGCCTAAACTATAATTAATTATATATAATATATTATTTCTTAGCCTAATAGACTATATATCAAGACCTAATATACTGGATGATTTACGCGGCTCTCTAACCCAATAACTACTACTAATTAATCTTCTATCTATACTATACCAAGTATACTAAGCTAGGGGACCAGACTTTCTTTAGGTATATCGACATTAATATTTCTTCCTATATCGAGACTGGCCGAGGCAAGCAAGCCATTCAGGATTCCTTAAGCCTAGACAATAAGACTTCCAAGAATTATATATAGATCTTACTAGATATCTATCTTAAATTAGCTGAATGGTGGAAGCGCTATATAGTTAACTAAAACCTTAAGACAGATAGATTTATGTATAGGGTTAAACCCTAGATATAGACTAATGCCGACGCGTCCCACTTTAAGACTAATTGGGTTGACATCAAATATAATACCTTCGATATTTATATAACCGATCCGAGAGTACCCTATAGGTTCTGAGGCCCTGCCGATAGCGTCTAATATACTATACTACTATAATTTATAGGTATCCGAGACGACTATTCGACATTAGATATAACTAAGATAGATATATAAGAATAACTTGCTGCCGCGTACCATGACCTTATTCCTGGCCCCGTGTCTCTATCTAGTCTATACAATTGTTATAGTACTATCCCGTTTCGGTTTCCTATAGCGGTTACCCTATAAGGCTTAGAATCTATTAGTGATACTTTAATAGGGCGTCATAGATAGGATAACCCCCTAATATAGATCTATATCTAAACCTATTAGAAAGGGCAACTTAGAGATATATAAGATCTACAACTTGAGTTCTAGGAGAAGTTAGTAATTATAGTTAAAAAAGTATAGAAGATAGTATAGAAGGAGGAGCGTCGGGTTTTCAGTAAGAACTCCTATTTTCTAAATCAGGATAGAGGCACTACCCAGTCTTCTCGTTCCACCAGATTGTCAAGGGAAGATGAGGAGCTCTTGCTTAGTGAGCTCCAGCCTATCTTAGAAGAAATAGGGGACCATTACTAGGGCGGTTAGATTCATATAGGTATATTACTTTTTCTTATTCTCTATATGTCTTGTTTGTTTTATTTTAGTGTTTTGATTCGCAACGAGGTCATTACTTTTAGGTTGGGTCGAAAATGTAGTAGTGATACCATGTATATGGCTGGCCTAGCTTATAAGATAATCTAGCCGGGTTCTA
The DNA here is from genome assembly GCA_001657655.1 of Talaromyces piceae. Classification (NCBI taxonomy): domain Eukaryota; kingdom Fungi; phylum Ascomycota; class Eurotiomycetes; order Eurotiales; family Trichocomaceae; genus Talaromyces; species Talaromyces piceae. The sequence continues at coordinate 1,571,249 of JNNX01000004.1, read as the reverse complement.
TTGCGGCTTTTATATGTCTTTACTTTGTACTTAGCTATTAGAAAAAGAACATATATCTTAATAAGAGATACAATATATTCATTTATGCTATGGTTCTTTGAGTGTTTCCTTGTTTCTTTACAAAGCGCGTGTGTGTTTGTTCTTGGTTTGCCAAAGTCAGTCTGGCAAGGTTCCTGCTTCTCCAAGGCCGTGCCATACCTCGCACACGCCCAGTTCGATTGGGTGCTCTCATTCCACCACACTAGGTATCCGATAATTCATACTAGAATATATATAGAATCTAGACTATATACTATAGCTTATAGAGTTGGCCAGGCTTATTATATCTAAGGAGAAATCTTAATTTATTATTAGTAGTCTTAAGATTATAGAATAGATCTATAACTATAATAGTTAATATCTTAATATAGCTAAGATAGAAAAGATAGTTAACTAGCTAGTTCTAAATAATATTAAGGAAGTGCGAAGCTTTATTAGAATAGCTATCTTTTTCTAGATTATAATACCCTATTTTATAATTATAGCCTCTTCTCTCTATTATCTACTGAAGAGGAAAGTGGAATAGAAATAGAGAGCTGAAGAGAACGCGGTATTTAATACCTTGAAGATATGTCTATCGGAACTACCTTATATCTAGCTATTAGACTACTATATAGAATTACTAGTGATTATTATAGCTATTAATACTAGTAAGGAAGGGTACGGCAGCATTCTTATATAGATCTTTAACAGAAAACGCCACCCTATAAGGTATAAATCAGGGATTTAGACCGACGCTGAACGCAAGTATAACGCAGAGAAACAGGAATGTAGGGCTGTTTTAAAGATCCTGAAAAAGTTTAGATACTAGATCTATAGTATATACTTTATACTAGAGATAGATACTAATATCTTAATGGCCTAACTAAATTATTCTACTATAGATCTATCTAGGGCACTTATAATAAGTTAGCTAATATAGATATAACTATTTAACTTTATAGTAAAATATATATTAAAAGAAAAATATATAGCTGCGGATAGACTATCTTATAAATCTATAATAAAGAGAGAACTAATAAATTAGAAAGATAAGGCTAAAATTAATAACTATATATAGATATAGTTTATAGATATTGAGGTTATACTTCTATTAGTAATGATAGGTAAAGTACTAGATAGAATCCTATATAAATCTTATACTGAGACCTATAAGTAGATAGTAGTATATCTAACTATCTTATAAAGACCCCCCAGTCTATCTTATAGGGAATTCAGAATCTTTAAGGAGAAGGCTCTGCGCTTTCTAGTATAAGATAACTATCTCTTTCAATATAGAAAAGGGAAAAATACAGTACTAAAGCAGATTATATATAATAAGGCTGAACGGAAGCAGATAGTGTAAAGCTTATATAATAATATAGGATACCGAGGCCAAGAAGGGACTTATCAGTGGGTCCAATCTATCTATTAATAGAAAGGTATATTTTAGGATATCGCAAAGTAGATTCAAGAATATTATAAATGTCAGTTTCGCTTAGCAAAGAGATAAGAGAAAGAACTATAACTAGGTTTAGTTTTTACATTATAAAGAAGAGTTATAGTAGATATTATCTATATACTGAAGAACTAAGATAAGAAGTATCTTATAGTTATATATAAGGATCTATCAGGATAGATAGAAGCCAGGGCCTTATAATATATATTAATATAGATAGTAGATGATTTTCTATAGAAGGATATTATTTACTAATAGGAGGTGCTAGTAACGATCATTATAGATTAGGGACTAAAGAATTAAGGCCTAGAGATATATCTACTAGATAAATATAGAATAAAGGTCTCTATTATCTTATTCTACTATCCTTAAGTAAATAGATTTATTGAAAATAGTTATAAAATTATTAAAGATATATTATCTAAGCTTGGAACTGGAGAATCAGGTATAGATTAGGTTATCAATCTGCTGCTAGTTCTATTTATAGACTAGGTCACTACTCATTAATTGACAGATCTATCCCTATATTATATAAATATAAGATATTATGCCATTCTACCTATTAAAGCTAATATACTAATATAGAGAATGCTACCTTGGAAATCTATCTATACTACTTAGAATCTTATTATCTTATAAGTGAAGCAATTTAATAGAAGGAATATTAATATTAATAAAGTGGTAGATAGCATTAAATAGCAGTGGAAATATAATTATAACTAGTTTGAAAATACGCGAGAGCTTCAATATAAGTATCTAGAAGTAGAAGACCTAGTCTTATTATATAATATACTGTAATCTCATAATATATTAATAAAGGTAAAACTATTATAGAGATAACTAGGGCTATATTAGATAGTATAGATAAATATATAAGAATCCTATACTATTAAGGAACTAGATAGTATATCACTATGAGGGGTTTTCAATACCGACTAGTTAAAAAAGTATTATATATAAAATCTAATTAATGTTTCTAAATTGCCCAAAGAAGATTCTCTTGACCTCCTAGATATACCTAAGAATAATAAAGGGGGGGAAGCGTTTATAATTTCTCACTTAGAAAATTATAAGATAATTCCTCCGAATTAGGACTTTATAATAATAATACTGCCATCTCTATACTTAAACTAGAAAATTATAGAAAAATTCTATACATAGAGTATAGAAGTGGGGAAGAAGAGACCCACTATCTCTTTTATTTTTCTTTATCTATTCTATTTTTCTATTTTTCTTTATAGAGAATCCTAGTAAATCTATCACTATATAGTAGATCTATTATTACCGCATAGCAGGTCTACTATTACCGCGTAGTAGATCTATTATTATTATATTCTAATAAGGATATTAGAGAATACTAGAGAGTATACATAAGTGTACCAGTGAGACTGCAAAGGACCTATAGATTCTATTATACTTCTTTGTTTTCTTTAGATTACAAGGGACCCCCCCTAGTGATATAATTAACGCCCCGTCCAAATAAGGAGACTATTGAAAAAGGGACAATTAAGAATATTTACTGGCGGTATTATAGAGGATCTATTATCTCTCCCTTAGATTGTTTTCCTATCTTTCGCTCTTTCCCTTTTTTATTAGAGATTTATCTATATTCTTTTCTTATAAGTATCCTAAGACCATTAGAATAATACTATATAAATATACTAGGTTACTAAGCTACTAAGATATTATACCTTTTTAATTAATCTGTCTAGCGCCTAAGAAATAAGAGACTATAACTAAGAGACCCTCTAAGGATATAGTTCTAGTATAAGTAGAAGGGCGAGCCTTTAGAAGTATCAAGAAGATTATTAACTATCTAAGAAGTGTCAATAATCTATAGATATACTATAAATACTCTATTGCAATCCTAAACTAGCTAATAAATCTATATAAGAGATATAATAATTAGATTACTAGATTAACTAACTATATATAAAATACTAGACTTTGATAAGGAGTTATTATATAAAAAGTATATTAGATAGTATAGAGATATACACAGAAAATCTCTAAATAGATAAGAGATAATAAGAAGAAGATTGCGCTAATCTATAAAACTATAATAAAGAGTTAAGAAAAGAAGAAGATAGATATAATATTTATATAGATAAAGATAGTATAGATAGCTAAATAACTGAGAAAACTACTAAGAGAGAGGATTATATATAAATAATTTACTAACTAAGCGAATAGAGCTATTATATAATAAGTAGTATATTCTTAATAAGATATATTAATAGTATTAGTCTTTCTAACTAGCGATATTAATAAGATATTTATAGATATTAATAATAGATTAATTAGCTGCTAACTCTTTAAGTAGAGTAGTTTAGAAATTAGTCTAAATAGATAGATATAACTAGTATCGCGATAAATAGTTTAAGCTAGCTCTCTATCTCTCTTATTTATTTTATCTAGATTACTAATATTACTAACTAGAAGTAAAGCATTAGTTAGAATATCGCCTAGCTAATTCTAGAAAGTAGGCTGCCTTAATAATCCTTTTATATATAATATATTGCCTTATATTCTATAGATCTATTCTTAATTAATATCTATAGTATCTTAAGTATTAGAAATATCTAGTATATAGTTTATCTTACTAGAAGAAGCGCTAGAAATAGGCTATAACTTAATACTATAGCTTAACTATACTATATAAAATCTCGTCGCTAATTAGCTATAATTTCGCCTCTCTAAGAAGGTAAAATCCTTTAACTAATTAGAAGCCATTATTTCCAGGAATCTATATATTGAACTAAGTACTGAATATTGATGCTAGTTAACTGATAGCACTAAGAGACCTACCCCGCTATCTCTAATAATCTGCATAAGATATATTATTACTATTACTACTGAGAAAGCTATTATGGTAGCCTAAGATCTCTACCTCAAAGATAATACTAAGCTTATAGAAGATAATATATATAAATATTTCTACTCTCAGTTACTAGCTATATATATAATATACTAGATAAAGAACTCTCTACAGCTATTTATGGGTGCTATAGTATACTATTAAGATTTCTATAGGTGCTTCGCCTAAGATAGACTATATTAATAATAGAGATAAAGAGAACCTTAGATATACTTACCGAATATTATAACTATATATAAGCTTTAATTCTATAGACTATATTATATCTTTATTACTAGTATCTAAAAGTTCTAGCCAGTCTAATAGAATTATAAATGTGCTATAATCACTTAATATTAGCTTATTATATAGCTAAGATTATTAAGTATTATAATAATCTATCTATCCTAATAACTAGAGAAGAGATATATAAATAGTTCTAAATTACTGCTTGCCTAGTATAATCTAAAGATACTCTAGATATCTATAAGTTTCTAGTAGAGACTCCTACCCTATTCTTAATAGTATATTTAATAATAATGGAATAGATTATATAGATTGCCGAAGTCATTAAGATTGATTCCTTTTCTAAGTGTTAAGCCTAGGATATATAGGCTACTTAGATAAAGACTGGGTCTATTATCTTTCTAAAGATAATGTCCTAGTAGAAGTCCTATAGATTAGTAGCTATCTTCTATAAAGAATTCAAGATATATAATTGGTATCTATAGAAGCTAGATAGACGCCTAAACTATGATTAGTTATATATAATATACTATTCCTTAGCCTAATAAGCTATATATTAGAATCCAATATACTAGATAATTTATATAGCTCTCTAATCTAATAACTACTATTAGTTAATCTCCTATCTATATTATACTAAGTATACTAAGCTAGGGGACTAGACTTTCTTCAGGTATATCGATATTAATATTCCTTTCTATATTGAGACTGGCCGAGGTAAGTAAGCTATTCAAGATTCCTTAAGCCTAGATAATAAGACTTCTAGAAATTATATATAGATCTTACTAGGTATCTATCTTAAATTAGCTGAATAGTGAAAGCACTATATAATTAATTAAGGCCTTAAAATAGATAGATTTATATATAGGGTTAAACCCTAGATATAGACTAATACCGACGCATCCTACTTTAAGACTAATTAGGTTGACATTAAATATAATGCCTTCGATATTCGCGTAACCGATCTAAGAGTGCCCTATAGATTCTGAGGCCCTGCCAATAGCGTCCAATATACTATACTACTATAATTTATAGGTATCCAAGATAACTATTTAATATTAGATATAACTGAGGCAGATATATAGAAATAGCTTACTACCGCGTACTATAATCTTATTTCTAGCCCCGTATCTCTATCTAGCCTATATAATTATTATAGTACTATCCCGTTTCGGTTTCCTGCAGCGGTTACCCTATAAGGCTTAGAATCTATTAGTAATATCTTAATAGAGTATTATAGATAGGATAACCCTCTAATATAGATCTATATCTAAATCTATTAGGAAGGACAACTTAGAGATATATAAGATCTATAATTTAAATTCTAGGAGAAGTTAGCAATTATAGTTAAAAAAGTATAGAAGATAGTATAAAAGGAGAAGCGTTAGGTTTTCAGTGAGAACTCCTACTTTCTAAATTAAGATAGAGATACTATCTAGTCTCCTTATTCTATTAGATTATTAAAAGAAGATAAGAAGCTCTTACTTAGTAAGCTCCAGCCTATCTTAGAAGAAATAGAGGACTATTATTAGGATAGTTAGATTTATATAAATATATTGCTTTTTCTTATTCTCTATATATCTTATTTATTTTATTTTAGTGTTTTGATTCGCAACGAGGTTATTACTTTTAGGTTAGGTCAAAAATATAGTAATAATATTATATATATAGCTAGCCCAGCTTATAAGATAATCCGGCCAGATTCTGTTGCGGCTTTTATATGTTTTTGCTTTATACTTAGCTATCAGAAAAAGACATAATAATATATATCTTAATAGGAGATGCAATATATTTGTTTATGCTATGGTTCCTTGAGTGTTTCCTTGTTTCTTTATAAAGCGCGTGTGTGTTTGTTCTTGGTTTGCTAAAGTCAGTCTGGCAAGGTTCCTGCTTCTCCAAGCCTATGCTATACCTTATATATATCTAGTTCAATTGGGTGCTCTTATTCTATTATAGTAGCTATTTTAGATAATAATAAGAAGAAGATAGCAGTCTATCCTAGTATTAAGATATAAATCTTCGATATCTATAATCAGCCCTAATAATATATTGAGAATTCTTTAAACCTAAAGATAGAAGATATTAAAGAGAAAGATATAGTAATAAAGAATACAGTCTTTTTGGAGATATTAGTCCTGATAGACTATAATATAGTATCTATATATTCTAGATAGGCTAAAGATATCTTACTATAGGCAGTTAAGTAGAGTAATATAAGCAATACTATATATAAGAAAATTCTAGGATAGATTATTGAAGAGCTAATAGTAGAGAATCTACTATATAATTCTATAAATATTAGATATTCTCTACTATAGCTAAGGAAGGAGAAAGACTAGATCTTAGAGATAACTAAAGCCTCTAAAGTAGCTATAAATAGTCTTAATATAGTATTAGTTTCTATCTTTAAGAGGGAAATTATCTATATAGTAGATATAACTTAGACTATAATCTCTATAAATAATATATTATAGAGTGTAGTATTAGATATTAGAGTCTAGATAAGCATTATCTCGTCTAAGCTAGCCTAGAAAATATATTTAGAGATATATTTAGATTCTAGCCTAGATATAGTTAGTTAGAATAGACGCCCTTAAGTATATATAGGATGCTATAAGGATATGCTAGTTTAAATAGAAGATATTATTATATATATATCTATCTTTATAGTATCTAGGGGGAACCAGGATCTAATTCTGGGTTATCCCTAGTAGGAAGCTATCTACTTATAGTTTATAATCTTATCTAAAGATATAATATATAGTATTATCTTTAACTATAATTAATCTAAAAAGATTATATTTAAGATCTATATTCTAGATATAGATAGAAAGTTAGCTAGATAGATTTAGTCTAAAGATATATTAAAAGACTAGATAGATATAAATCTAAGAATATATCTATTAAAGAGGCTATCTTCTTAGAATTAGATATAGTTAAACTATTAAAAGTGAAAATAGAAGATAGTATAGAGTAGTAGAAAATAGTGTCTTCTAGTTAGTTAGTATTTTATCTTTTTAAGAAGATAAAATTAACTAGCTAATTAGAGGATATAACACTATTTTTCAAATTTTAATATATATTTAATGATCTTCAAGGGCTCCTAATAGTGAGATTAGAATAGTATATCTCTATTAAGATAACTATATAGAATTTAAGATAGTATATATAATAACTAGGTCTAGTAGCTATAGAAGTATTTATTAGTATACTATATAAGTAGAAAGCCAATAAGATTAATCTAGTAGACTTAGAAGGCCTATCTAGTAGAGAAGTATCTAGAAAAGATAATAATTAGATATAAAAGTACCTAGATAAATATTATAGTAAATAAGTAAAAGCTCTAGATCTACTAATAAGATTTAATATATAGCTTTAACTATATATTACTATATTTTCTAGAGGAACCAGACTAATAACTAAGAAAAGTATAAGAATACTAATAGAAGAGAATTTTTAGCCACGCGAAAAAGTATTCCTATTAGAGATACTATACTAGAGAGAAGATATTTTAGTATAGAAGTAGTTAGAGATTGGAAGATATCGACTAGAAATGGCCTCTCTATAAAGAATTTAGATAGTGTGGTGGAATGAGAGCACCCAATCGAACTGGGCGTGTGCGAGGTATGGCACAGCCTTGGAGAAGCAGGAACCTTGCCAGACTGACTTTGGCAAACCAAGAATAAACATACACGCGCTTTGTAAAGAAACAAGGAAACACTTAAAGAACCATAGCACAAACGAATGTATTATATCTCCCGTTGAGATGTGTGTTATGTTATGTTTTTTGATAGCTAAGTACTGTGGTGGAATGAGAGCACCCAATCGAACTGGGCGTGTGCGAGGTATGGCACAGCCTTGGAGAAGCAGGAACCTTGCCAGACTGACTTTGGCAAACCAAGAATAAACATACACGCGCTTTGTAAAGAAACAAGGAAACACTTAAAGAACCATAGCACAAACGAATGTATTATATCTCCCGTTGAGATGTGTGTTATGTTATGTTTTTTGATAGCTAAGTACTGTGGTGGAATGAGAGCACCCAATCGAACTGGGCGTGTGCGAGGTATGGCACGGCCTTGGAGAAGCAGGGACCTTGCCAGACTGACTTTGGCAAACCAAGAACAAACACACACGCGCTTTGTAAAGAAACAAGGAAATACTCAAAGAACCATAGCATAAATGAATATATTGCATCTCCTGTTAAGATATATATTATTTTATTGATAGCTAAGTATAAAGCGAAGATATATAAAAGCCGTAATAGAACCTGGCCAGATTATCTTATAAACCGGGCTAGCTATGTGCGTGGTATCACCACCACATTTTCAACCCAACCTAAAAGTAACGACCTCGTTACGAATCAAAACACTAAAACAAAACAAACAAGACATATAGAGAATAAGAAAAAGTAATATATCTATATAAATCTAACCACCCTAGTAATGGTCCCCTATTTCTTCTAAGATAGGCTGGAGCTCACTAAGCAAGAGCTCCTTATCTTCCCTTGATAATCTAGTAGAATAAGGAGACTGGGTAGTGCCCCTATCCCAATTTAGAAAGTAGGAGTTCTCACTGAAAACCCAACGCTCCTTCTTCTATACTATCTTTTATGCTTCCTTGACCGTAATCGCTAACTTCTTCTAGAACTTAAGTTATAGATCTTATATATCTCTAAGTCGCCCTTCTTAATAGATTTAGATATAGGTCTGCGTCAGGAGGTCATTCTATCTATGACGCCCTACTAAAGCATCACTAATAGATTCTAAGTCTTATAGAGTAACCGCTGCAGGAAACCGAAACGGGATGATACTATAATAATTATATAGGCTAGATAGAGACGCGGGGCCAGGAACAAGGTCACGGTATACAGTAGCAAGTTGTTTCTATGTGCCTACCTTAGTTATATCTAATATCGAATGGTCGTCTCGGATGCCTATAAACTATGATAGTATAGTATGTTGGACGCTATCGGTAGGCCCTCGGGATCTATAGGGCACTCTCGGATTAGTTATATGAATATTGAAGGCATTGTATTTGATGTCAACCCAATTAGTCTTAAAGTAGGACGCGTCAGCATTAGTCTATATCTGGGGTTTAACTCTATATATAAATCTATCTATCTTAAGGCCTCAGTTAACTACGCAGCGCTTCTATTATTTAGCTAATTTAAAATAGATATCTAGTAAGATCTATGTGCAATTCTTGGAAGTCTTATTATCTAGGCTTAAGGAATTCTGAATAGCTTACTTATCTCGGCCGGTCTCGATACAGAAAGAAACATTAATGTCGATATACCTAAAGAAAGTCTGGTCCTCTAGTTTAGTATACTTAGTGTAGTATAGATAGGAGATTAACTAGTAGTAGTTATCGGATTGGAGAGCTATATAAATTATCTAGTATATTAGGTCCTAACGTATAGCCTATTAGGCTAAGGAATAATATATTGTGCGTAACTAACTATAGTTTGGGCGCCCATCTAGCTCCTATAGGTGCCAGTTGTATATCTCGAATTCTTTATAGAAGATAGCTACTAATCTATAGGACTCCTACTAGGATATCACCTTTAAGAAGATAATAGATCTAGTCTTTATCTAAGCAGCCTATATATCCCGGGCTTGACACTTAGAAAAGGAATTAATCTTAATGACTTTGGTAATCCGTACAATCCATTCCATTATAGTTAAATATGCCATTAAGAATAGGGTAGAAGTCTCTACTAGAAACTTATAGATATCTAGAGTATCTTTAGATTGCGCTAGATAAGCAGTAATTTAGAATTATTTATATATCTCTTCCCTAGTTATTAGAGTAGATAGATTATTATAATGCTTAATAATCTCAGCTATATAGTGAGCTAATATTAAGTGGTTATAGCGTATTTATAATTCTACTAGACTAGCTAGAACTTTTAGATATTAGTAATAAAGATATAATATAGTCTGCGGGATCGGAGCTTATATATAGTTATAATATTTGGCAAGTATATCTAAGGTTCTCTTTATCTCTACTATTAATATAGTCTATCTTGGGCGAAGTACCTATAGAAACTTTAATAATATACTATAGTATCTATAAATAGCTATAGAGAGTTCTTTATCTAGTATATTATATAAAGTGGCTAGTGACTAAGAGCGGAAATATTCATGCATATTATCTTCTATAAGCTTAGCATTATCTTTAAGGTAGAGATCTTAGACTATTATAATAGTTTTCTTGGCGGTAATAGCAGTAATATATCTTATATAGATTATTAGAGATAGTGGAATAGGTCTCTTAGTGCCATTAGTTAACTAGCGTTAATATTCAGCACTTAGTTCAATATATAGATTCCTAGAAATAGTGGCTTCTAATTAGTTAGAGGATTTTATCTCCTTAAGGAGGCGAAATCGCAGCTAATCAGTGACGAGATTTTATATAGTATGGTTAAGCTATAGTATTAGGCTATAGTCTATCCCTAGCGCTTCTTCTAGTAAGATAAACTATATATTAGATATTTCTAATACTCGAGACACTATAGATATTAATTAAGAATAGATCTATAGAATATAAAGTAATATACTATGCACGAAAGGATTATCGAGGCGGCCTGCTTTCTAGGATTGGCCAGGCGATACTCTAACTAATACTTTATTTCTAGTTAGCGATATTGACGACCTAGATAAAGTAGATAAGAGAGATAGAGAGCTAGCTTAAACTATTTATTATAATACTAATTATATCTATCTATTTAGGCCGATTTCTAAATCACTCTACTTAAAGAGTTAGCGGCTAATTAATCTATTATTAGTATCTATAAGTATCTTATCGATATCGCTAGTTAGAAAGACTAGTACTATTAATATATCTTATTAAGGGTATACTATTTATTATATAATAGCTCTATTCACTTAGTTAGTAAGTTATTTATATATAACCCCCTCTCTTAGCAGTCTTTTTAGTTATTTAGCTATCTATACTATCTTTATCTATATAAATACTATATCTATCTTTTTCTTTCTTTAACTCTCTACTGCAATCTTATAGATTAGTGCGATTTTCTCCTTATTATCTCTTACCTACTTAGAGATCTTCTATATATATCTCTATACTATCTAATATACTTTTTATATGGTAACTCCTTACCAAAGCCTAGTATCTTATATATAGTTAATTAATCTGGTAATCTGATTATTATATCTCTTATATAGATTTATTAGCTGATTTAGAATTGTAATAGAGTATTTATAGTATATCTGCTGGTTATCGATACTTCTTAGATAGTTAATAGTTTCCTTGATACTTCTGAAGGCTTATCCTTCTACTTATACCAGAACTATACCCTCGGAGGGTCTCTCGGTCGCAGTCTCTTGTTTCTTAGGCGCTGGATAGATTAGTCGAAAAGATATAATGCCTCAGTGGCTTAGTGACCTGGTACATTTATATAGTATTATTCTAATGGTCTTAGGATACTTGCAAAAAAAGAATATAGATAAATCTCTGATAAAAAAGAGAAAGAGCGAAAGATAGAAAAACAATCTAAGGGAGGGATAATGGGTCCTCTATGACACTGCCAGTGAATATTCTCAATTGTCCCTTTTTCAACGGCCTTCTTATTTAGATGGGGTGTTAATCATACCACTGGGGGGGGGGTCCCTTGCAATCTGAAGAAAACAAAGAAGTATAATAGAACCTGCGGGTCCTTTGCAGTCTCACCGGTGCATTTACGTATGCTCTCTGGTATTCTCTAATATCCTTATTAGAATATAATAATAATAGACTCGTCACATGGCGATAGTAGACCCACTATATGGTGATAGATCCGCTAGGATTCCCTATAGAGAAAAATAGAAAAATAGAACAGACAAAGAAAAATAAAAGAGATAGCGGGCCTCTTCTCCCCCGCTTCTACGCCCTACGTGTAGAATTTTTCCACAATTTTCTAGTTTAAGTGTAGGGATAGCGATATTATTATCGCAAAATCCTAATTTAAAGGAATTATCTCACGATTTCCTAAGCGGGAAATTATGAACGCTTCCCCCCTCTTATTATTCTCGGGTGTATCCGGGAGGCCAAGAGAATCTTCTTTAGGCGATTTAGGAACGTCAATCGGGTCTTATATATAATATTTCTTTAACTAGTCGGCATTGAAAACCTCTCGCAGTGATATACTATCTAGTTCTTTAATAGTATAGGATTCTTATATATTTATCTGCGCTATCCAATATAGCTCTAATTATCTCTATAGTAGTTTTACCTTTATTGATATATTATGAGATTACAGTATATTATATAATAAGACTAGGTCTTCCACTTCTAGACGCTTATATCGAAGCTCTCGCGTATTTTTAAACTAGTTATAATTATATTTCCGCTGCTATTTAACGCTATCTACCGCTTCGTTAATATCGATGTTCCTTCTATTGAATTGCTTCACTCATAAGACAATAAGATCCTAAGTGATATAGACAGATTTTCAAGACAGCATTCTTTATATTAGTATATTAGCTTCAATGGGCAGAATGATATAGTATCCTATATTCATATAATATAGGGATAGATCTGTTAATCGACAAGTGGTAACCCAGTCTATAAATAGAACTAGTGGTAGATTGGCGACCCAACCTATACCTGATTCTCTGGTTCCGAGCTTGGACAATGTATCCTTGATAACCTTATAACCACTTTCAATAAATTTATTTGCTTAAGGATGGTAAGATAAGATAATAGAGGCCTTTATTCTATACTTATCTAGTAGATATACCTCTAGGTCTTGGTTCTCTGGTCCTTAATCTATGACGATCGTTACCGGTACCCCCTATTAGTAAATAATATCTTTCTATAGAAAATTATCTACTATCTATATTAATGTGTACTATAAGGCCCTAGCTTCTATCTATCCTGATAGGTCCTCTTATATAACTATAAGATACTTCTTACCTTGATCCTTCAATATATAGATAATATCTATCACTACTCTTCTCTATAATATAAAGACTAAATCTAGTTATAGTTTTTCCTTTTATCTCTTTGCTGAGTGAAACTAACACTTATAATATTCTTGAACCCACTTCGCGATATCCTAAAATATACCTTCTTATCAATAGATAGATTGAATCCGCTGGTAAGTCCCTTCTTAGTCTCGGTATCCTATATTATTATATAAGCTTCACACTATCTGCTTCCATTCAGCCTTATTATATATAATCCGCTTTAGTACTGCGTTTTTCCCTTTTCCGCGTTGAAAGAGATAGTTATCTTGCACTAGAAAGCGCAGGGCCTTCTCCTTGAAGGTTCTGAATTCCCCACGAGACAGGCCGGGGGGTCTTTATAAGATAGTTAGATATACTACTATCTACTTATAGATCTCAATATAAGATTTATATAGGATTCTATCTAGTGCTTTATCTATCGTTACCGATAGAAGTATAGCCTTAATATCTATAAATTATATCTATATATAGTTATTAATCTTAATCTTATCTTTCTAATTTGCCAATTCTCTCTTTATTGCGGGTCTATAAGATAGCCTATCTATAGCTATATATTTTTTCTCTAGTATATACTTTACTATAAAATTAAATAGTTATATCTATACTAGCTAACTTATTATAAGTGCCTTAGATAGATCTATAGTAGAATAATTTAGTTAGACTACTAAGATATTAATATCTATCTCTAGTGTAAAGTGCATACTATAGATCTAGTGTCTGAACTTTTTCAGGATCTTCAAAATAGCCCTATATTCCCACTTCTCTACATTATACTTATATTTAGTGTTGGTCTAAACCCCTAATTTATATCTTATAGGATGGCATTTTCTATTAAAGATCTATATAAGAATGCCGCTGTACTCTTCCTTACTAGTATTAACAGCTATAATAATTATTAGTAATTCTATATAGTAGTCTAATAGCTAGATATAGGGTAGTTCTAATAGATATATCTTTAAGATATTAAATGCCGCGTCCTCTTCAGCTCCCTATTTCTATTCTACTTCCCTCTTCAGTAGATAATAGAGAGGAGAGGCTATAATTACAAAATAGAATATTATAATCTAGAAGAAGATAGCTATTCTAATAAAGCTTTATACTTTCTTAATATTGTTTGGAACTAGCCAGTTAACTATCTTTTCTATCTTAGCTATATTAGGATATTAATTATTATAGTTATAGGTCTATTCTATAATCTTAAGACCACTTATAATAAATTAAGACTTCTCCCTAGATATAGTAAGCTTAGTTAACTCTATAAGCTATAGTATATAGTCTAGATTCTATATATATTCTAGTATGAATTGTCGGATATCTAGCGGGCTCTCTTCGTCATTATATCTACTATATAGATCTTTGACCCCGAAGTCGTCAAGGAAGACGCGTGCCTTCTTAGGGATTACCTTCTCTAAGACCTTTATGACAATACATTAGAATTATGGTATAGAGTTCGCACCGCCTTAGATAATTATAGTATATCTGAGCAGTCTAATAGGTATTATTATTGCCATTATATCCCTATCCTGAATATCTAAGAGAATCTGGTCATATCCTAAAAAGAGATCTATAAGTGATGCTGCTGCCAGACCTATAAATTTCTCTATAAATTTATTATAATCTAGTGGCATATTAGTATCCCTAATAGTTATCTGGTTCTCCTATTATATCATTGATATAATCCGGTACTTACCATTCTTTTTACGTATTAGAAACTAAGGATTTCGGTATAGTCTATAATATCTCTCTATTGTTCTAACCTTCAGTTATTCCTAAAATATCTCTATTATAACTAGAAGTAGCGCCTTAGATATCTTGAATCTAGCTACTTACTATATATTATAAGAAACTATCTGAATTCTTTGTGGAGGGGCCACTTCTAGTCGATATCTTCTAATCTCTGACTACTTCTATACTAAAGCACCTTCTCTTCAGTATAGTATCTCTAATAGAAACTCTTTTTCGCGCGGCTAAAGATCCTCTCCTATTAGTATTCTTACACTTCTCTCAGTCGTCAGCCTAGTTCTTCTAGAGAATATAGTAATATATAGTTAAAGCTATATATTAAATTTTACTAGTAGGTCTAGAGCCCTCGCTTATCCACTATAATACTTATCTAGGTACTTTTATATCTAATTGTTGTCTCCCCTAGGCACTTCCCCACTAGACGGGCCTCCTAAGTCCACTGGGTTAATCTTGTTGGCTTTCCACTTATATAGTGTACCAATAAACGCTTCTATGGCTGCCAGATCTAATTATTATATATACTATCTTAAATCCTATATCGTCATCTTACTAGAGATATACTGCTCTAATTTCGCCGTTAGAGGCCTTTAGAGGTTATCAAAAATGCGTCAAAATTTGAAAAACGGCGTCGCGTCCTCTAATTAGCTAATTAATTTTATCTCCTTAGAGAGATAAAATACTAATCAATTAGAAGGCACTATTTTCTGCCACTCCATACCACCTTTCATTTTCACTTCTAATAGTCTAATTGTACCTAATTCTGAGAAAGTAGCCTCTTTAGCAGATATACTTTTAGATTTATATCTATCTAGTCTTTTAATGCGTTCTTGGGCTAAATCTGCCTAGCTAACTTTCTATCTATATCTAGGGCGTAGATCTTAAATATAATCTTTCTTAATTAATCATAGTTAAAGATAGTACTATATACTACGCCTTTGGGCAAGATTATAAACTATAAGTAGGTGGCTTTCTACTAGGGATAACCCAGAATTAGATCCTGGTTCCCCCTAGATACCACAAAGATAGGCATATACATAATAATATCCCCTATTTAAACTGGTATATCCTTATAGTATTCTATATATACTTAAGGGCGTCCGTTCTGACCAACTATACCTAGACTGGGACCTAAATGTATCTCTAAATATATCTTCTAGGCTAGCTTAGGCGAGATAATACTTACCTAGGCTCCAGTATCTAATACTACACTCTATAATATATTATTTATAGAGACTATAGCCCAAATTATATTTGCTATATAGATGACTTCCCTCCCGAAGGTAGGGACCGATATCGTATTAAGATTATTTATAGCTACTTCGGAGGCTTTAATTATCTCTGAGGCCTAGCCTTCCTCCTTCCTTAGCTATAGCAGAGAATACCTAATATTTATAGAATTATATAGTAGATTCCCTACTATCAGCCCTTCGACGACCTATCCTAGGATCTTCTTATATATAGTACTGCTTATATCATTCTGCTTAACCGCCTATAGTAAGATATCTTTAGCCTATCTAGGATATATAGACATCATATTATAGTCTGCTAGGACTGATATCTCTGAAAAGACCGCATTCTTTATTACCATATCTTTTCCTTTAATATCTTCTACCTTTAGATTTAAAGAATTCTCAATATATTGTCAGGGCTGGTCATAGATATTAAAGGTTTATATCTTGACGCTAGGATAGACTACCATCTTCTTCTTCTTATTATCTAAAATAGCTACTTAATAGATATTGACCTCGACACTAGCTAAGCCTAGATCTTACTTCTTATCTAAGCTCTTATCTATATTAAGATATATCTTATTTAAATAGCTAGATAATCTAATAGTTAACACTTCCATAATATTTATCTCTACTATATTCGACGCCTTAGCTAACTAAGATATAACCTATTAATTATATATCTACTCTATAGTAGCCTTCTTAGCTACCCCAGATCTAAAGAGAATAAGAGAACCCTGCTTACTAGCTAGACCAATCTAAAGACGCCAATTCTTATCCTTATAAATAATACTCTGATTTATCGCCTATCACTTCTAGTTATATTCCTACTCAAAGTATCCTAATATATAATAATAGAAGTATTTCTGTTTACAGTTTAATATAGAATCTAACCTAGAGACCTTCTATATCTAGCTAGAATAGCGTAGAGTAGATAATTAAGCTTGCTACCACCCCTACTACTACTATATATTAAGAATAAGGCTTAGCGTAGATATTTGCTGATTTAGCTTACGTAGCTATTCTACTATCTTTCTCTACTCCTCGCGAATATTATTAATAGAAGTATATCTTGTTTTCTCTAGGTTACCAAGCTACTAATAGGGTGGTTATTAGTATTAGTAGCTGACCGGCTACTCCTACTTAGATTAATATATTTCTAGAAGGTATTCTATACTTTATAAACTATACTGGGCGCCCTACTCCGCGGCATAGTATCTTTTCTTTTATAGTTTCCGCGCTATATCTGCCAATCTATTAAAAGAGATACCCTATAGGTCTTCTAGATTAATATCCTCTCTATCTATAATCTTCTTACGTAGTTCTACTAGAAGTCCTCTTAGAAACTAGTCGCTCTATATTAACTTATCTAGAAATCCTTAGGCCTTAACCTGCTCCGAAATAGTAGTATACTTATATAGATAGATAGTAGTGTTCTCGTTCTAGTCTCGCTTAATATTCTTATATACTTCTAAAAAGATATAAGAGTAGATAGTCTACTCTAAATTATATTAGCTATATTTCTTATAGAGCTTACACTTTAAAGCTAGCTAATTACCCGCTATAAACTCTGGCAATATCTAAATCTAGATACTAATTATAGGGTTATAGTAATTTAATAGAAGTATTATAGCCTTCCTAATATTCTTATAGTTATAATTACTATAAATCTATTTAAACTACGCGAGGAACTGAGATATCTTAGTACTGGTGAAGTTCGGCGCATTCAGTATATAAGGGACTGGTATAAGCTGATACAATATATATTCTATAAAGGGTCTAGGATCTATTGGAGGAACACTTATACTCTCTATTAGTGGAGTTACTATAGAAGGACCTTTAGAGAATCCTGTCTTAAGTGTAAGACTAGAAATACTACTAGATACTAAAGCTAGAGTATCCACTATAATAGCATTATAATAGGTCTTACTAGGATACTACGTTTCACTTTCTTAATAACTATATATATTACTGGACGCATTGTCGATATTATATTTATCTATAAGTCAATTTCCTAGAGAGACTGACCGCGAGTATTCTTTCTGGCGATAACGAGGCAGTGACTTCTTTATAGGAACTGGCCTAATAGAATAATACTTAATAATTCTTGGTATAGTCAGCAATAGCTTCTCGAAAAATGGAATAGCAGTCGCGAGGCCCTTAGGCATTAATATCTCTTTACTATCTATATCACTAGCAGACTTCTTATCCCACTAATAATCCTTATCTATATTAGTAGTGCTCTTCCTATCACACTATAATTCTTATCGCAATAATGTAAAAACCGATAAAAGACTTTCAAAAATTGGTGTTTTCCAAAATAAAAGAATGAATATGTATACCTACTGCACAATACAGCACTATATCTTAATATATAGATAGATTAATGCTTTAATCTGCTTGGTATACTTATACTATTCCAATTATATTATAGTGGTGTCTAATAGGGTCTGATCTTCCTTCTTAGATCCTGAAGGTTTTCCCTAAATTAATATAGATACTCTCATTTTTGAAGCTATGCTTCCAGCTGCAGTATCCACACTTTTAATAGTATCTCTCTCTGCTCTACTGCAGATTTCTTTTTCTCAGCCGTCGAAGCTTCGCAATTTTCAGGGTCAAACCAATGCCCCCAATTCTTAGGCCCTGCTCTCATACCAGTATACTATACTTATTAATATAAGTTTTTATTCCCCATGCGGACCTCCAGAAATGTGGTAGAATAAGAGCACCCAATCGAACTGGGCGTATGCGAGATATGGCACGGCCTTGGAGAAGCAGGGACCTTGCTAGACTGACTTTGGTAAACCAAGAATAAACACATACGCGCTTTATAAAGAAACAAGGAAACACTCAAAGAACCATAGTATAAACGAATGTATTGCATCTCCCATTGAGATGTGTGTTATGTTTCTGATAGCTAAGTACAAAGCGAAGACATATGAAAGCCGCAACAGAACCCGGCCGGATTATCTCATAAGCCGGGCCGGCCATGTGCGTGGTATTACCATCACAATATCTAGTAAGATCTGCGTACAATTCTTGGAAATCTTATTATCTAGGCTTAAGAAACCCTGAATGGCTTGCTTGCCTTGGCCAGTCTCAATATAGAAAGGAACATTAATATCAATATACCTAAAGAAAGTCTAGTCCTCTAGCTTAGTATACTTGGTATAGTATAGATAGGAGATTAACTAATAGTAGTTATTAGGTTAGAGAGCCGTATAAATCATTTAATATATTAGGTCCTAATATATAGCCTATTAGACTAAGAAATAATATATTATATATAACTAACTATAGTTTGGGCGCCTATCTAGCTTCTATAGATACTAGTTATATATCTTGAATACTTTATAGAAGATAGCCGCTAATCTATAGGACTTCCACTAGGATATCATCTTTAGGAAGATAATAGATCTAGTCTTTATCTAAGCGGCCTATATATCCCGGGCTTAACGCTCAGAAAAGGAATCAATCTTAATAACTTTGGTAATCCGCACAATCCATTCCGCCATTATTAAATATACCATTAAGAATAGAGTAGAAGTCTCTACTAGAAACTTATAGATATCTAGAGTATCTTTAGATTGTGCTAGACAAGCAGTAATTTAAAACTATTTATATATCTTTTTTCTAGTTATTAGGGTAGATAGATCATTATAATACTTAATAATCTTAGCTATATAGTAAATTAATATTAAGTAGTTATAGCGCATTTATAATTCTATTAGACTAGCTAGAACTTTTAGATACTAATAATAAAGATATAATATAGTCTATAGAATTAGAGCTTATATATAGTTGCAATATTTAGTAAGTATATCTAAGGTCCTCTTTATCCCTACTATTAATATAGTCTATCTTAGGCGAAGTATCTATAGAAGCTCTAATAGTATACTGCGGTACCTATAAATAGCTATAGAAAGTTCTTTACCTAGTATATTATATATAGTGGCCGGTGACTGAGAGCAGAAACATTTATATATATTATCTTCTATAAGCTTAGCATTATCTTTAAGATAGAGATCTTAGGCTACTATAATAGCCTTCTTAGTGGTAATAATAATAATATACCTTATATAGATTATTAGAGATAGCGAGATAGATCTCTTAGTGCTATTAATTAACTGGTATTAATATTCAGCACTTAGTTTAATATATAGATTCCTGGAAATGGCAGCTTCTAATTAGTTAGAGAATTTCATCTCCTTAGAGAGATAAAATTATAGCTAATTAGTAACGAGATTTTATATAATATAGTTAAGCTATAGTACTAAGCTATAATCTACCTCTAGCGCTTCTTCTAGTAAGATAAACTATATATTAGATATTTCTAATACTTAAAATACTATAGATACTAATTAAGAATAGATCTATAGAATATAAGGTGACACACTATATATAAAAGGATTATCGAGATAGTCTACTTCCTAGAATTAGTTAGACAATACTCTAACTAATACTTTACTTCTAGTTAGCGATATTAATAATCTAGATAAAGTAAATAAGAGAGATAGAGAGCTAGCTTAAATTATTTATTATAATACTAGTTATATCTATCTATTTAGGCCGATTTCTAAATCACTCTACTTAAGAAGTTGGCAGCTAATTAATCTATTATTAATATCTATAAGTATCTTATTAATATTACCGGTTAGAAAGACTAATACTATTAATATATCTTATTAAAGATATACTACTTATTATATAATAGCTCTATTTACTTAGTTAGTAAGTTATTTATATATAATTCTCTCTCTTAGTAGTCTTCTCAGTTATTTAACTATCTATATTATCTTTATTTATATAAATACTATATCTATCTCCTTCTTTCTCTAACTCTCTACTATAATCTTATAGATTAGTATAATCTTCTTCTTATTATCTTTTATCTATTTAGAGATCTTCTATATATATCTCTATACTATCTAATATACTTCTTATATAGTGACTTCTTGCCAAAGCCTAGTATTTTATATATAGTTAGTTAATCTAGTAATCTAATCATTATATCCTTTATATAGATTTATTAGCTGGTTTAGAATTATAATAGAGTATTTATAGTATATCTACTGGTTATCGATACTTCTTAGATAGTTAATAGTTTTCTCGATGCTTCTAAAGGCTTATCCTTCTACTTATGCCAGAACTGCACCCTCAGAGAGTCTCTTAGTCGTAGTCTTTTATTTCTTAGGCGCTGGATGGATTGGTCAAAAAGATATAATGTCTCAGTGGCTTGATAACCTAGTATATTTATATAGTATTATTCTAATGGTCTCAGGATGCTTGCAAGAAAAGAATATAGATAAATCTCTGATAAAAAAGGGAAAGAGCGAAAGATAGAAAAACAATCTAAGGGAGGGATAATGGGTTCTCTATGATACCGCCAGTGAATATTCTTAACTGTCCCTNATTATATCATGGGGGGGGGGGGGTCCCTTGCAATCTGAAGAAAACAAAGAAGTATAATAGAATCTATAGATTCTTTACAGTCTTACCGATACGCTTGCGTGTGCTCTCTAGCGTTCTCCGATATCTTTATTAGAATGCGACAATAATAGACTTATTATATAGTAATAGTAGATCTACTATATAGCGATGAACTTGCCAGGGTTCCCTATAAAGAAAAATAGGAAAACAGAATAGACAAAGAAAAATAAAAGAGATAGCGGGTCTCTTCTCCCCCACTTCTACACCCTATACGCAGAATTTTTTCATAATTTTCTAGTTTAAGTGTAGGGATAGTGGTATCATCACTATAAAGTTCTAATTTGGAGGAATTATCTTATAATTTCCTAAGCGGGAAATTGTGAACGCTTCCCTCCCCTTATTATTCTTAGGTATATCTAGGAGGCCAAGAGAATCTTCTTTGGGTGATTCAGGAATGTCAATTGGGTCTTATATATAATACTTCTTTAACTGGTTAGCATTGAAAACCTCTTATAGTGGTATACTATCTAGTTCTTTAATAGTATAGGATTCTTATATATTTATCTATACTATCTAATATAGCCCTAGCTATCTCTATAGCAGTTTTACCTTTATTAATATATTATAAGATTACAGTATATTATATAATAAGACTAGATCTCCCACTTCTAGATGCTTATATCGAAGCTCTTATATATTTTTAAATTAGTTATAATTATATTTCCGCTGCCATTTAACACTATCTGCCGCTTCGTCGATATCGATATTCCTTCTATTGAATTACTTTACTTACAAGGCAATGAGGTCCTAAGTAGTATAGATAGATTTCTAAGGTAGCGTTCTCCACATTGGTATATTAGCTTTAATGGGCAGAATGACATAGTATCCTATATTTATATAATATAGGGATAGATCTGTTAATCGATGAGTGATAACCCAATCTATAAATAGAATTAGCGGTAGATTGGCGACCTAACCTATACCTAATTCTCTGGTTCCAAGCTTAGATAATATATCCTTAATAATCTTATAATTACTTTCAATAAATCCATTTGCTTAAGAATAGTAGGATAAGATAATAGAGGCCTTTATCCTATACTTATCTAGTAGATATACCTCTAGGCCTCGGTTCTCTGATCCTTAATCTATGACAATCGTTATCAGTACCCCTTATCAGTAAATAATATCCTTCTATAGAAAATTACCTACCATCTATATTAACGCGTGCTATAAGGTTCTAGCTTCTACCTATCCTGATGGGTCCTCGTATATAACTATAAGATACTTCTTGCCTTAGTTCTTTAATATATAGATAATATCTATCATAACTCTTCTCTATAATATAAAGACTAAACCTAGTTATAGTTCTTCCTCTTATCTCTTTGCTAAGCGAAACTAATACTTATAATATTCTTAAATCTACTTCGCGATATCCTAAAATATATCTTCCTACTAATAGATAGATTAGACCCACTGATAAGTCCCTTCTTAGCCTTGGTATTCTATATTATTATATAAGCTTCGTACTATCTGCTTCCATTTAGCCTTATTATATATAATCTGCTTTAGTATTGCATTTTTCCCTTTTCCATATTAAAAGAGATAGTTATCTTACACTAGAAAGCGTAGGGCCTTCTTCTTAAAGATTCTAAATTTCCTATAAGATAGACTAGGAGATCTTTATAAGGTAGTTAGATATACTACTATCTACTTATAGATCTTAATATAAGATTTATATAGAATTCTATCTAGTGCTTTATCTATTATTATTAATAGAAGTATAGCCTTAATATCTATAAACTATATCTATATATAGTTATCGATCTTAGCCTTATCTTTCTGATTTGCTAGTTCTCTCTTTATTATAGATCTATAAGATAGTCTATCTATAGCTATATATTTTTTCCCTAGTATATACTTTACTATAAAGTTAAATAGTTATATCTATATTAGCTAACTTATTATAAGTATTCTAGATAGATCTATAGTAGAATAATTTAGTTAGGCCATTAAGATATTAGTATCTATCTCTAGTATAAAGTATATATTATAGATCTAATATCTGAACTTTTTCAGGATCTTCAAAACAGCCCTACATTCCTATTTCCTTATATTATACTTAAATTTAGTGTCGGTCTAAACCCCTAATTTATATCTTATAGAGTGGCATTTTCTATTAAAGATCTATATAAGAATGCCGCTATATCCTTCCTTACTAGTATTAATAGCTATAATAATTACTAGTAATTCTATATAATAGTTTAATAGCTAGATATAGAGTAGTTCTAATAGATATATCTTTAAGATATTAAATACTGTGTTCTCTTTAGCTTCCTATTTCTATTCCGCTTCCCTCTTTAGTAGATAATAGAGAGAAAAGACTATAATTATAAAATAGGGTATTATAATCTAGAAGAAGACAGCTATTTTAATAAAGCTTTATACTTTTTTAATATTATTTAGAACTAGCTAGTTAACTATCTTTTCTATCTTAGCTATATCAGGATATCGACTATTATAGTTATAGATCTATTCTATAATCTTAAAACTACTTATAATAAATTGAGACTTCTCTCTAGATATAGTGAGTCCTGCCAATTCCATAAGCCATAGTATATAGTCTAGATTCTATATATATTCTAGTATAAATTATCGGATACCTAGCAGGCTCTCTTCATTATTATATCTACTGCGTGGATCTTTGACCCTAAAGTTGTTAAGAAAGACATATACCTTCTTAGGGATTACCTTCTCTAAGACCTTTATAATAATGCATTAGAACTATAGTATAGAGTTCGCATTACCTTGGATAATTATAGTATATCTAAGCAGTCTAATAGATATTATTATTGCCATTATATCTCTATTCTAAATATCTAAGGGAATCTAGTTATATCCTGAAAAGAGATCTATAAGTGATACTGCTGCTAGACCCACAAATTCCTCTATAAATTTATTATAATCTAATAGTATATTGATATTCCTAATAGTTATCTGATTCTCCTATTATATTGCTGATATAATCTGGTACTTACCATTCTTTTTATATACTAGGAATTAAGGATTTCAGTATAGTCTATAATATCTCTCTATTATCCTAATCTTTAGTTATTCCCAAAACATCTCTATTATAACTAGAAGTAGTATTTTAGGTATTTTAAACCTAGCTATCTACTATATATTATAAGGAACTATCTAAATTCTTTGCGGAGAGGCTACTTCTAGTTAATATCTTCTAATCTCTAACTACTTCTATACTAAAGTACCTTCTCTCTAGTATAGTATCTCTAGTAGGAACTCTTTTTCGCGTGGCTAAAGATTCTCTTCTATTAGTATTCTTATACTTCTTTTAGTTATTAGCCTAGTTCTTCTAGAGAATATAGTAATATATAGTTAAAGCTATATACTAAATCTTACTAGTAGGTCTAGAGCCCTCACTTACCTACTATAATATTTATCTAGGCACTTTTATATCTAATTATTATTTTCTCTAGATACTTCCCCGCTGGACGGGCCTTCTAAGTCCACTGGGTTAATCTTATTGGCTTTCTATTTATATAGTATACTAATAAACGCTTCTATAGCTGCCAGACCTAGTTATTATATATACTATTTTAAATCCTGTATAGTTGTCTTGCTAGAGATATACTACTCTAATTTCACTGTTAGGGGCCCTTAGAGGTCGTTAAAAATGCGTCGAAATTTGAAAAATGGCGTTATATCCTCTAATTAGCTGATTAATTTTATCTTCTTAGAGAGGTAAAATACTAACTAATTAGAAGGCACTATTTTCTATCACTCTGTACCGCCTTCTATTTTCACTTCTAATAGCCTAATTATATCTAATTCTAAGAAAGTAGTCTCTTCAGTAGATATATTCTTAGATTTATATCTATCTAGTCTTTTAATATATTCTTAGACTAAATCTGTCTAGCTAACTTTCTATCTATACCTAGAGTATAGATCTTAAATATAATTTTTCTAGACTAATTATAGTTAAAGATAGTACTATATATTATATCTTTAGGTAAGGTTATAAACTGTAAGTAGGCGGCTTTCTACTAGAGATAATCTAGAATTAGATCCTGGTTCCCCCTAGATATTATAAAGATAGATATATATATAATAATATTCTCTATTTAAACTGGTATATCCTTATAGCATCCTACTTGAGGGCGTCTATTCTAATTAATTATATCTAGACTGGAACCTAAATATATCTCTAAATATATCTTCTAGACTAGCTTAGACAAGATAATACTTATCTAGGCTCTAGTATCTAATACTACACTCTATAATATACTATTTATAGAGACTATAGTCTAAGTTATATCTATTATATAGATAATTTCTCTCCTAAAGATAGGGACTAATACTATATTAAGACTATTTATAGCTATCTCGGAGGCTTTAGTTATCTCTAAGGCCTAGCCTTTCTTCTTTCTTAGCTATAGTAGAGAATACCTAATATTTATAGAATTATATAGTAGATTCTCTATTATTAGCCCTTTAACAATCTATCCTAGGATCTTCTTATATATAGTACTACTTATATTACTCTACTTAATTACCTATAGTAAGATATTTTTAGCCTATCTAGAATATATAGATACTATATTATAATCTGCTAGGACCGATACCTCTAAAAAGACTGTATTCTTTATTGCTATATCTTTTTCTTTAATATCTTCTACCTTTAGGTTTAAAGAATTCTTAATATATTATTGGAGCTAGTTATAGATATCGAAGACTTATATCTTAATACTAGAATAGGCTGCTATCTTCTTCTTCTTATTATCTAAATAGCTACTTAATAGATATTAATCTTGATACTAGCTAGGTCTAGATTTTACTTCTTATCTGAGCTCTTATTTATATTAAGATATATTTTATTTAAATAGCTAGATAACCTAATAGTTGACACTTCTATAATATTTATTTCTACTATATTCGACGTCTCGGCTAACTAAGATATAATCTATTAGTTATATATCTACTCTATAGTAGCCTTCTTAGCTACCCCAGGTCTGAAGAGGATAAGAGGATTCTACTTACTGGCTAGACTAACCTGAAGACGCCAATTCTTATCCTTATAAATAATACCCTAATTTATCGCCTGTCACTTCTAATTATATTCCTATTTAAAGTATCCTAGTATATAATAATAGAAGTATTTCTGTTTACAGCTTAATATAGAATCTAATCTAGAGGTCTTCTATATCTAGCTAGAATAGTATAGAGTAGATAATTAAGCTTACTACTATCTCTACTACTACTATATATTAAGAATAAGGCTTAGTATAGATATTTGCTAATTTAGCTTATATAGCTATTCTACTATCTTTCTCTACTTCTTATAAATATTATTAATAGAAGTATATCTTATCTTCCCTAGGTTACCAAGCCACTAATAGAGTAATTATTAGTATTAATAGCTGACTAGCTGCTTCTATTTAGATTAATATATTTTTAGAAGATATTCTATACTTTATAAATTATATTAGGCACCCTACTCTGCGGTATAGTATCTTTTCTTTTGTAGTTTCCGCGCTATATCTACTAATCTATTGAAAGAGATATTCTATAGATCTTCTAGATTAATATCCTCTCTATTTATAATCTTCTTATGCAGTTCTACTAGGAGTCCTCTTAGGAATCAGTCGCTCTATATTAATTTATCTAGAAATCCTTGGGCCTTAACCTACTCCAAAATAGTAGTATACTTATATAGATATATAGTAGTATTCTTATCCTAGTCTCGCTTAATATCCTTATATATTTCTAAAAAGGCGCGAGAGTAAATAATCTACTCTAAATTATACTAGCTATACTCTTT
This sequence comes from Talaromyces piceae, assembly GCA_001657655.1. Lineage (NCBI taxonomy): Eukaryota > Fungi > Ascomycota > Eurotiomycetes > Eurotiales > Trichocomaceae > Talaromyces > Talaromyces piceae. The sequence continues at coordinate 1,543,459 of JNNX01000004.1, read as the reverse complement.
ATAGAGTTTATACTTTAAAACTAGCTAATTATCTACTATAAATTCTAGTAATATCTAAATTTAAATATTAATTATAAAGTTATAGTAATTTGGCAGGAGTATTATAGTCTTTCTAATATCCTTATAGCTATAATTACTATAAATCTATTTAAACTATATGAGAAACTAAGATATCTTAATACTAGTAAAGTTCGGCGTATTTGGTATATAAGAGACTAATATAGACTAATATAATATATATCCTATAAAAGATCTAGGGCCTATTAGAGGAACACTTATATCCTCTATTAATAGAGTTACTATAGAAGGATCTTTAGAGAATCCTATCTTAGATATAAGACTAGGAATATCACTAGATACTAAAGCTAGAATATTTACTATAGTAGTATTATAATAGATCTTACTAGGGCGCTGTATTTTACTTTCTTAATAACTATATATATTACTAGACGCGTTATTAATATTATATTTATCTATAAGTTAATTTTCTAGAGAGACTAACTATAAGTGTTCTTTCTAGCGATAACGAGGCAGTAGCTTCTTTATAGGAACTAGCCTAATAGAATAATACTTAATAATTCTCGGCATAGTCAGTAATAGCTTCTTGAAAAATAGAATAGCAGTCGCGAGGCCCTCAGGTATTAATATCTCTTCGCTATCTATATCGCTAGTAGACTTCTTATTTCACTAATAATCCTTATCTATACTAGTAGTGCTCTTTCTATTGCACTACAATCCTTATTATAATAATATAAAAACCGATAAAAGACTTTTAAAAATTGGTGTTTTCCAAAACAAAAGAATAAATATATATCCCCACTACACAATATAGCACTATATCTTAATATATAGGTAGACCAACACTTCAATCCACTTAATATATTTATACTGTTTCAATCGTATTACAGCAGTATCTGATAGGGTCTAATCTTCCTTCTTAGATCCTGAAGGTTTTCCCTAAATTGGTATAGATATCCTTATTTTTGAAGCTATGCTTCTAGCCGCAGTATCTATACTTTTAATAGTATCTCTTTCTGCTCTACTGTAGATTTCTTTTTCTCAGCTATCGAAGCTTCGTAATTTTCAGGGTTAAACCGATGCCCCCAATTCTTAGGCCCTACTCTCACACTAGTATACTATACTCATTAATATAAGTTTTTATTTCCCATGCGGACCTCCAGAAATATGATGGAATAAGAGTATCCAATTAAACTGGGTATGTGCGAGGTATAGTATGGCCTTGGAGAAGTAGGAACCTTGCCAGACTGACTTTGGCAATCCAAGAACAAATATACACGCGCTTTGTAAAGAAACAAGGAAACACTCAAAGAACCATAGCATAAACGAATGTATTGTATCTCCCGTTGAGATGTGTGTTGTGTTGTGTTTTTTTTGATAGCTAAGTACGAAGCGAAGTCATATGAAAGCCGCAACAGAACCCGGCCGGATTATCTCATAAGCCGGGCCGGCCATGTGCGTGGTATCACCACCACACTACTATATTTAATACCTTAGCTAATCTAGATATAATCTATTAATTATATATCTACTCTATAGTAGTCTTCTTAGTTATTCTAGATCTAAAGAGAATAAGAGAACCCTATTTATTAGCTAGACTAATCTAAAGATGCCAATTCTTATCCTTATAAATAATATTCTAATTTATTATCTATTATTTCTAATTATATTTCTACTTAAAATATCCTAATATATAATAATAGAAATATTTATATTTATAGCTTAATATAGAATCTAATCTAGAGATCTTTTATATCTAGCTAAAATAATATAAAGTAGATAGTTAGATTTACTACTATCTCTACTACTATTATATATTAAAAATAAGGCTTAGTATAGATATTTACTAATTTAGTTTATATAGCTATTCTACTATCTTTCTCTACTTCTTATAAGTATTATTAATAGAAGTATATCTTACTTTCCTTAGATTATTAAGCTACTAATAAGATAATTATTAGTATTAATAGCTGACTAGCTACTTCTATTTAGATTAATATATTTCTAGAAGATATTCTATACTTTATAAACTATACTAGGCGCCCTATTCTATAGTATAGTATCTTTTCTTTTATAGTTTCTATACTATATCTATTAATCTATTAAAAGAGATACTCTATAGATTTTCTAGATTAATATTCTCTCTATCTATAACTTTCTTATATAGTTCTACTAGAAGTTCTCTTAGAAACTAGTTACTCTATATTAATTTATCTAGAAATCCTTAGGTCTTAATCTATTTTAAAATAGTAGTATACTTATATAGATAGATAGCAGTATTCTTATTCTAGTCTCACTTAATATTCTTATATATTTCTAAAAAGATATAAGAATAGATAGTCTACTCTAAGTTATACTAGCTATATTCTTTATAGAGTTTATATTTTAAAGCTAGTTAATTATCTACTATAAATTCTAATAATATCTAAATCTAGATATTAATTATAGAATTATAGTAATTTAGTAGAAGTATTATAGCCTCTTTAATATTCTTATATCTATAATTACTATAAATCTATTTAAACTATATAAGGAACTAAGATATCTTAGTATTAGTGAAGTTTGGTATATTCAGTATATAAAGGACTGATATAGACTGATATAATATATATTCTATAAAGAATCTAGGGTCTATTAGAGGAATATCTATATTCTCTATTAATGGAGTTACTATAGAAAGATCTTTAGAGAATCCTATCTTAAATATAAGACTAGAAATATTATTAGATACTAGAGCTAGAATATTTATTATAGTAGTATTATAATAGATTTTACTAGAGCGCTATATTTCACTTTCTTAATAACTATATATATTATTAGATATATTATTAATACTATATTTATTTATAAGTTAATTTTCTAGAGAGACTAACCGCGAGTATTCTTTCTAGTGATAATAAGATAGTGGCTTCTTTATAGAAATTAGCCTAATAGAATAATACTTAATAATTCTTGGCATAGTTAGTAATGGTTTCTTAAAAAATAGTATAGTAGTTGCGAGACCCTTAGATATTAATATCTCTTTACTATCTATGTTGCTAGTAGATCTCTTATCTTACTAATAATCCTTATCTAGACTAGTAGTGCTCTTTCTATTATACTATAATCTTTATTATAATAATATAAAAACCAATAAAAGACTTTTAAAAATTGATGTTTTCTAAAATAAAAGAATAAATATATATATCTACTATATAATATAGTATTATATCTTAATATATAGATAGACTAACGCTTCAATCCATTTAGTATATTTATACTATTTTAATTATATTATAGTGATATCTAATGGGATCTGACCTTCCTTCTTAGATCCCGAAGGTTTTCCCTAAATTAATATAGATACCCTTATTTTTAAAGCTATGCTTCTAGCTGCAGTATCTATACTTTCAATAGTATCTCTCTCTGCTCCACCGTAGATTTCTTTTTCTTAGCTATCGAAGCTTCGCAATTTTCAGGGTCAAACCAATACCTCCAATTCTTAGGCCCTGCTCTCACACCAGTATATCATACTTATTAATATAAGTTTTTATTCCCTATATGGACCTCCAGAAATATGGTGGAATAAGAGTACCCAATTAAACTAGGCGTGTGCGAGATATGGCATAGCCTTGGAGAAGCAGGAACCTTGCCAGACTGACTTTGGCAAACCAAGAATAAACGCATATACGCTTTATAAAGAAATAAGGAAACACTCAAAGAACCATAGCACAAATGAATGTATTGCATCTCCCGTTAAGATATATATTGTGTGATAGCTAAGTACAAAGCGAAGACATATGAAAGCCGCAACAGAACCCGGCCGGATTATCTCATAAGCCGGGCCGGCCATGTGCGTGGTATCACCACCACAATATATACTTTATTTACTTTATCAACTTGTTACTTGAATTATCTATCGTACTCCACTATAGTGCTTGACACCCATCTACTACGTACCTTGGCAGAGTCTACCAAGCGTGCTCACCTTCTTGGTAAAGAACGGTTGATAACGTTGTGACAAGCAGCTTATGAAACGAACTTTCTAATTGAAGAGGCTTTATGCAGGGGATGTCTTGAAGAATGGGATAATATTGACCAAGCAGACATCAATAAGAGCTTATAAGAACCACGAAGGAGCAACAGACGAGGTTAAGGATTTAATTTATGTATCTTTACACATGAACTTATATGTAAATGTACAATGGTCAATTAATTCTCTTGGGGACTGGCCATCAGCCACAGTGCGAACCATTTTTCCACCTTCCTCGATACCCACCTACACTAGCCGGCCGAACTACTACAAAACCTTTCCCTTCTCCTCCTCATGTCCGAAACTACTCAAACCCTATGTCTATCTTAGGACAGCACGCGGGGTCTTAGCCCGTAACACCCTAACAGTTTTGCAAAACTATGGATAGCTCTATACTTCTAGAGAAAGTGGTCTATGATTTACAAGCTACATATAAGAAACAAAAGCGCACATAACTTGAGAAATAGAAATAATATAGATTTGGAATACAGAGAGGAAGCTCAGGTGTTCATTTAGAGTTAGACCGAGATATCTCAAAGTATTCCTGCTGCCCTTCCTGAGATTAAATCCCCAGACTCTCAACCACTTGTATGTTGCGGTCTGGGTCCGGATGCAAACGAATCTGTAGTTTAAAAACCAAAATGACAACTGGCTAAAAAAAGTTCCGAGTATAGGGGCGTCAGCGTCTTGTTTATAGATGCTGGCACAGTCTCTGGAATATTCTGAACAAATAACAAGAAGGGTCAACGCTCTTTGTACAACTACAGTGTCCGATATCCCTTCTTCAGGATCCCATACACTGATAGTTGTGCGTCTGACGTGCATTTGGTTCTTCACGCGCTTGGCGTCCACGTGACCGCGCCAGATCCAGGCGGCAGGGCTGGGCCCGTGACATTGTACGCCGCCATTTCGTTGTAGTGAGTTGGATATCAAAGGTCTCAATCCCTTAATCGTATAGATAATGAATTTTTGTATATAGGTTACTATGCATCCGAAATTGAAGCTCAAAATCGATATAGACTGTGTTTCGGGGTGGAAGTGGGCGGTTCGGGTGTCGATTATTGGGCGCGCAACGAAAGCGGGAGCGGTGGGTGAGTAGTGCACAAGATGGGAAGAACACGTATTTGCGCACGACTGTATGCCGAAAAAATGCCGAGTCTGCCATCTCGCTAACTACGTTGGAGAATGCTTTCGTGCTGCATGCGAGTCCCCGCATATTTGCAGAGATCCTATACGGCGCGTGCTCGCGCGTCCCTCCGGAACGACGTCATTGCCTCCCGTCATTCCCCACACCCACAAAGCTGCGCAATGACGCGTAAAGTTTTGGTTTTTCCAGCTTTACTTTTACCCCTTCACATCGCCAATTCTTGGTTATTCTGATTTATGTCCACCATGGAGATGCAAAGAAAAACTCCAGCAACGGCATCAGAAGCACGTGCCGAGGTGCCCTCATATCTGAAAAAGTCTCAGTCTTCAGAGCCATCTATCCCCAGTCAGGTTCCCCCGCCTCCCAAAGTCCCGATACCTCGACAGCAAAACAAAGGTCACCTGGCAGCTGCAATTCCACGAGCCCGACGCGCTTGCGATGAGTGTAAAATCATGAAAGCAAAATGCACTGGGAAGCAACCATGTGAACGGTGTCTGTCATCCGGTTTGATCTGCAACTACGGTCCCACCAAGCGTGAAAAGGTATCAATGTAAGCCATCACGAGTCCTTCGCAGTATGCGCGGTTTTGATCGTTAACACCTCTCAGCGAACTGAATGATCTGAGCAATCGTCTGCAAGCGCACGAGTCGCTCTTAACCGAGATATATCCACGTTTGGACAAAAGGTTACAGAACATGGTAGATGCACGGCTTAGTGAAGTAAGAAAAAACCTACCTTATCATCCTTCTCACCCTGATTTACTGATTTATTTATTGTCAAGGGGGGTGTCCAAGGAAAGTATAACCACAACTTGTTAGAAGCTTCTTCTACATCTACTACTGCTGCTACTACTCCAGGGATACCAGACTATACGGACGAAGATTACAACCTTGAAGGACTGTCTCAAGCTACTGGCCACGTGGGACAGCATTCCGACAGGGCGTGGATATTCTCCTTGAAACAATACCTCGATAAGCGATCAACATCTAGTTCCCAATCTCGAAGTGACTCGATTGCTTCGGTGAGCTACCTTCTCGATGACCTCGATATCACCATAAAAGACGAAGTAAATCCTTTTAATCGTCCGTATCGCCCTACTGCTGATCGGCTTCTGAGCATGTATTTCCGAGTGGTTCATCCTTCTTTTCCCATACTCAGCAAGAGTGTGTTTCAACATCAATATATAAGGTATTATGATGAGGGCGATGTATTTCCTAGGCGGAGATGGCTTGCAGTCTTAAACTTGGTATTTGCCATTGCTGCGAAGCATGCCTATAAAGACTCCGAAATCCTCGTCAGCGAAGATGCTCACTTGGAGTTCTTCTCTAGAGCATGGAGGCTGGGCATGAGCGGGAATGCCCTGTTGACTAATCCGGATCTTCAGCAGGTGCAAGTCGAAGGATTAGCAGCTTTTTATCTGCTTACCGTTGAACAGGCAAACAGGTACGTGAACCCTTTGAGGGAACTCAATGCCAGAGTGATATCTCTCAAATAACGACTAACAAACCAATTTGATAAAAGATCTTGGAGACTGTGCGGCTTAGCAATCACTTCAGCCTATACGATGGGTTTGAATATGCGATCCGAGAGCAAAGACATTTCTCCAACATCGAAGGAAATCAGGTACCGTGTTTGGTGGTCTCTTTACACGTTCGAGACCACCCTATGTATCATTACCGGCCGGCCGACCAGCGCTGCCGATCAATTCTGCTCAACTCCCCTACCGATACCGTTTCTCGAAGAGGACTTTCAGGGAAAAGCTGCGTCTTCACTCCTCAGTGATAATGCATTGAGGATTCGCCGCCTTGACTCGCTGGGCCATCGCCTAGGTGGCGGGAACTTCCAGGCCGCATTTTCGAGTTTTCCCAGCGACGAGGGGTCGGTCCATGAAACAGCTACGAATTTAGCTACGTCACTAGTGCCTAACATATCGTTATATCTTATAGTTTTCATCACTTTGACAGCTAAAATGCGGGAAACGCTTTATACTCTTTATTCTCCTGGTAACATTCACAGTGGGAGGCATCAAATTGAGTCTGACATGCTCATACTTGACGCAGAGACTGATTCTTGGTATTCAAGGCTTCCATCCGAATTTCAATTCAAGGGAGGGGAGCCCCCAAACTTGTTGTTTGAAAGACAGAGGCTAAGCCTAGCATTCCGCTTCTACAGCGCGAAGATCACCTACAGCTGGCCTGCTCTTCGCCGTTCTCAGATGCTAAACGAAGAAGATGCGTCAATTGGGGTACATAGACTTGCCGCGATCTGTGTTAGATCCGCTTGCGACTTGCTCGATATACTACCGAAGCAGCCTAATCTACGCTGGATTAACGACATGTCCCCTTGGTGGTGTGTCTTGCACTACTTGATGCAGGCCACGGCAGTTCTTCTTCTCAAGATGTCTTCTCCAGTAGGTGCCAAGGATGGAAGTATATCTTCAGATATCTTCACTCACCTGGAAAAATCTCTTGACTGGTTGAAAGATATGTCACGTGAAAGTCAAGCAGCGGAAAGGGCATGGAATCTTGCAAACAAACTCTACGGGCAAATAACTTCAAGTGGCGGTGTAGAAATCCCCGATCAGGGTATCTTCTCCTTCCTATTGGATGACACGCTTTCGTGTATGGAATAGCCGCACCATTTACCTTATAGGCTCATATATTTAATGATCTAAAGGCACTAGTCGCCTTTTTGCGTTTATGGGAACTTTTATCGAGAAGAATCACTTAACCTCAACCTTTCATCGTAGACGAAAGTTCGTTTAAGCGAATGCTCGTTTGATGCTGTCTCAGTCGATCAAACATTTTTTCCTAGGCGCAGTAGCTGGTCATTTTGGAACATGACATGGCTAACCCGCAACAGTCAGAGCTCTGGCAGGTCGAAGATAGGTTGATCTTTTTATTGTCTTTTTTAATGCCCGTTTCAGCCTCGATAATGTGCATATGGTTCAACTATGTGAACATTTCGCCGCGCATACACGACCTACAGGTCGGAGTGGAGGTTACAAGCTTCTTTACACGGTAAGATGGGAAAGGTCTATACAATAACTACAGAAGGATCCCTCCCTCCCCTCGGGCCACGAGGGAAAGGCTATTTTCTTCAAAAAATCCGAGGGCAGTCGCAGCAACTGCGGCAAGCTGCATTTATAAAAGCTGAACATTATACATCTAATATCACTACACGTGCTGGGCCCTAGGCTCTCTCACGAGTGTTTACTCAAACGAGAAAAAAAAAAAAAACGGTCTAAACTCGGATGCAGCTAGGAGCATTGCTGTTGGGCTTTTCTACGAGCCACAAAATAATCTTTTTTAAATAACTGAAACAGTCTACATATCAAGCATTGCTAGCATTCGATACTAATAACCACGTTATCATTTATAATGAGACTGGCAAATTTTTTAAAACTTTTATTCGTCTAAGTCTTGAAGGAGCACGTGGCTGCATGAAAACCCTCGCTATATTTCGATGTACTTGCTTCGTGAATAAAATCCAATCACGGTGATTGTCCTGATGACAGGGTATAGTGGATTTGACGAAACAGTAAACTGCCTTTATTTATTACTCTCCTTAAAAATCCAGCAACTAAGCTACTTATCTAGCTCAGGCTCAGCGTATCGTTGCTATGAACACTGGAACACTTCTGTACTACTTTCTTTCCATCCCTAGTATGCTGTGATTGTATGTCTGTAGGGTTTCACTTGCGGTTTGTTATCATTACAGAGAGAACTAACTAAATATAGTCTCCTGACTGTATTTTGACATTTTTTCTCCGTGACGATATTGAACCTTTTGGTAGTTATGACAGTGAAATAAACATTGAATAAGGGTTTGAAGAGTTGATATGGTATTTTTGGGTTATTAGGGTGGATGGAATTGCGGATGAACGCAGGTTGGCTCAGTAGTCGTGGGGGACTTGCAACATTGACTTGAGTGCTGTAGGATTTAGTACAAATATATCGTGCTCGTCGCTTGGGAATAGCTGTTCCCTTTCCTTGCTTCCACGTGATGCAGGTGGCCTGAGGCTAAAAACTGACACCCACACTGCATTGGTATATTGTAGCCAAATCCTTAGTGGTGGCTAGCGACTTAATGACGTAAAAAGTTTGGATGTCTTCATTCGAGGCTATCTCATGGAGCCTTGAGAAAGGTTTAGGGCTTAGCAATGGGTTACTCACTGGAAAGAGAAATGGTGAATAAAGTGTATGTTTCCCACCAGCCAATTCAACAGGCTATCTCTACACGATATAGACCAGTCTAGCATACCGATTCACGGAGAGTTCCGACCATTGAACTAGTTGGATGCAGTAGGTACGAAGTGTAAAACCCTGGGAGCATTTGGGGTTATTGCTTTGGGGAAAAAGCTCTGATCAGGGCTGGTGTCAAAGACTCACTGGCTTTTATCTCGAATCTAAAGCTAGGGCTAAGCTTCTCAATCGGGCAAGCGTGGGAAGGGGCGGATGACGGCATTTGTGCCTGGTTAGCCTATCTAGCCAAGCCAAGCCATACCCCACGCCCCGTATTTCCATTAATGTTGCATTCTTGGGGGATGGCATGGCGTGCATGCGTCTTTGTTTGGTTTGATAGTGCACCTTGCGACAGACTTGATTATAACATATCTATCTATCTACTGCCCAATTTCTTTGCCTTTTAGAAACACGACACCGTCGGTGTTTAGTTCCATGCCTGAGCATTGTCTCAGCCATCGTTTCAGGCATCGACCGGGAACCCAAATAGGTTCCAATGAGGACATTAAGGAACAGTTATCTCCAACAGTGTGATGATTCTATGGTACTCGATACTTGCAGTGGTCGGCTAGAGAGGGGGATTGACCAAATATAGATAATAGTGGCCCCGAAACCAGTCAAAGCGAACCAGCAGAAGCCCGTCAACAAAGCCCAACAGCTATATAATATATATGTATATACCCCCAACTCTCTCATTGATAGCACACGGCACTGACTTGGGATCAATTGAGCCGTGGGGCGAGCGAGCAATGGCCATTGCATTACAGCTCATCAATGGGCGCCATAATTGATCACTGTACCGGACAAGAGCTGCTATTCTGTGGTAACATCTAACTAACACAATGGATAAAGCATCCTTCAATTGAGAGATAAACAGATCAACAGAGTAGAGCAGTCGCTTGCTGTTTGATCAACGCAAGCGCGCATGACTCATCGAGCGCAGAGTCATCGGGCCTAGACCCGCTCGGGGCTAGCGAAAGCACTAGCGCGGGGCAGGGAGGCCGCTAAAGGGTCACCCGGACCGCGCGCGGCCAATTGCGCGTGCTGGTTGGGCTGCCCATTAAGGTTGAAGTGGGCCCGACATCATTGTGCAGGGGATGGGGCAGGTCATCCTCGCAAGTCATGCTCCTCCGTTTTGAGTCCGCCATGGGCATTGCATCTACTGGGAAGAGATGCTCCATTGGCGGTTTTCTGATTCTTATCTTGTCGGCCTTTCTCCTTAGCTGGCTTGCGACCGCAATACCTACTGGGCAGCTGGCGCAGAGCTGCTGCGGTTCATGAACGAATTGGACGCGCCAGTGTGTCATGCGCCGTGGCTCGATACTGCCAATGCTGCCTATTATAGAAGCAGGCTGTGACAGAAGCAATTGATGCTTGTGATTGGCCGGGGCTATTGTTCGTGTGTCACACGCGCTCAATGGGAGCCTGCGCAGTGCCCGCGCGGCCCAATCAGCGCGCACGCGCGGCCAGGCTGCCTCCAGCAGTCCAGGGCCGCCGACTGACCATTCGTGACTGCCTCGCCCAGTGTCATCTGCTCGTTACTTAACCACCTGCCCTCCTCCTCGTTCTTCTTCTTTTCCTTCTTCCACCCGCTATCCTCTATTATCGCTGCCATCGGCCTGCATCGCCATCGCCATCGCCATCGCCATCGCCATTGTATAGGTGTTGTGTTGTTCTGTGATCGCGTGCGACCACGATTTTGAACAAGACGTGTGTGCCTTGCGCCTTGCTATCGCTATCGACCATCTGATTTATCTTATCTGCGGCCCACCAAGCTGCCCAGGCGCCAGTTGTGACCCCACCCTGCCAAATACGTAGTTCGCCTCACCGCATTCCCCCGCAAATCGAACGAAGAGCGAGAGAGAGAGAGAGAAGAAAAAAAAAAAAGGATACCCAACCGGCCGGAGCGATTCGTTTCGACCGCACAAGGTTGCCTGCAGGCAGGCTGCAGTGAATAAAAACGACAGATAAATACAGCAACTGAGTCAGCCCACCACCTCCCGTGAGCATCCGGCAACGCTCGGCGTTATCAACGATTGATCTCAGCCTTATCGCCGGGAAGGCGCATAATCCCGCCTTGCCACCAAGCCAGGACAAAGCCTCTGGACTGACAAATCACATCCGCCAACACGTGCTTCCATTGTCTTCCACTTCGCCTTTCGCATCAGACTTCGTCATAAAATCGCCCTCTTACTCATTCAACCTCTCTTCTATTCCGATATTCTTCTCTATCTTCTTGCTCCTCTTTCCCTTTTTCTACCCAGTCGCGGCCGCATCTCACGTCCGACAGGTTGTTGTGTGTTTGCAGCAAAACAGATGACTCCCCTGCCGTCGCTGCCTAACCGACAATACCTAACGATGAGTCGCCTACCTTCAGTGTCCAGCCTCATGTCTCCTCCAGAGACCAAGCCGCTGGAAAACTTCAATAATACCACTTATTCACAATTTCCCGTCGTGCACGATCCCGTCAAATTGCCGCCCATCTCTCATGAGCGAAAACGATCTCACTCAGAGCAGGTGGACTTGCCTTCGCCACCTGTGACTCCTTATGCAGGCAACAAGAAGAGACAGTCCAACCACGAGCAACTAGACAACGAATCCGGCCTTCTATCCAGAGACCCTGTCCTATTCCCTCGGACCGACTCGTCTCTCGAAGTTGCCAACGATGTACCGCTCTTCGGCCCCGACCCCGCTGCCACCATCCACCAACACATCGACTCTCATATGGCGCGGTCTCGGGACAAAGCCAACAAGCCCACCCGCGAGGAATATGAATTGACCCTCTGGTGCGTACCCAACGTGGCACGTGCGTATAACCGGAACCCATTTGCGTACGCCAGAATAGAGAAAGATTTCCTGGAACGCCAGTGGGCGATGACCCAACAAGTCCGTGCCGATGTTCGACCATCGAATTTCAAACGCCTCGCACCTGCCCCTTCCAAGAAGGCTACCAGTGGCCAACCTCGCGTTACACGGGCCCCGAGACCAAAACGCACTCCCAAGTCTACTCCCACACAGCGAGCGTTGGATGATATCAACATTGTCGGCATGTCGTCCGTCAAAGTATCGAAGCCTTTGGGTACCAATCGCGACGACACCGACTATAGATCACTCAAGGACTATTCACCGCCGATCGAGACCCTCGGAGGTAACACCAAGGGACTGAAAGCAGACTGGAAGGGCCAGGGTCTCGACCTTAGCAACGACCCCGACCGACACGAACTCGACCCAGCCGAAATCTCTCTTGCCTCCACTCTACGTCTGTCGTGTGCAACGTATCTCTGCAGCAAGAGGCGCATTTTCGAAGCCCGGGTCAGAGCCCTTGGCATCGGGAAAGAGTTTCGCAAGACCGACGCCCAACAGGCTTGCAAGATCGATGTCAACAAAGCAAGCAAGTTGTGGACGGCGTATGACCGGGTCGGCTGGTTCAAACCCGAGCATTTCAAGCAGTATCTGGACTCCATTTGAGGGACGCGACGGAGCACCAGCCTCTTCGGCATTTTTGTCCGAGGCGGGCAAAAGGCTGGACCGCCCGCATATCATCTTCAACAACTTGATCATGTCTGCATGTTTAGACGAAAGTCTCATACCAACGGTGTTCTGAGATGTTCTTCGGGTATTCTCTCTCTGCTTATGATTTGCCACCTAGTTGCATTAGCACCATATTCAGTTTCATTTTCACTTTTGTTTTTGTCCTTGGATTTTTTTGGGGGAGCGGCGGAGGAAGGGGTTTCCTCATGACTGCTCTCTTGATTCGTGTTATACTCAGTTAGGGTTGTAAATCTCGTTCTTCCCTGAATCGTGAGGTCTCACTGACTGCAAATCTTCTCTTTGTTTGCAACGAATCTTTTTTTCTTGGCTGCTGCCTATTCTAGGTTGTTCATCGGCTTCGCTTTTCGTTTTTTGTTTCTCTCTCTTTTTTTTGTTGAAGCCATCATCATCCCTTACTGTGTTCACCCAGATACCCCAATCATGTATCGGCACTGTGCCATATTTATGACATGTATTCAGTCTGTTTAATTGCCTCTTCTTGCCTTCTCGTGCGTCTCATAGATCGTCGAACTATCTGAATATCAAAGACAGAGTAGTACATTTTCACGTCATGAAATTGTGTGTTCTAGCCGTAAGCTGTAATGTAGCTCATTAGCTTTATTAGGCTTTTTCTGCTTCGAGAAGCTTGCCATTATTCGTCAGAGCGTGACGAACATAAGATCTGTAGTGCTAAGAATAGTATGCAGATTGCAGCGTGGCGCAGAACGTTGCAGCTCCGCGCCTATCCGCAAAGGGGGTCAGCCAGACTGCGGCTTTCCTTTTCCCAGGCTTAGAAGTCGCCCCCCGGTCGGCCGGACAAGCCATCTGCGCATTTTCGCCCTAAGCGCCTTCCGCCTCCCCGTGGGCGCAATCACCTTCCTTCCACCCTGGCCCTTCATTCAACAAATCGGTTTTCCCTCACAAATACACATGTGTCTCCTGTCCACACGGTAGATGGTTCATCTGTTCTCGTAGAACGCGACTCCATACCAGCATGTCGCAAGCCGATACCCACGGCGACCCAGATCGACTGGGTCCCGATGACGGGGAAAAGAAGAAAAGCAAGAGACCAGCAAGTGCGTTGCAACCCAAGAACCGCATCGAGGACAGGCAAGTCGCACTGGGACACTGAAATCAGTCTAACCTTACCATTTGTTCCTTGCAGATACCGCATTCCGCCAACAGCGTCTCAAAGCATGGCAGTGAGTGATGTTCCTCCGACGACTCGCGAACCAGGCGAAGACGCGGCTGAAAGAAATTCAATCGCTAACTTTTGCGCTATTAAAGGCCTATACTTACACCAAAGTCGGTGCTGCCTCTTTTCTTCGTCATAGGTGCCATCTTTGCGCCGCTAGGAGGTGTCTTGCTTTGGGCTAGCGAACAGGTTAGTCGGCTTTCAGTGGTCCCCTTGCTGTGTGACGCCTGCTGAGTAGAGCCAGGTGCAAGAAGTTACCATCGACTACACGGACTGTGCGACAGACGCCCCAACTGGAAGACCGGAACAACTGGACTCGGGCAAAATATCCTCGACCTTTAAATCTTTACAGCCATCGTCCTTCACATGGAATCGAACCGAGACTAACTCGACGACACTGACAACGCGCTGCTCTTTGTACTTTGAGATCCCGGAGCCTCTTGGACCTCCGGTCTTCCTTTACTACAAATTAACCAACTTCTACCAGAACCACCGGAAATATGTACAGTCTCTGGACAATGATCAGCTGAAGGGTGTCGCCGTGAAAAATGATACCATTGCCAGCAGCAACTGCGATCCATTGCGTGTTGATCCCGTCTCTAAAAAGGCATACTACCCATGCGGGTTGATTGCAAATTCGTTGTTCAATGATACAATCCACAGCCCTGAATTGCTCAACAATGGAACCTACAACATGACCGACAGAGGGATCGCCTGGTCCAGCGACAGGGAGTTGATCAAGACTACTAAATACAAATACTGGGAAGTGGTCCCGCCGCCCAACTGGCGCCGGAAATATGGGGACAATTACACAGCTGAGACCCTTCCCGACCTGCACAATGACGAGGCGTTCATGGTGTGGATGAGAACCGCCGGTCTCCCGACGTTCAGCAAGCTATCTCGAAGAAATGATGATGACGTTATGCCAGCAGGATCCTATAGGCTGGATATTGACGATAGTAAGTGTTTTCTTTCTCCCTAGTAGCGACCGTCGGTTGGTGGCAGCTCACATATCCGACTAGGCTTCAATGTTACCGAATATGGCGGCACCAAGTCGATTCTGATCTCTACTCGGACGGTCATGGGTGGGAAGAACAATTTCATGGGGATTGCCTATATCGTTGTCGGTGGCATCTGTGTGGTGATGGGTGTTCTTTTTGCCGTTGCTCACTTGGTGAGACCGAGGTAAGGAGCTTTTCGGGGTCTTCCAAGGAACCACGCTGACTTTAGACCAGGAAACTCGGCGACCACACATATCTCACGTGGAATGATCCCAGTGCGGGTGCTGCAACCGGACGAACTACATAGAAGTTACATCGACCAATGACCCTGTATTTAAATCCGTCTTTTCTTTTCTCAGGTTTTGCGTTTGGGATCTGTTTGTAGGTATCTAGTCGCTCACACAGTCTACATGGCGTTTTGCTGGTTACTTTGCTTTACCTGCCTGTTAGTGTAGTTCAATATGAAACAATTTTGTCGACGATCTTACCATATTGGAGACCTCTCGACTCCAGCCAAGAATGTCCGATTTCGTTTCTTTCTTGCTCTTGATCCGCGCAAACGCTTTCAAAATTGGTATCTCGGCAACATTCCGATTACCTCACCTTTGTTGACCGCGCGGTACATCGTGCGGCATTCCACCGCGTGTCGCCGCCCATCTCCCTCCTTTTAATTGAGCCATAGATGGAAATCATGCTATTTACCTACTACATAGAATGCGTACATCCTCGCCCTCGAAGTATTGGAGTCTCACCTACTACAGTTCACTCCTTCGACCTCCGTTTCTTCTTCCCTTCCTTTCCATATATTTCTAGTGTAGTCCAGCATGCAGTGGAGTATCCTATGTTGTCTCTACTTCCTCTCATTATCAGCAGCTCTGTTTTCTCAGCACCAGAATCGCGAGGTAGCCATTCAAAATGGGATCTGTGGCACGGAATCCCCGAGCCCGGCACTCAAGGATGCCCACAGACGACTCGCATCCACGGACTCGCAACGCGTCGTGACCACAGATAACGACGAAAAAGGAAAACCAAAAAACATCGAAGTTGAGACGTACTTTCATGTCGTCAGCTCCAATGACCAGGTCAACCAGGTCACCAATGAGATGATAGCCTTGCAGGTATGGAGATCAGATCACGGAGGAAAAGAAAAAACAAACAAATAAACCAAACTCGAATGGAATACTAAGTTGGAACGACAACAGTTTGTTTATCTCGAACGCGCATATGCAAATACGAGCATCAGCTACAGACTGCTGGGCATAGACCGAAGCATAAACGACACTTGGGCGCGGAACGGGGACGATAAGGAGATGAAAAGAGCACTGCGTCGCGGCACTTATAGCAGCCTCAATGTCTATTTCCAGACCGACCTCAAACTCACCAATTCCATTAATGTTGATTCTCACCCAGCAGCATTAGGATACGGCGCCATAGATATCCGGGACATGCAGTCGTCGCCAAATCTATTGGGGTTCTGCACACTTCCGGACCCTAGAATCACCGTATCCAGCCCGGTTGAGGACTATCTTGATGACGGATGCAATATTTTGGGCGCTACGATGCCGGGGGGTTCAATCCCTCATTATAGTAGTGGAGGTACGACAGTGCATGAGGTCGGCCACTGGCATGGGCTTTTGCATGTGTTTCAAGGTGAGAGCTGCTCACCTAATAACGAAGGCGATTACATTGCCGATACGCCGCAGCAGTCCATCGCCACAGAGGGATGCCCCGTCTCTCAAGATTCCTGCCCGGATTTACCGGGCCTGGACTCGATACATAACTTTATGGATTATTCTTCGGATGACTGCTACCAGGGCTTCACCAAGGATCAGGCTGGTCGGATGCGGAATATGTGGCTGACTATGAGAGAGGGAAAGTGAACTACAACTCTGTACCTACTTGCGTTGTGGGACGTTGAGTAGCTAATTCTGTCGTCGACCATTGCACAGTTGGTGCTCATTTACTTCAAATCTCTTAAAAGACCGAGAGATTGATACTGATAGACGGGAGACTGCTGGAATTAACTGCTGGAATAGCATATAATGTAATACACTACAATACACTAAATAAAATTGCTCGATACTCGACGAGACGAATGCGAAACCAGTTACCATAAGTATGTTTTTGTGACAGATCCAAACCGACGACAGTCGCGCCCCAAAATCTGAGATTTCGACGATCAAGAAGCTTAGCGCTTGCGTTTTTTGCCACGGTCATCATCCAAGCCGCTTTCCCTGTCCTTCTTCCTTGCCTGTTTTTCCAATTCGTCCCAATCCTCACCACTCTCTTCGTCCGCGCTGAGTTCTTCCTCACTGGCCTCGGCACTGGCATTGTCATCATAATCACTGTCGTCCTCCGAGCTTTCGTCAGACGCGTTCAGTTCAGACTCGGACAGTTCGAAAGCAGACTCCTCTTCTTCATCCGAGCCATCCTCCGAATCAGACTCAGCCGCCAAGAAGGACCATCCACCATCCACGAAGAAGCCATAAGGATCGCTGGCGACAGTCTTCATGATGGTGCTCCAATTGAGATTGAGAGGTCCCTCAGTGAAGGGAATGTCTACCGAATCAAGCCAATCCTTGACCCCCTCCAACGATTCAACGGGAATCGTATTTATATGAACTGGTGGACGATTGAAGTCTCTAAATACAAATACGAGATCGAAGTTTTTGAGACCAAACTAATTTTAATTAGCGTCTAATAAATCTGACTTGTGGGCCGGAGGTATGTTAACACTTACTTGTACTCGCTCCAGATGAGCAACCTCAATTTCGTTGAGGGTGATAACCAAGAAGGGTGGTTCGGTCAGTTGCACAATCGCGTCCGTTGTGGGCTGAATAAGAACGTTGGATCTGTTGGGCACACCGTTAAATCCGATTTCCCGGAACGGAATGTCAACGTCGACTCCTTCGTCTTTCCCAGCATCAGAGATTTTTTCAGCAAAGGACTTGAACTCCCTGTCAAGAGCAGCACGGCGCCTTCGCTCCTCTTGTTCGGCTTCGAATTCCTCTTCATCTCCATAACGCTTGCGTCGTCTGTTACCAGTCTCATCGAATTGCATTTCAGTGGCTTCACGATAAAACTGGACATCCTTGGTCTTGCGTTTGCCAATCATGATCGGGGTTTTTAGATGGACGTGAATGATCACAATAAGCTCATGAGCACATGGTTGGAAGAAAAGATGTTTCACATTGCTGAACAAGACGTCAACGTGCTCATTACGGAGAGGCGATTGGTATCGAAGACCATTCTGATGGATCTCGACTTCGCCTGGTACACGTTTACCGTCCAAGGGCGGTCGAAGGTAGACATCTGGCAGCTTAACGGGTCGCCGATCTGTCGAGAAAGTCAGTCTAACATGATGTGAAAGAGAAGTAGAGGACCATACTGCGTATCTCCACAAGTTTATCCTGTTCAACCACATCCTCCATCTCTTTACGTTCCTGTTCTCTCCGTAAAGCAGCTTTTCGAAGCTCAGTGATGTCTTGAGCGATTTGCGCAAACCGTGTGTTGTCCTTTGATCGCAGAGTCAGGTTCCTGACAAAGTTTGCGGATGGCTCTTCGAAGGGTTGGTCGTCTTTCCTCCCAACACCCTGTCCCGGAGAAAGGAAATTGATACGTAGGTACGCATACTCTCCCTCGTCACTCTTGCTGGCATTTTTAATAGTGTTGATGTGAAATGGCACTGGCCGGCCCATGATCGGCACGATAACGGTTGAAGCCTTGTGGTCAACTTGCACAGTCAGATCCTTCACACGGGGCGGCAGCTGATTGTCACGTTTGTAAGACTCAAAACGCTTGAACTTCTTCTGGGCCACACCATTCCCGTCTCCCGTAGCACCAGCGAAGCGTTCGAGTCCTTCTTTCATCTTCTTAGCGGCAAGCTCCTTCTGATGTTCCCGACGACGGGCTTCGGCGCCCTCAGATATTTGAGTTGGTCGCTCGGCACGTAGTTTGGTTTTCGTGATGTTCTTGCTCGCCACAGCCTTTGATCGGACATCAGCCTTCTCTTTAGGCACCTTTTCAGGCTCTTCCTCATCGCCGAAATAGAAAGAGACCGAGTCCATATCAATCCCCGCATCCTTGGTAAAAACATGAGCTCCGGTTTCACCGACACGCACGGTGTCAGTGATGACCATAGAATACGTCGAGTTCTTCTGGTCCTTAGTGTCTGCATCGTGAACATCGGTCAAGCCAATAGAAATATAGAGAGTCATTCCACTCTTCAGAGTTCGATTGTTCTTTCCGTTGAGGACCAAGTTCGCATCCCGCAGTTCGATACCAATGCCAGCACCGATATTCTTTACAAAATGCTTTTCAAGATCAGGGCGTTTCGCACGCACGATGCCGATTGCTTTGTTATACAGGTCTTTAGCGGTAGCTCCATCTCGCATGTCCTTCACAACCGCATCGTAAACGTTCAACAGGAAGGCGTAGTTGGTTTCCTGAGCTTTTGTTGGATCGACAAGATAGGTTCGGGAAATGATCGCACTGTAAGTTTTGTATCTCACACCAAATCCAGCAATGATAATCCCGGGATGCAGATCGTTGGAGTCGGAGACAGCTGTCAGGCGCAAATCGTAGTTACCACCACTTTGTATCACCGGGCCGTACGCCCAGTCAAGTTGTGTTGGGTCGAAACCAGGAGGAAGTTTGGCCAGCTTGTTGAAAAATTTGGCGTCGTCAATTTTAGCATCAATCTTGGCAGATAGCGATGCATGGCTAATCTTCTTCCCTTCGTCCAACAACTCAGACATCTCATCCACGAAGTACTCGGACATTAAGCCGCTGCATGCCCGAGCAGCGTTACGCATAGATACCTAGAGATTGGTCAGCCGTTGTTTGCTAGACTAAGACCAATAGCAACCAAGGAAATAGTGTCTTACGAGCTCATCGGGTCCCTTAACGGAAAGAGCTGCTGCAGAGAGTGCTGGAGCGATGTCAACTTCCTCAATATCCTTCAACCCTTCGGCGTATGCTTTCTTCCAATCCTCAGCAAATGGTCCCTGAGCATTGGATGTATCCTTCGGCAGGGTCCCAACTTTCGACTATTTGATGACATTAGCATGGATGAGAACAGTGATAATGGTATTCCAGGCCTACCCCAGCAGTTTTTATCGCTTTTATGCAGGTATCAAAAGCCTTCGCTTTATCTGCAGGGTCTTTGGAAGTCACGAGAATCTCGACTGGGATCTTGCCGCCTTTGAGCCGTTCCAGATGTTTTGCTATAAGAAAGATTGCCTGTTAGTAAGTATCTCGACAAAAACACGAAGGGAAAGTAGCGAGAGTCTAAGAATCACACCTTTTTTCGCGGTAGTCACAATGTACATGGTCTCTGTAGTGAAAACGAATAAAGTGGCTGGGAACTCATAGCCGAGAAGCCAGAACTAAAAGTGAAGGCAATGGTTCAGCGACATGCCGAATTCAATACGGGAAAAGACTGAATCTCACATGAATTGAGTTGGCTTTCTGAAAGGAATTTGCTTCATCTGTTTTCCCCATCAATATGACGATGGAGCCAACACCTCCAAAAACACCCGCGCCCGCTCGCTTATCTGCCTTCCAAGCATTGTAAAAGGTTGACAAGTGGTCAAAGAAGACCGTTTTGTCGATGACGATGTCTTCGGCCATCTCGAGGGCGAGCTGACGATCGCGTCAGATAGGCAAGATGGAAACGATAACCTGCAATTCCCTGGCCTATCTCATCCACGGGGACAGTTTTCTTGTGAATACTGTCTGAGGCACCTGGAGATGGAATTTGGTGAGTGAGTTGGATAGCAAGGAGTTTTTGCGGCGGCAAAAGCCCAAACGAACCACGGGAGCGACATGAAGACGCGAAGCGCGTTCAATCATGCCGAATTCGGTTTAGTCCAATGGGCCTCCGCAGCAAACACCCCCCGACCAAAATCGAAGCGACAGCCTATGTTTTGCGACAGGCACTACGGCGACTTACGCAACAGCAATTTTGGCTGTAATATTCCTTTATAACCATATGGGAAATTGGTGAAAAACCTACTTTAATGTGATTACTGGGTTGGTGTGACCGTGGTTTTGGACCATGTGACCCTCCGCATTGACGAGCAACAGCAACTGATCTCAAATCAACAAGGCTGATGTTTGAAGTATATAGATAGACAGGCATACAGTGACTATACTATGAACAGCTAGACGACATGAATTCCTGCGACTCCGTCATCAACTTCACCTGTGGTTCTCGACGATGATGCCCTCAGCTCGGCCAGCCCCGGGCGAGACACTTGAGCCCGAGGACAGCGAAGACGGTTCTCGCCAAACCAACCGGAAACATGCGGCGACGGCGGCTTCTGCTGCAGGAACAAGGGCTTTCAGTGCTCAGCTAGTTGCCTTTTACTTTCGGGCTCCTGTGAAAGCTTTTTTTCGTACGCGAGTTGAGTATGTCATGCTCATCTGTGTTGAAGAGATCTTGTTGTTGACAACCAGCGTCTGCTCTTAGTTACATGGTATTCCGCCTTCATTTAGTTCTTGTAAATGCGAACTTGTCCCTCATACGATTTTCTACTCTAGGCATATCCCCGAGCAATAAACCCTCGAGTTGGGCAAGATAAATGGTCATTTCACACAACGACACCCGGCCTCCTGGCCCATGCAGTCCGAGTTCATGGATGGAAATTCCTTCCCAACCAAATTTTCCCACCCCTCCTTGCAAATACCACGTTAGTACTTTTTTCAGCTATCGTACGCGACGTAGGCATAGGCGGACTAACAAACGAATAGCGTCGGGGCTTTGTTATACACTACTTATCTGCAAGTTCTCAGTGCTTTGCACAGTCCCGCAAAGGAGAACATCAAGAGAACATATCCGCCGGCGCCGCCTACATGCACTTTTGTAGCCGGGTTCACGGCAGGTGCCATACAATCAGTGATTGCTGCACCCCTTGACGCGCTGCAAGTCCGGTTACACAGCAGTGGGATGCTTGAAGGACAGTATCGAAGCATGTGGGAGTACGGTTGGACGAAGCTGCGGGAGATTGGTGTCCGCGGCGTCTTCGCTGGCTGGACGCTCTCGTTTGTGCGGGACTCTTTTGGCTACGCCCTCTTTTTCGCCACGTTCGAGTATGTCAAGTCACAGGCATACCTATCGTACGTGACATGGTACTATGGGTATCTACAATCCAAGGGACTTCCACCCGTCGCGGCAACGGAAGAGGTGCACGGCGAGTCAGTCATTAAACCACATTATACCATCGAACCGTGCTTCTTGATGGGAGCCGGGATAACAGCTTCGATTGTGCAGCAGATTATTCAACACCCTCTCGGCGTGGTCCAGGACTTGCACTGTGAACGGTTGGAACATCTGGATCAGAAACTTGCTTCGTACCGGTCTCGCTCGCAGTTGATGAGCCATTACTACCATGCCTACCAGGCCACATCTCGAGAATGCCGGCGACGAGCCGGGGAAGCTGGAGGATGGCGGCGGTGGCTCTTCCGAGATTTCTTTCGCAACAGCATCCGCCAAGTGCCTAGCACCAGCGCTGGTCTCGTGATTTTCGAGTTAATGCGACGAAAGTATGCCAATCCTTCTGACACTGTAGTCATTGAAAACGACGGTCTCCGCATTCTCGTGACATGATGATAAGTGAAGGTGTCTTTTGTTTATCTCGTCGGTTTTACTTATGCGGTCAGACCCTATATACATATCCACACACTTACATAACACTGTCGGTTGACAGAACCCATGATAGACCAGATAGAGCAATACAGGACTGCCAGTACATAGCCAGTATGCCGGAGCTCGATCTCCCAGAGCTTTGATACTCCGTAGCCTGTAAATACCGTGACCGGTTTCTTCCGAGTCGTGGCGTACATTACTTGCAAGCTGCAGCATAGTCCCAGTGGTTAGCGAGTGGGGGAGAAGTGTGCACAGTGACCGCCTGGATAGTGTGGACAAAGCGAGCCTTCTATTCGAGTCATTAGCTAGCTGTAAATCCGGCTATACTGATGCTAAATGGCAAGTGCTCCCTCGTTCGGGTCGCGCGATGACGTTGCGGCTGCACTAACGAGCTATTTGGTGCACGCTGGGGCGGCGATCTCCACGCCGAACATGTTGGAGTTTCGAGAATCTTTGCCATTTCGAAGCGCGCAAGCGGCAGCATGTGCAGTACGTTACTGTGCTGGTGCTACCATGCTCGTAATCCTCTCCACTAGGGTCACCGGCCACTGGTCACTGGCTCACTTGGCCACTTTGGCCGGACATGTTTGCTGCTCAGAACTGCGGCGGACAGCGAGAGAGTCATTGGCTGGCGCGATTGGCTCGGTGACTAACGCTGTTAGCCTTAATCTTCTTTCACTAACTCGACGAGGTCACTCTAACAGTTACTAATTTAGTTAGTGACATGCAGAGACACGAGAGAGGAAGAGATCCGCGGTCTGGTAAACGGGAGTGTCGAACAAGTCAACCGAGTGGTAAAGCAACCGCAGTAAGCTGCAGCCCAGTAAAGGAACGGAAAGAGCAACAGTAAGGCATAGCTGATGTTTGTCTTGTTTGCAGCAGGACAGCGAGCAGGAGCACGCTAATTAGGGCTTGGCACACTAGTCCGGGTGCGGCCTAGCAGCTGGGCGATTGCCCCGGGCGCGAGGATCGTTTGCAGCGCGCACGGGGAAGGCAGAACAATCGATCTGGCTGCTTCACGTCGTCTTCGCGCTCAATGTTCAGTCACCTCCTCCTCTGTCCATCCCTCCCTTCTTTCTCTTGACCAGTTCATCAGTCAATCGCTCGCTGGTCCCCTTCGCTCGCTCTTTCACACCATCCAACTCCGTGCCCCGGCCAAATTGACGCTAGGCCCGCAGACCACTCCGCATTCTCTTTTTAAAGGTAGCCTTACGGATACCGTTGCCAGAAATAACAGTGGTCACCTGCTCCTTGCATCTGCCCGTGTCACAAGTGCCTGAGATCCGCCCAACTCTCCGCATTCTTCGTCCCAGACTAGGTGGAACAGTGGAAACGCCTCCGTTCTGTGCCTATTCCCCGATCGAATGCTGATCTGCCTAAACCCCCCTCCCCTCGATTCACCCTAATTCTGCTTGATTGATTTACCTCTTATTCCCTTTCCCCCTTCCGCTCGGTTTCGAGAAGGGCTGACTGGGTCAGCCCGCTACTGCCGCCACCATTCCTCGATCACCGTCTTCCAGCTCCGCCACCCCGCCGATTCCTCTCCAACCTCTTGCTTCACCTTCACAGCACCATTTTGACGTCCACCAAGGATCGGGACACTCCCCCCCCTCGGCCCTGGAACTGGAAAGCAAGAGGAAGGCTTCCAGCCGGCGGTCGTCTTCTTCCTCACACTCCGACTTCTCCATTTGGAGTGACACCGGCGACCTCGCCGAACAGCTGGCCAGCGAAGAAGATCCGCTACGGATTGCCCTACGCAAGTCGGTTGACGACACCGCGTCGTCACGTCGCTCCAAACCGAAGAAAGTCCACTACGACGAAGGCTCAGTCTTTGCCCACGGTGGCATAGATATCGATTCCATCCCGCTGCCGAAGCCCGCTGCTCGGTATATTTCGACAACCGAGCGTATCCTAGCCGTCATCATGTCGCCGGGCAACAGATCGAGAGCCCGAGTCCATGGGCTGGTGGGCAAGCCGCTCCTGTGCGTTTGTCGGAATGGAACATGCACCGCGACTTGGGGGACTTTTAGCTGACCATGACTGGACAGGTACTTTACCAGTGTTTTTGTTTCCCTAGGCGTTTTTCTCTTCGGTTACGATCAGGGTGTGATGTCCGGCATTATAACGTGAGTGATTGGACCGTTCACTCTCTCGCCGCGTGGGTGGTGCAGATTGTAGCTGACTCCTTCGACAGTGGCTGGTATTTTAGAGATTACTTTAACCAACCCTCACGGGCTGAAATCGGTACCGTAGTCGCTATTCTCGAGATCGGGGCGTTGATCGCATCCTTGATCGTGGGCAAGATTGGCGACGTGATTGGCCGGAGACGGACCATCTTATACGGTTCGATGGTGTTTTTCGTCGGTGGTGCTCTTCAAACCTTTGCCAATGGCCTCCCCATGATGATGCTTGGTCGCATTGTCGCTGGTCTCGGAGTGGGCGCCCTATCCACAATTGTCCCTGTCTATCAGTCAGAAATCAGTAGGCCACCCCGCCGATACAATCCTCGTTCTGCAATGGGACTCATGCGTTCTAGGTCCACCTCATAACCGAGGAAAACTTGCCTGCATTGAGTTCACCGGCAATATCTGTGGCTATGCTGCAAGTGTCTGGGTTGACTACTTTAGCAGCTTTATTGAAAGCGACCTTTCCTGGCGTCTGCCCCTCCTTTGCCAGTGTATCATGGGTGCCCTCCTTGGTTTTGGCAGTCTTGTCATACCAGAATCTCCAAGGTAAGGTTGCCTCCTTGTTTTGACCTATGTTAGCTCCCCCCTCCTCTGATCCTTCTTCTCAGGTGGCTATTGGACAACGATCACGACCAAGAGGGACTGGTAGTCATTGCCAATCTATACGGGGGTGGAGACATTCACAACGACGATGCTCGCCAAGAATACAGAGAGATCAAATTCAACGTCCTCGTTCAACGACAAGAAGGGGAGCGATCATACGCCGAGATGTTTCGCCGCTACTATAAACGTGTGCTCATTGCCATGTCTGCTCAAGCCATGGCCCAGCTCAACGGCATCAATGTCATCTCCTACTACGCCCCACTTGTCTTTGAGTCTGCCGGGTGGGCTGGTCGAGACGCTATCTTGATGACCGGCGTAAATGGATTGACATACTTGGCATCCACTGTTCCCCCGTGGTATCTCGTCGATGGATGGGGTCGACGTCCGATTCTGCTCTGGGGCGCTGTCGCGATGATCATATCTCTAAGTGCTATGTCCTACTTCATCCTTATAGACGTGCCAGCAACTCCAGTTCTTACTGTGATCTGCGTGATGATTTATAACGCTGCCTTCGGCTTTTCTTGGGGCCCAATTCCTTGGCTATATCCTCCGGAAATCCTCCCTTTGAGCATTCGAGCCAAAGGCGCCAGCCTGAGCACTGCTTCTAACTGGTTTTTCAACTTTGTGGTCGGAGAACTTACCCCAGTGCTTCAAGCCTTGATCAAATGGCGACTGTACCTCATCCATGCCTTCTTCTGTGCCTGCAGTTTCGTTCTCGGTATGTCCAAGTGATCCTCACTATGATCCCACTCAGTTAACATAAGATAGTGTACTTTCTGTACCCCGAGACCATGGGAGTCCGCTTGGAGGATATGGATGAACTCTTCGGCGATGCCACCACTGCTATGCCAACGCCAGTAACCCAAGCAGAGCGTGATTCGCTCGTAGGCATTAACTCCCCAGTGCCGTCACTCGATATCCATCGCCCACCAGGCCAGTATAGTGCCGACAACGCCATACCTGGCCTTAGCATCGACCCACCTTCTATAGGACCTAGCAGCAATCCCAAAGATAGTGCTCAGAACGGCCACGGCCGAAATGAAGGCCTCGGCGGCTGGATATCGAACATGCTCAGCCGCGGCAAAGATTCCTCCAAGAGCAGCCAATATCGCCGCCTCGAGCAGGACGAGGAAGGGTAAAAGGAGCGCTTTGTCCAAATCTCTCATCTTCTGTCTGTGACAGAGTTTCACGGTTCTTGAATGTTTATTTCCATACCTTTCTGTTAGCTGGTTGATTTCATTGTGGCATATTGTCTGTCGACGTCTATACCAATCTCTTTCTACCCTAATTGTTCCACGGTTCCGGGGTTGTTCACTGTTCTTTCTTTGTCCTCTTGTTTGCTCTAGAATTCCAGAGACAGAATGTGTATCGCTACTTCGCTTTCCTATGCATTTGTTGACTACATTTGCAATCTACTTGGAAAGTGAACTTGTATATATGTATGTTTTGGGAAATATACCTCCATAGATATCTATTTCGCGAGCCAATACTAATGTGCAAATCATAATTTCACTCCAATGTGATAGATAGTTCATAAATGCTAAAGAACCGTTGCAACATCAAATACGTGGGAGCGGTGCAGCTGGCGTGCGACAGCTAATCAACGACAAGGGGTCGTCCTGAACTCAAACCTGCGACATATGCTTGACCCAACTATCACGATTGCAGCAAAGGAAGAGAGTCATGAGTCTAATAGCAGATATCTACTTTGAGTTACACGCGTTCTCATTTTCTATAAGGCCAGGATCAACCAGGCACTGAACAAAGGCAGACTAGAAAAACCTCCATACGCTGCCTCCAGGCCCTTCTACATCCGCTAAGGAGTACTACTACAATGAAACCATCTAGTCGACATTAGATGTTGTCACGCAAGGAAGTGGTGTTCTCCCAAGGCAATCGATGCATATATAATACGCCAATTCCTTCTCGACCTGCTCTTGGACAACTCCTTTTGTTCCAGCCGAGAAGGTGGGCAGTTTCACCTGAAACACGCCGAGAAGAACAGCGATCAAACATGAGCGATAAAGAACCCAATACCAACGATATCTATCAGGAATAAAACTGGACCATTAGAAATATCAGATTCGCCACTTTGGTTCTCCGATAAAAGCTCTCTCTGTAGGATACCTTTTAGGGGAGGACGAGAGATAAGGCCTGAGCCCTGTATATGTATCGAGACAATAAGGCGCTGAAAGAAGTTGTTGGGTTGTTGGTCCAACAAGGTGAGTACTTCTAAACGCTTCTTGGATGCTGAATAAACACCGGTGACAGTGGACCGCAGTGTAGAACGGGGTGTTTTGGGAAATCGCAACGCTTTCGGTTGGATTGATAGATGCGCTTTGTCTGGACCAACGCCAAGACCTTAGTGGGCCCGAGTGGACAGCTTGCACTCGGAAGTTCAGTCTGGATAGCCTCAACTCCCTCTCTTGTTTACTTTCTCCCCTCTCTCGTTGATTCGACCGGCTTCAATTTTTTTTTTCACTTTCTTTCTCTTTCGTTTCCTTCACACACAGTTACGACCACCTGCGTCAATCACGCAGCTGCGTCTTACTTTAGATTCTTTAATAGTTGTCTCTTCACCACCTTCGCTTGGCGTCGACCTCCCATAACTACTTCTTTCACGTTTCCTCCGCTAACATCAAGCAAACATTGACCGAACAATTTGGCATATGTGCCAGCAATGTGCTGAGGCTGTTACTGTTCTATTCCATTTACTTAAATAGAAAAGAAAGGTCCAGGTTCTCAATTCTCAGATATCAACATCGGAACGTGTCCGTCCAACCGCAGTATCCGCCATGGCATCAACAAATGCTGCGTTTACATCTGGACGCCACCAAGACACAGATCTTCGCCGCAGAAATGTCCCTGAGATAACAACAAGCGATGGCGGTGGGTTTAAACTCGACGTCCCTGACGCAAAAAAGGCTCGCAAGGTAGGGTGTCTTGTGCTCCTCAAAGTCAACCATGAGCTCTAACGAGGCTTGCGATGGACAGCCAAAATCCTCAGTGATCGACGATTTGGAACCGATCCTTGCGCCGATAATCTTTACTGCCTTTGCATTCTTCACTCGTATGTACCGTATTGGACTGTCAAATATTGTCACATGGGACGAGGCTCAGTATGTCAATCCTTCACCTCTTCGAGTATAAGTTCTAATGCTCGCGATTTTTCTAGTTTCGGCAAGTTTGGGTCGCATTATCTAAAGCGCGAGTTCTACTTTGACGTGCATCCGCCCCTCGGAAAAATGCTAGTCGGTCTGTCAGGATACCTCGCGGGGTACAATGGGTCCTTCGAGTTCAAGTCGGGCGAGGAGTACCCACCAGACGTCAACTACACCTTCATGCGCGTGTTCAATGCCTTCTTCGGCGCTGTCTGCGTGCCTCTTGCTTATTATACTGCTCGTCAACTGAACTTCCGTCGACCAACCGTCTGGCTGATCACACTGATGGTCCTGTTCGAGAACTCCTACGCTACGATCTCTAGGTTCATTCTGCTTGACTCGATGCTTCTGTGCTTCACTTTTACAACTACCCTGTGCTGGGCCCGTTTCCATCGACTCCGCCATGAAAGCTTCTCCTTGGAGTGGTATGCATGGCTTCTTCTCACAGGTATAAGCATCGGTTGCGTGTGCAGTGTGAAACTTGTGGGTTTGTTTTGCACTGCCCTTGTCGGACTTTACACTGCTGAAGATCTGTGGAACAAATTTGGTGATCTAAAAATGCCCAAGGTGAGTTACACGATAGCTGCTTATACTATGACAAGTTACTTACTAGGAGACAGGCGACATTGGCTCATCATGTCTTTGTGCGAGTAGTTTGTCTGATCGTTGTACCGCTTCTGGTCTATATGTTCTCATTTTACTTGCACTTTTTGATTTTGGAGAACAGTGGACCGGGCGACGCCCAAATGAGCTCTCTATTTCAAGCAAATTTGAAAGGCACCGAGGTGGGCAGAGATAGCCCCTTGGAATTAGCTCTAGGTTCTAGGGTGACCCTGAAAAACATGGGCTATGGCGGTGGCCTATTGCACTCACATGTTCAAACCTACCCCGAAGGCTCTTCTCAGCAGCAGGTGACCTGCTATCATCACAAGGATGCCAACAACGATTGGTTCATATACCCAAATCGCAACCAGCCCGATTTCAATCCAGAAGACCCGTTGACATTTGTTGGCGATGGGGACGTTATTCGTCTTATTCATGCTCAGACTGGACGCAACCTGCATTCTCACACTGTCCCCGCGCCTGTAACCAAGTCTGATAACGAGGTTTCATGCTATGGCAACACCACTATTGGAGATGACAAAGACCACTGGACGGTAGAGGTCTTTAGCGACGCCGCTTCTTGGGATAAGAGCAGAATCCGGACTCTCACGACTGCGTTCCGTTTGCGACACACCACCCTCGGATGCTATTTGAGAGCAGGAAACGTGAATCTCCCCCAATGGGGTTTCAAACAGATTGAGACGACCTGTGTTAAGGAAAACAAGCCCCGGGATGTCTACACTCACTGGAACGTTGAGTCTCATGTTAATGAAAGATGTAAGGCCGTCAGAATCGACTTATACCGCATTCTAGCTGCTGACTGCTTTGTGTGTTAGTGCCACCTGGTGATCCTGGCTCCTATAAGTCGCCTTTTCTGAAAGACTTTATTCATCTGAATGTTGCTATGATGACATCTAACAACGCTCTTGTCCCGGATCCCGACAAGCAGGATGACCTCGCCTCCAAATTCTGGCAATGGCCAATCTTGAACGTCGGTCTGAGAATGTGTTCTTGGGATGACAATATTGTCAAGTACTTTCTGCTCGGGAATCCGTTGGTTTACTGGGGAAGCACAGCTAGTCTTGTCGGTTTTGGTTTGATTGTGCTGTGGTACCTGATCCGATGGCAACGAGGCTACAACGACTTGAGCCTCCGAGAGATTGACCATATCCACTACTCTGGTCTGTATCCTGTGATTGGGTGGGCTCTACACTATTTCCCATTCGTCATCATGGCTCGTGTCACCTATGTGCATCACTACTACCCGGCACTCTACTTTGCTATTCTGTCGGCTGGATTCTGCACCGACTGGCTAACGCGCAAGCTGCCCCTCGCCGTGCAATGGGGCATATACGGTGTGTTATACGGTGTCATCATTTCTTTGTTCTTGGTCTTCCGCGACATTGTGTTTGGCATGCAGGGTTCTAACCAGCAATGGGCCCATCTCAACTGGCTTAGCACATGGCGTATTGCCAACTAGGTCGTTGTGTATTACTCAGGAGTCTCCTGTCGTGATGACAACAGGGCATGCTGTCCAGACTTGACTTTTTTCTTTTTTTCATCTAACTGGTACAATCACTGGCTGTTGGGGAGGGTTCGCTTCTGTGACTATGTCGCTATGTTGGTTCTGTCGTAAAGTTGCATGGTTTGGTCGTGAATGGGTGTAATTTGTATAACACGGATATCTTGATGTACTTGAATTCGTATAAGCATAGAAATCAACGACGAATCATTTGCTTGTCTTGAAACTCGATCTAGCTAACAGATTAAAATGTAGGAATATACATTATATTACTTAGAATAAGTGACATGCACAGATATCGGGGTGGAAGGCGCGCTAGACAGACATTGCGCATAGAAAACCATCCGTATTCTGGACTACAGGGTATCACAAAGCAAGACTGGGACAGCAACCGCAAGAAGCCATGTAAATTTTTTTAACAGCAACCGGTGCTGGTCCAACCGGTCCTGCCGCTATTCATAGCATCATTTAGGCCGAGCGTGATGGTCCGTTGCGTGGTCGCATTGGCGCTTCCGCTGGCGCCGTATCCTTTGACGCCGCTGCGCCTGTCGTTCAGATCGTACTTGCCCGACTCGATATTACGATAAATCCGCTCAGCGACCTCGAGAAAGGCTCGCTCCACACCCTCGCCGGATTTGGCGCTGGTTTCGATATAGCGCATCACGTTGTTGGCCCGGCACCACTCCTCGGCTTCTTGTCTGGACACTCTGCGTGCGGAGCTCTCTGGGGAGTCGTCGCCGGCAACGAGATCGCTCTTGTTTCCAACAAGTACCACGACAATACCGTCGTCGGCAATCTGTCGTAGATCCTGCAGCCACTGCGTAACCGAGGCAAATGTTGACGGGCGAGTGATGTCAAACACCAGCAGAGCGCCCGAAGCGCCTCGGAAATAGGAACGAGTGATCGATTTGTACGTTTCCTGACCGGCCGTGTCCCACAGCGATAGTTTCATCTTCTTTTGTTCAGTCGCTTGGGGTTTCTGTGATTTTCGTGGCGGACTGGGCAGGCCCATCACGTCATTGCCCTGCTTGCGCGGCGCATCCTCCGATGTTGACCCGGGCGTGGCCGGTGTCGAGAGCGAGGTTGTCGGAGCAGTATCCAAGCTGGCTGAAGCTGGAGGGCCAACGGGAACGATGCGTGAGCCGAACTCAACGCCAATGGTCACGTCGTGGGTGGGCGAGAACCGGCCTTCGCAGAGGCGGATCGTAAGCTGGAAGACACAGTTAGTTTCTCGCGGCTATGTGGCACGTTGGGAGAGGCCGGGCTCACGCTAGATTTGCCTGTTCCAGAGTCACCGATGCAGACAAGTTTGGCGATGTAATCCCATGGCAGAGACATGAAGACGAGAACCAGGCCTGTCGATGTGGCGAGAGCAGGTCGAGCGAGTCGCAAGCAAAAATAGGGTTGCTGATCAGAAGGGGGGGAGGTGTGCGACAAGACAAGATGCGCTCAGTGCATCATTGGGGAGGATGTAAAGGTAAATAATGCCCCTGAGCAGTCTCGTTCAAATATATCCTGGCAGGGGTGTGTTCCACCTCGTTGAGGACTCGAGATGAGTTTCTGTCCTAGGTTGGGTGTAGCTTCCAGAGTTGTTGAGCTAACTACGTAGTCGGTCACCTCACTCAAGGAAGTAGCTGATTAGTATAGTGAGCGCCTCACGTGGTCCGGTGCCTGAGGAATGCGCAGTGCCCCCGCCACCAACGCTATTTTATTTGACTTTGGGAGTATCTAGAGCCATCTGCCTACACTGCCAGCCCTAATATAGCTTGCTGTGGGCTCAAGACAGGGAAAAAAAAACGTATAATAACATTAAAGGTTGGCTACGCACGTGTCGTTTTTCGTATACATTCTACTAACACATTTCTTCTTCTGGCGGAAGGACCGGACCGCCTTGGTCGAGCCACTACGGATATCTTCACTGACTGAAAAAACACTGAAATAAGGATCCTGGCTCGCTGAGTGACTTCTATCCCAGACCACATTCGAAACTGTCGGTTTCTGCGCAATTGTCCGGCAGTTGGTAGTATCCGCAGTCCCCTCAGAGGGTCACAAAGAGATCGACGGGCCCAGCTGCTTATCCGTTATCGCCGGAGCCTGACGAGCGCGCGGGCCACATGACAAGCGTCATTCTGCGGTGCTTCTTACCGCCTGAGCCAACCCCAACCTCGATTATCCCCACGAGACCCAGGCTGACAGACTGACCGTTCGATCAAACAATCTATCGTCGCCTGTCGCTGCGTGTTCTTCTGTCAATGTCATATAATTTTCTACCTATAAACTTCTTGCGACCACGAGAAGTAAGAAGCTCTTGACCCGATCTCTTATCGACAAAGAGTGAGAGAGCACACCACACACACCTTTATCGGGGCCTCTTGGCTGGACCATGTTTTCAGAGTGTAGGGGAGGACAAACCTTCGTGAATATCGAATAATAGACTGACGAGCCCTTGCCAGATGCATCTCGGTTTCTAGCTCAGTCCCAGTCGCGGCTTACCTCGCAGCCGGACGGTAATCGCGCGCGTGGAGGTGACCGTAATGGACGGCCGCAGTCGAATTTCCCCAGATACAATGTCGCACGCACGTACCTGACCAGAACTGAGAATCCCTACAACTCAGTCGCCTCTCAGACGTCCAACTTCCCTTTTGCCTCCAGATCCTTTGCCAGAACAGCGCCTCTCTTCCATAGCACTACCGACCAGTTTCGAGAGGAAGACGACGAGCACGAGCATGAGCGGGAGATTGCAGATTACTATGCTCTCCAGAAGTCGCGACGGCATTTCAGCAACAGTCACATGGAGGAGTCTTCGGAGCTCGACGATGATGACGATGCTATGCATTCGCAAACCTCTCAACCCGAGGAAGGGCGTTATGGTCCATTTGCAAGGAATGGTATCAAAAGCTCTTGGAGGGGTGATACCAAGGGCACCAAATCTCGTATGACGGAAGCTCCCTCGATTGCAAACGTGGATGAAGGAGACGAACACAGTGAGATTGACGCGAGCTCAACAGGCAAAGGCAAGATGGTTGATGTCGGACTTGACGACGCCACGAGATCGACGTTGGCCGAGTCGGCCAACGACGCTTCAGAATTCGTTGGCCATGATGTTCCCGTCCAGCATTTTCGTCGGCAACCGGACCTATCAAACAGCGACTACATGGAAGACCAGTCAACGTTTGCACCCCTTGATGACAGACAACGCCTGCTTCAACCACCGCGGCCTTCCAGTTCCCACGCGTCGTCAACCGCTCCCTCTGTAACACAGCCAGAGGTAGAAGCTCCTGCACACGATGTTTTCTGGGGCCATCTTTTCCTGTTATCGCTTATCGGTTTGTTTGCAACGGCGTTCCTGGTATACTTGCACACGGCATTGCCTTCTGATAGCAAATGGAAGTTAAAAGATACCATCTATACCACCATCCACAGGTCTTATTTTCTGCTCGCCATTTATACCCTCGTCTCTGTTTTGGTTTCGTTATTGTGGCTTTCCCTACTACGCGCCTATGTGCGATTTCTCGTTTATACAATGATTGTCACTGTTCCAGTGATACTATACTCGTTTTCGCTCTATCCTTTCATTTCGAGCTTCAAGGGATCGTGGAAAGGCGAGAGCATTCAGGACAAAGTGATGCGATGGGGCTCGATCATTCCCTTCATTCTCGCGACTCTCTGGATCTACGCTGTCATCCGCAACCGTCACGCAACTGGAAAGGCTATTAGCATCCTGGAGTTTGCATGTCGTGTCCTGGGTGCAAATCCAGCTCTCCTTGCTCTCGGTCTAGTCACCTTGGGCATCACCATCTCGTGGACCTGGCTTTGGATGATCATGTTCACTCGGGTCTTCCTGGCTGGCCATGTCGATTCGGGCTACTTTGTCATCAATGCTGGTAGCTGGTGGTTGGGAATTTACTTTGTCTTAGTTTTCTTGTGGTCCCTTGGGGTTATCTCGGGCATCCAGCGAGCTGTGACGGCAGCAACAGTGAGCCAGTGGTACTTCCACCGCTTAACAGTTCCGAATCCAACCTCGTCTCAGGTTGTGAGAGCGGCAATCACCCACGCTGTGACGACGCTCTTTGGCACAATATCTTTATATTCCCTGATCGTCCTGCTACTCAAGCTTCCGATTATAGTCCTGCCTCGGCGTCTGTCATCCGTCATTGCCATATTCGCATATTCACTTATTCCTACACCTGTTGCAGCTCTCGTTAATCCATTGTCATTGACCTATGCCGCCATTCATTCTCAGCCGCTTGCCCAATCCGCCCGCGGCTTGACGCAATTGACTGTTTTTTCATCCTTTACAACTTCAACACTTTACCCGCCTACCTTTTCAAGAGACTCAGGCGACAAGTCTGCATTGCTTCCCTATCGATTGTCGAGATTGATTCTGCATGCTTGTCGGTTTGCCATGTCGTTAGCCCTCGGATTTGGCGGTTGGGTGACTACGGCGCGCAGTCTTGACGTAGCTGGCAACAGCTACACTCGCGGTAGTCTATATGCCTACGTGGTCGGCCTGATAGCATCGGCTATCGGTTGGGGTGTCCTTGGTGCAATGGAAAACGTGCTCGCTTGTGTCGTCGACGGTGCTATCATGTGCTGGGCCAGCGAAGTGGGCAACTCTGGCCGTGAAGCTCGATACTGCCGTGAAGCAGAATGGCTATTTCGTGATGGAGCTATATCAGGAGTGTCGTCCCATGGTCGATGGGACCGTGTTTGATTGGTCAATCAAAAAAATTGACTTCGTTTCGTTCTCATTTGCATTGGTCAAAATCTCTCTCAAGCGAGCGGTCTCGGTCTCTCTGCGTTTTGGTTCTGTCTTTCGGTATTGCCTCTGATTTGTCTCGACTAGTCTCGACTGATTATTACAGATACATTATGGCTCTTGACTGGTATTTTTGGTCTAGGGCATGAGTAGGAGTTCTATAACAACTCACTTTCTGACTACAATCAATATTTGCCAGCTTATTGGTACATATAACTAGTCTGACAACGCTACTATCAGGCGTATACCTTCTCCGCTGCTAATGCATCTGTCCTAACTCCAGACCTATATAAAAATCACTGGGTAATAAGTAGATTATATTGAATGGGATATCGCCAAATCAGATCTCTTCCTCTCAGAGGAAAAGAAAAAATATCTTAGTACAAAGATAAAACGACCAACCCCAGTAAGGGGGCGACCTGCAAGTCATAGTGGTATCATAATAGGTATCATAAACAGAAATAAACAAGGCGATTCAGATCACATTGAGGAGAGAACCAAACAGAGACAAACAAGTAAAGCATAGAAGCAGACGATTAGAACAAGAAAAGCCAACGCACAATAGACATGTTCCACCCGCACCATGAAAGAGGGGGAAAAAGAAGGAAGGAAAACCTAGGAAAGGGTCAATCGAGCTTCAAATTCTAGTCCCTCAGTTTTGCACCATTCATGTAAAAATGCAACGCCAAATCGCACAGCTTCCATAGGCGTAGTAGTCCGTCCAAACGGTAAGAAGTAATCGCCATCATAACTACCGGCCCTGAATTTGTTTACACCGCGCTCTGCATAATTTCGTGATCGTTTACTCCATGTTTCTGGGTATTCTGCTGCAAGGACGTCGTCTGAGAGTTCCCGACACCCTTCGAGCCACAAGCGATTAGCGTCTCGAAAGTTTTCGGGCAGCCGGTTCTTGAGGTCAAGGAATTCTCTCCTATGAGGCTTGTTCTTATCGGAACTGAGAGCATTTTCGTCACTTCCTGGCGTCGGCACCGGACTCTGTTCGCCAGGGACAGCACAAACAGCTAGTCGTTCCATATCCAAAGAATTGATCGCATCGTGTGATACCGCTCCGAGAATAAGACAAAGACCCCTAAGATGTGGGAACCGTTTGGTCATAGTTCGCACTACTTTCCAGTAGGCAATGATAGATCGCCATTTATCGGAATCGCCAACCTGCCGAGACAGAGCTTTGCTGCGGTCATCTGCAATGAATGCGACAATGAAACAGAGAATCGATTCAATGCCGGACGCTGCGGCTAGCTTCTCGTCAGAAACAGTTGAATGCTCGTTAGATGCTTTAGCTCTCGAATAACGATCCGCAATATGTTTCAGTTCCCGGCCCAGGCCGGCGTATTTCTGAAATTCATCACGCCACACCCGTCGTTCATCCTCCCGTGAGCTATGTTGAACATCTGTCTGAGCTGATGGCGCCTTCGCGGTCTTTTCTGTACTGCTCACAATGCCCTTGGCTGATGACAGGCTTATAGGAGTCCTCACTTCAGCTTCTCGAGCATCTCTGCCACGAGTATTACTCCAAGTATCTTTCACAGGTGTCAAGTGGGTTGTTTTCATAGCCTGAGATGACGATTTGAACGCAGTCGAACTGGAGACACGGCTCTTGTCAGGAGGGACTGTCTTCCCTGAAACCGACGGCTTCTCATCCTCTGAAGGTTTTAGTCTTTTCTCCCGAGGTCTGTCCTCGGAATTTCTAGTGTCTATATCCTCATTCTCGGAATAGGATTCTTTAATTGGTTTGTTAGAGGTACTTTCGGGCACCTTGCGCTTTCCCACAAATCTGAGTAAAGCTTCAACGCGCCTTCGGTTTGCTCGCCCGTATCTGAGCTTTACTATCAGCCGTTTAGGTGCTATGGTCTCTGTGCTGTTGCTTCCGGTTCGTTTCATGATCGCTGCCTTGGATGGTGACTTCTCCCTATGAGGGGAAGCAGTATCAGCAACCGCATTCCGATGTGATAAGGTCGCCTTTGCTGTGGAAAGACCTGAAGATGGGATCCTGTTCTGGGGCTCCCTCTGAATTGATTTTGAAACAGATCTAGCTTCGAGTTGTGATTTGCCCCTATCTGCAGATTTGGTGGAGGGAATGTCATCTTTCGGTTTCTCAGCGGAAATATCCCGCTTATTGACCGAGTGTTGCTTAGTAGGGAGATGGTCATCTTCGATTTGGGCTAACTCCTCCTCCAGGAAGGGAGGCAATGTGGGAGACAAGAGCTCAGGGAGTTGTGACGCAGTAGAGGTGGGGGGAAGGGTGGGTGAGAGGAGAGCTGGAATCTTCTTGCTAGAGCTCTGGGATTT
Source organism: Talaromyces piceae (assembly GCA_001657655.1). Lineage (NCBI taxonomy): Eukaryota > Fungi > Ascomycota > Eurotiomycetes > Eurotiales > Trichocomaceae > Talaromyces > Talaromyces piceae. The sequence goes on along the minus strand of JNNX01000004.1, from coordinate 1,505,519 downwards.
TGATAGTACGTCTGAAGGGCGCGGAGATGGTCGTAGACGCTTCGATGCTGGTGCATCCTCTGTTTTGTCAAGGGAAACAGTCGACTGTCTTTTAGATCCAATTCCCCTTTTGGGATTTTCTGATACCGGCTCAGGCGTAGCGCGATTCTTGATTTCTGGGGCAGGAGGCGGCTTCGGGCGAGCTGGTTTGGTCTCATTCCTGGGCGGCTGCTGGGGCTTGTCCGGCGTTTTCCTGGTCGATTCCTTTTCAGCTTTTGTCTTGTAGTCGCTGAGGCTGATCTTTTTCTTGACCACGCCGTTTGTTGTCGGTGTGCTTGTTGCATCGGACACGCTTGACGGAGGATTGTCACCACTCTTGGCCATGATCCCCCCGTTGTTATCTGACCAATCTCCAACAGCAACGAGTAATGAATCTGCGTCGTGGTGCATCAAAAAGGTCATGTACTGAAGTTGTTGTTCCTCCGCTGCAAAGGGCCCTTTCTTCCCCACTGCCCAGTTATTGACAAACCGACTCCCAAGGCGGAACGGGATGTCTGTCGGAACAGTGAGGAGGTATGGAGAAGCAGGAAGCACACTATCTTTCAAGTGGGCGAGTCGTACGTTGACAGATTCAAGTTCGGAAGGCACTGGGTTTCGGTCTGCGGATGATCTCCGTTGTTCTAGTTTTTGATGTGAAGCCTGTTTTTGCGGATTCGCGGACATTGCCGAGTACTGCAAACTACAGTCGGGTTGCTGGGTGCAAGTGTGTCTCATACACGGTTCCCGTCTAGTTGAACATGGCCGTTGTTTATTTCGTGATTCTTTTGTTGCCGTCGGATTGAAATTGAGGCTCGACCAGTTGAGGGAGTGGTCGAAGTCGTTTGAAGATATCAATCAACGCGTAAAGGAAGTTTGTCGAGGGCCGCCCTGGCACAGAACTGGGCATGGTATGATTGAATCTCTGGGAAAACTCTAACACCGTCTGACGCAACTGTCAGCGACAGGAGCTGACTGGATGCGGCCACTTGCTTGCAACAGTACCACCCTTCCGCAGCAATCGGACGGCTGAAGATAAAGGGAAGCCAGGCGGAAGACAGGGGACCTGGTCCTGATGTGTATCAATAAAGCGAAAAGGTATTGCTTTGTGTAGACTCTGACTAGAAGCGCGCGCGAACGGCCAGCAAGAGCCAGAAGCGAGATAGAGTTGTGGCCATAGAGCAACCGGGCAGTTTTTTGACGAGCACGACGTATCCCGAGAGCAGCTGAACGCGCAGATAGGGAAACCGAAGAACACGGCGTCGGAGAGACCGACTTTTGCGGCGACGGCGGGAAGAAGTTGCGCGACCGATCCGAAGACTCACAATGCAAGGGGATTTCCCGGCCAGAAAGTGAGCAATAAATGAGAGTGAGAATAGGTTTGATTGTTTTGGAACGGACGGAGGTGCAGTCGGTGGTGGTTTCAACCGTTCAACCTAATACTGACGGCAACCTCATCGACTGTTATTGTTAGGCCTTCCGACGTCCGCCCAGTTGACTGGCCAGACGGGCCCCCATGCTCGCGCTAGGCCCAGTCGGGACCGCACGCAGGCGCAATTCGTGATTCACTAGGCCAGATGCGTCCTAGTTGGCAACCCCACCTGGGCCCTCTAATATGTACGATCGTATGGTCTGCCCTGAACCATAATGATAGATTTAAGAAGATGAAGAACGAGAAGACAACCTGGAGATTTGGATCGGTCCATAGCTCTACTCTGTTTGATTCTATGTAGCCACCTACAGAGAGTATGTTCCGGGCATAGCCTCTGAATACTCAGATTGTCTGGCCGTGCAATTAGCATTCAAAACATGTATTCTAGAAAAAGATCCGTAATGAGGGTACGCCTTTTCACAGAACCGCGCACCATCGACAAGTTGTTTACAAACGCCGAATAAATCAAATATGCTACAAGAGATTCGTCAATACTAGATACATGCACAGACATTCTTTGGTCGCTTCATCGGTCTGGGCCATCGCCAGCCTGCCAAGTAGTCTCTTGTCGTGTTCCTGGAGGAAGCCAGTTCCGAGCGAGACTTGCGCCTCGCGGTCGACCAAACCCTGGAGGGTCGTCTTCTTTTTTGTCATCTGCTTGTGATGAACTTTCAGAGCGTTCTGCAGCTGGCTGAACGGGAGGGAAAGTAAAGCCATTAGCTTCCCTCATTTTGTTGGCAGAAACCGGTAGAATCGAGTCTCCTCTGCTGCTGAAGTGGTCGGCGTTTGCCCGTCTATCGGCGACATCGTCATGGCTGTTGCGATCATAGAGATACAGCCCCAGGAAAGTCAGTCCAATACCAACTGCTTGGCTGGGCGTGGTAGGGTTGCCAAACCATAGAATGGCCACCACAACGACAAAGACTCGTTTGATCAAAGACGCCACCGAGTACGAGACGGGAGAGATCATAGATAGTAACACAAACGCCAATATGTTCTGAGCAAAGTGCGAAACACCATTGAAGACAAATTCGAGAAAGAGGGCCCCATGATCCAGAGCTCCTTTCTTCTCAGACAGGGTAATTGTCCCATTGCTGGCGACATCGGAAAGCATCGGATAGCCCTCGGCGAAAAACCAAAGAGGGAGATTGAGCAGGAATGCAAGGCCGGAGCAGTAGTACAGCAAATTCAGCTTGTCCAGTTTGCGCCGCCCAGGGGCGTGTTCAGATTCGGCACGGGCTGCCTCGTTGAAAAGTTTCTTTGAGAATATATTTTGCGAGACAAAAACCAGTGCTGCAAGCAAGGCGCATATGATACCGAAGAAGTTGCTTGAAAACCCGGTTGCACATGCGAGCATCACACCTAATGTCAATGGTACAAGCGACAGATATGTTGCTCGTGCGTATCGAATTCTAAAAAAGACTCGGTATGCCACAACTGTAAACAACGGCGAAAGGCCCTTGATAGTGTGGACAAGCGAGACGGGAATCTGAGATGTTGCCATCGAGCTGAGAATATGCCCCAGGAGTTGGAACACGGCGAGGGGCAGTGCTGTGACAATGACATCGCGAGATGGCGGCGCAATTCCATTTCGAAGAGCTGGAATAGCCGTCTTGAGCGAAGGAAAAATGGTTGAGATGTATGTAATCAAGAGGCACCATATCGAGACGAACGCAAACTGTATGATAGTAAGAGTGATAGGTTTCGGGAGCGCGTTGAGAATCGATTTAGAAGAAGTGTTGGTAACCGCAGAGGTCATATACCAGATAAGACACAGAGCCTATACTTGTTAGCCATAGGTTCTCTCACAACAGAGTAGAGAAGTGTGAGATTTTCTTACAATCAACCTGTACGATACTGGAGCCCGGAGAGCTTCGGCTATTTCCTGCGCATTGGCGCTCATGCTTGCCTTCCGCGTCCGGATTGTGGTTATGGTCTCGCTGATACTTTTGCGGGGGCGGTGCTTTGACGGCGCTCTGGTATCCCATGCTAAATGCGTATTGGGAGCTTTCCGCACTTGCCACAGCTCATCCGGACCTGATGGTCCAGCGCGTGGGTTGTTGCCATTGGGTAGCGTATCTAAAGCGTCGTCCACGTACGAGGGGAACTTATCCAGGGGACTGTTCTGAGCATGAGGGCTGGGCACGGTTTTGTTGGTCTGTGGCCAGTTTGGCTGCCGTATGGACGCGCGGCGTCCCGTGCCAGTCACTGTGGTGGTGCTCATAATCTCGCGATACTCCGAAACGGCCGGTTGGGGCGACGTCGTGCGAGGCAAGGTTTCCAAAGGTCGTCCTAACTTGGGTCGAGTTATCTGCAGTGATTCCGAATAGTACTATTCACATGAACGATTCGATGAACAAATGTTGTATATAGGTTGAAGGTAATAGCGTTTTCCACTCGAGCGATTCAATCATTGGGGGGTAGCTTTGACAAACGCTCGCGGACACACAAAGTGGCTAGGGCGTCACGAAAAAGCGCACCGGTTTAAAGACCGAAGAGTAAACGTTGTTATAGAAAGACCGAAATCTAAGAACATTGCGGGGATTTGCGATGTCGAGCTTTAGGTCCAGTCCCCAGGAGTGCGGTCATTCCAAGGTGAAAGAGATGGCCAAAACCGGCCTACGGAGGAAGCCGCGCCGTCTGGTTTTGGTTGATACCACTCACAAGTAATTGCCGTTACTAGCGCCATTTACGTTGCTATTCCTAGCAGGTTCCGTGTCCAGCACGCCGAGACGCCGTCGTGGCGGTTTTGTACTAGCCTGATTAGGACTGAGACGGCCGCTGGTCTCACCCACCGCACGCGCCATGATTGGCTGAATTAACATGCTTGCCCGTATTTAACGAAACAATACAGAGTATACGTACCTGGCGGCGTAGCATCCCACTATAATCGTTGTATATCAACAACGTCAGACTCGCTATCGTTGATTACTGCACAATGCTATCACCACCAAAAAAGTGTTATTGAACAGCGTGTGCTGTTTCTGATTAGACAATGCATTGAAGCATCAATGCGAACTTGTGGATAAATCACCTGGAAGACATACTGTATGCGGGAAAAATACTATCCTTGACAAGATATAAATAGACTCCAGTCAATCCGCAAAGGACTCCTTTTGATAGAGTTTCAGGGTAAGAATCTTGGGCTCTTGATTTGTAGGCAAATATGATAGCCTAGATCTCAGCTGGAGAGCCGTGATCTCCAGATCAAGGACAGAAGGGTTGTCCTAAAGGGCGTCCACATTCTTTAACCCCAAGTCTAAGGTCATGACGGTGCGCTCAACTGTGTTTCGACCTAGGCGTTGGCGAGGGGAACCCAACAAAGAATAATGGAGGGCGAGGTCTAATCAAAATATTCCTGCAGAAACAAAGGCTTGGTCGTGTTGCAGGGCGCCACGGCCCATTAGGCTGGTTTCTGGGCCCCCTCAGGGACAAGCGGTGACATAACTGGTTAAAGAGCATGTATTTCCAGTTGTTCAGTTGTCCTTGAATAAAAACAGTATAGTGCAATTCAAGGTACGTCCTGGGGNAAAAAAAAAAAAAAAAAAAAAAAAAAAAAAAAAAAAAAAGAAGAGCAGAAACCATGTCAAATGCCCCATGGAATGAGTATCATTTGGTTCGTCTAAAGTAAAGCCTGGATGGATCTGGAACAGGTCAGTAAAGCTAACGCAAATTAAGAGCGTCGGGCGTTTTCAGGATGCCGGTAAACAACAAGGGACCGACTGTGGGGTGAACTTCTTCTTCCTTCTTCTTCTTCTTCTCCTAGGGCAGATGGAGGGTACTTATCAAGACCACTTGGGACGGGTGTTAGACTACTCTCTGTTTGTCTTCCTCTTCTTCCTCTTCGCTCTTTCATACAGTAACTCTTCAGCCCAAGTTGGTTGTCTAATGACAAATGGAGTGATTTCATCGAAAGAGACGCATATACACGAATAGACGACAAGAAAAACATAAGGCTGCTGTTGATACGCCGTGGGGAACCCGTGACTCGCTGTCCACCCAGCACCTTCTATTTCGGGTGACCGCGTCCCTCTGGCCTGCTCTTCCTCCGCAGTCGCGCCGTCTTTCTCTTCCCCCGTCCCTTCTTCCTCTGTGCGTGAACTTCTCTTGGCTTCTGACATCTCATCCGTCCAGCTCAGGGCTCCTGCGTTCTCGTTTTCTGCATTCACTCGTTCTTTCCCTGCCACTTCTCCGCCCTTAGCGGCTCTTTTTTATTGCCAGGTCTCTGGAAGTTCACTCCTGCCATCTATCTGGCTTTGTTTTTCACATCACCCATAGATACGCTCTGTCATCTACTATCTTGAGCCCATCTTCTTCTTTCTACCCTTTCGCACACTTAACCGCTGTTAATTTCCCTTATTTTCTGTTGCTATCGTTGTCGTCGTCAGCAGCATCGCTGTCGTTGTTGTTCTCTGCAAGGGCAACCGAATTTCTATCTCACTAATACTGGTCGACACTTTCGATATAAAACGTCGTCCTCCGCTGGCAGGATGTCTTGTTCGGCCGAGGGTGCTATTGAAGAAGCTAATTGTACTCGAACCAAGCCTGAACGTGTGTCTGTGTCTGATGCTAAGCGACGGCCGTCCGGACAGGACTCATTGGTGAGTGCCTTCTATCCTTGTTTTTTTTTTTTTTTCTAGCATACTCTGTTCTGATTTCTTTTGTACGGCTTGTCTGACTCGTCTAATATTACCAGGGCGGAAAGCACATAAGTTCTTACCACGCAGCCAACCCCCTGATGTCATCGAAGCTAGGAAATCTACAACCACACACAAGTACGAACCACGAGCCTCAGGGTAGCAAGGTTAGTAGTCACCAAAAATCTTAGATCTGCTTATAGCTAACCACAAGCTGAACGACAAGACGGATCGTTCTCTTGTTCTTGGGCACCCGGAAACCCATATCTCTGGAATGGACAGAATTCTTGCAAAACTGTCACCGCAACTTTCTAATACTGGAGATTCCTTCAAAGTCGCTGAGAGCAAGGGGAATTCGGAAGAGAAGTTTTTGCTTCAATTGGACTCTCAGAAGCGGGATTCAAAATCCATCAGCAGTGCTACGGCGTACACCGGTTTTGATGCAAGCCACATCGAGCAACCTTTCAGCGCTCAAGTGAAATCGCTCTCCTTTAACACCACACCATTAACAGACACTGAGAGTACCGTCGTGTTTGGGGAGAAGAATGACGGGGAGGTGCCAGAATTGCTTCGCTTGAAACGGGAGCTGCTCGTTGCCAACTCGCGTATTGCACAACAGGAGCAAGAACTGGCACAAAGCCGAGTCATCAAGCATACCCTAGATCAGGCACTTGGCCCCCCCTCTGAAGCCGACTTCGGTGGTCGAGAAATTACCGATCATACAATCAGCCACCTTCAGTCCGCATTCAACGCCTGTGCGAAGGTCCCAAATGACAGACCAGAATGGAACCAGGATGATGCCAAGTCGGATGTTTCTGAGGCTCTCTCTGCTGGTACTTACAATAAAAGCAGAAACTTTTGGACGGTTCCTACGCAGCATGTATTCGGTGCGCACCAAATGGGCACGAATTCCTATCAAGAGGCTCCTGGTGCCCTACGCGGCGGCCTCTTCTCTGACCCAGCTGTACATGCCTGGCCCACTTCAGCGGTCACTCCATCTCTGAATGCACAAGCAGTTCCACAGCCTAACCGGGTGTTCTCTGGACCAGTTGCTTCCTTTGATGGTCGCTATGCCGGTGAACAAGCTCAATATGTTAATGGTCTACGCTTTGTCCCGCGACGTTCCTTGTCACAGATGAATCGTGCTACTGCTTACTTCCCTGCAGTACAGACAACCTGGACACCTTTCAGTGGTAACTCTCCAACCACTATCGCCGGGAAGACTTCAGCCACATCTCCATACAGCTCTTACCAGCAAGTTGGAATTTATCAAGCCCCTCAATATCAACCGCGCCCTGTAGGGACGCCGCTTTCACCCACTGCCGCGGAATTTACTTCCAGCAGCTCGACGTCTGACGCTTGGAATGAGTCTTCTGTACGGTTGACTTACTTTCTCCCTGCCTTAAATTTCATAATGCTAATTCATAGCAGAGTACGGGTACTTCTACTTCAACTTATGTGGCGCCGATGGAACCATTGAACTACCGACGCTTGCTAGATAAACACGTTTCTTGCGACTGGAAGTACATTGTGGACAAAATAGTTTGCAATAGTGACCAACAGGCGTCTATCTTTCTGCAGCAGAAACTAAAAGTTGGAACAGCGGAGCAGAAATACGAAATCATAGAAGCTATTGTGAACCAGGCTTATCCATTGATGATAAATCGCTTCGGCAACTTCTTAGTTCAACGCTGTTTTGAACACGGTACCCCGGAGCAGGTGGTTGCCATTGCCAATGCTATCAAGGGAAATACGTTGAGCCTCAGCTTGGATTCGTTTGGATGCCATGTTGTACAAAAAGCGTTCGACTGCGTGCCAGAGGAGCATAAAGCGGCTATGGTCCACGAATTGTTGCGGCGAATTCCAGAAACAGTGATCCATCGCCACGCGTGTCATGTCTGGCAGAAATTATTCGAATTGCGGTGGAATGGGGAGCCCCCGCAGATTATGAGTAAGGTCAACGAAGCGCTTCGAGGTATGTGGCATGACACCGCACTAGGCGAGACTGGGAGTCTGGTAGTGCAGAACATCTTCGAGAACTGTGTCGAAGAAGAAAAGGTGAGTGATAGGAATAAGTGTCCCAATGAGATGATTATGCTCTTGCTGATTATAGAATAGCGTCCTGCCATAGAAGAAGTCCTCGCAAACATCGATCTCCTTTCTCATGGGCAATTCGGTAACTGGTGTATCCAGCACATCTGCGAGCATGGAGCTCCACACGACAAGAATCGGGCCATAGAACATATCCTCATCCACGCTGTAGACTACAGTATGGACCAGTTCGCCTCCAAGGTTATCGAAAAGTGTTTGAAGATTGGCGGCTCCGAGTTTCTTGATCGATACCTGGCACGAGTTTGCACTGGCCGTGCTGATCGGCCTCGTATGCCTCTGATTGATAGTACGAGAAGAGGTTTTCATGCTATATACGATTTTCAGACTAATCAGGACTACAGTTGCGGGAGACCAATACGGTAATTATTTGATTCAGTGGATCCTAATCCATGCAGCTCCGCATCAACGTGAATTAGTAGCATCTCATATCAGGTAAGATTGAATTTGATTAAACCATCCAGGATCGCCTAACAGACTCCATAGAAAACATATGGTATCTTTACGTGGCTCCAAGTTCGGCTCTCGCGTCGCCATGTTGTGTTGCAATCCATCTCATACGACTCGGCCTGGCCCTGGCGCCGGTGTCCCGGTGAATCGGTATGCAGACACAGATGGTGGTCGCCTGCCGGCTGCCAGCGGTTCTGGAGGTCGCTTCAGCCGAAGCAGCCATTGGGCAAACAACTATGCCCCGTTCCGTTGAAGCTTCGAGCTATTAATCACCAGCCATACGAGCCTGTCAGATGTCGGCATCAAGATCAACGAATCTGCATGATTTCATTAGACCTTTTTTTTTCCTCCGAAAATACACACACACACACACANAAAAAAAAAAAAAAAAAAAAAAAAAAAAAAAAAAAAAAAAAAAAAAAAAAAAACACAAAAAGAGCTCTGTACCCTCCTTTGACAAGAAAGTGGATGTTCGTTTTGAGATATATTCAGAGTTCATCATCCCACATTTCTCTTGGATTCCTCAATCGAACAGGTCTATCTCCGACATAGGAAGTTTGTTCTACGTTTTTTGTTTCAGAGCTCCGTTGACTGAGCCGGAAACTACGGATATGCCATCGTATCATATTCCAGAACAGATAAAGAAGTTCTGATCCCGACTAGGAATGGGTTCAGCTTCGTGAGCATATCAAAAGCTTTGGCTTACCACGGTACCTCTCTTTGCTGTCTGCTTTATTTTCTACGTTTTTATTCATTCAATCAGGAATGTTGCTCGTCTTCGGTGCAACGAAATGTTTTGACCCTGCTCACAGTTGGTTCTCTGGGTGACGAATAATTGATGTTTCGGCGATTCATACTGGTTACACGTTCATTATGGGATTATGTGATTAGCTTCCGGCCCTATGACTGAGTAATTATGCACAAATTTATGTTACGCATTATGCATATTGCATCGAATAATCGTGCAGGCTTTGTCCAATGTTTGTGGTAGGCCCGAATCTCGCTTGGTTGGAAAATGAACCCAAAGGCGGATGTAGCTTAGAAGGTATCAACTAGTACTCCCCTCTTCAGCCTTCTCCCACGGCTTGCGTCTCCGCTCCGCTGTGCTTGGCTTCTCATGGCCGGATAACACCGTATCAGGGATATCCTCTATGCCGGGAATCGGTTGGCCCGTTGTGATGAGCTCGACGATATGAGAAAATGACGACGGGTATGCTGGTTCAGCATCTTTTAAGTCGGGATTGGGCGTAGATGATGATGGTGAACGTGTTTCTTTGGTGTGCTGGTTATTGTTGTTTCCTGTCGCACCATGTGATACTTTTGCAGACATGTTGTTTGTTTCTTTCAGCCAGTGTTGATAAGATGTCGCGTCAATCGGGGGTGACACGTTCTTTCTCCTAGCTCAACTTAGACAGGGTCTCCTAAGCCTGTTCATTTCTCTTGACAGGAGAAAAGCAGGGAAAAAAAAAGAAGCGAAATAGACACCGGGGAAAAAGAGAGAAAGAAACAAACCTCGAGATATAGAAGCATTTCGCTTGTAGAACCACATAATCTTCATTGAGGACCTCACTATCCGAAGCCGGTGTCTCTGGATGACCTAGAATGGTGCCTAGGCCCTTGCGGAACTCGAGATCAGACCAAAAATCATACGAGGCGATGAGTTCGTAAAGCTTTGTTGTTTCTGTTGATGGTGGAGTTGTTGCTGGTGAGGTAGTCTCTGGCACTGAAGGAGTTGCCATTGTAAAGGCGGTCACATTATAGAGACCGTTATTATCGAACGGCTGGGAATTGAGTAACGAGGTTTTGAATTGGAGAAAGACTGAGGGGATATGTGTTCTGTAAATAAAAGCGCGCTGTGGGGAGAGGGTTTCTTCCGCCGAGGCACTCAAGCTGTTCCCCCGCCGGGTACTTATCTGATTATCGGCGACGCTGACGTAGCATTTGTTATATGGCTTGCACGTGGGACTACATGTCAAGTAACCATGACAATGCTGTTAGGGAACAGGCTATATGGCTATGAACTCCAATCTATGCTGAGCAATTAGGACTTTGTATTTCTGTATTATAGCTAGAAATATTGTTAAATGTTGTACAGAGAAATTGCCATAAAAAAAAGGCATTGGGGAGACACAAAAGGACTCTAGGATTCTCACGAATCAACTAGATAAAAATTCCTGGTCAACGGGACACTGCCCTTGACAACGCTGTTATAAGCTAACCCATCCCACCTTTGAAGGGGAAAAAGAGGTGTGGAGCCGATATCTCCCGGCCGTGAAGTTATGGAATGTCGACGGTAGTGGACTCTTCCATAAACCCTTGTGTATCAGTTGATTGCAATGGCAAGCTCTGCTATCTGCAAGTAAGACCCTCGGGGTTGGTACAGATTACGTGTTTCCATGCTCCGCTCGATCCCATCTGATCTTGTTGTCATACGATCTGCTGGTAGAGTATGACTCAATCATGTGTGAGTCACCGATAGGTTGTTGCTCTGGCAGCCGGGACAGTTGTGGACAATCTCGTGAGCAAACAGATCGCAGTCAATGCAGAAATGGTTATGGCATGATGTGCATTCATAGCGACTACTAACGCTGATTCCCTTAGCGTTGCTTTCTGCCGCCTCCCACTGGTCCTCGGGAGGGGGTGTAGGAAACTGAGTGCCACAGGCAAAGCAATGTGAGCTCTGTAGAGCTCGTTTCCAGGGAACCTCGACCCAGTTGATGAGAGGAAATAGGTGGTGGTAGGAACGAGCTAAATGTGTAGAAAGGATCAAGGTAAGACCGCATGCAGGACATTCAGCAGGAAGACCGCAGACTTTGCTGCCACATCGCGAACACAGATAGCCTCCACAGGACGGCTTGGAGTGACAAGCGCAAAGAGACGGAAACGACTCTACTGTACGGGACGGGAAACCCATCATCAAAAGCGCATTGCTGGATTGCCTGTATGTATGTTGTGCTGGGGGGATGGTAACCTCCATCATTAGTTCTTTAAAGTGCTGCTCATTTAAAGCAACCCCATACACGGAGTCATCTCCCCCATTGGTTTTTGCACAGAGCTCGCGGCATATAGCAACCTGTGCGGCCAAACCAACGATGCCGACGCGAATCTGGTCTGCGACAAGCGATTTCAACGTTTGGTGTATATCGCCGGGGTCTGAAGAGAGCAATGAACCAAAGATAATTAGGACTTCTCGAGTACCATGACTAGGCGTATGACTAGTTTCGTAGGTTCCGTCAGCGTCCATCACTACCTGCTCTCTATAGAATAAAGAAAACTTCCACTCACAAAAGGGCCCCTCGGGCCATCTCCAGCGCGTTTTGGAGGCTAGGAAGCCCCTTCGGATCGGAGGACCTCAGTTCTTGAAGGGCCGTGATATGTTCAGTTGGATTGCCACTCATATCGCTAATACGGACGGCCAGCCCATCCTTCATGCCGAGGATGCCCAGTTGCGAGATGGGGTTCTGCTCGAAGTACTCGACGACAAATTCCTGGGCAAAGCGGAGGGCTAACAGGTAACGTGTCGGGCGGAGGTCTTTTTCGGCCATGGACTGCGAGAGATCGATGATGAGTATCAGGTGGCGGATGATTCCTCGTTGGAGAGGCGTGGTATCACGAAGCAGCCTGAGTAAAGGCTGCTTTAGCTTATTGATTTTCCATCGTATGGATGCGGAGTGATTGAATATGTTGGACAGTCTTACCGTTTCCTCTTTCCGGCCTCTAAGAGACCCTCAACGGTTGAACTGATGGTGCCATCTGCGCCTTCGACGACCGACTCCCATGTACGCGATACTTCCCACTCGGCGCCGCCATGTTGTTTCCTCCGCCGCCCTCGCGTCCCTGCGGCCGCCGACACGACGTGAGCGTCGCCCTCGTCTTCCTCTTCAGAGATTGTTCCAACATAATCCTCATCGGAATCGACCATTTTGCCTCTAGCCTTTGGTATTGCGCGGCGCCGTAAGATCGCGCCTGCTCGTCACAGCCGTCAAGGTTGCTGCTGCTAGCTCCCAACTCTCTCTCTTCCCCGGCCAAGCTTTGGCCGTGGAAAGTGTCTACCTGTCACGCGCCTGGGTGAACAGTCGAGAGAACCGTTAGGGAGCTTCCAAGGTGCGCCCAGAAATGCCGCCCACGCCGCTCGTGGAGGGAAAACACTGGGGTGTCGCACGCTCGAAGAATATAGAGTGAAGGAGGTGGAGATGCTAAAGATCGGCTTCCGGAGAAGGGAAAGCAGCTTTAATTTGATGCTAGTTCGATTTACGCCGCATCCGATCATACGCCACCAACCACCACATCCCCTAAGTCGTTCGACACTTGATTATTTACTCTACAAATAAGACAGTTTCATGGAAGATAGAGAATTTTCGCACAGAAAAATTTCCTTGTGAGAAGCTTACTGTCAAAGCACACCCACAATGGCGCCCACGGATCGAGATACTCTGCCAGACGTGTATGAGCTCATTGCCCCTCACTTGGTTTTCACCTTTCAGCTTCCGCAATAGTGACTTGTAGTAGGTTGAAACCAAAGCATTATGATCTCTCTCTTTTCGATCTGGAATTGGGTGGTACCTGGAGCTACAAAGGGACCGTGAAAATAGAAGCTGCAATTACTCGGCCCACCAAAGAGATCGTCCTGAATACCAACGACATCAGTGTGGGCGAAGTGGAAATACAGGCTGTCGATGGTTTGACGCGTCTGCTCAAGGAACTTCGAGACTGCTTGCTAATTGCTCTCCTATAACTCTGGTATAGGCTCGTTCTCCGCTAAAGCTTCTAGTGTGTCGTATGACAAAAAGTCTGAAAGATCCACGTTGTCATTCGACGACGCCGTGGCAAGCGGTGATGTTTTGTTGAAGATAGACTTTGTTGCAACCATGAATGATGCCATGGCGGGTTTCTATCGCTCCAAGTACAAGTCAGCCGGTTCACCGCCTCCAGATATTCCAGTAGAGGGAGGTTTCCACTACATGCTGAGCACTCAGTTTGAAGCATGCGATGCTCGGAGAGCCTTCCCGTGTCTTGATGAGCCCAATCTAAAAGCAACCTTTGACTTTGAGATTGAAGTCCCTGCCGGCCTGGTGGCAGTGAGCAACATGCCGATCAAAACTGAGAAAAACACAAGTAAGCCGGGCTTGAAAGTTGTATCTTTTGAGCGCACTCCAATCATGAGTACCTATGTTAGTACCCTTCTGATTGATCCCGTTAGGGAATACTAACAACTAACGATATATAGCTTTTGGCCTGGGCAGTCGGAGATTTTGAATACGTAGAAGCTTATACACAGCGCAAGTACAACGGTGTAAATATCCCGGTCCGTGTTTACACAACCAGAGGCCTTAAAGAACAAGCCCGCTATGCTTTGGAATGCGCTACTCGGACTGTGGATTACTTTTCCGAGCTTTTCGGGATTGATTATCCCCTGCCAAAATCAGATCTACTCGCAGTCCATGAATTTGTAGGTAATCTTTCTCTGATATGCCCACTACTATCGCTCACAATTCGACACAGACAAGCGGCGCTATGGAGAATTGGGGGCTTGTTACCTATCGCACCACGTCTGTTCTCTTTGACGAGGGAACTTCTGACACCCGTTATAAGAATTATATTGCCTATGTCGTAGCGCACGGTCAGTTGCATCTTCGTTACAGTTTATCGATACGGAGTCTGATGATTACATTACAGAGCTGGCCCACCAATGGTTTGGTAATCTTGTCACGATGGACTGGTGGAGTGAACTTTGGTTGAATGAAGGCTTTGCGACGTGGGTTGGCTGGCTTGCAGTGGAACACTTCTATCCAGGTAAGGTTTCTCTGATCCGTCATGAAACGTTGGTAACGTTTGAGTTCTGCAGAATGGCATCCTTGGTCTCAGTTTGTGGTCCGTATCACCCAGAAGTCCACATCGAGATCTATGTTCACAAGTATTTAGGCCGAGAGTCTTCAGGAAGCCTTCCGACTCGACTCGCTGCGGGCTTCTCACCCAATTGAAGTGCCTGTGCGGAATGCCCTTGAGGTAGATCAGATATTTGATGCCATTAGTTACAGGAAGGGCAGTTCCATTATTCGCATGCTCAGCAGCCATCTCGGACAGGAAACGTTCATTCGGGGTGTCTCAAACTACCTTAGGGCTCATGCCTACGGTAAGCTTCTCCAGTCACTTCGCATAATTCGGCGGTCTGGAGGTTGAACAATAGGCTTCTAGGAAATGCTACAACGGACGACTTGTGGTCTGCACTTAGTGAAGCTTCCAATCAGGATGTCAATGCTTTTATGGTATGTATCAAGCGAATGAATTCCACGTTTCTCAGCTCTGAACGACTTTAGGATCCATGGATTCGCAAAATTGGCTTCCCCGTCGTCACCATTGCCGAGGAGGGGGGTCAGGTCTCTGTCCGTCAAAGCCGATTCCTAGCTTCTGGCGATGTTAAACCGGAAGAAGACGAGACTGTGTGGTGGATTCCACTCAATATCAGCAATACTCCACCGCAAGCCCTCACCACGAAGACAGCGGTGGTGCGAAATGTTGACAATACCTTGTACAAAATAAACAAGGACCAGTGCGGTTTCTACCGTACGAACTACCCGCCGCACCATCTTGCAGAGCTTGGTAAATCTCTCCACCTTTTCAGTAATGAAGACAAAATCGGTCTCATTGGGGATGCTGCGGCATTGGCAATTTCTGGCGAAGGGACAACAGCCTCGTTGCTGGCCTTGCTTGAAGGCTTCACTGACGAAAGTAACTATCGGTATGCTTCCAACGGAGAACTTTTCTCCATTATACCATTTACTAAGTAAGAAATAGGGTATGGTCGCAGATTGCGTCCGCAATCACGCATTTACGATCTGTGTTTGCTTCGAATGAAGCAATAGCAAATGGCCTGAAACAGTTTATATTGAAACTGGTCACGCCATCTGTCGAGAAAATCGGATGGGCTTTCTCACCAGATGAAGATTACCTGACCACACAACTCCGAAGACTGCTTATTTCGTTGGCAGGGACTGCAGGTCACCAGGGGTTCGTACACACTAGTTGATGTCTGCCGCCGTGACACTAACCGTCGCAGAACAATTACCGAAGCAAAACGAGTCTTTCAGCTTTGGGCTTCTGGCCAGGATCCCAATGCAATCCACGCGAATCTCCGGTCTGTCGTTTTTGCCATCAATGTTGCAGAAGGCGGCCGAGACGAGTTTGAAAAAGTCAAGGAAACATACCGACAAACTGAGTCTATTGACGGAAAGGAAATTTGTCTCACTGCCCTCGGCCGCACGAAAGACGTCGCTTTAGTCAACGAGTATCTGGACCTGATATTCTCAGATGAGGTGGCTATACAAGATTTGCATCGTGGCGCGACGTCCCTAACTGGAAACCCGTCAGTCCGTCATCTCCTGTGGGATTACATGAAGGTCAACTGGGAGCGGGTGTCAGCACGGCTGTCGTCAAACCACATCGTCTTTGAGCGTTTTGTCCGACTAGGCTTGGCTCGACTAGCTGATGAACAATTAGGTCAGGAGATCGCTGAATTTTTCAAGGATAAAGATACCGGAGGTTATGACCGAGCCCTGGTCATTGTCTCTGACAGTATCCGTACTGATGTTCGGTACAAGGTACGAGACGAAGCATCGCTGTTGGAATGGCTCCAGGCGCATGGGTATGCCTAAGCAAATGCTATCTATAGAACTACCCTTCTCCTGAGCAGTAGAAACTGAAATTGTTGGGAAATCAATAAACCAGAACAAAACCCGATGATGTAGACACTGTAGTAGAGACCAAGGATGACTCAGCAGATACACGGGACCAGAGGCAAGCGCAGGCGTTGGTCGGCTGGGGCCCGCAGGTGGCTCCAGCGCGGCGCCAAACCCAGTTGGGCCACCCACGCCGGCCACACCTGGCAACATCACATTCACCAGCAACCTCAGACTCTCTCTGCCTGCCTGTGTGAATCGTGACCTGTGATTCTTCCAACTACCTCATCACTGCTATCCACTGCTGCTCACTCTTAGTTTGGTCCTTAGTACCTGATCATATTGCTCACGCCATCTGCGTTCTCTCCTCTCCAGTATCTCTGTCTTTGCCTCTGGCCCTCTCATTTTTGTCTCACTATCTAGTCGTGAGAAGAGACCTAAACCTCTCCCGCCATCATGAATCCTGAGTGGTGAGTTGTCGTCTAAGTCTTGAGTTTATCTGTAATGATGTGGGCAGCTGTCTTTCTTATGCTAACCTGATGGCTGTCTTTGTCTAGAGTCTCAACCTTGTTATCCCAGAACATCATGGATGCCTGGGCCTGAATGCCCTGCTACTATAGGCGGCGAGACGGTAGTCTAACGACTTGTATATAGATACGATTACCTCTTCAAGCTGCTCCTCATTGGAGATTCCGGTGTCGGAAAGTCTTGCTTGCTGCTGCGTTTCGCCGACGATACATACACGGAAAGCTACATCTCCACCATCGGTGTTGACTTTGTAGGTGCTCCATCGGACGGATGATCCTTGTGCAAGTTTTCTAGAACTTGTATTAACCTAGATGCGTCATTTCAGAAAATCCGTACCATTGAACTGGATGGCAAAACCGTGAAGTTGCAAATTGTATGTTGACATCACCAACTCTTGGCGGGTTCGTCTGTTCTAGAGAAGCTAACTTGCTATACAGTGGGATACCGCTGGACAGGAACGATTCCGCACCATCACGTCTTCCTACTACCGAGGTGCTCATGGCATCTGCGTTGTCTACGATGTGACCGACATGGACTCTTTCAACAACGTCAAACAGTGGCTGCAGGAAATCGATCGTTACGCCACCGAGGGTGTCAACAAGCTTCTGGTTGGCAACAAGAGTGATATGGAGGACAAGAAGGTCGTCGAATACACCGTCGCCAAGGTTCGTGATGCCGATCCATCCTGTCGACATATGCGTGACAAGGTGAAGCTGGGAGTTTACTAACTGCAATATTGCGGTTATAGGAATTTGCCGACAGCTTGGGTATTCCCTTCCTGGAAACCTCCGCCAAGAGTGCTTCCAATGTCGAACAAGCCTTCTTGACCATGGCCCGACAGATCAAAGAGCGCATGGGCACTGCAACAGTCAACAACAAACCAACGGTCCAGGTCGGCCAGGGCCAGGGAGTCCAATCGGGCTCGGCCAGTGGTTGCTGCTAAACGAGCTCTTTCTATACACGCTCAATCACCACGCTGCTCGGACGGCCGCGCTCCGAGCTGGTTTCGCATCATGACAACGCCTTGGTGGTAATGTACAGAGTGTTCATTAGAACCAGGAAAAGGCTCGTTCGCGCGCTAGCTATTGACGACTATCAACAACAACAACAACAACAACAACAACAATAACAACAATAATCACTTGTCGCGGATGCCTGTTTCTGGCTGCTTTTCTCCAGCTTAGACTTTTACTCTCATGAGCACATGTCGTGTTTTTGGATTTCGCAAGCCCGTTGTTGTGTTCGTGAGGTAGCATTCTAGACGCTGGTGTTTTGTTTCACCTATGTCTATGAGTTTGCTCCTTTTGTTTCCTTTTCCACTTTCTCTTACTATTTTCTTCCCTTCCCTTCCGTGTGTCATTTTACTCGTATCCAGGTCTTTTTGCTCTTTCTCGGTTCCTTCTCTTCTGTGAGTTTGATATTTGTCACGTGTGTGTAGGCTGGATTTGTTATGCGTTTCGTTCCAGTATGGACTAATGACAAGCAAGAATACAAATTCTTTGACATTACAAGATGGACGTACCGACTACAGTATCGTGTACCAAGTAGACTGGCTAGCCGGTGTCGCATAGTTGCAGTCGAGATCACAAGCATAGAGAAGCTCTTGACCAACACGATAATTCTCCGGCAACTAATAGTCTGCCAGCGAAATGTAATTAGTCCATTGTCTCCGTTCTCCACAAAGAGCGATGCGATGAACGGTAAATGAGGTTGACTGGTCCCTCGATTATCACATGCGCCTCTCTGTGTAGTGACAGTAATCAACCAGGACCTCCGTTTGTCTGGTTTGGCTGGGGCCGGCGCTGAGGGAGTGGGTACGTCTTGTCCAGCCGAGGCAGGAGTCGGCAACGTCATACATGCTTTCCCCCCGTCGTTTCAACCCGGACGGAGCGCTTCTTCTCATCTGTCTGTGGGTGGCTCCAGTTTGCGATTTTATAAATTAGATTAAACTATTATATGCCAGGACAAACCTCTTGTCTATCCCTTTACGAGTACTGTGCTCAAAACCTCTACACGCTCCTTTGCTTCTTAGGTTTAGCCCGTGGACGCCGTTACTTACCCGCCAACGCCCTCTCCTCGCCGCAGACACGAAGTGATTTGAACGGTATAGGGCCCTTTCCGGACTTTCTCGAAGGCGTCGCGCCCTGCTGACAATTCGAACGAATCGTTAGAAAATGTCTCAATCGCAGGTTGAACAGCAAAAGAGAGCTGCTGCGGCTTCGGCTGCTTTGCAGCAATCCGACAATATCTCCCACGCCCTGGCCGGGGCAGGAGGCGGTATCCTGTCAATGGTTCTGACGTGAGTTTTGTGTGTCTTTTATCGAGAAGAAGCTCTTTGCGGCTAAGGCATGTTGGATTGTCGAACGCAGATACCCCCTCATCACACTATCAACTCGGGCGCAGGTGGAATCCAAACGCGCCCAGTCTTCCACCCTCGATGCTATCCGACACATTGTCCAGCGAGAGGGCGTCACCGGACTCTACGCCGGCCTGACCTCGGCGCTATTTGGAATCAGTATGACCAACTTCGTCTATTACTACTGGTACGAATGGACCAGGTCAGCCTTTGAGAAGGCAGCGGAAAAGGCCGGCCGCGCTTCGAAGAAGCTCACGACCGTCGAGTCGATCATCGCCGGTGCCATTGCTGGCAGTGCGACTGTACTCATCACGAACCCGATCTGGGTCATCAACACCAGAATGACCGCCCGCAAAAACGAGTCCGATGAGCAGACTCTTCCCGGCGTAAAGCCGAAGAAGTCGCCGTCGACGCTTGAGACGCTGCTCCAGCTGCTCAAAAACGAGGGCCCCAGCGCGCTGTTTTCAGGCGTGCTGCCCGCCCTCGTGCTTGTGATCAACCCCATTCTTCAATATACGATTTTCGAGCAGATGAAGAATATGGTTGAGCGACGACGCCGGATCACACCGACCGATGCGTTCTACCTCGGGGCCATCGGCAAGATCCTGGCTACCTCAATCACTTATCCTTACATTACGGTCAAGAGCCGCATGCACGTCGCCAGCAAAGACGGCCCCCGTGAAAGCCTCAACGGCAGCTTGAAGAGGATAGTTGCCGAGGAAGGATACGCCGGTTTGTACAAAGGTACAGTTCTGCTCCATGTGCTGCGGTTACTTTAATAGCTAATGGACACACAGGTATCACACCCAAGGTCAGCCAAAGCGCTCTCACAGCTGCGTTTTTGTTCGCCTTCAAGGATGTCTTGTACGACGCGATTGTGAAGCTGCGAGGCGGTCGACGCGCGATTGGCAAGTAAGGGGTCTGTCCATCTGCACAAAGTCGCTCTTATATGCGCACCCCAAACTCTCGTGGCCGTCCACAAGGCATGTGTCTGTCATGGCAGAGACTGAAAAGGCAAGATAGGAGAAGACTATACCCCTAGCTGTTGTCGAGGTTTATTTTATTTTTTTCTTTTTTTCATTAGTTTTGTCACAAACGCGGAACCGGCGACCGGCGATACAATTCGTCGAATCACTCACTATCTTGATGATAGAAAAATAGGATGGAAGAGACTAGTGTATAGGAACAATGTATAGTATGTGTAGTAAATCACCACAATTTGAAGGTTTTTTTTTTTTCCTCCTCTCGCTTATTTGTTTTTTATTTTCTTTCCAATTTCTTTTCCTTTGATCTTTTTTGAGGAATTGAACAAATAACTAGACAAAAGACAACAAAAGTAGAAAATATAACGGGTGAAGTAAGTCAAGCCTAGCGGATGACCGTATGTAGAACTCGTGTTAAGTGGGCTTAATGTTACCCAAACCAGCAAGGCCGCGATCTCGGCGCACGTGCCTCAAACGCGGCGTCGAGGAGCTTTCGCGTTTGCTTCAATCACCTTCGTCATTCTGCGCTCTTGAGGGACACAGGCGCTGCGTGACTGACTACTTACGCCTGGTATCATATTCAAAAGGTATAGACCGGGCCTTCATACCCCCACTCAGCTGTTCTCTTCCGCCTTGGTGTTCCTCGAATACTGTTTATATGGTACGCGACTTACAGTACTAGCTCTTGAAATTTTGTTGGGTAGATTTCGAATACCCTTATTCGCACTCCATTTAGGATGAAATCGGGTTAGAGAACTGGAATGCATAGGAAATATGGACAGCTCAGACGAGTCCGGCAGCGAGAGACAAAATCTGTTGGCCAAGTTCTTGACGCATCCCGGAACGATTCGAACCGATGGTCGTCCAGGCAATAGACCGACCCTGAGAGGAACACAAACACTCGCAAGCACCATAATGATAAAGCCACCGTCAGCTCATGTGGAGACTGGTCGACCGTTTCAACCACCGACTCCTATGGTGGAACGTCCGCGGCGGGAACCTCTTGTTGATTCCCCAAATGGACCCTTAATCAACCGTACCCTCCCTGCCGATAGCCATACCAGAGGGCGCATTTTTGCGACAAGCTCGCGAGGGCCACGCGCGCACTCCCCCAGAAAGACACTTCACATCTCACAGCAGTCGTCGGAACTTGGGGGATCAATGGGCAGAAACAGCGGTGCCCAGCGCCCACGGCGGTCGAGAGGTCGTCCCCCAGCCAACTACTACGCCAAGTCAAATTACTCTGGATATGCAATAGAGTCTGAATCCGATAGCAGTGCTGGTGAGGGTAGAGATGAAACGAGGGTGACCGACGCCAAAGCAAGCGAGCCCAAGGGCTCTGTGGCTGTTTCTTTACAAGTACCCGCTCGGTTTCAGCCCAAAACAGTATCGCGAGTCATTCACGCATCCGGAAATTTACGGATCTATCGACGCACATATTGCTCTTTCGACGAAATTGCTGATCTTCCCAAAAGGGTCCCGTACGCTCCTGAAGCTAACGCACTCGACTACGTGCGGAGATGCGAAGAACCGCGCAATTCTCCGCTCCAACATGTCTCCATGAGCAGTGAAGAGCTAGAGGCAATGATTCAACTCATCGCTCTGTTCTCGGTCAATCCTACTTCGCCAGACATCAGTTTAGCAGATCAAATTATTGAGATGGTCAAGTCATTGCCGATTTCTCGTCTCGAAGACTTTATCATTCGCCAGATCTTCAAAATGAAGAAGGTCCAGCGTCGTCTCACTCGATACGGATTTGATCATCTCAGTGAGTACCATGACGGCAAAGAGCGCCTGAAAATGTCGAGACGGAGCTCAATAGAGGCTTTACTCACCGATATTCAAAAGTCAACCGCAAACTCGGACCCATCACAGTGGCTCGCTACGGCAGCTAAGCTTGACAGGCGCCGGAAATCCGATATCCTCGCGTTCGTTGGGGATGCCAGGCTTGGCTTTGTTCCAACACAGCCTTACTATGTCGTAGCCGCACGCAACCTTGTTGGCGAACACGTTCGGTTCAGACAGAATCGGACGTCTGCTCAGCACGGGCGAGAATGTAGCTCTGCTTACGGTCTCGAAAGGAGTCAAACCTGGAAAGGCGCCTCGAATGATGTGATCGGTCTGGCATGGTCTCCCGATGGGACGCAATTTGCGGTCGGCGCAGCAGCACACTGCGATGAGCACAACAGACAGTATAACCGCCCAAACAACCTCTTGCTTGGGAACACCCTAACGAACTCAATTCGTGAACTTCCAGACCACCGGTTGCCCTATCCATCTTTGAATGCAGGCAGTCCTCATTTATATATGAGTGTTAGCGCGGTGCAGTGGCACGACAACGTCCTGTACACGGCTAGTTATGACAGGACCGTCAAGTTATGGGATGTTTCCTCGTATGAGAGCGCATCATGCATGGAAACTTTACAGCATGATTACAGAGTCCAGGTCATGGCAAGACCTCACGATAACCCTCGTGTGCTGGCTACAGGGACCGATTCTGCCCTGTATTTGTGGCATATGGGTAGCAAAACGTCACAGCCACTGGATTTTATGCAGCAACGATCGATCAAGGTCGCACGGTTTGCCCGGAACATCGACCTGGTGCCTTCGGCTTTGGCATGGGGCTCTCTGCAATCGAGTAATTTGCTGGCTGCTGGGTTCTCTGGCAAAGAAGCCCACGAAGGCGATCTGTGTAGAGAGGGCCTATTAACCATGTGGAGGTTAACCGAGAGTTCAGTCGAACCCATGCAACTACAGCCAAATGCGCAGAATGTTTTTGACGTCAAATTTCACCCTACACTGCCTTGGCTCGCCACAGGGAGTTCTGTTCCTGCAATGGGCGCAAACGGCTACGGCAAGGACATTCGCTCGTTGGTTCGGGTCTACGAGCCCCTGAAGAAGACGAGATGTGCCCTTGAATTGGACTGTCCAGCACTTGATATCAATGATGTAACTTTCTGTCCAATGGATAGGAGTATTATATCAGCCAGCTGCACTGATGGAGTCACCTATGTGTGGGACTACCGAAACCCGGGCCAGATTTTACACCGTTTGGCTCATGGGAATGCGTTGAACCAGCTCAACGAAGAACTCACGCGGGAACAAGCCGACGTCGGAGTTCGTGTGGCGCTCTGGGACAACACGATTGACAACTTTGTGACCGGCGGCTCTGATGGGGCCTTGAAGTCTTGGAATATCCTAAGGGCGCCCGAGGATGTGTTCGTCCGAGACATTGCCCTAGTTGGTGATGAGATTATGTCCGGAGCTTTTTCGCCAGACAAGACCTCGCTGGTCATCGGGGACGATTCCGGCGGTATCCATGTGTTTGCCAAGGGTGTCCCAGCAGACGATGTGCGCACGATGGATTTTGACTACGGCTACGGCAGTGAAGATATGGCTGGTTTGACTTCGGACTCGGGAAGAGCGATCGGCCAGCAGCTTCTGTCAACCGGCCAACTTGTCCGCCATCCAACATATGGCGTGGGCCAAGGACCTGCCTATCAAGGGCCGTACGCTGCCTGGGCGCGACCAGAGGGCACACCCAAAGACAAGCTGGCCATCACGCCACTTCTCCAAGATTTGCAGCTACAGCAATTTGATGCCCCCGGAGCAGCTACGCGTCCAGAGCAACAGCGACGAGTTGCCGCACTCCGCAACAAACCGGACCACAAACGCAAACGCCACCCAGACAAACCAGGGCTTATGGCAGAAATTGTGAATTTTTGCAGTGACGATGAAGAAGAAGACCAGAGCCACCAGCCAAGGCGAATCTTGATCGACCTCACGAGCGACTCCGACTCGGGAAAGGAGGCTCCAGAGGGAACTAATGATTGTAATCATATTGATGACCATGACGATAATACCGTGGGCTTAGACGTCGGACTATCCGGGGACGAGACTGATCTGGAGGATTACTGGTTCCCAGACAGTGGCGATATTGACGCCAACATTAGACATTCGAGCGAGTAGGCAGGGGAGCGACATTGTGATAGTACGATAGATTAAGTGCCCGTTTCGAGCAGCATTTGCTAGAGCTGGTCTGTAGCAAAAGTCCTACTGCAAACCAATTAATGATATAATACTACGATTCCAAATCCTTTGCTGAGCGTGGCTGTGCAACAATGTTGGAGGTGTCTGCCTAGACAAAGTCCTTTCTAGAATAGTCTGCTCGTTAAGCTCAACTGACTAACTAACTAGGTAACCATATATCTGAAGCTAGTAGTTGATAGGGGAAACGTGACATAATCAGCAAAGCGTACAAAGTGGTGGGCACCGCCACAAGCGGGGACAACCGGCAACCAATTCGCTTTTGCTCGAGCACTCTCGCCCGGATCGTTATATAAACACAGTCAGTCAGCAGGTTTGCTCGAAAGACCTCGACGTAGCACGCTATCATTTCTACTATTCTCTCAAAGAAACCAAAGACACAGTCGAGCTATCTCGCACATCCGTTCGATGTCCTTTGCTCCTCCGCCAGGTCCACCACCGCCACCAGTACCGCCGGGTTGGAAGGCCCAGTTCGACGATCGGTACAAACAATGGTGAGAAACTGCTTCGGCGATTCAGATTGTGATTCTTGAATCTAAGAACTCGAATTAGGTTTTACGTTGATCTCAAAACCGGCGTTTCGCAATGGACGCCGCCTGAGGAACCATCATCAACACCAGCAGCACCACCGTCTGCTCCGGCTGATGCCCCGCCCTCATATCATGACTCTGGGCCAGGCGACCCTGCTGCTACGGCGGCAGCAACCGACGACAAATCGAGGTTGGGCTCGAACAATCCGTACAACAGCCAAAGTTCTGCAGCATCAGACCATCGTCCCAGCAGCAGCAATAACAACACCGTCGAAGACGACGCCAAACTAGCGGCGCGGCTGCAGGCGGAAGAAGATGCGCGGGCTGGCGCACGCGGCGCAAGCACGGATTACTACAACTCATCTGCCTCGCCTGTCTCGCAACAGGGTCCCTCGATCCCTCCTCACCCATCTCCCGGCGCTGGCTCACCGCTACCTCCTGATGACCGCCAGCGCAGCGGGGCGCGCGGCTTTCTGGGCAAGGTGTTTGGCAAATCGTCATCCTCATCAGCAAGCAGCCGTCCGCCACCTCCGCCACCGCAAGGAGGGTATGGGCAGCCATATCCGCCGCAGCCGCAGTATGGATACGGTCCTCCGCAGCCACCGTATGGCGGGTACGGGGGTCCTCCGCCCGGCGGGTATCCTCCTCCCGGTGGCTATTATCCGCCTCCTGGTCCTGGCTATGGCGGGTATGGGCCGGGACCCGGGTACGGCGGGTATCCGCCTCAGGGTCGACCGAGTGGTGGTGGAGGGATGGGCACGGCTGGAGCTGCGGCGCTAGGTGTGGGTGGTGGTCTGTTGGCGGGTGCGTTGATCACAGATGCCATTGAGGATCACGATGAGCATGAGTATGAGCAGGGCTATGAGCAGGGCTACGATGATGGCGGCGGTGGTGACTTTGGCGGCGATTTCTAGTTGCCCGCAGTCCGCCCTCTTTTGTTCCTCGCTTCTCTACCCAAATCTGTCCATAGCCGTATCAGAGTAGCTTTGCTTGTATGTTAGTATTTCTAGCGTCATGCATTACGACACGCAATCAAGAACTATTGCCTGAATAATGTCTCCAAGATTGAAGAAAAGAGTAAAAAAAGTAAGTGTGTGACTGCTAGGTCTATCATGATTGATTCTCATTAAGCAACAACAACTCATCGCCCGAGGCATAGCGGCAATCACCTCCGCCGTGTTGCCGAGTCAGCTTCTCGCCCTGTCGCCTGGCCTCTCGTCAGCTGCTCGACATTGTTGCCAGACATGGGACTCGGCGCTGTGCCAGCCATCCAGCCAGCAATATCAAAGTTCTGCGGCGCGCCCGAACCGCCGGCGGCCGCGCGACTTGCCGATGAGAGCGGGCCGGAGCGAGATTGTTTTTCGAATTCCGCGCGCATCTCAGGGTCCACTGTATGATGAATTAGTTTTTGATCGCTGGTGAGGTGCCAGAGAATAGGGAAGGAGAAGAAACGGACTGTTCTCAAGCAGTTTTGGCATGCCGACTGTGGCAGCCAGAGCAAAGACGGCTAGGAGGATCATGGGGTTTTTGAACAGGCTGAGCGGGGAGACTGTCATAAACGGAAGAAAAAATATTTCCAGTATCAGTATATCTGCTATTCCTCAAACAACACAAAAAGTGTATGCAAAAACGCGGGATACTCACACTTCGGTCTAACCTCATAAAACTCCCTCCTCGCCAACACCTTGGCATCCACTGTCACCGACGACCCATCACTCTTGGTTTTGTCAGTAGCCTGCGCAATGTACTTTTCGGCACCGCGGTTGTCCCATTGGTTTCCGCGAAAGGTCTCCCAGACGCCGAGGATGGTTCCGTCTGCGGCGACGTCGACGCGGTACGGCGCAAAAACGTAGTCGCGGGAGCGGATGTCGAGAAGATACGATCTCTTATTTTCCAATGATGGAGACGATGGGAGCGCCGGAAAGACGAATCCGCCCGATCGAGTCAGGGAGGCTGTAAAGATATGCGGCTGCTCAGATTCAGAAATTGTAGTCAGCGTGGCATGGGTGTTGGCAGAGAGGCTGTGCGGGTTTGGGAGCACAGGGCTCGGTGGGATCTGGATCGTAAGTGAGGATGCAGCCGCGATGATGCTGCCTGCGGAGAGCAGGGTCAGCAGGCGCAACAACATTGCAGCCATGTTACTGTGGTGGGCCGTGCTGGTGATGATGATGTTGTTGTTGTTGTTGTTGTTGTTGTTGTTGTTGTTGTTGTTGTTGTTGTGAATGTTACTTGATGTTCGGGGGAGAGATCGTCCCGAGCTCTGCTCTGAAGGTCAAGTCGGCCGGCCCGCTTAAGCTAATGCCAAGCAATTCAATAGTTGCACATGTACATGGAAGTTAACGAACTACGTGATCAACTATCGTCTCCGACATGGAGATTCGTTTCATACACAGGATTCGTTCTTTTAGCTATTGGTAATATAAATGTAGTGCTAATCATAATATTACGACATACTGTACACTGCCTCCGATACATGGGATCCCAGACTGGATCGTATTCCAAGCTATGTGCATCTTTAAAGACGATGCCAGACTGGCTAGCCTACAGCTTAGCCTTAGGAGCAGCCTGGTCTTCTGCCAGCTGGCTGTAGAGGGTGTCGAGCAGCGTGCGGAACCGCTTGGCAACAATGGGCCGCTTCATTTTCAGTCTATCATACCGTTAGCTTAAAAACCATACAATAAATGGACGACAAACTTACGTCGGGGTGAGAAGCTCGTTCTCAACCGAGAAAGGCTCCAGCAACAGGGCAGCATTTTGGACTCGCTCATAACCGGCCAGCTTGTGCTTCTTGGCGGTGCGATGGAAGTCACTCAGGACGGCCCTGCGGATACGCTCATCGCCCAAGACAGACTTGATCTGCTCTAGGTTTGTGGGGTCGATGGTCTGCTTCAAGATCTTGCTGGCCCACGGGGCAAACAAGTCAGGCTGGACACCAAAGATGCCAACCAGGGACGTCTGGAGGCTGTCGCCATGAACGTAAGCTTGAGCTAGGTAGGTGTGCTCGGCCAAGATGATACCCTCGAGACGTTCCGGAGAGATGTACTCGCCCTGCGCCAACTTGAGCACATTCTTGCGGCGATCGATAATCTTGAAGCGGCCGAGCTCGTCGATGGTGCAGATATCGCCGGTGCGGAACCAGCCATCCTCCGTCATTGCCGCAGCAGTTTCTTCGGGGTTCTTATAGTATTCCTTGAACATACTGTTGCCGCGCAAAAGCAACTCTCCCCGTGGGTACGGCTTGTCATCGACGGAATACTCCATATCGGGAAGAGACACAAGGCATGCCTCCGTGACTGGCGCAACGCCTCCGCAGTTACCCACAGAGCGATCCTCGGCGTGTTGGGCGACACCAATAGCGTATGATTCGGTCAGACCGTAGCCTTGCAAGAAGTTGGCGCCAGTGACGACTCGCAAAAAGTTCTGAATCGAAGGGTCCAGGGGCGCCGAACCCGAGACTATCGTTCGGGCGCGATCCAATCCCAGCGCAGACGACACCTTCTTCGTCCAGATACGGTCATACAGGAAATGCTTCTCTGTAGCCTTACTCGGATCGGGATTCTTGAGGTTGGCCAACTTGGTGTTGACCACATGTCGCGACAACGCGCCCTTGAAGCCGGGGGCGTCGACCGTTGCGTTGCCTACGACACCCGCAAAGCGGATGAAAAGACGGGGCACAGACGCAAACGCGTTCGGCCGCAGAAGCTTCAGATCGTCCACCAGCTCCAGAATGTTTCCGTGGAAGTAACCGATCGCACCACCAGACCAAAGGCATCCTTGTTCCAGCAGACGCTCGAAGATGTGGGCGAGCGGGAGATAGGAGGCTATCACGTCTCCCTGGTTCCACCTGGTAATGGTCATGCCGCTGGACACGCCGGCAATGGCATTCTTGTGGGTGAGAACCACACCCTTGGGAGGACCGGTGGTTCCCGAGGTGTAGTTGATGGTCACGGTATCTTCGGGGGAGGGAGGGTTGTAGGGGCGCTTAAGAGACTCGCCGAGCTTCTCGACTTCATCCATAGTGTAGATAGCCAGGTCGAGCCCAGCAGCCATGTCCTCCAAGAGGGCCCGCTTCGTGAAACCAGCCGGCTCGCCAGCATCAATGGGGTCCATGCAGACGATAAATTTGAGACCAGGCAACTGCGGCTTCAGTTTGATGAGCGCCGGGACGTGGGGGAGTGACGTGACCACACATTTCAACTCGGCATGCTCGATGATGTATCGAGTTGTATCGGCACCGAGCACATCGTAGATGGACACAGAGAAAAGCGATTGCGACGCGCAGGCCAGATCTGTTGCAACAAATCAGAATACAGTCCACCTTCCCATCCCAATGGGCACATACCCGTAATTTGCCATTCCGGTCTGTTTTGGGACCACAGTCCAACTCCGTACTTTTGTCCCCCGCAACCGTGCTTGTTGTGCAATTCCACCAAGCCGACACCAAAGTTGGCCCGTCTTTTCTGAACAGTGCCGTAGTCCATCCATTGGTAGGCGCCATAGGTTTTGGTGGCCGGATTGTAAGGGCGGTAACCAAAGCAGCGATTCTTGGGTATTCTGTTGGCTGGTATTAGGTTAGCCGGGATGTCGAAGGATCACGTAAAAAGGAAAGGATTTTTACCTGTCGACTCAAACATCTCATGCACCGTGCGGATCTATCGGCTGCATTAGCACCTACTGCCAACCAGAAAAAAGGAGAAGGAAACAAAAAAATGGTAATGATGATGGGTGTTACCTCTGGGTCAAGTGTGACAAGCAATTCCTTGTTCATGTTCCATGCCCGGTAGATCCTGCTCCTGCCGGGTTTCTCAGTGCCAGGAACAGGCACAGAGTACGGTTTGCCGGGGGGAGGATGAACACGCAGTTCATCTGCCTTGACGACATGCGCAGGCTGCGAGAAAAACATGGTGCAGAGTCACGACAACCTGGAGAGCGGAGAAAAAAAAAAATACAGTTGAGAAAGAGAGGACCAGTCTATTGGGACCACAAGTGTCGTACTTTCGAAAGGAATTCGATCCGCACCAGGGAGAGGATAAGGGAGAGATAAATCAGCGGGCGTAGATAGTCAGAAATGACGGCGGCAGACTGATTTACGACAAGACAGGAAGGAAAACTGGAAAGCATGTGCTTCTTCAAATGTACGACCGACGGATATTCCGTCGAACAGCGGTGGGGCACAGCGCGCGGCCTTCGACTGGCTCTTGGTCGCAATAGCCGGCGCAACAGGGCAACGATGCCTCGGCTCTTACCACGGGGGGCTAGCGTCCTCCGCGTTTTGCAGGCTCCCCGACGCGCGAGCCGATTAACGTTCCTTACTCCGGGCAGACGCTGGCTGCTAGCAGTTAGCACTGCCATGAATCGCAGCTTGGCTGTTCGAGTCGCAGCGAGTCAGCTTAGTAATGAATTCTCTGTAGCGAACTGACTAGTGAGTCAATTGTACAAAAAGCTGGTTAGCAGCAGTAGGCCATGATCTGATGATCCTCATCTTGTGGCCCGGGAGACGCCAATCACCACATCGCTTGGGCGCATCACTACTCGCAGCAACACAGTAATATTACGTCGCATGTGAAGTGGAGATGTAATAGTCGCACTTGGACGGAGAAACTCGACCCGATAGATAAGCAAGACAGATGTAGTGAAAGGACGGCTGGTGTTTTCAAGTGAACGATTGAAGGAAGTGAACAAAGAAAGGAAGAAATTGGGGTTTAAAGATTAGATGAAGTTGAAGTGGGCAGCTCGGTTGAAACATGAAACCGGAAGGGAAGGTGCGATGGTCCCATGGAGTCGAGGTGCCCGGAAGGTCTGGGTCGGGCCCGCTCACATGACCAGCGAACTCTTATCAACTACTGTTATCTTCGTCCTACAGCATTCAATGGAATTGGTGAGGCAACAGAGATTCGAGAATCGCTAAGTCGATTGCAATGCTTGGTTGATGGCTAAATACACCCACGCAGAAAACAACAGTAAATACAATACATTAGTCTATACAGGGGCGGCAGCCAGGCTCAGGAAAAAACTCGTTTCCAGAAAGGCATGTCGCTGGAGTCGGTGGTCTCCCAGTTCATATTGTCCATCTCGATGCGGCCGGTGTCGAGATCGGCGTCGATGGGGCGCACAAAGCGGGTGCGGAAAACGATCTTGTGGCCGAGATACAGCACGGCGAAGAGGATTAGGCTGATGTAGGCGACGAAGAAATCGGAGACGCTAAAGGACGGGATCCACGCGGTGAAACCCTGGGTGAAGATAATCAGGATGTTGAAGAACAGGCCGTACCAGGCAAAGTACGGCTGCCACATGGCCTTGTAGGGGAGCACGTCGCGAGAGACGTCGCGCGCTTTGAGGGCGCGCATGAAGGCAATATGGCAGCCGTTCAGCGACGCCCAGCTGATGAAGCCGGCCACGCTCGAGATGTTCATGAACCAGTCGAAAACGGTGGCACCACTGTTGGACAAGTTCATAAAGGCGAGCAGCCCGATGGCGGAGGTCAGGGCAACGCCGTAGTATGGCACCCCGTTCTTGGCCGTCTTCTTGAAGATGCGCGGGGCCAGGCTTTCCTGGGCCAGACCGATCAGGATACGGCTGCCGCTGTACACGTTGGAGTTGGCGGCCGAGAGGACGACGGTCAACAAGACGGCGTTGATGATGGCCGGCAGCACCTTGACGCCAGCGAGATCGGCGGCGATCACAAAGGGCGACGCGGAAGCGTTGGTGCTGTCGGACAGCAGACGCGGGTTCGTATAGGGCACCAGCAGGCCGATGAAGAAGACGGTCAGGACGAAGAAGAGCAGGATCCGGTAGAAGGTCTTGCGGATGGCCGACGGCACCGTCTTTCGGGGGTTCTCGGTCTCACCGGCGGCGACACCGACCAGCTCGGTTCCCTGGTAGGAGAAGCCGGCCTGGATGAGGACCGCCCAGAAGCCGACAAACTTGGCCTTGGGACCGGCGGCGTCGATGAGGTCTGGGTAGGGGGCGAAGGCACCGGGGTTGCCCCAGGTGTGGAAGCCGAGATAGCCATGCTGGCCCGCGCCGGCGTCAATGCAGATGGCGAAGATCATGAACCCGACGATGGTGATGATTTTGATCGTCGACAGCCAGAACTCGAGCTCGCCGTAAAAGTTGACGGGCAGCAGGTTGAAGGCGGTGATGAGGACCCAGAAGACGGCGATGAAGATCCCGATGGAGATGGACTGGTCCCAGTACTGGATGATCAGTCCGGTCGCGGTGAGTTCGAGCGCATAGGTGATGGCCCAGGAAAACCAGTAGATCCAGCCCATGGCGAAACCCAGGCTGGGGTCGACGAAGCGGGTGGCATACGACGTGAAGGCGCCGGGAATCGGGATGTACGTCGACATCTCACCGAGCGAGATCATGACCGAGAAGACGATGGTCCCGACGAAGATGTAGGCAATGAGGGCGCCGGCGGGACCCGAATTGGCGATTGCGCCGCCGCTACCGATGAAGAGGCCGGTTCCAATGGTGCCACCTGAGAGCTGTTAGACCTGAACAGTAAAACCCCGGAGAGAGAGAAGGTGTGAATGTGAGAGTGAGAGGGAAAGACACACCAATGGCAATCATCTGCAGGTGTCGACTCTTGAGCTTGCGCTTGAGATCGGGTAGAGGCAGCGACTGGGGGGTGGCGCCATGCTTTTCGACGTCGCTGAGCGCGTTGTTGTCGCTCGGCGAGTCTTGTCGAGCGTTCATCATCGTCTTTTCGTCGTGGCCGGCGGGAATCACATCGACTTTGTCGTCTGCATGTGCCATGGCCATTCGATGTATAGTATCGATCCGACAACAGGGTAGGTCTTTTTATTTTCTCCTTAATTCTTCCAGAGAAAATTATCGGAAAATAAAACGCAAATAAGAGAAAATAAAAAGTACCAGCCGCACACAGCCTTTACGGCACAGCGTCTGTAAATAAGAAAGGGAAAGGGTTTAAAAAAAAAAATCTTCCCTTTCTCTGGCCTTCAGCTGCAGCGGCGGCCGACGGGGAATCCACAGAGACGATTGACGCGGTCGCACAGCTGCTGCAAGGCCCAGTCAGAGAAAGGAGGCAGAACAGAGCAGGGAAGAAAGTGAAGAAGACGTCGCCCGTCGGTGTGGAGGAGTAGTCACAGGAGATAATAATGAGGGTTCGATGCAATGTCCGCATGAAGCGAGCGACGTGCGCTGGTTAGCCCGCAGGGCCAATACTACGTTCCCCAACACCCGGTGGAGAAGGCTGAATTTTGCGTGGATCCGATTATCCTGTCAGGACGGACGCGGACAGAGTGAGTCATCGTCCTCTTGGTTAAATCTTTTAAAGCAAAACTGGTTTGACATAGGATTTGTTTTTTTTTTTTTTTTTCCTTTTCTTTTTTCCTTTTTCTTTTTCTATCTGTTTGATCTGTTCTATACAAACAAAAGTGACTAGTAATGGGCACTCAGGTGGTCCATCGTTGAGTCGGTCAATCACTTGACACTGCGAGTAATGTGTACAGAAGCGGAGGGAGTAACAAGCCCAATGCAACAGAAGAAAAGATCACCAAATAGGATCCGTCGTACGTATCTGACAGACCCCTGTCAGGCTTAGATAGCAAGATAAAGGAACGCCAAAGGAACAACCAAGTCTCGTACAGGGGCCCCTATTAAAGCCCTATGCATGTAAACCCCCCGCTATGTACTACTACTTAGTGGCTACTACTGTACTGTGCATCGATACTGCGCACGCTCGCTGTCATTCTGCTTATAGTGATAATTCCCACGAGAGAATTGTGGGACGCGCCACCCACGCGCCCCTTGCAGAGGTTAAACCACGTTGGCAAAGTCGCCGCGAAACATAATCGGTCCACGGCGACGGCGGCCACCGGGTAAAGCGGTACAGCGATCTGTAATACTCGACGTGAAATTTTTGTTGGTGCTCTGTTAATTTTGCGAGGAATCTTTTTCAGCAGTGGCGAGACGGGCCCCGGATTGGCCGCTGGTCCACAGCCACAGCAAAACTTACTGCGCCTTTACAAAATTTATTTACTCATCTAAGCATAATCTTATCGAGTAGTTTAACTCACCTGCAGCATGTTAATCCGGCCGTACCAATAAAACGCGTCCTTGGCTGAAGTCGGCATGCCGATATCCGTCGGATGCAGCCGCAGCATGCAGCCACACCGGATTCTGGAATGCTTCTATTTGAATGTCTAAAACGAAGAAAGAAAAAGAAAAACAAGGGATTTTCGTTCAATCAATGCATCGAATTACAGCGCTACTCGTTTCTCGTTTCCCATACATTCGTACAAATGCTTGCATCCGTTAGCCATCACCCCACACACAAACAAACGAATCTATGCGAAAATAAGCTGCATGGATATCGAGTGCACTAGCGGTATGCCAAGTGCCGTTCTGTCACCGTTCGATCCTGGTTCGTTCACGCTGTTTATACTTCGGCTTGACGCTCGACTTCGGATGGTTTTGCAGCCGATGTCGACAACGACTGCCGGAACTGCAGCATTTGACGGACGGCCAATGCAAGCGTGATTGCAAACAACAGCCTCAGTCATGGTTAGCACGGACTACGTAGACCCGACAACAGAGGGTCGCGCGTATAATCTGAACAACAGGGCAGACTCACCACTCAAACGAGGCAAACACGGTGGCCGCCTGCAACGCCCGACATGGGCCTGAATGATGACAGGCGCGCGACGGGGGGAGCAGACTGCCGAGCGCGACGAAGCCGCCGAACCAGAACACCATGGTGATAAATTCGACCGCAGTCACGACATAGATGTGTGACAGATCGGGAAAGAGAATAGGTACCAGCGACAGATAGGGCAGCGCAATCAGCAGGGTCCAGACCGAGCTGAAAAGGTCAAAGTGGACGGTGTCGGATGGCCACCATCTTCTGTCGATCGCGACATTGATCGCTGTTGTGTCCTTTCAATCAGCGACCGTGGTGACGAGGAAAAATCGTGCCTTGGGAGTGGAGGATACAAACCATATGCTGTGAGTCCCAGGATGATGATTGCAAAAACGACCTGTGTGACTCGGACGGGCAACTCCCATCTCAAGCGGTGCTCGCTGTGGATAAAAGACGACATGCTCTCGAACCGATCGCGTATACTGCTGAGTATAATGCTTGGAAAATGCGTCAGTCAACCGCCGACATTACTGCGGAGAGCCGAATGGGCAGGGGAAGACGACGTTAAAAGTAGACGGTCGGTCCAACGGCGGCGGCAGGAGAGCCGTGACGATCGGGACAGCAGAAAAGCGGCTGCCTAACCATGTTCACGCGCCTCAGCTTGCTCAGCCTTGCTGGTGTGTGTCGAGGGGGATGCTGTTCGAGCAGCTAACTCTGCATAGCAGGTGCTTTTATTAATTAAAGTGAGATCAGCCACTACTTCGTTGTCTTTGTTGGGGATCTCCTGTTGGTTGGTGAAGATGAAATTGCATATACTGTTTGTTCAGGAATTGTCCCGTAGCTTCTAAGAAACTACTGGTATCTTCGCGTACAAGCTGGAGATTGATCGGGCTACCTTGTCATCGTCATTGGGGACATCAACTTACAGCTTGGCATGCAACAATGAGGCTGTGGCCCTCGATAGGATAGACTCCTCCCCGCGGACCAATCGCATGCATTTCCCCAGACTGTATACATCTTGACCAGCATCGGTCGCATACTTGGACTATACATTAAAACACACGCCTGTCGGATATTGAACAACGAAACAATAAACTTCGATACTAGTGTTGTACTTTGGATCATTTCTCAATGGTATCATCACACGGGCACTTCATACAGGCCCCCTCTCAACTCACTCCCTCACTCCCTCACTCACTACTTTACGTCCGGTCCGCCAGCACCTTAAGGTTCTGGAATGACTGCTCGAAATCTGCGATGATGTCGTCAATGTGCTCCGTGCCGACCGAAAGACGGATGCCGTCCTCGGTCACGCCCGAGTCCTTGCGCTCCTGTTCGGTCAATTGCTCGTGCGTGGTCGACCAGGGATGGATCGCAAGAGTCTTGGAGTCGCCGACACTATGTCACGTTAGATACCTCTATACAGTAGAACGTAGTTGAGAAGAACAGATCTAGAGCGAAGACATACTTGGCCAGGTTGGAAATCAGCTTGAAGCCATCGACAAGCTGGCTGCCAGCAGCAGCACCGCCCTTGACACCGAACGACAAAACACCGCCGAAACCACGAGGCAGGTACTTCTTGGCCGTCTCGTGGCTGGGATGGCTCTCCAATCCAGGGTACGACACCCAGGTGACGTTCTCATTCTTCTCGAGCCAGCGAGCCAGCGCCAGCGCATTGCTGGCATGGCGTTCACCACGCAGACTCAGCGTTTCCAAGCCGAGCAGGAGCTGCTGCGCGGCAAACGGGCTCAGGGTCGAGCCCAGGTCGCGCAGGATCTCGACGCGCACGCGGATCGCAAAGGTGATGGGTCCAAAAGTCTCCCAGAACTTGAGTCCGTGATAGCCCTCGGACGGCTCGTTGAATTGCGGGAACCGGGCAGCGTGTTTGCCCCAGTCGAACTTGCCACTGTCGACGACGACGCCGCCGATGGTCGTCCCATGGCCGCCAATCCACTTGGTCGCGCTGTGCACCACGATGTCGGCGCCGTGGTCGATGGGCCGCGCAAAGAAGCCGCCTGCGCCGAACGTGTTGTCGACCTGGAGGGGTGAGCATCTCTTGTCGCCGAAGCAGGGACAACGGGGAGAGAGGAGAAGACATACCACAAGGGGGATGCCGTTGTCGTGCGCCACCTTGGCAATAGCTTCAAAGTCCGGCACGTTGTACCGCGGGTTGCCAATGGTCTCGACGTAGATGGCCTTGGTCTTGTCGTCAATGGCAGCCGCAAAGTCGGCCGCGCTGTCGCCCTTGACAAACTTGGTCTGGATGCCGAGACGTGGCAGGAAGACCTTGAGCTGGTTGTACGTGCCCCCGTACAGGTTGCTGGTGGAGATGATGTTGTCGCCGGCGTGCGCGAGCGCCGAGATGGTCATGAACTGGGCAGCCTGTCCGGACGAGGCGGCGACGGCGGCGACACCGCCTTCGAGAGCAGCAATGCGCTTTTCAAACACATCAACGGTGGGCTGTGATGGGATCGGTCAGTTCCATCCATGGTCGACACCCTCAGATCCTGCATAGCCTGATCACTTACGTTCATGATACGGGAGTAGATGTTGCCAAACTCCTTGAGCCCAAACAGTCGTGCGCCATGGGCAGAGTCATTGAAGACAAAGGACTGCAAGACACATTAGCATTCTCGCGTCCATGGAGATTGCAGACGACGGATGACGACGAACAGTGGTGGCGTAGATGGGCACTGCGCGAGCATTGGTCGCAGGATCCGGCTCCTGGCTGTACAGAAACTTAGCACATCCTGACAGTTCTCTCGGTCCAGCCTTGACGACTTACCCAGCGTGGAGCTGCAGCGTCTCGAATCGTTGTCCAGACATGGTTGGTCGGATGCGGGGAACTAGTCACAAAGTACTATGTATAGCCTGCCGATATATAGATGACCGGTCAATGCAGCGGTGCAAGGATGCCAGTCGCAAACGGTCGCCGACACTATCGAAGCACTGCCAGACAGGTTGAACAAACAGACAGGTGGTTTGAATGTGCTTTGTTTATGGACGATGGTGGTCGAGGGGCACGGGGGTACTTAAACGAGTTACCCAGAGACAAACCGCAGTTCCAGTTCCCCTCCTTCCCCCCGATTGCGGGCGCCCACTCCAGATGGCGTGATTCTGATCGCGTTTGCTACGCCCCCTCCCCCCTCAAGATCGGACTATTGCCGATGAGCGCGCTGATTCGTGTGCGTTCAGTCTAGTTCAAGGCGATGGAATTTTGTGTACGTATCAGAATTATTCAAGCGTTATACCATTAGGTATTGCTAGCTGAGCTAATTATAGTGAAATGCAGTTGATTCGAAGGCAGAAGTTAATAAGGATCACTGAGAAAGTCAAAAGAGAAAAAAAAAAAAAAAAACAACACGATACTATAAACAAAACCTTCCAAGCCAGCCTGTGCAACAACGTTGCCGGTAACCATGGAAGACCCCCCAAACCTTTTCCTCCATTGGCCTATAATTAAACCCTCATTGCCATCGTGAGTGTATATAATGTACACACCAATGGGTATTCCACAATATTCAACACGTAAACGCCGAGCCCAGCACAGATAGAAGAGAATAACCAAGGAAAAACGAATATAGAAAGACGAAAAGGGGTAGAGTAAAAGACATGATACATAATAAAATGGTCAAAAAACACAGGCACGAAACGAAGTGTTTTTTTTTTTCTTTTCTTTTCTGTTTCTCTTTCTTTCTTTCTTTATTTTAGTGCTTCCCTAAAACCGACTAAGCTACAGTTGTTTCTCAGCCCTGACCGGGAGGCGGGGGCTGTGGCGTTGAGCCCGGTTGTCCGCCGCCGAGCATGAACGCTGGGAGCTGCATCGGCATGCCCGGGAACTGGAAGCCAAAGCCAGGAACTGCTGGAGCCACGGCAGGGTTGTTGAAGCTGGGAGCATCGTGATCGCCGCCGCCGCCGCCGTTGGGCGTGTCCATGCCGCGCTCAGGCCGGCGGAACCTGTCGTTTTGCGTGCGTGACGATTGAGGTCCGCGTTTGCCGCCCGAGTCCGTGGCCATGCGCCTGCTGATTGCTGTTCATGTGGTCAGTCGTATTCGTGCAATAGCAGACAGGAAAATCGAGGAAGAACAAACCTTTGGATGACACACCGGCACCAATCTCAATGTCCGGCTCCTCCACGACCATGCCACTCTCTATGGGCTTTCCACCTGTACCACCATACTCGGCAGTGAGCATCCATTTGCGATCCGCCTCGGTGAGTCTCTCGATTGGGATAACGCTGACTCCGGTCTGGTAGTCACTACAATCCCTGGGTCCGAAACCGACACCCCAGCGAGTCTGTATAGTCATTAGCAGGCCAAGGTCTTGAAATCGTCAGGGTTCACCATCACTTACCCGGAGCTGCATGTCGCCCGATTTGTACGTTTCCATTCCTTCCCGAGCCTTCATGGCGTCGATGCGGTTGATCATTTTGATAAAGGCATGGCGCTTGTCGATATTGACGATGCACGTCTGGACTACACCGTATTGATTGAACAAAGACCGAAGATGGGCCTCGGACGAACTGCGGTCACCGGGTTAGTAAACACGTTGGGAGGGCAAAACATATAAAAGAAGGGTTGGAAAACTCACGTGACACCGCCAACGAACAGCGTTCGGCTGAGGACTTTGATATTGCCCTGGCCAATCGAATAATCCCACTCGATCATTTTCGGTCCCGGAGGAGGAAGGGAAGGGTCCTTGCGAGGAGGCGTCGGCGAACGTCGTCTCCGGCCAGGCGGACTGCGTTGTCGGTAGTCGTTCCCACGTCGTCCCCGATCGCCCCCACGACGACCGGGAGATTCTCCACGATACTCGCCATACACGGGACTGTCGCGACGGCGCGGAGGAGACGCCTCCCGACGACGGTCCCAACCAGGAGACCGCGACCGGCGGCGATATTGACCGGGAGGCGAGCGCAGATACTCTCTATCCCGGTTGTGGTCTCTATCGTGGTCTCGGGAGCCCACGTCAGCACCCCAGCCCTGGCCAGCATCGGGGAGGTTGAATCCTCCCTGCAGCGCGCTCAGCGGGTTCATTCCTTGGTTTGCGTTGTTGGACAGACTGAGGATCTGGAGAGCAGTGCCCCATTGGTCCTGCGGAATGCCCTGGGATGCCAGTAGTTGGAGCAGCTGAACCTGCTGCAAGACGTCTGGTGTTAGCGCAGGCGTCTGCTGCGTGCCGGCCGGAGCCGGAGCAGGAGCAGCTTGTGCCATCAATGCAGCCAACGGGTTCGGCTGCGAGGCTGGCAACGGGTTCGTGGCCGAAGCAACCGGGTTTGCGCCCAGGTTGCCCAGCCCGGCAAAGGCAGCCCCATACGGATTTACATTCGGTCCCGTGGCGTTTGCTGCTTGGGTGGTCTGGTCTACCGACGAGGTCACTGGCAGAGTAGGAGTAGCACTGGGTGCACTCAATACACTTAGAGGATTCGACTGAGCAGGCACTCCTGGTGCAGACGAGGCTGTGGTATTCTGCTTGGCCATATCGGCCAATGCCTTTAGGATACTATGGGTGTCAGGAGCGGGCTGGGCTGATGCTCCAGGAGCCGCACTAGGAGCAGAAGCAGCATTCTGGGCACCCGCCAGGGGATTGAACCCGGGCGCTGGTGAGCCTTCCGGCGTAGTAGAATCAATATCTATTGGTGGTGGAAAGAAGATTAGAAGTGGTCCTCTGGAAACGCCGAGTCATAGTACGGTACGGGATGTGTGGTTCGCCGAAGTTGCAAACATCCACACGGAAATAGAAGGGGGGTTCGTTGGGGTTGCTTACTCTTAGAGGGCGGAGCATTCAGTTTCTGCTTGAATCCTGCCAGCATAGATGCGGGAAACGTCTGGCCACGTTCCCAGATATCAACCAATTTTTTGATCTTCTCCTATAATAGCGTAAAAGAAACGATACGTAAGTTCAACTATTCCGTCCAGAAGTAATAATGATGCATTTAAGGATTGGAGCCAGTCCAGACTGAACGTTAGGCAAGTGGGAGTAGATAAGGGAATACGCAGGAAAATCAAGACTGCATGCATATGTCCATCCAGCAGGGGAAGGCCAAATGCATACAGCGACCCGGCCGCGGCGCTTTTATGTCCGGCGCGAGCCCTTCTAGGGTTTTGACTAAGGGAGCAAATCTGTCTTCTGTATGTTCTAGAGCGTACCTTTTGATCTTCAGGAGCATTGTTTAGGATATCTGTCATGAGAACAGGCAGGAGTTCGGTTACTCGGTTGACTCCGGCAGCAAAGGTGCCGTCAGGAGCAGCACTGCCAGGTGGTTGTCCCGCCTTTCGGGCTGCTTCTACCCATTGTCGAGTTACAGAGTCTACGACATATAGGACGCCCAATTTGTGTGTGCCGGGTGTACGCTTGAAATGTGTAAAGATCTTCTGGATGAGGACGGATTCGGACTATCACGATGAGAGACAAGTTAGCACGACTGACAGAAAGAACAAGTTAAATAAAAAACAGAGAACAAAAGACGAGAACACGCGCGTAAACATTTTAGTGTTGTAAAAGACATACCTGAACATTGGCAGTACAGAGCTGGGTAATGCTGCCAATCTTGGAGCCCGATACACCAGGAGGTCGTAAGGCTAGCATCGACTGAAGGTAGCCGTCAAGCTCTGCTACGGCAGAAGACATGACTGCTAAGTACAACTATGCTTGCCAGCCCAGGTAGGCAAATAACCAGACTATGGAAGACGAAAGCCTTGTTTGTGGCGACTAAAGTGGATGCAAGTCCACGCTGCTGTCTACTGACAGTGGACGTTTCAGGTGAGCGATGGTTCGTCACGACACCGTTTTGAGATTGAATAAGAGAAAAAAAGGTAGCAGAAGCTAAACTGCACGCGACAGGAGGCCGTCGGGCCAGCTCTAGCGCTCGTGGTCACTACAGACTTGGTCGAGCGCGCGTTACGCGATCCAAAACGCAGCTACAGGCAGCGAAGAAAAATCTAGAAGCCCGTACGAGACGGCGAAGGTTTTGCGTCTTTCTCTGGAGTACCGAATACGAATGATCGCAGACAGCGCAGGTGCAGCAACTGTAACCTACTTACGAACGACTGGAGCAAGCGCTGGTAGATGAAAGAGAGAGAGAGAGAGAGAAAGGAGAAAGAAGATGATGGGATGGATAGACGTTTCAAGGTACGTGGTCGTGGTGGTGAGGTAG
This sequence comes from Talaromyces piceae, assembly GCA_001657655.1. Taxonomy (NCBI): domain Eukaryota; kingdom Fungi; phylum Ascomycota; class Eurotiomycetes; order Eurotiales; family Trichocomaceae; genus Talaromyces; species Talaromyces piceae. The sequence continues at coordinate 1,463,996 of JNNX01000004.1, read as the reverse complement.
TGTAGTGGTGATGGAGGGAGGAGAACAAGGGTCGGGCGCTTGGGAAGGGGCGAGCAGAAAAAGAAAAGCCTTGCGTCCCGCTAGCCGAAAATGGTGGTCACGTGAATGACGTGTACGGTCGGGTTGGTCTGGCACTGGGCAACAACAATAAAACAACAAGGCGCGGACGAGGAGACCAGTGGCAGCAGCATACGTGTGCCCTACGACTCATGACATTCAATACAGGATACATCGACTTAAATTGAAGACAGAGATAGAGTCATCCAGTCCTGGGTTTTCACGATCGGGGAATTATTGTATTGTCGACCGATCCTCCGTGTTGCATGCATGTGCGGTGTATACTGTATCTCCTATATACATACATAGTAGACCTATGTAGGTCTACGTCAGGCTCGCTGCCTTAGACCACAAACAGTTACTGGTGTGCAGTATCAGACTTTCGAGAAGAGAGGAAGGGAGGGAAACATGTGATGAGCGATGACGGCACGATGCAACGGCGCTCGGCACAGACCGGACGTGGTGCTGCAGCTGGTGGCGCTAGTCCGCGTGCGGCCTAGCGCCGAAAAGCAAACCAGCTTGCTTGATTTTATCCCCCAACTCCGGTGTGTTTCTTGATCTTTTTTTCCCTCTTCCAATCCCTGTCTGTACATTATCGCACATCGTCTTCCTCCCGTCCTGTGTATAGTTTCCCTCCGTTGCCCCTTATTGTCTGTACACACTGTATACCAGCCATGGCTTCCTCACTACGATTGGGAAGCTCTGCTATCCGCTCATCCCTGGTTTCCCGCCCGGCCGTTCAGTCCGCCGCCTTCAACGGCCTGCGATGCTATTCCTCCGCCAAGGCAAAGGTGTGTACTACCCCCCATGCTATATGGTTTCTACTCTTCGCTAACAAGCCGTTCCTCTTTTTTTTCTCTTGCTTTAGTCTCTCAAGGATACTTTCGCCGACAAGCTCCCTGAAGAGATCGAGAAGGTCAAGAAGCTCCGCAAGTATGTCGCCTCCGCCCGCCCGAGCTGTATTCCCGAGGGCAAAGAAAGGGTCGCTAACGCTTAACTTTCCCCCCCTTTTTGCAGGGAGTTTGGCTCCAAGGTCGTTGGTGAAGTCACCCTTGACCAGGTCTACGGTGGTGCTCGTGGCATCAAGTCCCTTGTCTGGGAAGTGAGTCGAGCATCCTCATCCGAAACTCCCTCGGCGCGTGTTAATCCAGTCATCTAGGGATCCGTTCTTGACAGCGAAGAAGGCATCCGCTTCCGCGGCCGCACGGTTAGTGACTCAATGCAATCCCGACTCTTCCGCGGCAGTTTGGCTCACTGCGCTTTGGCGTGTATAGATTCCCGAATGCCAGGAACAGCTCCCCAAGGCCCCCGGCGGCGAGGAGCCTCTCCCCGAAGGTAAGACATAAGCTTCCATCAGGTTTGGGTGCTTTTGCCTGAACGCTCTGCTAATCTTGTTTTATTACTCAGGTCTGTTCTGGTTGCTGCTTACTGGTGAAGTCCCCAGTGAGCAGCAGGTCCGCGATCTGTCCGCCGAATGGGCTGCTCGTTCCGACGTTCCCAAGTTCGTTGAGGAGCTCATTGACCGCTGCCCCAATGACCTGCACCCCATGGCCCAGTTCTCGCTCGCTGTGACCGCGCTGGAGCACGAATCCGCCTTCGCCAAGGCCTACGCCAAGGGTATCAACAAGAAGGAGTACTGGCAATACACCTTTGAGGACTCGATGGACCTCATTGCCAAGCTCCCCACCATCGCTGCCCGCATCTACCGCAATGTCTTCAAGGACGGCAAGGTCGCCGCGATCCAGAAGGACAAGGACTATGCCTTCAACTTGGCCAACCAGCTTGGATTCGGCGAGAACAAGGACTTTGTCGAGCTGATGCGCCTGTACCTGACCATCCACTCTGACCACGAGGGTGGCAACGTCAGCGCCCACACCACCCACCTTGTCGGTAGCGCTCTCAGCTCCCCCTACCTGTCTCTGGCCGCTGGTCTGAACGGTCTTGCCGGTCCTCTTCACGGATTGTAAGTTTCGGTTTTGAACATTTTTTGCCGGCCCGCACAACTGACCTTTTCTTCTTCCTTTTTCCGCAGGGCCAACCAGGAAGTCCTTGTCTGGTTGCAGAAGATGAAGAAGTCTGTTGGCAACGACTTGAGCGATGAGGCTATCAAGAACTACCTTTGGTCGACCCTGAACGCCGGCCAGGTTGTGCCCGGTTACGGCCACGCCGTCCTCCGCAAGACCGACCCCCGCTACGTGTCGCAGCGTGAATTCGCTCTCCGCCACCTCCCTGATGACCCGATGTTCAAGCTGGTCAGCCAGGTTTACAAGATTGCTCCGGGCGTTTTGACCGAGCACGGCAAGACCAAGAACCCCTACCCCAACGTGGATGCTGTAAGTTCTGACACATCCCACACTTCCCACCCACCCCCCTCGACAAGGACCTATCCAACTAACCCGAACGTGTAGCACTCTGGTGTCCTTCTGCAATACTACGGTCTGACCGAAGCCAACTACTACACCGTTCTCTTCGGTGTTTCCCGCGCGCTCGGTGTTCTTCCTCAGCTGATCATCGACCGTGCTCTCGGAGCCCCGATCGAGCGCCCCAAGAGTTTCAGCACCGAGGCTTACGCCAAGCTGGTCGGCGCTAAGCTGTAAATGTCTGTCATGTAGGACCAAAAGCTTGTTTGTTTTTCTCTCTTTGAGTCTGGTACAGAGGATATCAACAAGGTATAGACTGCCAGGCGCGGCAGATTGGGCATGGATGGCCCGTGTACAACTTTTTAGTGTTTTTTGTTCTATTGATACTGCTTTTGTAGTTAGACTGGGATGGAATGAGTCTAGTTCAAAATTAACGTATGCTTTTCCCCAAAAAAAAAACCCCATTTTTCTGTTCATTTTTCCCTTTTTTTNTTTTTCCCTTTTTTTTTTTTTTTTTTTTTTTTTTTTTTTTTTTTTTTTTTTTTTTTTTTTCTCTTTCCCCTTTTGTCGTACTGTCCGTTATTACAATCAATCACTACTACTACTACTACTACTACTACTACTACTACTACTACTACTACTACTACAACCATTTACTGCTTTGTAGAGCGAAATTTCCACATTATCTGCGGGCGCTAAACAGAATAATACTCCGGGACAATACTTGTATGCTTGTATGTAATTATGCACCTGGATGGTAACAATTCAGCTAGAGCGCAAGCTATCTGTCTATCCTCTGCGCNAAAAAAAAAAAAAAAAAAAAAAAAAAAAAAAGGAGACATCTCAAGACCAGGCAACAGAATAAAAAGGGGAATAAGAAGAAAAAAGAAAAAAGAAAAAGAGAATCGAGCAAATAGAGCACATAACGAAGAAGGCTAGTAGTTACACGCCCAAAAGGTATCCCACGGCCTCTCAACACTAATCTGTTGGGGAGTTTGGCGCAACTGGAGCACCCCGTTTTTTCCCGGGGGGGATTCTTGACGCTGGCCGAAGCGGCTCACCGGGGAAGCGTGGTCAGGAGAGCAGCCTCCAGGAATCAAATCCATCCCAGACATGTCAAATTGTAGCGAGGAGGGCGACAGGCTCGACTAGAGACGTGCGCATAACTATCCGTCGGTATAGCGACAGTCACAGTGCCAGTTCCACGAATCAATCGTAGTACAGAGAGTCAGTTAGTAACTAAGTTGGCTAGGTTCGGCAATTAAGTGGCCGCGGTTACTGGTTGCCAGCCCGAACGGCGGACGGGCTGCTCCTTCCTTGTGATAACTGCGGATGCCGGGCCGCACGTAGTCCAAGCTTCCTGTCAGACTCCGACCTCGTTTCTTCTCTCTCCTCTCCTCTCCTCTTCTCTTTCCTCTCTCTCTTCTTCCTCCTCTTCGATCTCTGCAATTACTTTGGACCTTCGCTCCCCTCACTACTCTTTACCCGCTTCCTCGTTCTTTCCGCAAGCTTTCTGTACTCCCCGTAGGCGACGAAGCCCCCGATATCCCTTGGTCAGGGCCCCTTTCAGCGTTCCCAACCATCAAAGATGTCCGCCACTACCGCGAAGCCGATCGAGAAAAAGCCGGTCAAGTTTAGCAATCTGCTACGTGAGTCTTTTTTTTTTTTTTTTTTCTTTTTTCCTTCGCTTGTTCGCGCTCTTTTTCTTCTACTCCCTCAAGACGGACGACGGACGACGCACCCGGAGACAAACCAGCATTTGGCGCGGCGCATTGCATCGAGGGTGTTCGGCTAACATGTGATCTACAACAGTTGGCGCGGGATTGAACATGTTTGAGTAAGTCACCATTCCGAAATCGACTCTGCAGTCAATCGGCTCGGTCACCAGTCTGGGTTGCTAATGTCACACTCTAGGGTCACCACGTTGGGACAGGTACGCGCATTCGCAACTCCATACCAAGAATCCGCAGCAGATCACCAACTGACTCGTTTCGATAGCCGCTGGAAGTGACCAAGACAACCATGGCTGCCAACCGTTCCGATACGTTCGCCGGTGCCATGAAACGGATTTGGGGGCGCGGTGGCATCCTCGGCTGTAAGCTTCAAAACCCCCATGGACAGAGTTGATGGACGGATCACAATGGAAACTGACCATTTCGCCTGTTGATATACAGACTACCAAGGTCTCATTCCCTGGGCCTGGATTGAGGCTTCCACCAAGGGCGCCGTGCTGCTATTCGTGGCCTCGGAGGCGGAGTACTACGCCAAACTGTACGGCGCGTCTGACTTTGGCGCCGGAATCGTGGGTGGTATGTCTGGCGGTGTCGCACAAGCTTATGCCACCGTCGGCTTCTGTACCTGCATGAAGACGGTCGAGATCACCCGCCACAAGCTGTCGGCGTCGGGCGTCAAGCCCCCGGGCACCTGGGAGACCTTCATGGACATCTACCGCAAAGAAGGAATCCGGGGTATCAACAAGGGTGTCAATGCCGTCGCGATCCGTCAAACAACCAACTGGGGTTCGCGTTTCGGTCTGTCACGACTAGCTGAGCTTTCCATTCGCAAGGTCACCGGCAAGGACGAGAGCCAGAAGCTGAACGCCACGGAGAAGATCATCGCTTCCAGTCTGGGTGGCGGTCTGTCCGCCTGGAACCAGCCCATCGAAGTCATCCGGATCGAGATGCAGAGTAAGACGGAGGACCCCAACCGCCCCAAGAACTTGACGGTCGGCAAGACCTTCAAATATATCTACCAAACCAACGGTCTAAAGGGCCTGTACCGTGGAGTCACTCCACGTATCGGCCTCGGAATGTGGCAGACCGTATGCATGGTGGCTCTGGGTGACTTGTAAGTTGTTGTCTTCATATTGCCGATTGACAGGGACTGACATGAAGTGAACAGGGCCAAGGATGCTGTAGAAAAGCTGACTGGCGACAAGGTCACCGCGAAGCACTAAGGGAGGGTTTGAAATACCCCTTGCCTGGCATTCGTGTCTGCTGTCTGCGTTTGTGTTTCATGTGCTTGTCAGGTATCTTGTTTCTTTTTTGTAGGTTTGAACAAACTATATAGACTTGTCTAGTGTTTTTCAAAAAAAATGGGTTATGGATGACGGCTCGAATTTTTGTATTGATATGTCGGAGTCGGACATTGATCAAGGACTTGTAGCAATTGTTCTGGCCCTATTCTTCTGGTTACTCGATAGCGATAATAAATGCTTTGTCTTGATCAGTAAGAGATTAGATTAATATAGACTAATACTTTCACAGCGCTTTCGTTCAACCTGTGCAGCCTTCAATTGCATGGCCATACATTCTTTTATGACTATACACTCCGGGTCAGCAAGGATACATTCTTTTTGAGCAAGGAGGAGCCCAGCTCTGGCTGTTTTACAGTCTGTTGAGATTGCTGTATTATCAATGTGGATAATGTGGGCAAGCTCGGTGTCCCCGCATCAGGAAGCGCCACCGGCTCATTCATCTACTGAGAGCTATATATAATTGTAGTTTCGTACGTACCGTCTTCTATCAACCCCCACGACCAGACCAGCCACGCGCCATGCTTTTGCCCTAGGTATCATGTAATGCGGCAGTGCAGTATCGAGAAGATACTTCCAAAAACTTGAGAGGCAGGCACGATTAGCATGTTTAGATTTGTCCCATATCAATCGCATGCGCTAAGCGACGGACGATATGTTCACCGGGCGTGCACGACGTGTCGCAGACGAAAGGTGACTTTGAAATATACCTGTTATACCAGACTTTGTAGACTGTGGTTCATCTCGCTGATTTGTTTATATTGCAACTAGAAACGTTGTTCTCATGATAGCTTCACTGGTGATGAACATGTGGGGAACCATACAGACGAGCGACAGGCTCGCAAGAGGATTAGATATCAGCATCGGTCTGATAACATAGCTGCTGGCCAGGAACCCCACAATGGATGCTCAGAAAATACCTACTGCGCTGAAGCTGAAACAGCGACAGCAGCAGCAGAAGAAGAAGAAGAAGGAGAGGAGGAAGAGGAAGAAGACGAGGAAGACGATGATGCCCAGCAAAGCAATGGAGAAGCCCGTTTCGTCGGCCATCTCAACCCCGAGTCCACTTTCCTCGCCGCAACGAGTCCGACGCAGACTGATAATGTCGGCGTGTGGATCTCTCGTCTGCCTGCAGCAGAGCAGGCGCCGAGACCTCCCACGACAGCGTCACGTCAAAAGAACCCCATGTCTACGCGTCTGCTCGGCCGGAAAGCGTTTCGATGGGAGGATCTCGCCGCGCAGTGTTTGCCTGGATCAGTTGCGTTCCAGGCTCTGTATGCGATTTATCTCGAGGAGATACACCCGCTATTCCCTGTCATTGACCAGGAGGCCATGAATGCCATGCCCACCGCAAGTCCGGAACGCGGCCTGCTACAACTGGCGATATGCATTGCGGCCAGCGTCAGCCCACGGGCAAAACGTCATCTCAACTTCCCGGGCCGGAGTAGACGATACTCGACCCGGGACGGATTCATCAAGGATATGGTTTTCCCGCTTCGTCTCCTACTCAGTCTGGGCCTAGTGAAGGATAAGATCGTGCTTGTTCAGGCCCTCTCTCTGGCAGCGCTGTTCACACAGTATGCAAAAGACCGCGACTTATCCGCAGAGCTGTCGGCAAGCGCAATTGGCTACAGTCATACTGCTGGCTTGCACCTGGACAGCCAAGCAGGGAAGGACGGACACGACGACAATAGGACAGCTCGAAGCGAGGTTCGCTGTCGCTTGTTCTGCTGTGTCTGGGCGCTGGATAAGCTGAATGCTGCAACCAACGGACGTCCGGTCATGATGCACGAGCGGGATATCGGTAGGAACATCATTGATTCTATCTCGGTGCAGCAGCCGCCGCCATTCCAGCTGTTTCTTTGGGTAGTACTGTTGCTGGATCGGGTTATCGGGCTCTACCGGCCGCGCAACGAGCGAGCAGCTTTTCCTGACAACGAGTTCCCTCTTTTTGAAGATCTGCTGGTCAAAGCAAATGCTGTGCAGGTCGATAGCCGTTCCCTAGGTAAGCACTGTCACGTACTGTCGCCTCCCACGCTTCGAGACAGTTTTACTGATAAAACCCATTGTCACATAAAACAGCTACAGCGGAAATACTCTACCACTCCGTTGCCATGCTATCTTGCCGCGTCAAATCCCTCGACGAGGTATCTACATCCTCAGCATCGTTCCTCCGTCAAAGCCTGTCTGCTCTCAGAGCAACGTCGATCGTATCCGACGGCCTGGAAACGGCTCTGAGTACTCTGCCTGTTTTACCCTATGCCATCTCTCTCTCGCTGCGCGTCGCATACCGAGACTTGCGAACCAGTCGCTCTCCAATGTTGCGTGACCGAGCGAGGGGTCAGCTGCTGGAAAATGCGGTGATTTTGCATCGTTTGGGCCGCGTGTTTGGGTCTGTTGGAGCGTTGGCCACCATGGCGGAGCAGAGTTTGTATAAGATCGATCAGCAAGCAGCAGCAGCAGCAGCAGCACCTTCTCAAAATGAGGACAACGCGTCTGCGTCTGCCAAGTCCAGAGCAGATGTATTGGTGGCAGGGCATCAGTCCGGCCAGGAACCGAGGGCAACCCAGCAAGATTCATTGGGGGTGTCTAACTCTACAACGACGACAACAATCGGAGCCGATGACGGGCCGTGGTTTGAAAACAGGCCCGACGACTTTCGATCGCTAGACGCCAAAGTAGATATGGATCTGTCTGTCTTTGACAGTCTGTTTGATTTGGACATGTTTTCGAATTTTGATATACCGGAGCTACCCGAGCGGTGGTCTTGATATCGGATCGGCAGCACATTCATGTAGCCGATGTAATATATGCACAATTGGGCCTACACAACCACTTATGATAGTGAGAACAACACAAATCTTGTCTAAAACATTTGCTAGATTCGAAATACGATACAAATACAGACAACACACAAAGGAGATATATCTGTCAACTGGTCTGTTGCAACATAGAAGGGGGTTGTAAATCGGGCAAGTCATCTGTATGGGAATGGAATCCAGAAGGGGGAAAAAGGAGAAAAAAACCGTTGAAAACATGAGCAAAAAAACATGATGCACTTTACAAGGGAGAAGAAAGACGAGAACGAACTTCTTCTCTGAGTTTTTTTCTTTCTTCTTTTGTTTTCACCAACCCATACAAGAACCAACCCTGTCTAGATTATTTTTTTGGTCGCTGTCTATAAAGCCCCTTTAGACGGTCAGGCCAAGGTCTTCGGCGAAGGGGAGCTTGTAGAGGTCTCCAACGACGGCAACGGAAGCCTTGCCAGAGACAAATGACTTGGCGAGCTAGATTGTTTGTCAGCTGTCTGTTTGAAATTTGTAATCACACGGAGAGAAGTCTTACCTGCTGGACCTGTTGGGCAGAGACATTCTCAAAGCTCGAGGCGAGCTCGGAGATCTGCAAAGGCTTGGTGCCGTTGATCAGAGCGGATCCCGTCAGCTCGACACCGGTATCGAGGACCTGCGCGGCCTCGAGAGCGCGGAACTTGGCCAGGGCAACAGCCTTCTTGACTTCTTCCGCGGCGACCTCGCCAGCAGCGACCTTCTTGAGAGCATCGACAGCGCCCTTGGAGGCAGCAGCAACTGAGTCGGCCTTACCAGAGATGGAAATGGTGAACAGGCCGGCGTCGGAGTAGGCGTAGTTCTGCGTAGAAACCTTGACGCGGTGACCCTGGGTGGCCTTACTAATGAGAGAGAAGCCAGGGGTATACTTGATGGACGACTCGCCTCCCAGCAGAGCAGCCAGAACAGCAGTCTCGGGCTTGTAACCAGAGGTACCGAACTTCGAAGAACCGGGGAAGCTAATGGCAACGGCATTTCCAGCCTGGCTGGCAGTGCGTTGCTCACCACCGTAGTACTTGCTGGGCACACCTTCCTTGAGCTTGTACTGGCCAGAAGATGTGGCAGAGTTGTGCTGGCCAAAGAACTGGCCCACCCACTTGGACACTTCAGCAGAGTTGGGGCCGACCGAAACGAGAGCAATGTTGGGTTTGGCGTAGGCGCTCTGAGCGAACTCAGCGATAGCCTCGGGCGAGACATACGATTCAACCGGGGTGGCCGAGGTGGCGAACAGACTCTCTCCAAGGCCACGGTGGAAGGCAACGGCGTGGGCCGAGTTCAAAGCCAGGTTCTCTGCTTTCTCCAAAGTGACCTGTTGGCGGAGTCTGAGGGTCGGTAGGACCAGTTCATTCCACTCGTATGCTTTTTAACGTTAGATTGAAAAAATCAATCGATTTCTTAAAAAGAAGAAAAAGAGAAAAGGTGATAATGATAATTGAAAAGAATCATACCAGAATACTTTGTTTGCGAAGAAACTTCGGCGAGCAATTCGGTGAAGTATGGGAGATCTTCGGTCAAGAACTTGGCTTGAAGGACAACGTTCTCGCGAGTGTGCTTGGCTGTGAGATCGCTACCCAGGAGCTCGGCTTCACGAGTGATACGCAAGCCGGAGCGTTTCAAGGTGGACTGTATAATTGAATGACTGCTGGTTAGAAATCTGCTAGCATACAAGGCCCAGGGTTCCCACTGAAGCCACAATGGGGTCGGTAGCATACCAGGAAAGCAAACGACTCGAGCGAGTCCGTGAAGCCAGGAAACGGCTGGTAGCGAGGACCGGCCTTTGCAACCAGCGCCAGTGTCGTAGTAGGACCGCTGACGGTTCTGTTGGCCAATTTGATACCAGCAGCCTCGGTGGTCTCGTACTGAAGGGCTGGGCTCTCGGCGGAAGCAAAGGCTCGACGTTGGGTCCGGAGCGCACGCTGCGCTGACCGGGCGAAAGCAGACCTCGACAACATGATGGGAGTGAAGGGCGTAGAAGAGGGGAGGACAATGGCCGGCAGAATGGGGAGCAATTGAGCGACCCTGGGGTGGCGGGAGTCTGGCAAGCTGCTTGTTTGAGGTCTGCTGGACCGACGTTTGAAAAGCTTCAAGATCCGAGCCGACCTGGTCTTGCACGGCCATTAGCCGCGCGCTGATTGGCCTGCGGGCGGAATCGGATCACCCAAGGTGCTGCTGCGTCACGTGAAACAGCACGTGATCCGGCTGCAACCTTGGCGCGGGCCGGTGGATTTTGCTGCTGCGGCAGCTGCGGGACCTCAGGGCTAGTGCCAAAAAAGTAAAATATGTCCAGCAACCAGCTGCAGTCTTTCCTTTCAATCTTATTCACCATTGTCAAACCGTCATCGCCAGTCCGTCCCTCGGTAATCGCTGCCTCGGTGCTCATGATATTGCTTCGGTGACCTCTCCGATCCTTCTAGGGAAGTTGGCCTTTCTCTAGAAGCGCAGCAATGTCCCAAGTATGTGCAATGTTTGCGACACTACTCTCTACTTCGAGCTTGCGCGCAGTGGACTAACTTTCGATTCCCCCTCCTTTTAGTATGCGACTGAACTGTGCACGCTCCTGGTCGAAGACCAGTTTGGGGACCTCTTTGGGGTATGTACGACTTCTTCGACGCGAGCTTGGTCCAGTCTTTGTTTCCTCTTGCCACATCGTGAAATGCGGGACAGGGCCGTTCTAACGGGATTGGTAGCGAATCTTCCTCAGACTGGCGCAATATGGCCGTCTTACACTACCACAACTTCGAGCATATGCGCGCATTCCCTACAAGCAAGCTATGCATGCTGTCGTAGCAATGATTCAGATGCATTTGCTGTACCATCGCACGTCCCCGGACGACGGACTTACGTATTACGAAGCCAACCTGCATGCCACTTATTACCTGGTACGAGCAGGGAAGATAATTCAGGTGGTTCAAGAGCGACTAGGAGAATACCCTGCGAAAGTCATGTCCACAATAATGTACTGTGGACATGCGCAGGTGAGCTATCTTGAGACTCTAGCAGAGCTCCATGCCGACAAAGTAGATGAACCGGCGGCAAATGGCAATGGCGTCGAGCATCAGGAAAAAAATAGCGATCATGTTGAAGAAGCGCCGTCATCCCCTTATGCCAACGGTGATGTCAATGGAGACAGTCACATACACAATGGCCGCTTACACGCAGCTTTGAAATCGTTAGCTGGGCATGGCTATATCTGTCGTGTGCGAGAGTCTCATTACCAGAGCTTAGCAGATCACATTCTGGACGCCGAACGACTGGCTCGGATATCAACGCAACACTCAAAAGGTGCACAGGCTGCAGAATTATTCATGCAAAAAAGAAACGAGACTCTTTCTGAACGGCTGGATAATAGCATAGAGGGCGTCCATTTAGTGCATGGAATTCCCAAAGGAGTGAAGAGACCCCAGACCAACGGCGTTTCGGAAACTTCCAACAAAAGGCGGCGGGTCAGTTCATCTGATGGACTAGAAGAAGATCAAGAAGCCGAAGACGAGGACTATGACTATGATGAGGATGAGGATGGGCAAATGAATGTAAGTGCCTTTGCTCTTCGCAGCGTGCGCACGTATGTGACCATCTGCTAACGAAGTACAGGGAAGTCTTGTGGTTCGAGTCAACTACGAAAAGCTGGATGTTGTTCTTCGGAATCGGCGATTGGTCGAAATGGCCGCCGAGGGAGCTTCTCCCGCGACTGTGAAAGTTTACGAAACTCTACTTCGTCTCATTGAATACCAGACCCCCCGCTGCCGGGACAGCACGGACATTGCCATGCAGGGAAGCTTGGAGATACCACGAGAAGGTGAAGAAAACGAAGTGAAGTCCGCCGGATTCAGCCTTCACAGACTTGTGAATGAGATCGATAGTAATCTCGATCTTGCAAGCTCACTAGGACCACCGGATAATCCGCAGACAAGAGGCAAAAGGAATAAGGCAAATGCCACGCTAAATGGCGGCGAGAATGGCAATTTCGAAGAACATGAAAACAGTACAACAGAGACTACGCGAGCTTACGACCTTGATCAGCATCTTAGCCTCCTGCAACAACCCCCCTTCCATCTTACGTCGAAACGATCAATCGGGACCATCCCAGAGTGGACCGTGGAGTACCGTCGTCTAGCCCGTCAGCTTCGCCATCTCGAGATTGAGCGCATTGTTGGACATCGGTTCGGCCGGGTTGCTCTCCGATTGATACGGATCCTGCTGAAAAGGGGGAAACTGGATGAGAAAAGGCTGCAAGAGATTAGTCTTGTTTCGCAAAAGGACTTGCGACAGGTCCTAGCGCTCATGCAAGAGGAAGGGTTCGTCGACCTGCAAGAAATCCCTCGCGACTCTCAGCGGGTACCGCATCGGACGGTGTTCCTGTGGTATTATGACCCTGACCGGGTTGGTCGAAATCTCCTGCATGACACGTATAAGGCTATGTCACGGTGCTTTCAGCGTCTTCGCTTTGAGCGTGACCGGTTAAGGGACTTCCTTGACAAGACTGAGCGCATCGACGTGAAAGGGAACGAAGACGAGTACTTGACAGAAGGTGAAAAAGAGTTACTGCGACAATGGCGGGCTAAGGAAGCTTTGATGTTAGGAGAAATTGCCCGGCTCGATGATGTTGTTGCTGTCCTAAGGGACTTTTAAGTAAGAAAAGAAAAAAAAAGAAGAAATAACAAAGCCCTTCAACTGGCATTAGAGGACTTGAAGTATTTTGTTTTCATGTGTAAAAGAATAATTGCATAGCGTGGCTATAGGATGTTAACTACAGGGAAAAGTAAGAAGGGACAGTGTCCGGCAACCACAATAGATGCACCTATATTTCCAGTTGGTCCTTTTTTTCCGGCTACAGCAAAGGATGAGTAATTTTCAGGTCGAAATGCTAGCTAGGTCCATATCGAGACTAGACGAGAATATATTATGCTGTTTTGCTCTGAACGAATTACTTTTTACACTTTCTTTTTTCTTTTTTTTTCTTTTTTTCCTTTTCCCTAGATAAAATTACTGTACATTGTATTGAATTTTCGGTCTGCTGTCCTCAAGAAGCCTAGAGATCTTTCTTATTGACGGCTGTCGAATGGTCGACCCTAACCTGAGGGTCTACCGCTGTTGCAACTACAGCAGACAAAGCATTGGCCACGTAAGCACCAACAATGTATACTATTACAGCAACAGGCACTCCATAAATGACCGTTGGCACCAACGACCTCGGAAAAACATTCAAGAGGAACGGGTCCAGTATGATATCCGCTCTGACAGGCTGCACGCTTTCCATGAGGGTTGCATTGGCTGTGAAGTAGTCTGCAGCTGCAAGTATGCGTAGAAACAAGACCGATTCGAGTCCAGATATGGCAGTCAAGGCCCCAATGGAGCTCCTACCGTTTCGATATGGGGAGTTTCGTTGGCGAGGGGGTTTGGGTGGATATAGATAGTCTTTTTCTTTGGACGCTTTTACTGGAGGTTTGGCTGGCATGCTGGCCAGGTGAGATTCTGAGAATGCAGCCAAAGATGAAACCAGTTCTTGACTGGAGAGGGCTTCGCTGAGTGAATAGGTGTCAAGTATGAAAGCCGTGGGTTGCTGGGATGAATTTAGCCAAGAGACACCCTGTAAGGAAGGTAAAAGGAAACCCACTGTTGCAAGCCAGCAGACTCGCACTTCGTACCGTTGCCCCGGAATCAGATCTTCCAGATAGAACCATGATTCGGTTCCATGCGGTCGTTGCTGTGTCGGAAACGATGCGTTCAGATTGGTCCTCAGCTTGAATTCTTCCGGAGACAATCGCTCTAGGCCCAGGTCATCAACAAGCGGACTCCCAGCCGGTACTGGCTCTGGATCTGATGCTACAAAAATGGTCTTCTCAACATTGGCCGATGTAAACTGAGCATAGAGTAGTGACGAAGTGACAAAATGCGTTCCCAGAGCAAGCCATCTCAATTTAGACATGGCTTGCGATGTCGATTGCTTGTTCCGCTTGAGTGTTTTGTATGTTGCTTCGATATTGCCTAGCTAAGAAAAACAAATGAAACCCAAATAGCGTGATCTAAAACGAGACTCGACCAGCGAGTCAATTGACATGGACCGAAGAATAAGGACGATAATACTGAAGAGAGGATAACGATTGGAAAGACACAAGAGAAAGAGCCCAAGCCAGAGAGCGAGCGTCATCGCAGGGTGCCAAGACGGAGTACAGCCAATCAGCGGTTCTCCCGACGGGACCGACACCACAGCCAATGGGGAGCGCCACAGTGCGGCCCCGCTGGTTCGCCGACACCACGTGACCTCCAGAAACGGCATAGTGGTGTTGACAGTGGGCGAAAAGGGGGCAACGCGAACCGCTGAGCGGCACTAGTTGCTGCCTGACTAAGGCTAGCACAACACAGACCACAGCCAGACCGCCTGGAGACGCGCGCTGGCGACGCTACACCCTTTTCTGTGTCCACAACGAAAACGTCGGTTGGACTGTGCTGCTGCTGATTGTTCATCCTCGCTGGGACCACTTCGTTCGTCCTCCGCCCAATTCCTCAAGTCTTGTCTTCTCTTCCCCATCCCACTCTTTCTCCCTCCCCCATTTCCGTCCTTGTTGTTGTACAGGTACGTGTGTTGTTTGTTGCTGCCAACGCCCTGCTACGTACCCCTCTTTCCGTCCAGAAATAGCGTGGCAGGGTTATCACTTCCCCCCCCCTATTTTTTTTTTCCCAGCGGCCCAACTCCGAGCCTCCCCCATTCGTCTCAGCCATCACTAAAAGCATTCGTATTCTACAGTCTCCGTGGGTTATTCGACAAAATGAGAGAGGTTATCAGTCTTAACGGTAGGTCGCGAGAGTTACTCGATGGGTCCTTTGTTTTGCCCATGTGGTTCCAGCAACGACGCGTCTGACTTGTTTTTCTTCCAAACTATAGTCGGCCAGGCCGGTTGCCAGATCGCCAACTCCTGCTGGGAGGTACGAACACTGCTAGGACACTGCTGTTGACACTTCCCTGAAACTGACGTTGGATTAGCTCTACTGCCTCGAGCACGGCATCAAGGTACGGTGAAATCTGGGGGATACTTTCCCATCCCGGCTTTTACCGTGACATCCACCGATCTGCCCAGATCTAACGGGAAACCAAAAAAATATTTACTAACATATGATCCAGCCCGATGGTTACTTGACCGACGAACGCAAGTCTCAGGAACCTGATCAAGGGTTCAGCACTTTCTTCTCCGAGACCGGTATGTGGTATCCATTGAGCCGCATTCTTCCCAAGACTCGATTGATAACCGTAATAAAGGCCAGGGCAAATACGTTCCCCGTACCATCTACTGTGACTTGGAGCCCAATGTAGTCGATGAGGTCCGTACTGGTACCTACCGCAGCCTCTTCCATCCCGAGCAGATGGTTACTGGCAAGGAGGATGCCTCGAACAACTACGCCCGTGGCCACTACACCGTCGGCAAGGAAATGATCGACCGTGTTCTTGACCAGGTCCGCCGCGTTGCCGACAACTGCGCTGGTCTGCAAGGTTTCCTTGTTTTCCACTCGTTCGGTGGTGGTACTGGCTCTGGTTTCGGTGCTCTTCTGATGGAGCGTCTCTCGGTCGATTATGGCAAGAAGTCCAAGCTCGAATTCTGTGTCTACCCTGCTCCTCAGAACGCCACCGCTGTTGTCGAGCCCTACAACTCTATCCTTACCACGCACACCACCCTCGAGCACTCCGACTGCAGCTTCATGGTCGACAATGAAGCCATCTACGACATCTGCCGCCGTAACCTCGGCATTGAGCGCCCGGGATACGAGAACCTCAACCGCCTGATTGCCCAGGGTAGGCTTATATGTCTGTTCATGTTATGTTCACAAAGTTCTGACCTCGTCATAGTCGTCTCTTCCATCACCGCTTCTCTCCGCTTTGACGGCTCCCTCAACGTCGATTTGAACGAGTTCCAGACCAACTTGGTGCCGTATCCTCGTATCCACTTCCCCTTGGTCGCCTATGCTCCTGTCATCTCTGCTGCCAAGTCTCTCCACGAGGCGAACTCCGTCAACGAGATCACCATGTCTTGCTTTGAGCCCAACAACCAGATGGTCAAGTGCGACCCCCGTAACGGCAAATACATGGCCACCTGCCTGCTGTATCGCGGTGACGTCGTGCCCAAGGATACCCATGCTGCCGTTGCCACTCTCAAGACCAAGCGCACCATCCAATTCGTTGACTGGTGCCCTACTGGCTTCAAGATCGGTATCTGCTACCAGCCACCGCAGATGGTGCCCAATGGCGATCTCGCCAAGGTCAACCGCGCTGTGTACGTTTTCCTTTTTCCTTTTTCCTTTTTCCTTTTTCCTTTTCTTTCTTTTTTTTTTTTTTTTTTTCTCTTCCCGGTAGATGGTTTGATATGAGCATACCCAGCTAACATTACCTAGTTGCATGCTGTCCAACACCACTGCTATCGCCGAAGCCTGGTCCGCTCTTGACCACAAGTTCGACCTTATGTACTCGAAGCGTGCTTTCGTCCACTGGTACGTCGGTGAGGGTATGGAGGAAGGCGAGTTCTCCGAAGCTCGTGAAGATTTGGCTGCTCTTGAGCGCGATTATGAGGAAGTTGCCAGTGATTCGCTTGAGGAGGAAGAGGGTGAGGCCGAATACTAGATGTCGATCTCTCGTACAAATGGAATCCTTTCAAGCGGGTTGTGTAATGCTTCGTTATATACCCAATCCATTATCATATATTTTTTGACGGTTCAGGGCTTGCGCCACTGTCGACTATCAACATTCACCCCCTGTTGAATTTGTGCAATTCATCTGGCTGTTTGACGTGGTGTTCGAGAAGAACGACCTGAAGTGACTTACTTTCTGTTTCGCCGCCCCCTTTTCATATTACCGCCCCATATTCGTTTAATCAAGAGCAAAAAAAATTTTTCCGTTTCTTAGCAAATTCTTGTCTTTAACAAATCCAGAGATAGAGATGAGTAGACTAGCCTGTCCATTCATGAACTAAGCACACAGAATGTCCCTGGTAAAACCCATACCATCAAAACGGTAAATATCGATCCATCGACGGTAAAGTCACGTGATATAACTGTATGGATGCCGGGGTATTTTACAGTCCCGCCTCCGTATCGCAGCTAATTACCTCGAGCCGCTGGCAACAACCTCCCTCCCTTCTTGCTCGTCGCATTGATCGGAGCTTATTGCTCTTCCTCAATCTTTGTCGAAATTGGATCAATCTTCTTTGACTCTGTGTTTCTTTACACGTGAGATATCTGCCAGCCCTTTGCTTTTGCACTTGCACCTGTCTGCGACTGGCACATAGCTTCGCTCTCGGAGGTCTTACTGGCGAAAAGAACGGAAATCGCAATTCGGCGGAACCACAGCATCTACGCAAGCTCTCGAGAACAACACCCTATGAGATCATATACGCTGAACCATTTTGAAAGCGCCACGGATATAGTTATCGTTGCATTGTTCTAAGCCTCGGTGCTTTTGGGTGGTTTGTGTGCTGGATCAATCGCGGCGCGGTTGTCTTAATAGGCAACAGGGAAATGCCGGAACCAAGTGAGTCTAGTTCTCTGCTTCCTTCCGTCACGAGCATGGGTTGAGCTCTCGAAAATTCGACCTTGTATTGGCCTGGCACTTGTGCGGTTCAAATATTACCCTGAGATTGAAGTAACTGACGCTGTAACAGGTACTCCGAACCTTGGCCTCACCCAGGAGGAAAAGCGGGTATTCTTTCAGCTCTTTCAAGCAGCAGACACCACGAATATAGGTGTTGTTACCGGCGAGCATGCCGTGCCATTTTTTGAGAAGACGAAGCTCCCTCCTGACACTCTCGGCCTGGTACGGACTTGCTCCTGGTGCGTCGCAACTGCCCATTGACTGACTTTGCCCCTATAGATATGGCAAATAGCCGATAAAGAGAATCGTGGCCTCTTAACGCCAGCCGGATTCTCCATAGTTCTTAGATTGATTGGACATGCGCAGGCCGGGCGTCTGCCTACTGAAGAGTTGGCTTTTCAGCGTAAGTAATTACTATCACATGTTGATCGAGACTAACCCAGCATGTTATCAATAGCTGGTCCCTTGCCTCGCTTCGAAGGAATTGCTGTTGCAACTCCGTCTCGTCCATCTACGGCAAGCCCTCCGCCGGCCGGTTCTAGTGGCCCAGTCAGAGTACCACCGTTGACTCCAGAAGATGTTAGCAAGTTCAACTCTCTTTTTGAGAAATCGGACACGCCAAACGGTGTGATATCGGGTATGGCACTTCCCTTCGACGAAATCTGCATTATCTGGCTTTGGAGTGCTGAACTTCTCGGTTAATACGTGTTATTACTAGGGGAAACCGCGAAACAGATATTTGAGCGTGCCCGACTGCCTAATGAGATCTTGGGCCGAATTTGGAATCTCGCAGACACGAAGCAGCGTGGTCATTTAGATGCCACGGAGTTCATTATTGCTATGCATTTGTTGACTTCGTACAAGACGGGTGCTATGCGAGGTATCCCATCGTCGCTTCCCGCTGGGTTATACGAAGCAGCCTCAAAGCGCGGTGTTGCTCGCAATGTGACAGGATCTCGCGTCGTCTCTGACGTACCACCAGTGCCTGCTATTCCAACACAGTTTTCGGGTTCGCAGCGAGCTCAAAGCCCGTTCAACCGGCAACAATTCACCTCGCCCGTCTCTGCACATTCCACCGGCACAGATTGGCTGATTACCCCGCAAGAGAAAGCACAATTTGACACCATATTCGCCACTGTTGACACAGCCAAGGCTGGAATTATCAGTGGTGATCAGGCCGTGACCTTTTTCACCAATGCTCAGCTACCGGAGGATGTACTTGCGCAGATCTGGGACCTTGCAGATATAGACGCAGATGGGCAACTCACACGAGATGAATTTGCAGTTGCAATGTACTTGGTCCGGCAGCAAAGGAGCCGGAAAGAACCACTGCCTACCGCTCTCCCTCCAGCACTGGTGCCGCCCAGTATGCGCCGTCCAGGCGCACCACCTGTTGCCGCACCAGTAGCTCCGGCTCCAGCACCGCCAGCATTGCCACGATCAGCAGCCGAAGACCTTTTCGGACTCGACAGCTTCGATGCTCCTTCAGCCCCCGCAGCTCCCACGATACCACAATCCACTGGAGGCTCCAACGGCCCGTTCCAGTCTCCCGGGTCTCCATCGCGGACTTCTCAACAGCCAGCATCAACAACCTTCAAACCGTTTGTTCCCTCCTCACAGTTCGGCCAAAGTCTCAATCCACAGGTCACTGGAGTAGGAGCCACGGCGAAATCTCCCTCTCCTAGTTCTGACGATCTTTTGGGCGATAACGACCCAGAAGAATCTAAGAAGCTCACTCAAGAAACCACAGAACTGGCCAATCTGTCTAACCAAATCGGCTCCTTGGCGAAGGAAATGCAAAATGTGCAGACGAAGCGTGCATCTGCCGAACAGGAGTTTACGCAGTCCTCGCAACAGAAACGTGACTTCGAAGCTCGGTTGGCCCAAGCTAGAGCAATGTATGAAAAGGAGGCAAAAGATTTCAAAGCCCTAGAAGAGCGCTTGAATGCATCGCGCGCCGAGACTAAGAGGCTTCAGCAGGACTATGCTCTCATCGAAGGTAGCCGCCAGGATTTGCAGAACCAATACAACCAAGTTTCCGCTGCGCTTGCTGCCGATCAGGAGGAGAATGCTTCGTTAAAGGAAAAAATTCGTCAAGCCAACGCGGCGGTTAGCCAGCTCAAGCCCGCTTTGGAGAAGGCTCGCTCCGAAGCGCGTCAACAGAAAGGTCTCGTTGCTATCAACAAGAAGCAGCTGGCAACTGTTGAAGGGGAAAAGGATAAAATCCAAGGCGAGATCGATTCGTTGGCAAAAGAAGCGCACGAACCAAAGGAGTCTTCCAGAGCAGCTTCTGTTACTGCTGATGTAGCTAGCCCAAGTTTGTCCTCTGCTAGCCAGCAAACCAACCCTTTCTTCCGGCGAACTACTACGGAACCTTCATCTGAGACTGCGGCCTCTCCTGGTTCAAATCCACAGGCTGCTTTCGATAGTCTTTTTGGGCCGTCTTTTGCTAACCCATCTACGTCCACGCCGCCTCCTCAAACCTCATTCGGGGCTACTTCGCCGTTTTCGCAGACTGCCAGAGATGCTTCAAAGAGCCCTTATACTTCCGGT
This sequence comes from Talaromyces piceae, assembly GCA_001657655.1. Classification (NCBI taxonomy): domain Eukaryota; kingdom Fungi; phylum Ascomycota; class Eurotiomycetes; order Eurotiales; family Trichocomaceae; genus Talaromyces; species Talaromyces piceae. The sequence continues at coordinate 1,443,575 of JNNX01000004.1, read as the reverse complement.
GCACCAACACCGTCTGTTTCCCCGCCCCCTCATCCCGCATTCGAGCCTCCTTCGGCCTCCGAGTCTCGCCAGATTACACCCAGCTACTTTCAAACAAACAACAACGCGCAGTCTGTAACGTCTTCTACAGCAGTGTCTCCACCGGCTAGTCGTCTTGGCGCGTTCGATAACCCCGAGACTGGTACTCCTGCCCTAACGGAGTCGACTGGCGTGGCAGCGGCGTCTATTACAGGAACAGAGAAATCATCTGCATCCCCGTTCGATGAGGCTACTGCTCCTGCACAAATCTCTGCTCAGCCGACTGGTGACGCATCAGATGAGAAAGCGACTGACACAGCGGCAGCACCTGCTAGTCAGGCAAAAGAAGAGAGTTTCGACGAGCTTTTTGGTAGTGTTGGTCGCGAACGATCCGAGTCCCAAAAAGCGCATGATTTCGATGAAGCATTTGCCGGCATGAAACCCCGGGCCGGTGACGCAACTGGTGGTGCTTCTGGAGAGTTCCCCCCCATCAGAGAGTTTGATGCAGACGAAGACGATGATAGTAGCGATGATGAAGCTCCGATGGGCTTTGATGATAATTTCACTCCAGTCTCTCCGCCACCAAAAGACGACCATACAAAGAACGAATCTATCGACGCAACCCAGCTGCAGGCGTTCCCAGTTCCTGGCGCCAATACAGCTGCTACGGAGCCACCGCCTCCGGATGCCCAACAATCACCTCCAAGCTATGATGGGTCTACCTCGAACAAGGAACCTGGAAACTTTCCTCGCGCATTCGATGGCTTGTTAGCTAACAGAGCTGACCCAACATTAGCACCGGATGCCCCTCACTCTGTAGAGTCGTCTAGTGGAGCACCCATTGTTGCTGGGGAGTCACAGAAGAAATCCGGCGCTCCTGATTTTGACGCGGCTTTTGCTGGTCTGGACTTGGCACCTGCGAAAGAAGAGGATGATTCAAGCGACGAGGAAGATGCCGCCGCTGATGCTAAGAAGCCAGCAAACGATTTTGACTTTTCGTTCGAGTCTCCGCAGTCTTCCAGAGTGGCCACGTCTCCCTCCGCTCAACCTGGGCCACGCAATACTGCGGCTGCTGATTTTTTCAACTTCGACAAAAATGACGATGCATCCAAAAACTCAGCCTTGGGAAGCGAGAAGCCTTCAACAGCCGACCACGACTGGGACTCTATTTTCTCGCCTGCTCAGAAGGCCTCGGAAGGTGGTAGCAACGGTGTCCACCCATCCGATTCTCAGAGTGCTGGAAACGATAAGCGCCCACCCGGATGGGCACTTGCCTCTGAAACGGGTGAGGACGACTTGATTTTGCAACGGTTGACCAGTATGGGCTTCCCTCGCGACGAGTCATTGGCTGCTCTGGAGAAGTTTGATTACAATATTGACAAGGTAAGCACTACGATTGCTATCATGGAATTACCCTTGGCTAACAAATATATCGTTAGGCTGCGGACTACCTTAGCTCCAGAACATAAGGCCCGAGAACGAAACTTTGTTGTATATATATCTTTTTGGATCTGCGTTCATTTCCTGTCCATTCTTTTGTCACTTATGATCATGTAAACCCTTTGTTCCCCGAGATCGCTGCAGCGCATAGCTTGCAGTTTCTGTCTGGGATGCTCACACCAAGTGTTGGTAAACTAGCGAAACTGTATGTACATGCATCTACTTCTGCAGCTTTTGTTCGTCCGTGTCATTTGCCTCATATTTCCCCTTAGCTGTTTGGTCTCTCACCGTGCAACGGTCCTGTTATGTATGTAATCACCACCATAATTCTAGTGCGTTCAAATGGTGTAATTAAAAACCTCTTGTCCTCTGTTAAGTCGGGGTATTATTAAAAAACTTTGAAATTATGTTTGTTTTGATTTCTAAAAAAGCTCTTAAGATTAATCAATCACCCGCGAGTTTGGAGGACAGGGCTGGAGGCGGACCTTATGTCATCAGCCTAGCGACGTCATGTTATTTGCCGTTAGTAGGTTAAGAGCCGTATTTCTTGACGCATCCGACAACATTGTTATAATTCTTTGGTTGTAAATTAAATATTATACACTGCGTAACTACGTAGAAATTCACTTGCCACAAAGGTTCATTTCTGCCCATTTGCCTGCCACTCCACCCCTCGAGCAGACAAATGGCTCGTTCAGTGTGAAGAAAAACTCATTTGCCCAGTACAAAAATGAACGGCCGAGAAATACCTGGATTCAGCTGGGGTGGGTGCTTCCAGTTCCTCTTTTGAACGATTATGTTGGAAATTGGCTTACATTTTATATAGACCCAGAGAAGAAAAAATACTTTCGTATTCAGGCCAACCATGTAGCTCCAGCAGGATCGCAACATTCCGAGCAGGCGGTGAAGAAGCGAAAGAAGGAGTCTGAGGTGATTTTTCTGAGACCTTGAAAGAAATTTACTCTTCTCTGGGCGACGTTCTGATTGATCTTTAATCTCAACCAGGCGCAAAAACATCGAGAGCTTCGTGCAAGGCGTATTCGACTCCAACGAGTACGCAAATCACAGCTCTTGGCCAATCCAATCAACAGACTGGGATCAGAAATTGGAAATGACCTTCTTCGTGGCTTCGTAAAACAGGCACATCAAGGAAGGTCATTTGTCAGTCAGTTGGAGCTACAACATGGTTATGATTTTAAGAAGCTGGCACCGCATGGGACTGTTGTTGATTTTGCTCGGTATGACGGAAATGGGGCTTTGCTTGTTGGTGAGTTTGGATCGTTTCACTTCGAGTGATGCTCTTTTTTGTTTTTCTTCTTTCCTTCTGTTTTTCCCTTGTTAATGCTGGGGAAAGGGATGAACGATATACATTCATGCGGCTTGGTGTATGTACCAGGATTCTTCTCTTTTCTCTTTCTTGACTGATATGTTGCTTAGAGTGTCTCCTCCATTTACATGTCAAAAGCAAGGAAAGGTCTCCAAAGCATCTAAAAACAGTGCGAAAATCAGCTTTTCTGGTCGAGTATGGTCTGAAACTCAAAGGAAGGCCGTAGACATGCTGATGAACCAATTGATAGTTATCCTCGCTGTCTCTAAGTGAATCTGGTACTTTCTTGTGAGTATCAGCATTCCTCATAATCAAATGGAATGCTTTTCTCATCACTGACTGTCTCTAGAGCCACAGTTGATAGTACCATGGACGGTGACTCCATGCTAGTCACCGGAGTCGTGGGGAACTTGAGGATGGATGACGCCCCAATATTTCGAGGTGGTGAGTGCAACTATTGTCTACCTTTTTTCTGCAATAAGTAGACCGACATATCCATTGGACTCGACAGACCTCTCTCCGGAGAAAATCAAACACCATGCCACTCTATGGTGCTCAGCAGCACGGCCGGGCGCCGGGAACGAAACTATGTTTGCAGTCGGAACATCCGAGGGTTTGTACACGCTACATAGCAGCCACCAATGCGATTTCAGCCTCATAAGAGCGGATATCAGTCTACCAGGACAGCGGCAGAAAGGATTGGATGGTGTCGATTTGTTATCCGTGGACTGGTTGTCGCCAACAGTTATTGCCGCGGGGTTCAGGAATTCGTCACTTGGGCTTTATGACTTGCGCAGCAGAGGGTTTGCGATCCGAATACAGCATCCTCAGTCACTTGGGAAAATCAAAAGAGTTGACGAGAACCGGTTACTGGTGACAGGTTTCCACTCGGTAGGGAAGTTTTCTTGATGGCCCACAGACTTGAGTTGGCTGATTTTACTATTACTGTGATTAGATGCAAATGTACGATTTGCGATATCCAAGCCGCCGTGGAGTGCTGAAAAACTCTTGCCTTGTTTTTGAGGATTATAATAATGAGTATCGGCATCAAATCGATGTGGATTGTGGACTCGGTTTGGTTGCCAGTGGTAGGCTTTCGTATTCTTATGATTTTAGTCAAGAATTCCTGCTAATATGAAGATAACAGTCACTGACAACCAGGCAATCCGTTTCAATTCCCTTGCAGATGGATCAAGTATCTCAACTCCGCGGTCACTGAAAGGCAACATGAGACAACTTAGCAGATTTTTTTTTGAGAACCCCCAAGACGTTTCGAGATGGGGACAGCAGCCACGGCTGTTGGTTGCTGGAGGGGGCGTTGTTGAAGAATGGGCGTGGTGAGAGCCGAGTGTACAGCGTTTTCATCATTATACTACTAGATACCTAAGGTAGTCATGGCTACGACACAGCAATCTGCATATTTAACATAATATGAATAATTTGTCTCCCCACTTGTGGATGATATGAAGAGCTATAACGTTTCATTGCAGCATTGAACGATCAAAAACCGTACATTGCTATGCCGGCAGCCAATCATCCCGCATAGTAGATTTTCTGCGCCTAGCTTTCTTGAGACCCAGCCTAACAGGACTAACCCTAAGAAGAGTGTTACGAATATGATGATGAAACTTGAGCGATTGCGAAGGATCTAGTTTCTTGGTATAACCAAATAGCTTGATTCCTAGAACTATTAGCCAACTGTTGGTAGATTTTATCAGGCAAAGCAGAACCCGACGTCGGACCAAAAGTCACTGCTCCGGCTATCTCGTTTTCGGACGAATTGTGGCCGGATTTCTAGAACCGCCATCGACTTCGTCCGATTCGGGAATAGTCTATAATTTCGATAGCTAGCAACGTTTTCTATATAAGAGTATAAAAGTGTGGAATGTAGATATCTTTTCTTTTTAGATTATCTTTATTACAAGATCCGGATTAGAGAGTTGGTTCGTTGGTGAGTACTTTACTAAGGTTATTGAAAGCTGCCGACATCCACCTTTAACAGATAATATAGATCATTATTACTCGAACATTTCTTTGATACCCCAACTCCAAAACCAACCATTGCGATAACAATGTCTCTTCCTCCGACAATGCGCGCCTGGACCTACCGGTCCAAAGGCCTCCCCTCTAAAATCGTCCAGCTGGAGACCGACATCAGAACTCCACAGCCGACAGACGTGGGACCGGATGAGGTGCTTATCGAGGTCCACTATGTCGCCTTCAACGGCGGAGCAAGCATCCTCATGAAAAGTGCACAGCCGCGTCCCCTTGCCTTCTTCCTGAACAAGAAAGACCGGGTGACCATCGCCGAATTTGAGTTGGCCGGGCGCTTGATCGCCGTGGGGAAGAATGTCTTGACTGGGCCCAATGGCAATAGGACAGATCTTAGACTGGGAGAAATCGTGATTGCGTCTATGAACCCGTTCAAAGCGATGCGGGATGGTACCGGCGCGCTGGCCGAGTACGCTATTGCGCCGGCCGCATGGGTGATCCCTTACCAGCCACCCGGTGGTGAAGAGCCGAAGCTGCCACTGGTGGAGTGGGCTGGCCTAGGAGGGTCTGGGTGTACATCTATACAAACTGTCAAGCGCGCAGGACTGAAAGCCGGTGATAAGGTGCTGATTACCGGCGGCAGCGGCGGTGTAGGGGTGATAATGCTACAGGTGGCAAAGTCGGTTGTTGGTCCTCAAGGCCGGGTGGTGACGACCTGTTCATCCGCTAATGTCGAGCTGGTCAAGAGTCTGGGCGCAGACGAGGTGATTGATTACCGACAGCATTCGCCAGTGCACGCATACCTGGCATCGTCTGAACATGCTCAAAAACCGTTTGATGCGATCATTGATATTGTGGGGATCCAGGAGCTCTTCATCCATTCCCCTTCTTATCTTGCGCCGGGAAAAAAGTTCATAGGTATCGGTGCAATGTATGGCGATTTGTCTTTCACAGGAGCCCTGAAGTTCATCGGGAAAAACCTATGGAATCGGTACTGTCCTATCATGTTTGGCGGCATACCAAGGAGTTTTGAATTCTATTCCGCCAAGCCTGAACCGCAGTCGTACGTGGTATTGAGAGAGATGGTCCAGGAGGGAAGATTGCGACAAGTTCTTGACTCGACCTGGGAATTTGAGGACGTGCCCAAGGTGAGTGTTGATTTCCAAGTTCACCCCTTGAATCGAATCGAAGCTGACCTTCATATAGGCATATGAAATCATGGAAAACAGAAGAGCAAAGGGAAAGGTGATTGTTCATGTAAGAGACTAGTGTCGGCTTCTTTAGATGGCTGTATCTCATAGGTGTTGGAAAGGTTGTATGTATGCTTTGAAGTAATCTTGTTTGCAAAATAATACATATCACAAACAAAGGATAAGATCTGTGACGAGTAGGGTGCAACGAGAAGTACCTATGTTAATCCAAGCCCCCGGCTAGCCATTCACCAACTTCAACACCTATTCCCTTGGCAAGCTCGCCAATCCAATCCCCAGAGATATTTACGCACCACTTCTCCCCTGCATCAGCTGTAGTCGACGTCGCGGTGCTGCCGCCAACATTTGCACTGCCCGAGGGCACAACCAGACGTAGTCGTCGTAATGTGGCGAGTTCGGCATAAATCGAGTCTGCCATGGCGGGTGCACGCACAGGGTTTGGCGGCGGGTTAGGGTCGATGGCATGGTAGATTGCAATCAAGCGTTCAAGGGTGAATGGGCGCGCCGTCAGGATCGTAGATGGCCCTGTCAATGCGCCCCCTCCGCTCCCTGCCGCAGAAGTTGTGGCAGATGACTTCACAAAGGCGGAATCAAGCATGGTTTTTGTAATTTTCGTCTTGACTCGCTTCCCCTTTTTTGGTGTCGAAGGGTCGTCATTGTCATCGTCCCTTTGGGACTGAGAGAGAAGTTTCAGCCGTCGTCGGTGATGCGATCGTTTGTTTCTTGCGGACAGCGACGACGAAGAGAACTTGGAGAAGAAAATTGTGTCTAACCGTGGTGGAGTATGAGATGCCACATATGCAGAGGTCAAGACAAGAGTAGGATAGTATGGTAGCGAGGGTGGTTTTGATGAAAGTAAGGCAGGAGCTTTTCCGTCCTCAGGAACGATACGGTGAACCAGCATGGTCTCACCTTGTACCTTGAACATGGCTCGGTTTCGGACCAGGAGCCTTGTGAAATCCCAAGCCTCGGAACCCCTTGGTGGAGTCTCGGTCAAGACAGGCTGGACGAAGCGAGGCCATAGTCTTTCACAGACACCTCTAAATGATGGAATAGTACCAGCTGTGGGTCCAACCAAAGAATCATACACAGTCGACACGAACTGCGGGTATATCTTCGAAGCCGTATCACTGGACAGCCCGTCCACCACAGGAGGATCCGAAGCAGTGATAATTGCAATAGCTTCCTTGCGGGTATACGGAGGAAAAGTGATATGTGGTACACCGGCCGAGTTCAGAAATAACGGACGAGGTGAAGTATTCAAAATAAGCGCGACAGTCAAAGCCGGAATCTTGACTGTGTCAGCTCAATGGTATATGAAGGACAGAGGAGAGGTCAAAGAAAATAGATCTTACTACTTCTCCCAGTCTTGCCAACGCAGCAAGCAACATCTGGGAAGCTTCCCGCTGTTTATCAATCCCATCCAGCACCAAGATAAACTTTCCATTCTCTTTTGTTGTGTTCGCCGATGAGAAGATGGCTGACAATAGCACCACAAGCGTGCTCACATGCTCGCACTTGCCCTTGCCGAATCGCTCCCATTCAGCCTCCATCCCGAGAGCACGCAACGTTTGCAGTAATATCTTAGTCAGTAGATGTCTTCCTGTTATACACTCTGCGCAGCGGATGATTGCATGCGGGACTTGTAGTTCCTCCAGGACCGCGCGCGTAATCGTGGACTTGCATGTTGCCGAGATTCCGTGAAGGACTAACGAAGGTGGACTCGGAGAATGGGGCTATGTCATTGTTAGCAATGTCCCCTGTGGAGAAGCCTAGGATATTGAACACGCAGTAAGCACTCACGCTGAGCAGTGCGGCAAGCTGTTGAATCTGCGATTCGCGACACGGCCATCGCCGAGTCAAGGAGCGACTGATCTGGAGAGGGAGGGCACGGGTCATTGTGATAACATTTTCCGGTTTGAGTCTAACACTGAACTAATAACGATTGTCGTTATGTAAATGGGTCAGCGACTGTGGTCAATATGCACTGGTGTTGCCGTTTATGTAGCTTCGTGTTTTGTTGAGGTTGAAGCTTGCAGATTGGATAGATAGATCAAAGCTTCTCTTTCTTGTTTTGATTGGAGGAAGATGGAAGTCCCAGCCACACCGTGGCTGTGCGGTAGTATATGTCTACCGACCAATCAGCAGCAGCATCATTTACTGTGCAAGTCACTATGAATCCAGTGTCGGTTTCTTACCATTACACACGTTGTGATCAAAATCTCACTGGTTTACCAGTTTTGTCAGTTGAGGGCATTCGTTGGCTCCGTGCAACTAAGAAAATCGGGCAATTGGAAAACACGAGGTTGTCCATTATCCGTCTCGTCCTTCCCTACCTATGGTAAAGTCTGGCGTTCATCAGAAACGAGAGGAGTTGCTGTCGGATCTGATAAGTGTTTATCAAGCAGAATCCTTGATTTTGGAGGGGAACACGATGTGAGCCGTCGGGTCAGGTATTATTCGAGAAACCATCGAATGCTCCCTGTCCCCCAGGATTCGGGGGTCGGAACAGTGTCCAATAACATGGAGTTTAACGATTACTCAACGATCTAGTTGTTTCGACTTTGACAAGACTCACATGTGTTTGATGTTGGATATGCACGTGGTTGGTGGCACTACGAAGCTGTAGCAAGATAAACTCGCAGAAGGGAACGTCATACAGGATACTGCCCGGTGTGAAATGCAGGCATCACAGCCAGTAGCCGAATATTCAAAGCAGATCCTAAGATTGTACGTGATTACAATTCGAAAATTCTGAACGGGTACATATCTACTGTCAATTATAATTTGAGGCGTACGTATGAATACATTCATCTAAAGCAAATAGGCTAAAATTCTCGACAGTTGTCACAAACCCAACTGCCACAAAGCAACTAGGAAAGCATATACGATATATACCATCCAGTCTTCGTTCAAATACAATGCATAGTCATCTATCGAGTCATCAACCAGGCAATGAAAGCCTCTGAGTAACTGAAAGAGCGTCAGGCATGTGCAATAGGCTCTGCAAGTCCAGAGAGTTCCCTGCAAGCCAACAATGTTCAAAAAGACACAGGTGAAAGGAACTTTGGAAACAAAAGAAAAAGAAAGAGAAAAAAGAGGAGAAAACAGCAGATGACAAAAATCAAGATATAAAACATACCACGCGCTCATGAGCGGCATGGGGAACAGAATGACCTTCATGAATTCGTGAAAGCCAAACATCAATCCAATGTGATCGCTTTGCATATGCATGCGGAGAAAGCAAAGAAAAGTTGTACAGGTCGCGATGCGATGTGTTGCCTGAAAGAAGACAAAGGGAAAGAGAAAAAGACAAAACGAAAAAGAAACGATGGTAGTATCAGGAAAATTGGCACCAACAAATACCAAGAGATGGATGACACGAGGATATCGTCTCATAATGTACGTTTGACTTTCAAAATTCGCATGTGAGCGTTCTCATTTCTTGGGGCCGTAAGTCGTAAGCGTCATAGCGTCATCGCTTATGTTACACGTCTGATAAAAGACATAGAATGGAGGACGGTCGAGTTTTTGATCAGTAGAACGAATTGCCACCAAAAGTCTGTCCCTGAGGAAGACTGTGGGCTGGGTTAAATGTCCCAGCGTCGGCTTGGGGGTTGGGTGAAGCACCGAATGTACTCGACGGTGAAAGAGGTTGAGTACCAAAGTGTTGAGGCGTGCTGCCATTCCCACTGAATGAGTTATGGTTCTGAAGAAACGGCTTCGGCGGTACCTGCATCGATGCAGGCAGTTGCCCAGTGGTCGTTTCGTTCGGGGTAACCTGGCCGCTCGGATTGCCACTGTTGCGGCCAGAGGACTCGGCCCCTGCCATTTTGCCGGCAATACGACGACCATGAGGGGTTTGGCGAATAGATGGAAGGATCGGGCGGATGACATCCATCAGCCGGGTCCGAGTCTCCGCATCGACGTAATCCATTGCTGTCTGGACGACATAGTTTGCGAATGAATCACGCAGCATTGCTTCTAGCTCACGAGGTACCAGAAGCTCTTCAACCATGCGGCGACGCATAGGCATATCAGCCGTGCGCAAACATTTTTCGATCACGTTGGAACTGAACTTTTGCTTCGACAGGGGTGGGATGTTCCCCAAAAAGGTCTGGCAAAGAGGCTCGGTAAAGTGCGGTTCCGACAGATCGAGTATGTACTGGACAACATAGTTTCCGAATGGATCCTGTACAAGCGAGAATGCGTTTGCGGTAATCTGTGAGATCAAACGCGCACGTTGTTCGCCCGACGCGTGGTCGATACAGCGTTGCAGTACACAGCATCCATGGCGGTGCGTGCCCACCACTACGCACTGCGAGCCGACAGCATCGTAGATAAACTGTGCATCCTCAGCTGACAGGCGGTTAAGGCATTTTTGAATGACGTGATTTCCATTGAGGTCCTGAACAAGGTCCACAACGTGGCCGCGCAACGCGTCGATGACCATTTGGATTTGCTGTGGAGTGGACACAAATTCGATCATTTTCTGCAAGGCTCGAGTGCCGTGCTGGTTGAGAGCGATAGGAACCAGCTGAGGGGCAGCATTATGGATCAAACGAGTGCGTTGATCGTCGTTTGAGAACTCCAAGAGCTTTTGGCAAAGATAATTACCAAATGGATCTGATTATCAAGTCAGTACGAAAAGTAGCAGATGCAAAAGCTTGCCAGACACGAACCTGTCATCAACTCCACCACGTGCATGTATGTTTCGTTAAAGATCATCTGGACATGTTCGGGGTTGCGTTCCTCGAGTTTCCGCTGGAGATAGCGGCATCCGTGCTGGTCTTTGCACAAGCCATACAGGTCTCCTCGATAGTGCTCCAAAGGAAGATTGGCAAAGCGAGACACTTGCTGGGCATCACTTTCTCCGTTACGGTGAGCAGTTGCGTTGGCTGGGCGGCCGGAACCTCTAGGAAACTGAAAGGCACCATTCTGTCCAAAGGCTGGGTACGGCGCCTGTGCGTTGAAATTCTGGACAGCGCTGCCGTTGACCGGGATGCCATTGTTTAGGTAAGGCTGTACGGGGAAAGGAAGATATTGGCTCTGGTAGCTTTGAAGAGGATTTGGGACAGCAGTAGGCCCGGCTAGAGCTGAGCCGTTGATAGCAGACAGCTGCGGTCCAAAGGGTGCGGCTGTTGCTTGAAGGGCTGATGGAGGGGCACCGCCGTTGGTGGCCAATACAGATTCTTCACGTTCAGGGGATTCTTTGGCTGGACGACCGGTCGCCGCGCCTGGGGGAATACGACCCAAACTTGCGTTATGCTGATGAAAGTGTTCGGCATGCGACTTGGGCGGTGTGATGGCGCTTCCTCCATTAGTCTTCACCGTAGGCAGGTCATTCGTCGAGTAAGAGGACTGCAATGTCACAGGCCGAGTCGAAGGTTGCGCAGGAGTGCTGGTCTCCTGCTTTCCCAGAAACAGGTTCAGCTCGACAGAATGGCGCGCCGCATGGCGGGCATGATGATTTGCGTCAGTTGGTGATGGGCCATCTAATTGATCTGAGCGGAACATGCTGAGATCACCCTGTGGCATAGAACGATATCGATTATGAGTGTTCCAGGGTTCCGGTGTACGAGAGTTTGCTAGATCAAGAGCGTCGGAATTCGCCGAAAGCTTGTACGAAACGTCAGCATACGGCCAGGGCGTGGGTAAGGAAAAGATTAATCCTCAAAACTTACCAGACCTGAGTTGTGGGACAGCGTGGGGAACTTGTCGTCTGGGTCAGTCAACTTTAGATAGCTCTTAATATCAGGCGTAGGAAGGCGATCTTCGTCTTTTGGTCCCTTTCCTTCGTCACCGAAAAGTAGCTTGGCTGCATTGAAAGGTTCCAAAGTAGAGCTATTGTATGTTGCAGTGGATGGTCTAAGCTGCGAAGCTAAGCTGGTAGTGGGCATCGAATAACGATGGATGCTAACGAACCCGCGTCAGCAGAGTGCTATCAAGGGACTGAATACCGAAACGGGCGGTATGAAACCAATTGCAAACTGGGACTTGAGGGCTTAAATGAAAAAAGGTGGTGAAGTCGGGGGTAGGGCAGAGTTGAGGGGAGAAGGGGAGGGGGAGGGGTAGAGGAGAGAAAGAGAGCAAGAGCAGGGGGTGGAAGGCCATGTGAGATTGAGCCGAAGGTGAGAGGAAGAGAGACGTGGTGCGGTGAAGGAGAAGACGACTGAATCAGCCAATGTTGAATTGTTCGTTCCTGTCGCTTGCTTTCTTCAAAAGTGCAGTGTGGTCATGCCTGCCAGGGGAATCATGTACGGCAATCGAGGCAGAAGGGCATCACATGGCACGGGCAAGACGACAAAGAGAAAAAAAAAAAAAAAAAAAAAAAAAACAAAGACAAAAAAAAATAGAAAGAAAGGATAGCTAGCTACTTACGAAGGGTTTGGTCGAAAAGCTGAGGCAGACTCCGGGAAATATTCGTCTTCCTCAGAGTTTCGGCGAGAGCCTGGGACTGATTGGACGGAGAAGCGGTGATTGGGAGTGGAGGCTGTTCCGTTTCTGGTATGCGAGGTGGACGGCGGAGATGTCACCGACGTGGGAGAGAAGATGTTGAAGATGCCCGGTGAAGAGGTGACGCTGGAGGTCGAGAAGCGCGTGGCCCGCGGAAAGGCCGTTGGGAAGCTGACATCGCGGTGCTCGGGGGGCGTGGTGGGCTCGCTGACAGGACCAGAGAGGCCCGCCTGAGCCAGATCACGCGCCAACTGATCCATTTCCTGCTTCTCCTTCTCGTGCTGCAAGTCCAGCAGCTTCATGTCGGCCTCGAAACGCTTCCTTTGCTCCCGCATATACTCGATGTGTTGGCGCTTCTTTTCGAACTAAGGGCGTCCTGTCAGAGAACCGGTCTACCACTTGCGGGGGTATGGGCTCTCTTTGTACTTACCAGCTGCGACTTGTGGATATGGGTGGCCTGTCAAGTATTAAACTGTCAGTCCATAATCTTTGAACATTGCAGCTCAAGGTCACGAAGCAATGGAAGCTCCCACTGATCGATCCTCCAGTTGAAGGCTCTGGCTGGGCAAAGAAACTTGGAAAGACTATCTCTCTTTCGAACACACTCCTTTCAAACTCTCGTCTACTATTTATCTTTTCCCATTCTCCCTTTCCTCCCTCTTCTCTCTCTTCCAGGGTGTTCAGACAGACGGAGATGGGGTCGGTGAGCACTCACCGAAGACATCAAGTCGATGGACTCGGATGATTGGACGGGCGGCTGTGGATTGACAAAGGTCCATGACGACAGCTTACTGGCGGCGTCGGTGGTGAAACGGCGTTGCAGATTGGCGCGGACGTCGGTCGAGGGCCGTTGAAAGGCCGACATCAGGTTAGCCTGAGGGGAAAGGGGAGCATAGGCGGCAAAGGGGGCATCGGCGGGAGGAGAGCGCGGTGAGGGAAAACGCAACTCGTCGAGGCGCTCGCTGAGGCCGTTTTTGAAGGCCATGATGTTGATGGACAAGCGTCGATACTCGGACAGTCAAGACCGGGTCGACCAGCTCTCCCTATTCGCTTCAGACAGCGGCGACACACAGGAACTCGGACAGGTCAGCGGGAGGACACCCCAATCGTACATCGCTCAATTGGACAGCAACGACGGCAGGATGAAGTGCAGAAGCAGAACAAGGACAAGCGAAACGAGTGTCATGCGCGCGCGCACACACACACACACACACACACACACACAAAAAAAAAAATACAATGCTAAAAAAGAGAGAGTGAGGAGGAGTGGTGATAGGGCAGAAGAGTGGTGGCTGGGCTCTCATATACAGCGAGCCAGGGGAGTGGGGACACGCGGTGGTTTGGGCGAGTGTCACTGGAGGCAGGAGCACAGGAGGGGGAGGGGAAGGCACTAACGGGCGGTGGGCGGTGTGAGGATCGCGGAGGGCAGTAACGCTCGACTAACTAACTGAGAACTAGTCATATGAAGGAACTGGGCAAGAGGGAAGTAAGGAGCGGAGCGGGAAAGGCTCGAGAGGAGAAACTGAGCAAGACCCGGCGAGAACGGGAAAAGAGAGACAGAGAGGGAGACAAGAGAGGGGTGCCTGAGGGGCCAAACTCCCCAACCCTCTCACACGCAGCTCACCCGCTCTTCTGTTCTCTTTCTATCGTGTCCATGCGGGCTGTGTCGAAAACTGGATTGCTACTCACTCACTCAATGACTATCCAGACAATTGCTCAGCTGTTCCGGAGGGGGAAGGGCATATCGGAGATGCCGTTCGGTATCGGATGGGGAAGTAACGGTGCTTCGCTCTTGGTGTTCCTGACACTCGGCGTCCGCGGTTAGCTGGAAAAGGGCCCAACAGACACACACACACACTCCTAGCGGCTCACCAAACACGCTCGCAGTCGGTCTAAGATAAACGCGCGGGATGATCAACCGTACAGCATACAAGAATAAAGATTCAATAATGTACAAAACAAGCATGCGCGCAAAGGAGAAGAGAGAAAGAGAGAGAGAGAGAGAGAGAGAGAGAGAGGAAGAAGGACTAACTGGCGGGCGGCGGAGAAAGACAGACAATGAATGGACCGGGCTCTCTCGTCTGCTCGCTGGACCACTAATCAATCGCACAAGTCCACCAACGAAGGCGCCAAACTAATCACCACGGTTGAAAACCGACCGACTAATTAACTAGCTGAAACTCGAAGAGCTAACTAGTTAGTCCGTTTGATGGCCAACAAACTGCGCTAGGGCATTTTGCTGAGTGAACTAGTTTGTTACCTAGTCGCTTTGTTTTAGGGCGCCGACACCCTGCAGCCCCCCGGCAAGGCGGGGGAGCCAATCGATCAGCATGGCCCGTCCAGTCGCCATGCAACAGAACGCTCTGATTCTTCTTCTTCTTCTTCTTCTTCTTCTTCTTCCCCTTCTGATGCCTCATCTTCAACCCGGAACAGCGACGCCTGAATCAACACGAGAGGGACGAGTTTTTGTACTGCGCAGTCGATCCGGCCTGGACCCGTCCCGTCCCGTCTCCATGCCTGCCGTCGCGACTGCTGCCCGGACCCGGGATTTACAGTGGATATATGGTTCCGTGGAAACAGAATGGCAATAATTACGGCCAGAGTGGCTCGCATGCTCATTACTAGTAATACATTCCAATGAAGTAAGAACAAGCCAATCAGCCACGCCTCGCATCGCTCTCCATCCAAATCATCTGTTTCCGGGCCGGAGTCGCCCAGAACAAGAGAGAGAAAAGACGACTGGGCCAATGGAGCCAATCCATGTCGACAGATCGCGTTCCTAGCTGCTGATGCACGCGGGTGCAGCTAGCCAGATCGCTGGCTGCCAGTCTGCAGGGAGAACAGCCAGGCCATCGCTGGGGTCAGCACTCAAGCCTTCCCTCGCCAATGTTATGCATTATTGCCTGTTATTGGGAAATGCCCACTGAGGCAAACATGGCAAAAGGAGAGAAGGAAAAGTCTATACGTACCGAGTTTTTTTATTTTTTCTTTCGTTTATCAAATAGAAATGCTCCACATCTGACTTGCGTCCTGGTACTGGAACAAATTTCCAAGGAGATTTTTCCCCNAAAAAAAAAAACAAAAAAAAAAAAAAAAAAAAAAAAAAAAAAAAACCATACTACAAAGGTCTCTATACGTAGACGCTAGTTTGCAATGCACCTTGTATCCACAAACGCATGTACACATATGTATCTACCCGAATTGAACACGCTGATTGAGTACCTGTGTCGACCAGATGAGGCGGTTGGGCTGCGGTGGCAGAGCCCGAGCCGGACGGGCCCTGGAACGCTAACAGCCAGAGACTAAACCCTAATCACACCAGGTGTCGATCCACCAAGTCTCCAGGTGTTGCTCTTATCTGACTAGTTCCAGAGGATTACTTGCAGAAAAGGAAGACCACATAACCATTGCCCATCATATAATGTTCTATTGTGTGTTTGTGTGCGCGTGTGTGCACAATCAGTTTGGGCATTAAGCGCCGATCTTGCTGGACGCTCTCGAGGGCCAAATTTGCATCGGTGGCGGTAGACCAGGGAGATCCACCCTGCTGTTTCGCAAGAAGCGGTGTAGCGGCATGTTTACTCTGTTTGATTGATTTGTTATCGCTATCGCTGCTGTTTCGGGGGGGGGCGGTTGACTTTGCAGACTGGTCGCGCATCCCGGCGGCACTATCAACGGTTTTTTCTTTTTTCCTCTTTCTCTTCTTTCTGGACAGAATAAGAAAGGAATCAACGATCACGCTGGATGGTGCCAGACTGACTGCATGCTGGCCAATCCAGCCCAGCCATAGTAACGTCAGCATGTAACATTTGAAAATACCGTCGAGATTGCTTGTGCCCCGCGTCAACTGGTCCGAAGTGGAATCCGTTCCCCTCGTGCAGCAGCATGTCAAACTACTAACTAGCTGGGCCCCTCGCTACCACACAATCTAATCGTATTCTCCCTCGTTGTGATTTCGGCCATTTACTTACCTGAGCGTCTTTTTCTACGATCTCCGCACGCCAAACCTTGCTTGGTAAACTCTAAACCGCTGCCGCTCTTCTTCACCTCCCAGCCCGAGTCGGGATCAACCCAAAAAAGCAGCCGAGCCTAAACTTGCTAGATCGTTTTGACCTGGTAGTACGGCGATCCTGTCTGAAACCCTACCGAGACGCCGTCTTGTGCTCGCTAACCAGATTTTGGAGCCGTTTGCCGACTGGCTGTCAAGCGTCTTGTCAGGCTGCGACTAAAACCCCGCACGCACTGCTTCAATGCACAAATATACCCATGCTCAATGACTGCCAAGTCACTTCCTCTCGCTGCAGGTGACCTGTACAGGTCCGAGCTGCTGCAGTGCTAGAGACAGAGTATGCCATACTCGAATTAATATACAAGACGCCTCTATGTCTTATTCAAGATGACTCTTTGGAGTATCGGGGTACTCGGACTGCATGCGTGCATTTGTGTGGCATGCATGGCGGGACAACGCCAACTGTGTAATCTCAGAGGACTCTCCCATGTTAAGGCTTGCTGGAGGTTCACAAACCATGCTTTAACACCGAATCAGTAGTCAAGAATACCGCATTAATTGATTCAAATGATGACATCAAGGGTGATCAATATCTAAGCTGACAGTACACAATAGTCGATTGACTCCGATGCGGGGCTTTCTACACATAACCGGATGCTGCTTTTGATTGGTCCAGTGACGGGAGCTAATTACCAAGACGGGACTAGCTGATCCAGAGGCCTTCTGATAAAACGCCAGTGTTGATTACCTAAGCCTGCCGGTTTCCCCTCCCCGGGCAGCGCCTTCCTTATTGGAGTCAGCGGGAAAAAAGAGAAAAGAAAAAAAAAAAAAAGAGAGAGCAAAACTTCCAAGCGTCGTCGACCCGCGCCACCTTTTACTTTGCTGCTGGTTCAAAGCTGCAGTATAGTAAGCACGCTCTGTTGCAAGTGTAAAGCGTCCATCTGTCATATTTTGCCCTCTGACTGGGGAGGAGGAAGAATGCCTCCACGCAAACGGCCGCAGGCCGCCGATACTGCAAAACCCAGTCCCGCCGCGGTAAGTTCGGGTACACCATCGACCTTGGCCTCATCTTCGTTTACTGACTCTGAAAACCAGGTAAAGAGGCTTCCTAGGGCTAGTGCCGCTTTCAAACCTAAACCGGCTGCGGCTTCGACCCAACCAAGCAAGCCGGGAAACAAACATGACGAGGGCCATGATCACGATCCTGGTCACGGTCACAGTCACGACCACGACCACGGCCACTCTCATCCACGCAAACCGCGGAAAGTCGACCCTTTCGACGCCCTTCTGGAGCCCTTCTACTACAGCAAATCCTTAACCGATCCCATCAATACTGCCCGCGACAAGTGGAATCTGCTGCCGGCCTTTCTCAAGGTCAAGGGTCTGGTGAAGCAGCACATTGATTCCTACAACTACTTTATCGAGGTTCAACTCAAAAAGATCATCCAGGCTAGCTCGACCATCTATTGCGAAACAGATCCCGGTTTCTTTCTCAAGTGAGTGGATTGTCACGACAGCTTGCATTCCGCCTTCTCAGCCCTGACTTGTTCTCCCTTTAGGTTTACCGATATCTATGTCGGCAGCCCTCGCCGCAGCGACGATCCAAAAGAACAAGTCGATTTCGAGTCGTCCGTTACGCCGAACGAATGCCGACTCCGTGATGCTACGTATGCGGCTCCGATCTATGTTGATCTGCTATACACGCGTGGTGGTGATTACCGGGTCAGGAGGACTGGTGTGCCCATCGGCCGTATGCCGGTGATGCTGAGAAGCTCAAAATGTGTCTTGTCAAAAAAGCCGGCGGCTGAGTTGCACCACCTAAACGAATGCCCACTGGATCCTGGTGGTTACTTTATCGTCAACGGCACGGAGAAGGTCATTCTCGTCCAAGAGCAGCTGAGCAAGAACCGTATCATCGTGGAAACCGATCCCAAGAAAGAGATCGTGCAAGCGTCCGTCACTAGTTCGTCAAATGAACGAAAATCGAAGAGTTACATCATCCTCAAGAAAGAACGGCTGTATCTGAGGCACAATGTTCTGTCGGAAGATGTCCCGCTTGTCATCGTCCTCAAAGCCATGGGTGTGCATTCAGACAAAGAGATGATGCTTCTCGTTGCCGGCCTGGACAACCTGTACCAGGACGACTTTGCCATCAACTTTGAAGAAGCCATCAAGCAGAATGTCTATACACAGCAACAAGCGCTCGACTGGATTGGCGCCAAAATCAAGATCAACCGGTCTAGCAAGTCCACCGACTATAAAAAGACCCACAGTGAGGAAGCCATCGAGGCTCTCTCCTCGGTCGTCATCTCCCATGTGGAGATCAATGACATGGATTTCCGGCCGAAAGCCTTGTACATCGCCAACATGGCTCGACGTGTACTGATGGCCAAGCACGATCCAGGCATGGTTGACGATCGAGACTACGTGGGAAACAAGAGGTTGGAGTTGGCCGGCCAGCTGTTGGCGCTCCTTTTCGAGGATCTCTTCAAGAAGTTCTGCTTCGATATCAAAATGAACATCAGTAAGGTGATGGGAAAAAGACAACGGGAGATTTTCGACGCCATGAGTGTTGTTACTTTACACGCAAACCACATCACTCACGGTATGAATCGGGCAATATCGACGGGCAACTGGAGTCTCAAACGATTCCGAATGGAGCGTGCCGGGGTCACTCACGTCTTGAGCAGGCTCAGCTACATTGCAGCTCTCGGTATGATGACCCGAATTTCGAGTCAGTTTGAGAAAACTAGAAAAGTCAGTGGACCCCGAGCCCTACAGCCTTCGCAATTTGGAATGCTGTGCCCATCCGATACCCCAGAAGGTGAAGCCTGTGGTCTCGTGAAGAACTTGGCGCTTATGACACACATCACCACCAACGATGAAGAGGGTCCAGTCGCGAAGCTGGTCTTCATGCTGGGGGCAGAGGACATCACAGCCTTAAGCGGAAAAGAGATCTATGGGCCGGGCTCGTACATCATCTCGATGAACGGTACGCCCATGGCTCTTACGAGACGGCCAAAGCACTTCCTAAACTCGTTCCGCCGGCTGCGACGAATGGGTCGGATTTCCGAATTCGTGAGCATTTACATCAACCACCATCAGCGCGCAGTGCATATTGCAACTGATGATGGGCGCATTTGCCGGCCTCTCGTGGTTGTGACCGACGGCAGACCGCTCGTTACCACGAAGCATCTGGAGAAGCTCCGGGACGGCTCGATGCAATTCGACGATTTCCTTGCCCAGGGTTTAGTCGAATACCTCGACGTCAACGAAGAAAACGACTCTAACATTGCCATCTACGAGCGCGATGTGAGTGACATCACGACCCATCTTGAGATTGAGCCGTTCACGATCCTGGGCGCTGTCGCTGGCCTGATTCCGTATCCCCACCATAACCAGTCCCCCCGAAACACGTACCAGTGTGCTATGGGCAAACAAGCCATTGGTGCCATTGCGTCGAATCAGTTCTTGCGGATCGATTCGTTGCTCTATTTGATGGTGTATCCCCAAAAACCCATGGTGAAGACACGCACCATCGAGCTCATCAAATACGACCAGCTTCCAGCCGGTCAGAACGCCACGGTTGCGGTCATGAGTTACTCGGGATACGATATCGAAGATGCTCTGGTGCTAAACAAGGGCTCTGTCGATCGAGGCTTTGGACGGTGCCAGGTGTTCCGCAAATATGTCACCCATCTGAAAAGCTACCCGAATGGACTAAGTGACAAGCTCGTCCCACCTGAACTGAGTGCGGACGGCATTCCCATTGAGAAGCATGCTCTGATTGATGACGATGGGCTGGCTGCCGTGGGCGAGAAGATCAGTTCCGGTGAGGTCTACATCAACAAAGCAGTTCCAGACGCAGCATACTCGACGGGCATAACGGGATCGGAAGTGGGACATGAGCCTAGCTATTCACCGGCACCGATGACATACAAACTGCCCGATCCGGCTTACATTGACAAAGTCATGATCTCTGTCACCGAAGGTGAAGGTAGTATCTACAAGGTTTTGACCCGCCAAACGCGGCGACCCGAAGTGGGCGACAAGTTCTCTTCACGTCACGGACAAAAGGGCGTTGTTGGCATCATCGCAGAACAGGCAGACATGCCGTTCACAGACCAAGGCATTGTGCCAGACATTATCATGAACCCGCACGGTTTCCCCTCTCGTATGACCGTGGGCAAGTTGCTGGAGCTGGTTGCCGGTAAAGCCGGCGTGCTATCCGGGCAGCATGGTTACGGGACGGCATTTGGTGGCAGCCCGGTTGAGCAAATGTCAGCTATCCTTGTGGACAAAGGGTTCAGCTATGGTGGCAAGGATTATCTGACTTCTGGCATCACGGGCGAGCCTCTACCGTTCTATGTTTTCACGGGGCCGATCTACTACCAGAAGCTGAAGCACATGGTCCAAGACAAGATGCATTCTCGTGCAACAGGTCCACGAGCAACTCTTACCCGTCAGCCGACCGAAGGTCGTTCGCGAGACGGTGGTCTGCGTCTCGGAGAAATGGAACGCGATTGTCTCATTGCCTATGGGACCAGCCAGCTTTTACTCGAGCGCTTGATGCTTTCTTCTGACAAGCACGAGGTCGATATATGTGAAAAGTGTGGATTCATGGGTTATCACAACTGGTGCCAGAGCTGCCAGTCGTCGCGCGGGGTGGTCAAGATGACGATTCCATATGCCGCCAAGCTTCTGATTCAAGAACTGCTCAGTATGAACGTCACCGCTCGGCTGAAGCTTGAGGATGAATTCCCCGAGGACCGTGGAATGTGATGATGGTGGATGTTCTCGTTTTGGATCGATATTTGCATAGCGTGGGTATACATGTACATATAGAGCACGGTACAACAGAGGAAGCATTTACGAGGTTTATCATTATGATCTCCTTTATTCTATATTCTTGATTCTCGGTGGGATAGTTCGAGTTATCTCTATCAAACGTTTCCGGAATTCACGGGGAAACAGCAAATATTTACGCTGGCATGAATATAGTGCATACGCAACTTGGTTCCGAACATGGTGCAATATTGACGTCGGGAATATCCCAACTGTGATGACAGCAAGGTCAACACAGGCAAAGTTAAGGTTACCGAGAAGCTCCGTTTGCAGGCTTGTCTTCCCTTTTATGTATTTCTGTCGCTCCCGGTGGCACATTGTGCTGCGCTCGACATCAGACAGCGGCAAACTTCCTTCCCAGGCAGCTCGGGATAGGCCACTTGATTTGCTTCGCTCAATCAATCCGAAAGAACAAGACGAGATCTTGAAAGCAGGCGCCATGCAGAGCATTCCGCCCAAACCTGGGGAATTCATTGATGCCACGCATAAACGGACTGATACTAACGAGCTCCCGGGCTTTAACCTCCCATTAGACTATGTTCCAACAGCACTGAATGCATATGGAGTCAAGGCTCAGTCTTTGTTTCCCTCTGCACTCAACACTGGTGACATAGAAGCTGGTTATCTCGAGTATGTTAGGTGCTATGTGTCCCTCTCTTTGATCGGCAATGGTGCCAATTGCTCGGATGCTAATATTTCCATTGAAGCCAGCCAATCTTGACCTTTCGAGAGCTGAAGATGCTGGATCTGTTCAATGACTTTACAGACAAGGATGCTTGGGTGTTCAAGGTTCGAACACGTGAGACAAGGCAGCGAAGATTACTGTTGGCTAATCGATGCGAAGGCGTTGGAAGACGACTTCATGGAAATGTGGAGAAATGAAATCCTTCAGGACGACAATGTCACTCCTAAGATGGCGGAGTGGCTGGTAGAGGAACTCAAATTCAAGGCACTTGTCGCCAGGAAAACCGACTATATGATCAGCATCTATAACGGGGACGTTGTCAAGTCCGACCCGGAGATGATGGGTAACCTGCGGCAAGAACTGGCGGTCGCCATGAAAGGCTTGGAAAAAGGGCTATCGGCAGTCTGGGAATATCGAATGGTCACCGAGCCCCGAGAGTTTGACTATGTGCATCCGTCATTCTTCCCGATCGTGTTTGGGAAGTCTCGGTGTCTGCCTGACAAGAAAATTGGCGTCGATGAATGTATCGACTACATGGGCAAGGGCAAGGTTATCCCGGTGCCCAAGGATCCCGGACCGTCACGAAAGGATCTCAGCTGGAATATCGCATCGCGGGCTGACGTTGGTCCTCGGCCGTATAGCTCGCGCTTTCAATGGCTGCCCAGTGATATCTATTTTCGGCCGGACGGGACATGCTATTTCGCCAGCTATATCAACAACATCCACCCACACCGAGGAAGGCAGTTCTACACCATGTTTGAGAAGATTTTGGACAAGGCCATTCGCATGTGGGACATGGCTCTGACGCCCGTCAAGAGCGTGGTACATTCTCGCGCCCGCATCGAATTGCAAGAGGTCAAATATGTAGAAATCTCTCCAGGACATACAGAACCCCGTCCGGAAGTCAAGGAGGGCGAGCCGCGGGACATGTATGAAGAGCGATTGCGTGAATGGAGAAGGAGAAATTACGTGGCTGTTCAGCCAGAGCCTGACGTCTTCTCGCCTAGTTCCATACCGCCGCAGATTCTGGATGAGCTTCCGCCCGAGGTGAGGTCTAAACACCGTCTTGAAGACACCATGGATCTGGAAAAAGAGTATGGACATCGTGGCTTGCAGGTGATTGTCAAACTGGCCGAGTATTCAGTGACGCCTGAGGATTCCACTTTTTGTACAGAGTGGCATGTAGAAGGGCAAATTGTAAGTCCAGATGGTAGGAGCACTCTCGGTCGCTTCTTCTTCATGCTGACGATATTAGAACGAACATATTTGCGCAATGGCAGTCTATTGCGTGGAGAGTGAAAACATAGAAAACAGCGCAATCGAATTTCGCCAAATTGTCGACCTGGAACCGTTAGCAGACCTTGATTTCGAGCGCGGGGATACAGTGTGGCTCGAGCAGATATTCGGACTGAAAATCAGCGAGCCTGCAGTTCAGGAGGTTGGCGGGATCAAACTGACAGATGGACGGGCAATTGCCTGGCCTAATACCTTGGAGCACAGGGCGTTCATGAAGCTGAAGGACCCGAGCAAGCCGGGATATTCACACATTGTGCAATTTATGCTCGTTGACCCCAATATCCGCATCATCTCGACGGCCAATGTGCCTCCGCAACGGTTGGACTGGAAGCCCGAAGCCGATAGGGTTAACGTAGACTTGAACAAATTATCTTTGGAGGATAAACTGAAGATCCTGCCGAGAGAGGGCGACTATCCGTGGGCACTGCAAGAAGCCAAGGATATCCTGAACGAGGCTCGTATGGAGCGTCGAGAGTTCAATCATTACCAGGATGTGGCCTTTCAATCTAGAATTGTCGACATTAGATAGAAAATGTCCGCAATTTGGCTGACAGGCCCGAGTAAAACAGCCATATCGGTTGTAACCCAAAAAAACAAAAAATGGCAGTCTAATTACATTCAGAGATCTACATAAAACAAATACAAGGGCGTCTATTCACAACCAGACAATTTCTGTCAGTCTGAACGAAACAAATACCTCGCAACGATTTCCCAGTACCTTTCCGGGTCATGCCTCATATGCCCGACATGGGGCGAGCCTTGGAACTCCTCCAGATCAACCTGCCTTCCCTTGGCCACTGCCAAAGCCGCATGCTCCTCAACATCCTTCCATGGTACCAGTTCATCCGCTCTGGAATAAAAGTAGCACGACTTTATGCCACCGTCATCACCCTTTTCAGACCGTTTGATCTGCTTGACTACCAATTGCCCGTCCAAAACGGCCCTCCTCGCGAACGCAAACGGATCCTCTCTCCTTAAGATCAACTTCCTCACGAACCAGCCACCCCATACCGCCAAGGCCAACACACCATACAAGATCTGCCGCACAATCAGCATCCGCGGCAAGCCATACGACAACGCAGTCAACGATTTCGACGGCGCCGCAACCCCCGGCGCGCTGTCGAGGAGCATACTCGAAACCGGGAGCGGCTTGCCTGCTGCATGTTTGTAAGCGAGGAGCAGGTGTGCCGTTGTGAAGAGGCCGCCGTTGGAGAAGAGGTGGATGTGCACCCCTTCTTCCTCGCCGTCTTTACTGGCTGCAGCACTGGATTGGAGAAAGTCAACGACCGGCTGCAGCCGACGCCGGTGCGACGCCCGTGTTGGATGTAGGTAGATCTCGCGGGGCCCCGTGAGGAGGAAGATGATGCGCGAGGAGGGCGCAAGGCGTGCATATTGTGTAGCATACTTGACCAGTGCGCGTGCTGGCGCGCTGTACCAGAAACAGAGGATTATCGTTGAGGGCGGCTTGCTGGTGGTTGGTGACGGGGGTTGGGGATCGGAGTTAGGGCTTGGAGTGAGAGAGTGCGGTGGGATCAGGTAGATCGAAGAGGAGAGACGGGTATAAGGGGCAAATGTGCTTTCTGTGGTTGGAGACATGGCTTTTAGTTATCCAGCAGAAGCTGGCTTCAAAAGAGTATATGGTTGTATGGTTGTGTGATTGCATGTGCAAGTGAATCATAAAAGGGGAAAAGAGCCCAATACGTGTTGAAGTCTTGACAAAACTTGACGTTTATGTTGCTTTCCGTTCATGGGACCGAGTCCTCAACATAATAAGCTCAACAAACGAAATAAGCCATAGTTGCTTGTTACAGGAACGAATTAATTTGACGTTTTATGTTGGCATGAACGAGTGAGCCGAGGTAACTAGCTCTAGCGTGGATTTTAGTATAGTTCACCACCAAAACAGAAAAATTTCCTTGTTATAGTAATCTTATTGTATGTTGTAGGGTCATTCCCAAGATCATGGCGGAACATGTAGCTACAAGAATAAACCAACAACCGTTCGATGATACTCACTTGAATGAGACATAAAACCATCTACGATAGATGGTCCCACCATATTCCGGGACGCCAGTTCGCCAACTATGCCAAACAATCTATACATATAAAACCAAACCTATCCGACAATACCGCAGAGACAACTCAGAGGCCTAGATGCCGGATGCTCATCTCTTACGGCTTTCCACATCGCTGCCTGATGTAGGCGTGCCCGAGTCGCCGAGGCCCTTTTTTCGTGCTCGAAGAGTCTGTCCCTGGCCCTGAAACTTGGGCTCATTCTCGTCCTGAATTACTCTCCCCTCCTCATCGCGTTTTTGAACTGGTTTAATGGCATAGCCGAAGAAGAGTTTGTTTGGAGGCAGTCGCAGTGGTTGCGGACCGTTGGTTCGCCGCAGTGGAGCTGGATGATCGGGGTTGGTCGAGTTACCGGCAACAGGCGTGCTCGGCTGCGGAGTCGGTGTTTTACTGTTCTTCTTTGCGTTCAGACGGTGGCCACCGGCCAGGAAGTTGGAGGATACAGCCTTGGCTCCCTTGGCTGCATCAGTAGCCTCAGGGGCGATGGCTGCATAGTTAATCGCCTGTGCCATGCTTCCATGCGAGTGAACCAATCCACCGGCCGGCGCGTGTGGCGTGCTCGTGCCACTCGGCCGTTTGGGCTCTTCGTAGCCGATGGGAGGTGCGAAGTCGACCTCCAGATCGGTCTCGAGTACCGAAATGGCTTGTTTATCCCCGTCTGGTTTAACGTCTAACACCGCAACTTCGTAGATCTGGTCGTTGTAGGCAAAAGTGAAAACATCACCCTTGGTCAAACAGGAGAAATTCCGAAATGCGTTTTCGAGAACAGCTTTGGGGTCGCTAATGTCAAGAAACGCTGTTGACTGGGGCTGAAGTTTGATGAATCGGCCCGGTGGAAGATCCGTCGACTTGACCTGAATCAAGTCACCGGGCTCGAGGAGAAGTGTCTGCATTAGCTATAGCCGGTTCGGTCAGTATACCACCTCTCATTAAGAAAGAGACGGCTGAACATACCCAGAAGGGAAGGTAAATCTTGCCCTCTTCTGCAATAAACTCCAAAACACCAGCATGCGTCATCTTCTCCTTGGCGCCATTATGGAGCTCAAACAACATCGGGTAGGTGATGTGTAGACGAGTTAATTTGTCGAGCGCGCTGGGAGGCATAATCACCTTGCCTCCGTGGTTCACATTCTCTCTCTCCGGCCCCGGTAGCATTACGACTGGATAGCATCGGTAGTATTCATCAAACCGCCGCGCAGTCGTGCCGTAGCGCATCCCGCCTCCCAGTATCCCGTCCATGGGATCCTCCCACACTCCTGGGCGATACTGAGCAGAGATCAGCGTTGGGCAAAAGTGATTCTTGGGAGAGTCAAGCTACCATGACAGCTCAGAGCAAATACAATTGCGGGGGGCGGGACCGATGGATTTCAGTCCTGCTTGACAATCGATCAAGGTATAGACACGAAATAACCCCTTCGTTACACACTGTTTAGCCAAGCCCGGCTCGATCGCAACAGGAATGTTAACAGGCGAAGACTTGTGGTGGATGAAGAACGCAATAAGAGACGTTGACGCCTGTCCGTCCGTTTGGTGACGCAAGTAAAGTTGCCGGCCGGAGCCACTAACTTATTTAACAGAAGCTCCACTATGATTTTCCGTCCCGACCCCAGACTCGCGGCTAAAGTCATGAAAGATCAAAAACAACCCGTCTCTACTACAGGGGTGGTCGCCTTTCAACGGTAGATACATCAGCGACTTGGTTCCGCAGATAATGGCCAGATCAGTACGTCCCAAGCGAGCTGGAGAGGAGTTTAGCCGGACCCATCATGGTCTGGATGAGGAGGCAGACGGTCCTTCGTCCAAGAAAGCGCGCTTCGACCTCCGCAACCCGTCGGCTCTAGCTCCAGATGAGCTCGAAGACGACGATGTTTTAGACGCTGATGAGATCGGTCGTCGAGGGCAGGGCGTGCGACGCAACGCAGTCAATCTGGATGGGTACCAGTCCGACAGCGACAATGAAGGCTACGACGTGCGGGCGGAGGCAAGGGCCAGGGCCAAAAAACAACAAAAGGAAAAGGATGACGATGATATGTTTGCCGATCTCAAAGAGGATGACGAGGACGCCGGGAACACGGAACCGCTTGACGAAGATGAGGCCTATCGACGAAACAAGAAAGCCGTACATTTCATGAAAGACGAACAAATAGAAGGGCAGGTCGAAAGCTCCCGTGGTGGTCGTGCTGTTCGCGTGGATTTGACAGATCCGCAAGGTCAGCACCGAGCAGAAGACGCAGAGAGTGAAAGCGAAAGTGAGGTGGACGATGAGGAGCGCGATCGTCTGGACGGCAACATCGATGAGGAAGTTGGCGCCGGCGGCAAGAAGACGCATGCGCCACTTATTGATGCCTTCAATATGCGAGCAGAACAGGAAGAAGGCCGTTTCGATGATCAAGGGAACTACATTCGAAAAGCTGCTGATCCAGACGCGATTCATGATACGTGGCTAGATGGTGTCTCAAAAAAGGATATCCGCCGGGCGAAAGAGGCTGCTGATAAGCGGGAGTTTGAACGACGTGAAAAGGACAAGGAGAAAGATGCGATCCTTACGGCAGACGCACTTGGCATCCTAATCACGAATCTAGAGCGTGGAGAAACCGTACTGGAAGCTCTTGCAAGACTCGGACGAGGACTGCGCAAGAAGCCCAAGTGGCAAAAAAAGAAAAACAGAAAAGCCAAAAACGGCGAAACTGCTGATGATGTCGAGATGGCCGAGGAAAATCCAGAAGAAATTGCGCGAAAGGGAGCTATCGAAAAGGTCACGGGCGCAGCAGATCTTCTTCTGACCAGAGGCCAAACGGATATCTACGATTCGGAAAGAGAAATCCTGACACGCCAATACTTGCGCGAAACAGGGGAAGAGTGGGTAGATACTCGAAGAGCGGGCGAAACTAGAACTCCAGAGGTAGTGGCATCAGGGCCACCGACGACGTGGGAATATCGCTGGTCAGATGCTCGGGATGGCGGTCAAACGCATGGCCCGTACGAGAGTGGCATGATGCAGTCATGGAGCGACGCCGGATATTTTGGAGAAGGCGTCGAGTTTCGCAGAGTGGGCGATTCGCAAGACTCTTGGGGTCCTGTGACTACATTCTCATAACTCCTGCCGGCTTGCCAGGTTTCTTTCTTTGATTCTGTATCA
Organism: Talaromyces piceae; assembly: GCA_001657655.1. NCBI lineage: Eukaryota > Fungi > Ascomycota > Eurotiomycetes > Eurotiales > Trichocomaceae > Talaromyces > Talaromyces piceae. Next base: position 1,415,084 of record JNNX01000004.1, on the reverse strand, counting down.
TAATTACTACCATGATGTTTAGCAAGAGAATTAATGTCCCGTATGTATGAATAGTCCCAAGAACCCAAGATATCATATTATTAATACGCCAGTCATATCATACATCCCAATACATATAGAAATGGCTCGACACACGAATAGGACACTGCTTTTGAACGAGGAGCCAACCCTAAAAAGAGTAAAACGAAACGATTGCCCGTCTGATTACGCCAGCACAAAGCCTCTCTTCTCATTTATTCCTTTTATGAAACCGATAACATAGCAAGGAGCTTACGAAATTTCCATCGCATCCCCATTAGAGTATGAGAGGTTGACTGCACCATCCTGGCTAATGAATTGCTTCTCAAATTCGGCCACGAATTTGACACTTCGGCCAGGGTCGTAAAAGAGTCGAAAGCTGCGCTGAATGTCGTCAATTCCAACTTCCTTGGCCTTCCGCTTCTGACTGAGCAACTGTGAAGTCGTGATAATGTTACTGGCATAGCGCAAGCCAGATTCTTGACCAATCTTGGTCAACAAAGCCAGGGCATCCGGGGACAGATCAACTTCTTCTTCTTGTGCTCTGATGGCTAGAATCTGACGGATTTCGTCAGATGTATAGGGCTGAGTGCTCACAATAACAACACGGTCCAAGAAATCGAGGGGCAGACCGTGTGGTGATCGATAGGTCGTCCCTCGAATACGTGTGTTGCCACGATTACTGGCCATGATGACAATAGGGGCCAGCTCAGCCTCCAAGGCTCGGTTAATGTAAGAAAAGCATTCAATATCCAGCATGTGGACTTCATCAATGAACAAAACTCCAGGAATAATCTCAGCCTTGCCTTCTTCCTTCCACTCGGCCACTTTGGTGTTGATCTGGTCTCGAACCTCGCTTCGGATTTCACCAGTGTCGCCAGAAAATAGAGCAAGGAAACCTTGCGTGCGTGAGTTGATGACATCAATCTCATGCAGGCTGACAGTATGCACAATCTCTTTGCGCACTTGAAGCTCACCCTCGGGGCACTGGACGAATTTGGCATCAGGGCCCATGGCATCGTAGTCTCTCGAGCGAGCATAGGAACGGCCCAGCTTGGTAATTTTGCCCGAAGACTTGTCGATAGAGATAACATCACCGGCCATTACGCGTTCCTTAGTCATTGAGTCAATCATTTTCGTGCCCATATCGTAAATCGTCTCCATGTCGGTCGTCTTGATGGTGAGCTTCCCTTGTTTGTTGCCCTGCACCAGTTAGCCTCCAGTAAATCGCTCACATAAGATTTATTTCAACGTACCCCGGTTACACTCCGGTCAATCTGAATCTCCACGACTTCACCCTCGATGATTTCGCTCTCTTCCTTGATCCTGACACCGATGGACTTGCGGAAAGCCTGGGTGAGGGCTTCCGTTTTTGACATTTCCAAAGAGAAAATTTCGGACGAAGCAAGCGTGGTAAATGGCACATCAGCACCCAGTGACTGCGCCATTCCCATTGCGATTGCGGTCTTTCCCGTGCTCGGAGGCCCTGCGATGAGCACGGCGCGGCCTGCAATTTTTCCCTCCTTCACCATCTGCAGGATGACGGCCGCCGCTTTTCTCGCCTTCTCCTGGCCAACCAACCCCTGAGAGGAAGTCCTGGGCTGTAAAGTATCTGCATCGACGCCAAGACCCCGGATATGCGAATGTGCTGCGATCAAGTTGAGCCCGCGCAGCTCCTTGCCCTCCGAAATGGTTGAGATGGGCTAAAGAACGATGTTAACTCAGCTCTGATAAGAAACAAAATCCATTGGAATCTTACAGCAGCCATCTTTCACGAGTCACAGGTCAGCTTCCTTGCGTTTGACTGCTTGGGAGGCAAAGATGAGCGAGAATGGAGGCTGGGGAAACTTTGGAGCGTAGATTTATTGGTAGAACAATATATCGGACTCTGGACTGCCTGATAGCTTTTGAGCTGGCTTGGCGCCCTGTTTCCTCACCGCCTGCCTCACCGCCTGGCGTGTGCCGCATGTTTTGTTGTTGATCGCCCTGGCCAATCAGGTTGCTTAGCGCGCTCTTGCCTTGTCTGATGCCATGCCCGATGTTTTGATCTCTTGTTCTGCGTTTTTGCGTCGAGTTTCTGCATGACATCGCTTCGTCAATCACCTGGCTTGCTTCTTGGAGGGAAAAAAAGGGAAAAGAGAAAAAGGGATTCTGATATTAGAGCGACAAAACAGAGAAAACACACACAGCGCCCTCTTACTGAGATCGCTTCACTGCGTTCCGCAATCATCACTCAGAAAGCTTGCTGTGAAGACTCGACATTGTTGCTATAGGTGGTGGGGAAAATGCTGCCTGCATATCCGGGTGGTGGCTATTGGATCTTATGCTAAAGAGAGGACTACGTCGTGAGATAGCCTTCAACCTCTACCATTAGGCCCCTTTAACGAGTTTGGCGGATTCTGATGTTGCCTGAAGGTCATATGGCTGCCTGGATACCTGCCGGACCCAACGATGGCCAAATACCTCAGGCTACCACCGCCACACCACCTCAGGACCCCCGCCTGCTGTTACGTCAGAACAGTCAAGCAAATGCTTCCAGAACACTTAAACCGTCTACCTTTCCTAGCAATATCGCCACTACTGCTGCGCATGCCCCAATGGAAGCGAGTATATCGTATGGGGATAGAGTGGTGGAAAGTCTATGTGGTATATCATCGGGGATTGCCACAGCGGTCAATCTGGAAGCTGAACAAACGAAAGTGAAAAAGTCACTCGGAGTGATTACTCACCAACATGAGAAGCTCAAGGGTTTAGATCAGTTTCCGGCAGCCAGAGACCTCGTTGCCATGATTCGAGCCTCTAAGGAGGATGAACTCGAACATCTGAAGAATGAACTCAAGACACACAAAGATATTCAGCTAAAGCTGGCCAAGCAGGCCGCTGGGCTGTTTGACAATCCCAAAACACAAGGGCAGACGCAACAATCTATAGATTTAAAGGCCATCGAAGCCGATTTAAATTCCACAAAGCGGCTTCTTGGCAAAATATCCGATGATGTTGCCTTCTTGAAAAAGAATAGAAAAAGTCAGACAGAGGAGACCTCCGCACTCAAAAAACAGATCAACGGATTGACAAACGAGGTTCAGGTCTTCAAGCGAGATGTACTCGATGACGTGGAATATCTCAATAAAAACTGTGACCACGAAATAGGCGCAGCCAATCACAGAATTCGTGAGCTAAAGGAAAGGTTCGAGGAAGTAGACGTTGTTTCGCGCCGCACAACTGATTCCAATCGAATTGAGGATATAGAGTCGCAAACCCATCAACTGAAAAAGTCATTGCCTGGCACTGTCAAGGCGATAGTTGACATGCAATTGAAAAGTCTCGAAAACAAATCACAGCTAAGACATGGGGCTGATGACAACGCTGTCGAGAGGCTAACACAGCGCCTCAGCACTCTTGAGGCAACATTATCGCAGTTCAAAAGCGGCTCTGTCCACCAAATGCCAAAGACAGACTCCGCATTTCACGATCCTAGATATGACCATCTCCAAAAGGTTCTACAAGATTTAATAGACCTACAAGCATATAAGGATGATCAACAAATGAAGGCCATTGAAGAAAATGATGCTAGGATGGAACAGAACCTACAAAAAACTGTCTTAAAAATCAATACCGAAATCAAGTCCCAGATTGAGACAGCCATGCAACAAGCTATGGATGGCAGATTGCCGAAGCAAATGGCCCAATTACATGAACCGATCGCCACGAACGAATCTTCTGAAATGAATGAGCAGCGATTACAGACAGTGGAGACAGCCGTCGCGTCATTGGAGACTCGCTATACCTCCATCAATCCGCATTCCTTGGTCAATCAGACAATACCGATCATTCAACAGTTGTATCCTCTGCCACATATTCTGCACAATCTGATCGAGGTTGTAAAGTCGATTCAAGTGCATGTACCGAGAATGGAGGAGTTTGCCAGCTTACCAAACTCAGTCGTGAATCTTGAAAAAAAAGGGGAAATATTGGATTCGAGATTGACTCATTGCGTTGAGGAATTGATGAAAAGGACTGATAGGTCTCTTTCCGAAACACAATATCACAAGAAGCTGGTGCAGCAAGAACTTTCAGCCCTCAAGAAAAGATCAAACGAGATGGCCCAGTCGCTTGATTCTTTAGCCTCTGTGTCTCGTGAAAACCAGCAGAGACATGAGGCTGCAATGGAAAGGACTCGAGAGATTTCTTTAGACAGCACTCGGATCACGAAAGAGGTTTCGGGACTAATGGACCATGTCGATCAATTACACAATCAATCCCACGAACTAATGGCAACGGTGGATCAACTCAAAGCCTCATATGCCGGAGTTCTTGACCAGGTTGGGAGTGCAGGCCGGCTGGAGATACAGGCTGGAATGAAAGATTCGGATCGCAGAGATTCTACTATCTCGGACGCCTACAAGCATGAGGACACACGGTTGCGTTTGTTGGACGTTGAGACCCGTCTAAGACAGCAGAATTCAAATATGACCGAACAATTGAAGGCGATTCAGGACAAAAGGACAGCAACAGATCGGAACATAGTGAATTGGTCCCATGCTTCCCTAACGCAGTTAGAACAAGACATGGAAAGTATCAAAGAGCGAGTAAAGAGGTTTTCGGAAGACCCAAGAAAAACAATGACCCAAAGCGAACAAGAGAGGCTGAATTCAGCTCTGCGGGAGCTAACTAGTGAGGTCTACCAACTCGAGCTGGCTGAAGCCACTCTTGGACAACAGACCAGTGCACAAATGTCGGCTTCCGAGCCACCCTTAAGTTCGGAGCTGATGGAAAGAGTCCAGCGTTCGGCATCGGTCAATCTGGATAATAACTGTGACAACAAAAAGAAAAGGAAGCGAACCAAATCGGCGTCAGACTCAGGTCGCCCTCGTGACTCCCCTTATTTCGAAGGTTTTCTACAACGCCATAATCACAAAACACCAGGAGATATTCTACAGCAGTGAGAATGCCACCCCAATCCTCTTCTGGCTTAGCTTCTCCCAATCCCTTGACGCTTTTGCTTGAATTTCGCGTTGGGATGTATACATCACACATGAACGGTTCTTGTCTAAGCCCTCCTTTTTGTTTTCCGTATGTACCTTGGTTTTGTAATGATATCCTTCTAACTGGCTATTTACCCTCGAAAGCTGTTGANTTTTTTTTATTTTTTTTTTTTTTTTTTTGTTGGATATATCATTCATTTTCGGGCTCTATAAGAGGTCTCCCATAAGCCGTGTATAGTATTCGAATATTGGGTCATTGCAAAGGTTAGAAAGGCGCTCATGTTTCATTCTCAGTCAGGCGCAACTGGGTCATGTGATATGGTATTTTCTGGAAGATATGGATGATGTTCATTGAATACTATATGGTAGTAGCTAAGTAAGAGTCTAGCTCACGTGCGAGCGGATATATTAAGCTTTATAAGGAAAGCAGCAAGCTATACTGAATAAGGAAGTAAGGGCTGATGTTGTTCACAACATCATGGGTATGTAAAAAAAGACATTGCTTGCTATACTATCTTCTCAATGACTGTTGATATCATTTCGGTTTCAGAGCCTCGATGTGCCTAGTCGCTGAATGTATGAGTTTCTGTGAGGGAGAATACATACCTAGCTAGATTTTGCAATAGTATATGAGCGTCACAATTGGCAAGCGAAAGTGATGTAGCAATAGCTTTTGGGCCACCAAACCCTTTGAAGTTTACTGACTGTTGACATTTTGAGCGGACGTTGGTTCAGGGATGATATTCCACATATGTTTCAGTTTGTGTTTTGATCAATTGTAAGCACCTGCTATGGTTTCTATTATGCATACTGTTAAACGCTGTCTGTCTGAAGTCTTTCTATTCGCCCAATGCAATCTGTTAACATGGATCTAAAAAACGCCCTTTATCAAAGATTTTATACAGCATCTATTCTATCTCATTCTCTTTGAAGAATGTGAGCACCGCTGAATGAGTAATCTTGTCAGCCAAAAAAAGTAATTTGGCATTGAGCAAAAAACCACGTACCTTGTCTGAACTCTTCGGGTTTCTCTGAAATAACCCAATGTCCTGCGTCAATATCCGCGATCTGTGCCCTTGGGAAGAATCTCTTAATAGCAGGAACAGTTTTGTCGCCAACGTAAGAGCTCTGTAGTCCGCGAACAACTAACGTCGGGCCGTTGTACGTGGCGTTGGAACTGTTCTCGTCAAAAGGAAACGCCGCCATATTGTCAAGAGCAGATCCAAGCGTGCCAAGAGGCACTCGAAACTTCAGCGTTTTGTTTCCATTGTTCTGATCGCGGATGAGATTCGTCAAGAGAAACTGCCGAATTGGCAGGGACTGTCATCGTATTAATAAACTAAACATATGGGAACTGGGATCATATTCAGGCCAATACATACAGACTCAATTTTGGCTAGCATTGTGTCTGCATCGCTACTTTTGGATAGACGAGCGGCATCGATCTCTTTCATGCCTTTCACGTATTCGTAGAAATCGGAACTCAGCGGGGCATTAACAGGGGCATTGTCGACGGGGATCAAGCCTGTAATTATTTCCGGAGATTGAAGAGCCAGAGTCATCGCAGTTTTAGCACCCCTAGTATTATTAGAACATATTTCTTATGAACAAAGTTCCAAATGGACCGGACATACATGGAATGGCCGATTAAGACAGTCTTCCCTAGTCGATGCTGTTTCATGAAATCGATCACATCATCAGCAAGATGGGTATATGTGTGATCTGGAGCATGGCTAGTATCCCCATGGTTTCGAAGGTCCTATAACACGTTAAGCATAGGTTTCATATGACAGGTGCTCCAGCAAAACGGCAGACGGGAAAACCTACGACAATGTAAATGTCACGGTTCAAGTCGCGTGCCAGAGCTCTGTTCAACTGTGAGTGGCATTCCTAATAGCAGTTGAGCTTGCATAGCCTCTAGATAAACATACTTGCTTATACTGCGATTATTTCTCTTCGAGCCGAACAATCCATGCATGAAAATGATTGGACGTCCATTACGTTCTGTGTCTCGGGAAGCCGGAGGCTCAATTAGTTGGTAGGACAATTCTACTGGAAGAGAGGCCGACGCAGAGAAAAGTCTCTTCTGGGTACTCCAGCACTGCCTTGTTGCGCTTCTGAACGGCGTTGACAGAATCATCTCGCATGTGAACCTCTGTGACTCATATCAGCTGGTAGCGTTGGGAACAGGATGACGAATCTTGTTGCTTATCGCGGAAAAGAATCCACCAGATAAAAGATGTCGTCGATATGTCAGCCTGCCAACAACAAAGGTTCCACTATCCTCCGTACCTCCAAGCTTCCAGCCAATAACTTAGCGCGTATCACATGACATGCTGTGATCGCAAATAGACTGTGCTCTTCCCCTTGAAATCCCCTGGGACTGGTTTTTATGGTCATATTTTCAAGAAAAAAAAATCGCCTATATACGGTGGTTATGTTCATGAATCTAGAATATACGCTCATTGATCTTCAGTCCTTTCATGTCTACTATAGGTTTCAGCGTGGTTACAGATCAGTCGGGTCGGCTTTTAGCGTCGCGCGAGCGGTGCGAGCAGAAAAATGGAGCTATGCTTATGTAACCACCCCACCACACTAAAAAATTTTACCGCTCGCGCCACCTCTTTCCTCTTCCTTACCACTCATTACATCACTTAACAAGCACTTGCCATTTGCTTTGAAAATGGCTTCTCTTTCTTCCAACGTTAGTATAAATACTTTCCATTCAGTTTCAAAGCGTTTATTCTTACCTAAATGCAGAAGTGGTACACCTGATACCTCCGCGAGGTCGAAGCAGGCCGTCTGTCTCTTCCTGCTTATGAAAAGGTAGGTGAAAATATTTCATCTCACTATTCTCTCACCTTTTCTATCTCAACTGCTTCCTAAGCAGTTAGATCGCCTCACTTTACTCACACTTAACTTACCTCCCAACTGCTTGTCAAGCGCTTACTTACTGCTTATAGCTCGAGGACGGCACTGTCAAAATCTACTATGGCGAACTCTTCTGTCGTGTCGAAGACTGTTCAAAGGCCCAGGTTTGTTTTTCACAAGCGGTTTATAACTGGTTACTAACCACTTCTCAACTGCTTTAGCGAAAGTTCTCTGCGACCAACAACCTCCATACCTATCTCAAGTGGTTCCCAACTGCTTAGAAAGTGATTGAATTTTTCAGCAAAATAATCAGTTGTCGTAATTTTAGGAAGAAAAAGTGAAATTAAATTTCAGAAATTTTGAAAACTATTTATATGGGTCGCGCGAGCAAATCTTGCTGACAAACTAAGCTTGGCGCCAAGAAATTGACCTTCCCTTCACATGAGCGATCCTTCGAGGTCGCGTGAGCTGTGTACACGGTTTCAGCCAATAGGAGGGCTCACTGGTCAATTAGTAATCTTGCCACTATCCAAAGCCCAGCACGATGAGCAAGTCACGTGCCGATAAGCCTCTGTCAGCTATCGAATCTTGGCATTGCTTAGTAATCAGAAGAATTTGAATTATAGAGCAACCAGTCAAAATTGATGTGAATTTGGGACCACGATTCTTCTAAATTACATGGGCAGTTAATCAGTTTATATAGACAATTCCTCCGTAATTTGATCCAATCAGTTGTCTCCCTAAAATTCCAAATACTCTGGCGCGTAACACGCGTCGAGCAATAATAGTTTGAGACTATTGAAGTCAAAGGTCCTTAGTCAGCTTGCCAGCCGACATCCTCTATATCCTGCCTTGCTAAATACGTATTTCTCTTGGTATGTTACTATAGACTGTTATATTTATGGAAAGGGATATCTGCTGGATTTATTCAAGCCAATCACAAAACCGAAGCATAGGCTTCTTATAGGCTTTTGTCCATCATTGCTCGATCGGCTCGTCTAACAGCTTTGGCACATTTTCCACCAAGTACTCAACGATAGCGTCAGGGCCGCGTTCGACCTGCAGGCCGTAAGGGATAGCGTGCGTCTTAACCCCGGGACGCAGTCTCTTTGCTGTTGCGATGATCTCGGCTGCTTGCTCGGCTGTCCACATGGAGGCGCAAAACTGATTTCATTAGAGGTTGAACAATATCAGGTATCTAGGGATGGATTTATTTCACCAGCACTTCAGGCTGGTGCTCTTGGACCTTAGCCTCAACCTCTTCAATCTCTGCAACAGCATGTCAATAACAGCACAGAATTTTCAGAGTACAATGACTCACTCTCGCAGTTGTCCACGTGGAGAATTGTATAGCGATCCTTGAGCGTATCCGCCACGCGGCCAATCAGCCTTTTGGCCCTCTCAGGCGCCGTATTCACGGTAATCAGCCGGAAAGGTCCCTTGGGTTGTGATTCTGCCATGGTTAAACGCTGTATCCGGATATTGGCTTCTCTCCGTTCTCCAAAGGACTTTCAAGCATGCTTATGTATCGGCTTGCTAGTTCCCGGGTCTCCACATTCGGATCGGGGGATAAGACTTTTGCCGTCGGTGTTGTCTCCGCTCAGACTGTAATCTGATGATTCTTAATTTATATAATTGATGTCGGCGGATCCCCACGCATGGCAGCTATAGCGCTGGCATGGCATTATTCCTCTTCAATTTTGCGCATCTTTGCTACAAAAGCCTTCACTGTCTCGCTAGCTGGAAGAATCACATGTAATGGCCCACGGCCAATTTAACCCGGCTGCGCCGTTATATACCCAAACCGAATGCTTGCAAAGTACTTGTTGAGAACTGGATGAATCCGAGAGATATGTCATGAAGGGAAAGATGTGCAGTTGAACCAACTCTCGGGATCGTCCATCCTGACTCCAGGCAAAAAGCCTGGGAAACGTTGAAAGCATCCACATAATTTTCTTGCTGTTAGCCCAAAGCGAAATCAGCAGAGTCATACGCCTTAGCTTAGATGTAAGTAACAAGTCGTCTATTATAAGATTGGGGTGAGGAAGAAGCCAATAAGTGATCCTGGCACCCGATAGTATACCCCTCACGCAGCTGAGATGTGGCTTGCCAACCCCGAAACCCCTACAGTCTTCCTCAAAACAGCCCTCTTACAGATCTTTGGCTAGCTCCATCAATCTTGTCTAAACTGATGCAGAAGGACAATACCAGTGACTTTGGTTATATATTATCAGACCAGTCTGTACGCCACAAAGACATGATTTCAGCGTCTCGCAGCTTTCTCTCACAGGGCATCACTTTACGACTAGGTACCATTATTCATATAAACGCGCTGCAAAGAAACCCCCGCGATATCTCAGAGCTGGCGAAGAACGTCGTGTCACCCTGGATTCCCATGTTGGAACCCTGATTACTCTGTTTGGGAACGCGCAATAGCTTGTATACATATTCATATACACTCTTGATGGTATATGAGTGGAGTGGGTCGTTTAAAAACTTACCCGGATCCCCACTCTTGGAGTGTGGGGATATCTGATTATATATGATGAGTGGAATACGTCCTACAATAGAAAACTTGTTTATATAACATTGTATAAGATCAGTAGAATATTGTACGGCCATTGAAAGTACCAAGCGAACTGAATTGCATATAGCCTTACCTAGGTGGTTAAGATTTTATCATAGAAATACTGAAAAATCTTCTTATATCCTTATTGGCACTGTTTGGGATCCTCAGTTGTGCAATTTGAACTTTTGCAAACGGGTGTTATTGCATGTATATGCAGGAAGCCAACACAGAGAAAGTTTGAGCGTGAATTGCATATCAAGATAACGTATTTTTAGAAGTTTACCTCTGCCCATCATTCTCTTCCTACTACCTTGGTAACTTCAACGCCATCCTGTACCAAATTAGCTGAGACATCCGGAGAAAAATCACAGCTATACTTACAATCTCTCCCGAGCTCAGCTCAAACTTGGTTATACTGGACTCATAAACATAGCTCGGGTCTCCAGGGACATTCTCCAGCTCCACATTCTCCGCATTTGATCTGATCGCTTTGACCAAATCTGCCCCTTGCAGAACATTCTTCGGAAACTGATGCCGTTTCAACTGCGCCGCTTTTTCGGCCGGCGATGCTCTTACCCATTCCAGATAGCCTGGTGCTCCGGGTGAAATGCAGTTATCAGCTGCAATAAGTGAGAGACCCGGTTTTAGTAGTCCGAGATTCTCGATCAGCCACAGGTCATACAGGTACCGATCTTTCCAATGATCCAGGAATAAAAACTCGACATGCTCAATCTCGTTCTCTCTAAGCAGCCGCGCAATACTCTTATGACTCGGCGCCACAAGCACAGTCACAATGTCCCGTAACCCGGCTAGTTCAATGAGCTGATTCGCAATAGCTGCGTTAACCGGGTTGATCTCAAGACTGAGATAGCGCTTCCCGCCCGCGGTACGCAGTGCATCGCCAAACAGGACAGCCGAGTAGCCTACAAACCCGCCAAGTTCAATTACCGTCCGTGGCTTGCGGTCATGGATGAGCTGCCGGATGAAGGCACCCTTCTGAGGACCAATGGTCATCAGGCGCTTGTCAGTGACCTTGACAAAGTTGTCAATTGCGTCTAGCACAGCCTTAGGGTCGTTGCGGATCGTGTCGAGTTGCGGGAGGGAGTAGACGTGATGGAGCAGATGGAGCTCTCGGAGGTCCTATGCAGTGGTTAACGTGCTAGACAGTAACACAAACAGAGAGTTCATACATCATAAGAGCCAACAAAGGGAATCGTTGGTTTGGGCATGGCGAAAGTCTCGTCGCAGTTTGTGAGAGGTAAGAAAGCGTACGTTATCTGGAAGAGTGAGATTAGTGATAGTCTCTTTCGCAATATAAACAGAAATAACTCAATAAAAACCGACCTGTCATTCAGTTGAATCGGATATGGAATCCGCGATATGTAATAATCCTGGTGGATACGGCTCAGTTGACAAGCTGAATCGCGTAAGCATCACCGATGCCGAGACTCGGATTTGCTTATCTGATTGATAACCCCCGCATTAGTGAAGCGCACTGCTTCTTCAAATCACATGTTTTCGAACAGGTCTCTGGCGTAGCAGTATATCATGCTTACGAATCAGACATGTCAGCAAGGAAGAAAGAAAGTGGAACCTTATCATCAAGAGTATATGCCGGTTCGAAATGCCAACCGTTCATCAAAAGCGCCACGTACGATCATATGTATCTTAAGGGCGGGTGATACAAGACAAGTGGAGAAATCAGTATCGAACATCAAAGTAGTTCACAGCTGTATATAGCTGGACATTTCAGCTGGAAAGATAGTGTTGGAAAACGGTAAATTTGTTGGCCAATTACCGTCAGAGGAGCGAGAGCATATAGCACCTAAGAGAGTCATATTCCAACCACATCTTGTAAAGTACATACATCGGGATCATGATTAAGTAAGCCAAAGTAGTGATGATCAAAATCCAAGCATTCGACACAAGAGATATGACATGCTGAACGCTTGCAGACGTCAATTCTGGGCCAACTATCAGATTCTAAAACACCTACAAGAACCCACAGTTTGCTGAACAAGTAATCCCTTATGCGCGTGGTCTGGGCAGCTCACATATGTTCCCTTGACGTGTTGAAAGTTTCCCGGCGTGTTTAACAGGGCTATGTGTTGTTTGTATTCTGGCGTCAGGTAGTTTTTCTTTTTGGAACGATGGAGGTACAACCTGCCGAGACCTACCTTCTTCGGTGCCTCTACCGAACCTGTGTTTTTTTGTATGATGAAAAACTCTAAGGCAGTTGCTATAGTTCTGATGGATCTCAAGGTGGTATCCACACCGATACCTGCTTTTGCGTCCGCTTGAGAGGCTGGATGCCAGCGATGAGGTGGAAGAGGAGGAGGGCCCTCTCCATTATTCCTTTCTGAATGTGAATTCACCTTCTGGCAGTACAGGTAGACGGGTAGTCAAGAACACTGAAGAGTAAAGCAAAGGAGGAGAACGGGGCAGAGCAGAGGATCTGACGGGATGTGAGGACGAAAAAGGGGAGGTCGGAATTTTGATATTTAGATATATGTATTCCTCCGTTTTGACACAAGCAATCGAGGACCTACAGTTGATAGTTTTGTGTCACCTTCTACAATGGATCACAAGTGCAACAAGCAAAAGAAACAAATAACAGCCAATAATAAGCAATATAGCTACAACTTCACTATAGGGTGGTTGGAAAATGTAAAACGTGCTGTTCTTCGTGTATGCTAATTCATGTTACCAGTTCTTCTGCCATTGCTTAATCAAGTAGCCCGCTTTGCAATGAGGGAAATCAACAGTATGAAGCATGCAGACCATATAGAAACAAGACGGATACAAGCTTCTTACCACATTCTAATCACTAAATTAGAAGCCATGTTTGAACGCTATTCCAAATTACGGTCTAGTGCATGCATGTCAACGCTGACCATGCCAAGAGTCCAAATATCAAAAAGCGTCTAGAAATAAATAAATTGGCTTGAAAGTACAACACTAGATAAAGTAGGTAAAAAAAGCCGATTTATGTGATATTGATATGAGTTTATTTACTTAAATTAACGTTACTGTGGTTCTCTGCGCTCGCACAGTCTTCCAAGCATCACACTCCGCATTCCTTTACAAACATGCTTAACCTGAAAAGGTAGTAGCAGTCTACTTTAGGTTTAGTTTCATTCCTGTGGGGCGACGTATAAGCTTCAGAGTGGGTCAAAGGATGGCCCCAACTATTCGCTTCTCATTGGCGGAGTATTAAGCACTGGTTGCTTCAGTGTACTTCTTTCAGGATCCTTTATCAATTTTCATCGACTTCATTAACCTCTCAAAAATTAGGAATGACGATGTACTTTGAGCCTGTGCTGCTAAACAGTTTTACTTGAACCTGTTTTGCCATGGGCTACCGATCCGTACTCAGTTACACTTCCCTAGGACTTTGTGTCGCATCTATTTTGCTGTGGGTTCGCTGTTACAGGTGGCTCCCTGCGCTTTCATTCCCAAGCCCAATACAGCCACGGACGTATTGGTTTGCCTTGTAAGTCTTGATTCGGTGGAACATTGGCTTCGTGTTATATTTGTGATTCACAGTGGCTTTGCAGTGGTGACTCCTACTCCGCTACCGGGTTTGATATCAACTCCACCCAACCCTCACCCTCGAATCCGATGGGCAATAGTTCTCCTGGTATGTTGGTCCCAGCGCTCTGGACATTGACAGAAGTAACTTTTTATGTGCCAAGTTTAGACCCAGGAACTCAGAGCGGTGGCTACAATTGGATCGAATATTTGACTAGAGAATACAATTCGAGTCTGATTCTATCATACGACCTGGCTATCGCCGGTGCAACAATTGACAACTCAATAGCCACTTGGGGATTCGGTGATATGACTTCCCAAGTAGCCGCATTTCAAGCAAGATATGCCTCGAAACCAGCTTTTGTGCGGTGGTCAGCGAATAATACTATTGTGTCGTTCTGGGTTGGAATCAATGAGTAAGTCCTAGGTCTTATGCGAGGGCTTTTTAAATGGTCTTTCAGCAAGTATTGGATGCTTTTGACTAATTATTCCCCAGTGTTTACTATGGATTTTCCCACAATAACGAGTCTTCTACATTTGTATCCACATTACAGGATAAGTATCGGCCGCTCGTGGAACAGCTTTACTCGGATGGGGTGAGGAAGTTTCTTTTTGTGAATTGTCCGCCAACAACTCGCAGCCCGCAGGTTCATGAAGAAAATGATCTACCAGAACAATTCCGGCGTCACGCGGCGATGGTGGTGGCGTTCAACGATGGCCTAAAGGATATGGTGGGTCGGTTTAGCAACGATCACACCGATGTAAGTACACCAGAACTGTCGTTCAACATGAATCCCTAAATCTAACTGCCTCATGTGTGTATGGAATTTCAGGCTACTGTGGTTTTGTATGACTCGTGGTCTTTTATGACACGCGTTCTTGACAACTTTGAGGACTATGGTTACCAAAGTCCTACATGCATGGATACCGATGGGTCCAGTTGCGTATGGTGGAATAATTTGCATCCTGGCTGGTCGTATCACAAATACCAAGCTGAGGATATGCTAGGGTCTCTCGCGCCTCTCGGATGGTGAGGTTATTCAGGGGGTCTCTGTTTGATATACATATAGTACTATAGACAAACACCAAACTAAACAGACCTGTTCAACATTACAAGGGCTAGCATGTGTCTGGCCTAGGCTTTTATCTAGCGCTCCAGTCCTTCTGCAGCATAGGGGACTTTACCCTATATAGATTTGGCCTTTGGTCGATGTTGCCTGGTTTTGACCTTTGAGAAAGGGTCTTTTCAGTGGCAAAATATACCTTTCTGTGTGTACATTTTATTAATAACTATGCTAATACTGTGAGGTGCTATTGGAGGTTAGCTGGTATATTACGCTTCTCAAGAGGGGCAGAACATCAAATAGCAGCAAGTAGACACAGTCCAGCTTTCAATACTAGATACTTGTGCATGTTCTGGAGTCGCAAGACCAAGGCTCTATTGTTTCTTCTCTTCCCTTTGTAAAGTGATAGGACGTTTGGACATTATTGTAATATTCAATGCTGCTACTACAAAATCAAGAGGGAGAATTGACAATGGATGAGTAGACCAAATGATGAGATCGATTCGCGCAGCACTGATACACTATACTCTAGGCTACGACATTTCAAATCAGAAGCGAAGTGCTGAACTTACGAACAGTCTTTTGCCATGACTTTTTCAGGGATGCAATTGTTGCATCAGTTATAGTTCCAATGCCCATACGCTTTCCGTTGTGTGCTAGTTGCTGTATTGCACTAGAAATTGTTCGGATACGCTACTAACAAGGAGATACAAAAGCCAGAGAAGAGAGCGAGAATCAAGTCAAGTATGTGACGAGCACTTTGACATACTGATTATCAATCAGACTTGTCTTTTAGTGGCAGTCCTACGTGGATTGATGTCTGCAATCTGCCCACAACTCTTTCCGGGCGTTTTTTCAGTATCCATGAGTGATTAAGTTACTTCAATCATCGGCTACACTATAAGAGTCAGAGGGGGGATTTGTTGGAGTATAAAGACTTATTGAATTAATGTTGAGGTTGTTTCGAGCACACGTTGCTATAAACCCGTAAACTACATGTATTGCCCAAGATTGGGGGAATTTGAAACATGAGTCATGGCCCAGGATAGCTATACTTTCTACTCTAAGCGTGGCTGAAAAGGTATGTACTGAGTGCACACGATGCCCAAAAAAGGCAAGATCGGTCATCCAATGGCAGTATGGACCACAACTCTGAAAGTGGTATTAACCTGATTGCGTCCGTCACTGTGTACACTTTGTACACTTACCATCGAAGCAGTTCACTTTACTGCAAAGACAGTTTTAGTTTCATCTGGCTAAAGATTCGCTACTTGCTCCTATGCATATATGTATACTGAGTTTCATAGGTTATGTAAACTGTCATGAAAATATATACTACTTGAAACGAGCTCCTTGGTAGAGACACTATATACATTAATCGTTAATTCATCGTCAGAATCACGGGTACTCATACCACCGCTAAACCTCACGCGTGAGGAGGCGTCAGTGACTCCACAATCTCATCCACATTGACAGCCACATTGTCCACCTTTTCGGAGATAGTAGGAACGTGTTTGTCCTGTGCCAGCTGACCATCTTGCTCTGCTAAAAATTCGGAATGACCCTCGGGAAGCATGTTGACAAAGTCTGATCCGGGGCTTGGCCATGCATAATCAACCCATTCCGGGCCAAGGATCGATCGGATGCCAGATACAAACTCCGTCAACTGAGACGATGAACCCGAGCTGTTCTCATCGCCAGTCCCGCTAACGGAACTGTCTAAGACCTCCCGGTATATCTGTAAGCTCTGCTCCAGCTCTGGCAAGGAACTCACACCCAGCACACTAACACCGACACGTTGACCCGTACCAAGGTGTGTTGTAGTTTTGTCTGTTGAATCAAGAGGATGACCAGAAGCTCCAACAGGAGAACCCACTTTTCTCCACGACTCCAGTCCATACCGAATAGCGACTGTCTCTAATTTCTCATTTCTCGCATTGACCCACTCGCTGACCTCCTGAATAGCAGACCGAAGCCCATTGGGTGCTGGATGCCATTCCCCGAGGGCTCCAACTGGCACACCTTGGTTCCGCAATAATCCCATGCCGAGAAGAGATGCGTTAGGGACAACATTCACACCGGCAGCGCGAAGACGATGCAAGCCGCGAGTCAAAAGCAAGGTGCTCTGCAGCGTGTAGTTCGCGTAAGACATGACGGCGTCCAGAGGTTCACCGGTCTCTTCCAGAACTAGTTCTGCCAGAGTACACAGTACGTCGACCGGATAACCAGAAATACCAACGTATCGAATTGTCCCTTGAGTATCACGAATCCGACGAAGCTCCCGCACGGCTTCGACTACTTCCTGAGGACTGACAAATTCCACATCGTGACAGTATACCACGTCCAAGTAATCGGTGGCGAACCTCTTTAAGCTCCGATTGACACTATATCTGACGAACTCTGGCGAATAGTCGAACGAAGAGGCCGCAATGCGGCCCACCTTTGTTAGTATATGGTATGTGTGGCGGGGAAAGTCTCGCCGGACATGGTCGGTGGTCAGAGCACGGCCGAGTAGCTCTTCGGAAGGTCCATAGTATGGTGACGTGTCAAAGGCTCTGATCCCTGAGGTAAGCGCGCGATGAACGATGGTTGTCGTCGGTAGCGCAAAGGGATCTTCATTGTACTGGTGGTTAAACGTAGCGGTGCCGAGGATGAGAGGGGGCAGCTCTTGAGAAAGCGGATTCGTTGGACGGCCCATAATCTGGTCCTAGAGAAATCCAGAGGGGTATGGTATTGTTCAAAGCTGATGAAGAGATCTGTGGATGTGGAAAGATTTCGAGAAAATAAGAGCCAGGAAGCGAGGAGGGACAATCTCTGCTTTGGGGAGGCGATAAAAAAGTATTCCCGATAAGGAATAATGTTTCCGATAAGGCCCCGTATCTCACATGCGCTCAACGCGGATCCAGCAAGGCAAAATCGAGTCCTTATGATATGACATACTTCCAATTCTTTTTGAATCAATCGAATAATTCGAGAGAAAACAATTCTAAGAGCCAACAGGGCGACAGTTATTTCCCATTTTCGGGACCGTCGCGTGGATTGCGTGAACAAGGGCGAGTGGCGATTGCCAACCGGTCAAGGGTCCAATTCCAATTGCCAGAATCGACCTGATACAATAATCGCGGAACGCAGTGAAGTGATCATATATTACTTGGTCACTTAATCACTACATATGTACTTAGTTTGAAGATCGCCCTTGCTAACTGAATGTAAACCGTAAGAAGCAGGACTCCACGGCCATGAAGGGCATGGATATATACCGCAGTGACAAAGCGGACACTCTTACCATGTCTACTTTAGCATTTGCTTGTATGCTATTGTTGCTTGCTTCGGTTAGGCTTTGTCAAGCCTCGTTGTACCTGTCAGACTCTGTCCAGAAACATAGATCTACTAATCACTTATCATTCCCAAATCATAGTATGATACACTAAAAGCACAGAATCAAGCAGCACTATTGTCACCGTAGATCCACAGCTGCACCCAAACTGTATATTATATCCTCAGATGCTCATATATACCGACCGTCCTGCTCGACCAGAGCTGGGAAAACGGGTCTGCGGCAACAGCTGCAAGAAACGAAAAAGCCATGATCAACGCCCTGCTATGCAATAACTCGACAACTGGGCTCACCCGCCCATAATTATATGATACAGTTTTCTAACATGCTGACAGGAGACGGAAAGGAGATTGGTTGGAAGATTTGGCCAATGTGACCAGTTCGAATCTTCGACTGGATCGAAAGATGCCAGAGACAGGAAAAGGAGCATTTCAAGGCGATTAGCACCACTACCGGTCTTTGTAGACCTTTGGCTTCCATCCTTCCTTTAGTTCCTGGTCTGTCTTGGTCTTGCGTTGGGTTTCGCGAACTTCCATTTCCAGTCGTTCACGGGCCCGCAGAATCTTACTCTGAAGGTAGAAGCTGCCGCCCTTTTCGGGGTTGTTCAGATCAAAGAGTTTCTTGAATCGTTCCATGACATGGTCCAGTTGTGCCTCGCCACCTTGCGGCGGCTTCACGTTGAGAATGCGGCAGGCCTCATCGAGGGTAAGGCCGTTGGAGGCATATGTGCTGGCGCCGGTGACATTGCCCTTCTTGATCTCGGCGGCGTATTTGGAGCTCGCAGAAGCCTGCTTGTATGCTTCCATAAAGGCTCGGCCGAAGACGCGTGAGCCGGTGAGAACGATCGTGGTCAAGATACGGTGCGCCTGATTCATGTAACTGGTGAGCAACAGACCATAGCAAAGCAGCGAAAACAAATCAGGATTCTCTGTAGTACGCCAACCAGATACATACCATATTGTCCGAATAACAGGCGTCACTCAGCAGAGAAGAGGACGTGGCAGCGACGGATGGGCTTGAGTCGATGTTTTGCTTCGTTCCTTCTGATCGACTTCGGCTCCGGGCAGACGAAAAAATTGCCGCCGTTCAGTGTCCACAAGCGGTTAGCCTATTTTATGTCACGTGACGATATACATTGGGCGTTTTTCAACCCTGGAACATCCTGGCTCATCTGTTCAATCATCCTGTTTATCTTCTTGTATAGAAGAAACGCGTGTGCTTTATTGTACGAGAATCAATTCTGCTGTGACAGATTCATGGGGTTATATCGATAAGTCTCCGCTGTCATCATTTTAAATTTTTATCTGACCTCTGGTAAGGGGCGGACACTTTGCAGGCTTGCCTGAGCTGCTGCAGAGTTACTCACTCCCAATACCATTTAACATAAGACACGCTGTTTTGTTCTTTAGCCCCTACAACACGCATAAGTCTCTAGTACACAAACAGAACCGCTTGCTGTTCATCGTCGTAAGCAGTTGTGTCTCGACCGACTGACGTAGCTGGCTCCGCTAGTCCTAACTAGGTATGTGCCTAGGTACATGGCCTGTGGAGAGCTCCGGAAGCGTCCTTGTGAGGGCATCTGTTGACACGGAGAGTCAAAGAAAGATAACAGAGTGCACGCCAGTAAGTTTAGATGTAATATTAGTCTGTTGCCATCTTAACCTTTGGAAATCATCAATGATGGATGTGTTGACCGATAGGGAGGAGGGAACCCGAGCATACGGGGATCGGGGAAGGCGGTCACATGCCGAACGAGGCTCGGCACCCCCCGCAGCCGATCATCATCTCCTCCAGTTCTTTTGCGTAGGCATTAAAATCAACACCCATCTCGTGGAAACTTCCGCTACCACTGCGACTATCCTCACTCTTGTGCTATTCCTAATCATTTGCCCAGCTGCGCGCTGCCCCGTGTGATGCGACGCCCGCAATGAGTTTTGAGAGGTAGTGAAAACACGTTCTGGCTCTTGTGCATGGCAGCTCTTGGTATTTACCACTCATCTTGAAAAAACCAGCCTTCGTCTTCCCCGGACGCTGCATCGGTCGGCCTCATGGTACTTGCTTCTGACTCACTCTACAGAATCCCCGTGGATCGACTCCATGTCGCCGCCATCGAATCTTTCCGACAATGGCGCACCCTCTGATACCCGCGACAACAACCCCCCTACCGTTGCTGCCTTTTCTCCTACCACCATAGCCGGCTCATCGCTCGCGTCTCGGCAACGCTCGAGTGTCATCGTCCATCGAAAGTCACCTCTTTTGGTCGCCACTCCTCCTCCTGTCACCCGGGCGCTGGCTCATTCACATCCGTTTCTGCTGCCGTTGAACAAACTCGCCGGACTGTTGACATGGTCTAGTGGTGACTCATGGGCCAGCTTTTTGCTGGTGGCGGGATTCTGGGCCGTTGTGCTCTATTCGGATGCCATCATCTTGTATGCTGGGCCCATCCTGGTGGTGGCGGCATTAATTCTGGGCATGTATTCGAGACGGTATTCGCCTTTATCGTCTACTGGAGTGACGGGGGAGAAACACCGACACAAGAAACCGTCGTCCGAAACACACGCCACGCGGCACCAAAAGAGCTTGGATGAGATTGTCGAGACCATGAGGGAGTTTACCTCGCGGTGCAATATCTTGTTGGGCCCGTTACTGGAGATGACCGATTTCCTTTCTACACAAAGCACGGCCACGTCTGCCACGACTCGGCCTGCTCTTACCTCGCTTTTGATCCGAATTATTTGTATTACACCCATCTGGGTCCTCCTTTCCCTTCCCCCATTCTACATCATCACTACACGTCGAGTGGTGCTCACCGTTGGCACGATCATCCTTACATACCACTCGAGCCCAGCCCGTGTCTTTCGAGTGATCCTGTGGCGGTCCCTTGCCATCCGCCGGATCTGTGCTTTTCTGACCGGACTCCACTTTTCGACCGAAAGAAAGCAAGATGCACCAAAAGAACAATCGATGGCTCAGTCCAACGGCTATGCGACCACAATCGCCGCATCGTCAAATGGTGACAGTGGGGTCCGCTTCACATTTATTGTATACGAAAATCAGCGGCGATGGCTGGGTATCGGATGGACGTACTCTCTATTCCCTCACGAGCGCAGCGCCTGGACCGATGAGCATCTGAATCCCGTGCCGCCGAAGGATAATTTCGAACTGCCTGATGCCAAGGATGGGAACGCGGCATGGCGCTGGGTTGGAGGCAGTGAGTGGCGCATTGAAGGTGGTGACGACTCCAGTGATGGGGGTGGTTGGATCTATTACGACAACAAGGTTTGACTATCACCATGGGCGGCATTCTCACAGTCAACTGACAATTCCTAGTGGCAAGACGGACGCCGTGGACAGGACAGTTGGGGCAAATATACCAGGCGCCGCAAGTGGTACCGGGACGCCGAGCTCGTGGAAGTCGACGACAACAACGACACTGCTCCTAGCAAGGTGGACAATGTGCAAGATGATGCCGCTTCGGTCACAGGGAGTGTACGCAAAAGGCGCTGGTTCGGCGGTTCGAGGGAGAAGAACGTTCTCACTTCGCCATCTAGTGCCTCCGGGTCGTCTCTCAACCAGGCCACCGGAACTGCACCGGTGCAGGAGGCAAGTAGTTCAAGTGCGACTTCGCGGCCGGTAAGTATGTCACAATCTCGCAGCACGTCCTACGGCATATACAGCAGCAGCCCGGGCCAGCAGAGCTCGTCCAGCTCACAGCGCCGGACGCTGGGTAGCGGCGACGGTGATAGCCAGAGCATCCGTGATCGAGAAATTGAAGAAATGCAGGACCGGCATGACAGATGGGGTGCTCGCGCAACCGGAGGCACAGAAAGGGCGGAGCGCGAGTTGGGACTAGGAGACGACGTCAACATGGGCTTGAGTTGATTAGATGTACACAGTTAGGGTTATTGGACTTTTCTTTTTGGTATTACTTATGTGCGTAGGTTTTTTGACTGGTTTCGGTTGCATGGTTATACCTAGTCTGTTATTAGCTCCGGCGGTTTTCAATATCTCCTAATACAGTAACACTGCATCCGTGGACATGGTTGCAATTTAAACAAAAGATTAGTATGGAAAAAAAAAATTTTTCCCCCTTCTTTTTGCAGCTGCTTAGAGGGGACAAGAAAACAGGAGATACATGTAAGCTGAGCAGCGGATTAGGGCTGGGCGGCCCCCACTCTCTGTCGTATCAGTGGCCGCTCTATCCAACCTGTTTTGAACTCGCCGATACTGGGATAACTCTACACATCAAAACAATGGCTACAGCCCAGGAACTTACGATCCTCCACTTCAACGACGTGGTACGTGGGATATTGGAACAGAGAAGGAAAAGAAAGAGCAAGAAAAAAGAAAAACAGAAGCTATTTCAATGATTATATAACATATAAAGCTCACTCGACAGTAGTACCACGTTTCCAACACTGATCTGATTGCACGATTTGCTACCGTGCTCGCCGAGCCAGACTACGTCTTGGACAAAGAAAGCCCTTGTTTTTCTACGACCGCTGATTCCGTCAAGCACATACTCCGTATCTTCAGCGGCGATGCCTTTTCGCCCTCCCTCGAAGCTGCCGTCCTGCGTGGCGAGCACATGGCGCCGGTGCTTGACAGACTGGGTATCGATGTAGCTTGCTACGGCAACCACGATCTTGACTTTGGCGAGACGCGGCTTGATGAGCTGGTGCAGCAGACGCGCTTTCCATGGCTATTGGCGAATGTGGTTGTGACTGATCATCCAGGACATGGCGGGCGATTGCTTGCTGGTGCTCGTGAGTATCTGGTCAGGGAAATTGATGGGTATAAGATTGGCTTTTTTGGGTTGGCGGGGATGTAATAACCCTTTGCGTGTTGCTTGTTAATAAGGGAGATACCCTGTACTGATGGAAGTGATTGGCAGGGACTGGCCGTCTAATTGTCAGCATCTGCCCGAGGGCACCGCGTTTCTGGAAGTCTCTGGGGTCGCTAAAAGAGTGGCTTCGTATCTGCGTCTGGCAGAGAAGTGTGACTTTGTGATTGCCATTACGCATATGCGTCTGGCTGACGATTTAGCGGTGTCGAATGCCACGCTGTCGGGCGCTGAAAAGGTTGATCTGGTGCTGGGTGGGCACGACCACCATGTTGTCCGGAGAGAGACAGGCGAGAACGAACCAGATCCGGATGTTGGCGTCCTCGGAGAGACGGAGAATCAAAGCAGCTATTCGGGGAATGTGCGGATTGTCAAAAGTGGCAGCGACTGGCATGGACTCTCCGTGCTTCGTCTTCGACTTGAACGAGACAGCCAGGGAACTGCGGTGATATCAAACACAGCACGTACGTGGAAGTCTGAAGTAGATGAAACAGATGTGCTGACGGTTGATTGTCAGTACAACAGATAATCGACCTTGAGAAAGTACCCAACTACAATTGCATCCCGCCGTCGCGCCAGATGCTCGCCACGCTGCACGGCATCCACGACAGAATCGCGGCCAACGTCCGGCAACCCCTCTTACACACGGACGTGCCGCTTGAAGGACGAGGCCGACTGGTGCGCCGCCAAGAGACAAACCTGGGCAACCTGGTTGCCGACTCGACGCGCGCATTCTATGACTGCGACGTGGCGCTGGTCAACAGCGGCGGAATCCGGTGTGACCGAGTTATAGAATGCACGACTAACGGCAGCAACGGCGACGATATTCCGCTGAGCATCCGCGATGTAATCGAGATCTGCCCCTTTGACAACGCGTTTGTTGTCAAGCGGGTGACTGGGCGCGTGCTCATCGAGGCATTGGAAAACGCCGTGTCGAATGCGTTCTCGGATGGCCGGTTTCTTCAGCTGGCCGGGCTGCGGGTGAGCGTTGATTGGACGCAGAATGAGGGCAAGAGGGTGTGTAGGGTCTTGTTCGCACCGGCAGAGGGTGCTCCTCGGTCACTAGACGAGGATCATGTGTATACTGTTACGATGGCGGCTTTTCTGGGGGATGGGTTTGATGGGTATTCCTGCTTCCGGGATGCGGAGACAGTGGTGGGTGTAGAGGAGGCAGTGACGGATACGAATCTACTGCTGGAGATGTTCAAGATGACGGGGACCAGTGAGGAGGCTGTGGATGGGTATAATAGGGGTATTTGCAGGGCGAGGAGGGCAGTTATTCGGCGAGTTCATGGAGATGGGTTGCCGGTGGTGGCGCCGGTGGTGGAAGGGAGAATCCAGGTGTTGACGAGTTCGTCCTGAAAAACGCATCATGGTATAACTAGTTACATTGATAACTTGGATTTGATCACTAGGACGGAACATGAACATATCACTTTGTGCTCTCCTATAAACATGCATGCAAGCATACATCGGAAAGTTGGCAGGACAATGCGGAGAAGCGCTATATTAGTCGACCCAAGAAACGCGTCCCGGCGACCAGGACGCGTCAAGGTTACAGTTCGTTTCAAATAGATAAACAACCGCCTCTAAGGTTTTATTGGAATGGTCTAGATCGTGGCTGTAAACCGGTTTGACAAGGTTGGAGCGGGCTAGTTAATATCTCCAAAGGTTGGAGAGAACTACATTTGTACTTTGCTGGGATTGGAATGAGGAAAAAGCCACCAAAGCCACTGCCATGATTTCTTTCAGAGGGATCATTTTCTTCTCCTGAATCAGGTGGTGGGGTGCATTGAAGACTGATATACGGAGTGTGTGCATCGTACACATACGACAGAATCAAAGTTACAGCCCAAACTTTCTGATCATGCCTTCTACATCCTCATCACCGAGGGCATCAATCTTGCCGGTGGCCACGCGCTCAACAGCCTCGTCCAGCGGCTCGTCCCCGTCGAGCACATCGTACCAGCCTTCGATGTCATCCCTGGCGAGTAACCGATCAGCCACCAGGGCCACATTCTCGCGGGAAACTTTGCGCTCGCCAATCGTGATCTGGCCCAGCGCTATATTCCCCGACGCGGGCTCGTCCGTCAAGGTGCCGGGCCGCAGGTTGATGCTCTGGAAGTGCCTGCCGGGTTCGTTGCGCTTTGTGACCGCGGCGAGCGCGGTTTGCAGCTGATCGGCCTCCCACTTGGCCTTGCAGTAGTCTGGCAGCACCGAGGTCCAGACTCGGCTGGTGCGCTCCCAGTCTTGGTCGGTAAACCATGACGGCCGCGTTGCCCGGCTGCCGATGTGCGAGATTAGCAGGAACTTGCGCACCTGCGGCGTGGCGAAGGAGCTGGTGATGAAATGCTTGGCTGCGTCCTGGTCAATGGCGTAGGTTCGCTGAGGCGCGCCTTTTCCTCCGGCACCTGGCGGACTCTCGANTTTTTTTTTTTTTTTTTTTTTTTTTTTTTTTTTGGCTCAGAAAATCTCTTGCGGGAAGGTTTTACGCACCGGCAGCCCAAACGACATACTCCGGACGCACTTGGTCCAAGATGCGCTGCGCATCAGCAACGCTCTTGACATCATCCAGACTCGAGACTAGCACGGAAAGCTTTCCGGGCTTATCGGCGCCCAGCTTCAGGATCTCGGCTTCGTGATCCGGGTTGCGGATCACGCTGGTGACGTTCCACGCGCGGGCGAGCAGGAGCGGAGTGAGGTGGAGGGCGATTTTGCCGTGACCGCCGAGGAGGAGGACCTGCGGAGTTGACATTCTTTTGTTTTTTCCCTTTTGTTATCCTTGATTAATATCGAGTTGTTATCTGTAAGATCAATTGATCTGTGTTTTGTTCTGTTGGGAATTCTGGTGGTGAGTTGGTGAGGTGAGTACATGCGAGAATCATGGTGCGGGGCGGCCATGGCGTCATCGGCGATCATTGTCTGATCCGATGCATGCCCATAGACCTGGTAGTATACAAGTCACATCTATTCCTTCTGACCACTCTATTCAGTAGTAAAGGGATTGCAGTATACCACATAGTAGGTTGTCTATCGGATATATGGGAACAAGATGGCAGGGAGGCTCCATTCCCTCCAAGACCGGTAGCAACACAACGGGATGAGCCGCCGACGATCCGCGGGCAACCCTTGATTAGGTAGTAGATACCTGAACCGGACCAAACAACCGCACCGAACAGCGCTCAACTGTTCACCGTTGCACTAGTCAGTCACAGTCCATATTACGGGAGAGCAAAAGAGGGGGGGCGACAACAGAAAGGAAGCAGAGGACGTGTCAAAGGTCCACATCCACATGGCCAAGTCAAAGGATCCGGGCGATTCCTACGGAGTAAGCTCTAATGAACAATCAGACCTCAGCAACCGGGAAGGTGTTCGACGGGCTTCTAGCGTTTCCCTGCGCGCAAGCGATCGACGATTAGTTAGGACGGAGCTATCTGACTTCAAAATTATTGTTTCGACAAAAGACTGGCACACTGTAGCGTACAGGATATGGTCGGAAGTAGCATATAGAGCACGGAGCAGTGCTGTATAGCAGAGAGGGGAGACTCGGCCAAAACTTTGAAACAAGTGCGTCGACGAGGATATCAAATGCTTATGCTTCGAGAAAGGCGAGCCAGCAGAGTGCTCACACGTGGCGTACAGATTACAGCACAGCATAACATAAATCAACTAACAGGTGAGGCGCTTGGCGATTGCCGGGCCCCTACAGAGTCCGCGATTAATCTCCGATGAGGTACGGAGTCGTCAATGTGACCGAGGCCGGGCAAAGTTACTTTATACGAAGCACTCTGTACGAAGATACACCGGGGACCGAAGAGAGAGTAAAGAAAACTCTGTCCTGGATACGCGCAATGGGAACCTTTTTTTTTTTTTTTTTTTCCCAATCACTTTCGACGTGAGATTCTAGCAGCTGTGGGCAGTTGTTTTGTCAGAACATCGGTAAAATCCTTTCTGTAGACTAAATCCTATCCACACTGTTGGGGCGGCCAGACCCGTCTGTCCCGCCTGATGGGTCGCCATGCAACGCTAATTTATCGATTAGAAATTAGAAACTCTTGAGTGAACTGTTCGAAAAAGCAAAGGACGGGTTATGGGACAGTGGTTACATGAAAGAGTAAGTACTCAATGGAGAGGGCGCAAAGTAGCGAGTGTTTGCCAACGTGTGGTGACGGGGGTGACGCCACCCATGGCTCCGAAGTTCTTGATACCTGTAGCAATCAGTGTCTTCGCGGCAACCCTGCCGTTACTGACAATTGATCAATGACTGGTCACACAGTGGTTAGCAAGTCATCGAGTAAGTTTGGATGTATGTAACCTGCAGAGGCAGGATAGCAATCCTTATTTGCAGTACCTGAAACGGCTAACAGGGGAAGCCGGAGAGGCTAATCGCGCCACAGCCGTTGGTTACGGCGACAATCACGCAGTACCGGGATGAAGACTGGGTCGTTGGTCGATAGAAGCTGAAGACGGTCGGGAGCGGTCGCGTGCACCCGACCGATGATTCTGTATCATCGCCCATCTGTTGAAGTCTCCAGCTTGCTCTCTGCATCAGAGGTCCTCGGAAAGCGGCCTCGGCAGCGCTGGAAGGATTCGCTTCTAGAAAGACGCCTGATGAGCGAACTCGGCTAGTATGGCCACGCTATTCCGCTCTGGGCGTAGTGGCCGATGCTGACCAGTCGGATGGCGCCCCCGCTTTACCGCCCACGGCGGCCGGACAGACCCAGCAGATCCATCAGTCCGATCATGGCGCGCCCCCATTGGGGAACCATCCCCTGCCAGCAGCCGCTACGCTAGACTGCGTTCAGATTAGTCAGGGGCACGGGCGGCGCCATGTTCGGACTAGGCTGATTACCGTTTCACCTGCCCCAAACGGGCAAGTGTTGTTTGTTGTGGTTTTGTTTCTCTCTCTCTCTTTTTTCCTTTCGCCTTCCTTGCCATTTTACTGGTGGTCAGCTGACCGGGCGGAAAGTCCAGTCCGAGCAGTCCCTAAGCCTGGAGTAGTGTCTCTCTCCCTCTCTCTCTCTTCGCCGGCCTTGTTGNTTTTTTTTTTTTTTTTTTTTTTTTTTACTCCTGTTCCCTGCCTGGATCATTACCAAGTCATGATATCACCACTCGACAAACAAGCCTTGGAGTGCGCTCAGGGCGCCCGATCCAAGGTCATGAAATGACGCATTCCGGGCATTGCCGAGGGAACGGCTGGATTTCCCCGAGTACGCGCATATTCTGTACAGAGTCTCAAGTCGGAGGATGCAAGGGGAGGCGTGGGAGTGGTACGGGGTGCAGTGAACCACGATTGCATTATTACCCTCCAAAAGCATCCTCTGCACATGGCGATCGGTTAGGCTGACACCCCTAGAAAAGATAAACACACTGTTCCTTAAAGGATACTGGTCCTAACAATGATGCCCCCCCTCCCCAATACTGCTGCTGGATGGCTCCGTCCCCCGACCCTACGAGATTGGCCCTGTGTTCTGTCGTTGGTTGGTGGAGGCAGCAGTGAAGAATGCTGCCAAGCCTGACTATTGCCGGACTACGCGACTGAGGAAGTGCAGACAGAGGAGGACGCCATATGGGATCAGCCAAGTCCGATCAGATCACGGTCATCCTGATCATTGTAGCCAGATCATTGGATCACTGGGTGCCCCAGGTAAGCCGATGCAGAAAATCGGCTGCAGACTGGATGCATCCATGCACCCCAAGGTTGATGCTGGACATGCTTCGTATCGGGGGACGGGGGGACCCGTGAATCACTCACTGTACGAAATATCCGTGTTTCTGTGTTCCGCTGCGTTGAGCAAGGGGGGCTGCGTGCCCCAAAGCAAGTCTTGGACGCTAGCACCAGGTAGTCTGCTAGTGCAAGACCCCTCCGTACCGCCCTGACAGCTTCGCAACCGTCTCGTAACCGTGATCCGCCCTACCACAGCCTGGCGGCTTCTGCGATTGGCCAATAGCAAGCCAGCAACAAGCCAATAGCCACACAATGCCTCGAAGGTCGTACCGTACCGTACGGCGGCGGTACCTGGGCTAGCGCGCCCCGAGTGCCGACCGGTCTTGTCCCGCGCGCGCTGCGTGGGTCGATAGAGTTCTCGACCTCCGCTGTCCCTGGGGCCCTCTGGACGGAGCAGTCCCCGTAATAATAATATTCATCACAATGCCTATTTTTTTTTTTTTTTTATTCCTGCTGCTTTGCTCCTCTCAATGCGCCCGCGGCCATACGTTCAGCCTTGGTGTCACCCGTAATCGATACGCCGTCATTCCGTTAGTACCGTTTTAGCGCAGACCAGACCAAGTCGCCCAAGCAGCCGGGTCTCCCTGTCTCTCTGCGTCTCTTGCTGAGTCTCTGGTCTAGTCTCTAGCAGGGAAAAGGAATAGAAGAAAAAAGGGAAAAAAAAAAAAAAAAAAAAAAAAAAAAGGAAAGGAAAAAAGGGAAAAAGCTATGACTATCTTATTATGACTATCTATTCCTCGTCCAGTGCAGTTCAGCCCTTGATCCGTCCGTGATCCATCTCAACCCCCCCCCTCATTATTGACCTAGTGAGCTGTTCATCGACCACAAACACCATCCACCCGGCGATCCTTCTTCTTTCTGCCTGCCTTCCTGCTCCGTCCTGCTCCTTCCTTTTTTATTCACTCGCTCATTCTCTCTCACCCTACTGGGTCGTCCACTCGCTCACTCACCTTCTTCACTCTCTCTCTCCTTTTTACACACTCGTTGCACATCGAACATTGCCGCCACTTTGCGACTTTCTGTCCTCCACTCGTTATTATCGACACATTTCCTCCGAATTTGTGTATAGCACATACACACACAGACACACACACACACACACACACACACACAGAGAGAGAGAGAGAGAGAGAACATTCGCGCGCGCTTTACCGACGTACAGCCTTGCCCTGCAGCCAGCATTCTCCCGCCAACCACACCGCACCGCACGGCTTTGCACTGCACTGCCCTGCACTGCACCACTCTGCTCTACGTTTTTTGACCGCCGCAGTTGCTGGGAAGACGGCCATTGTCAGGAGACGATCGGTGAACTCGACAGGCTCCCGGTCTATCGATTATGCCGCCTGCCGAGTCCTCTTGATCGTGTAGATATCATCCTACAGCACTCATTGCATCGAGTGTTTGCCCGCGTCAGTCGGGCCCTGCTTCCCACTCACGAAGAACAAAACCGCCACGATGAATCGTCTCCGGAGAACCAAAAAGGTCAAGGAGCCTGTCGAGTCTGAGCCTACCGGGTTCATGAGCACGGCCAAGTTCAAGAAAAACAAAGCTACAGACGATGCCCCCGCGAAGCCAGCCCTCGATCTCGAGCACGCGCTCCCGTCAGACGATAATTTCCGCACCAGCCTGCTGATGCCGAATCTGTCAGCCAGATTCAGTATGCTGCGAGAACAAGACGACCCGACCAGCAAGCTTGGAAAGGCCAATGATGATAGCGTGCTCTTCCCCAAGCGCCAATCGCGTCTGAACTTGTTCGGCCACAATCCGAGTGCTCTGGCCGACATTGCCGAAGTCGCCTCCATTGGGCGCTCGTCTTTCAACATGAATCGCACGGACGAGATGGGTCGGTCGAATTCGTATGCCTCGGCAGACGATTTCACCGATGACTCGTCCACCCATGGCGGCATCATGAACCGAAAGAGACCGGGCGAGGGCAACAATCTGTTCGGGGGCCGACAAAAGGTCTACAAGATCCCCGTCAGCAGTTCCGGCAAAGAATCCGTCAGCAAGGGCAAGAGTGTCTACGAAGACGACATCCACCTGTCTGCCTTCCAAAAGCTGCGGTTGAAGGAAAAGGAAGACCGAGCCCGCCTGGCGGAGGAAGGCCGCGACGCGACCACGACCGAGCACGACGACAGTCTTCCCTCATTCCTAGCCAAGCGCACCACCTCTTCGTCGACCACGTCGGGAAACTCCAATCCACGCACATCCACGGCCGCCACATCGATTGACGAGCAAGTCACGTCCAACAGTCAGGCTACCTCGAACGGCCCGCCCCCCTCGCCAACCAAGAAGTCGAGTTGGGTGCCGCCCACCCTGATGGGTCATGTCAGCAAGACCCGACGTCTCTACGGCCAGAACCAAGAGCAGCCGCCTTCCCCCTTCAACCGATTCGACAACCTCAGTCGGCAGAATTCGGGCGCTGGAACGCCGGAACTCCCCCGTCTCAACCGCACCTTCTCAAGGAGCGCGACCAACTTGGGCGAGCGACACCAGCGGTTCTCGCCCGTACAACCGCCGCCTGCTGGCAGCCGTACTTTTAGCCCACCGGCCCCGGCTCACTCGCCCCAGCTAGACACGACCGACGGTCACCAGCAGGACCAGCCTTTGGCCAGCACCACCAGTAGCATCCCGTCTTCAGCCTACGGAGTGGTCCCCCCACTCAGCCCGCCTGTCAGTGACAATGAGGAGATCTCGGCGCTCAACGCTCACCTGCAACCGGAAGACAGGGGCAAAGCCACCGCCATGGGCCTGTTCAACAAGCCGAGCGGCCCCTTTGACGAGCAGCAATTCATGCGGCGCCAGCTCCAGATGCACGAGGGCCGCAATACCCCGCCGGTCATGACCCGCCCATCTCCATCGAACAGTGTCTCTCGACCAGAGCCGCCTCGCCGCTCCAGAGGACTGTCGAATGCGAGCTATCGCTCCAAAGCCGAGTCGGTCTCGTCCCGATACAGCGATGATGTGCCAGGCTCCAGAGCACACAGTGTCCGAGACTACTCTCCGCCGCGCGCCGGGACCTTTATGTTGAACCTGGACGCGAGCGACTCGGAGGACTTTGCCGGCGAGGAGACCTCTGCGAGGAGAGCCCCGTCGACCAAGGCTCAGGCTTTCGATGGCATTCACCCAGCCTTTCGCTCGCGGCCAACTTCGAGAGATTCTGATGTTGCCTATCCACCTCGCGACTCGGTTGACTTTCCCGAGCTCAAGTATCCGGACCGCGACCTCAATCCGATTCAGGAGACGAGTCCGCCATCGCCAATCTTGGAAGAAGCTCCGGAGAGAACGCAAGACTCCCCAACTCTGGGTCCAACCGGCCTTGGACTGTCAAGCATGATCCGCACTCATCTCCGTCACGACAGCGCACAGTCGTCGGTCCTACCGGTCCCGCCACCCGCCGCCGCACCGGTTCAGCAAGTCATCACACCGTTCAGCCTAGACACCAGCCCCGGGCCGCCGGCTCAGGCTCAGAGCAGCACGGCCAACAACGATGGTTGGGTATCTCCAAAGACAGAAATGCAGGCACCGCCCCATCCACCTCCGGAGCCGCCGGCGTCTGGGTTCTCCAGTGTAGCGCTGAGGGCTAAGCAACTGCGCGATCAGGCTGCTGCGCTACGGGACCAGACCAATCAGCCCCGAGACAGTGGTGAGTCTGACCGGCTGACCGAGATGCCGGCCGCGACCCTTCCAGCCGTCAGCTATGGACACCGGCGAGGCAGCAGCACCGAAACACAAAAGGAGCGCGAAGAGTTTGCCCACGAGCTGGCCGAACGCCGCAGACGCGTGCAGGAGAGTCTGAATCGGATCGACAGCCGCTCCAACAGCCCGGCCTCTGGACGGCACACTCCTGATGTCGGGTCGGGCAGAACCAGCCACGCATTTTCAGTGCTGAAGAGCCGCGCGGGCAGAAGCAGCCCACCAGACCGAAGTATCCCCGCCACAAGGGCTCTGAAAAAGCTCGGCATGGGCGCAAGTCCGTCGTCGAACTCATCCACGCCGTCGCTCGACTCGTGGAGGGACGACGAGATGTACCCGGGGCTCGGCAAGCACTCCAACTCGAGCTCGCCGCAGATCGGGGCTGGTCGCATGCCGCGTCCCTTCCGGGGTACAACCTCGCGCAGCACCAGCTACGGCAGTCAGGAAGATCCCGATCGCGCGCCCAGTCGAACCGCCTCCCCGGCCAGACAGCGTGATCCCCGGGACCGGTCGACGTCGGCATCAGGACGGTCAAAGAGTCGTCCACGACCACGCGATGACTTGGCGATGGTTGCAGAAGACACGATCAGTCGCTACGACCGCGCGAACACGCCCAGTCACGGGTCCCCCGTCGTCTCGGCGCGGCCGTCTGTCGACACCGAGGACAGCTATGCACGGGAACGACCCGGATCATCCATGTCCAGTGCTGAAGGGGGACTATCGCGGAGCAGCAGCCGCGCGCCCGCGCCCGGCCGTGTCAAGCTTCCCGACCAACATCCTCGCCCTTCTCCCTTTCCGGCATACTCGGCCAACACCACGCCACCGCTGGAGGATCCAGACATGGGGACTTCGTACATGTCATCGCACAACCACAGCATCCCTCAACGTAGCCCAACTAGCACCGGTCTGACCAAGAGACAAATCGACAAGTCGCAAATCTCAGAGCCGACGTTTGTCTCGTCCACATCCAATGTGCCCATTGTTGATTTGCCTGCCAGTAACAGCACCGGTGCAGAGGGTATCCCGCCCGTTCCACCCATGAATCCGCGTCGCAAACGCACCGGCACACAAACTATGGCTAGCAACCTCCCCTTCCGACCACAGACGGCGCCTTCCCACGTAACCGGCGAGACCGGCGGCGGGGTACGCTCGCGTCAGGGAACCCTGTCCAACTACCCTCCCCCTCCAGCAGCGACATCTGTTGAGGGAGGCATGATCTAGTCTAGCCACACGTTCCCTCCCTTCTTTCCTTTTCTTCTTGTTTCGTATTCTTTCCTGGTCAGGTCTTGACTGGTTGGTCAAGTTTTATATTGATTCTTGGAACATGGGCATCCGGTGTGGAATTTATCATATGTATGCTGTCGACTCTTGCTGTGTGAGATACCATATTTTTTTTTTTTTTTTTTTTTTTTTTTCCATTCATTGTCTTAGTGTTTGGTAATCAACCGTCTGAATATAATTGCAATTTGCATGATTGAAAATAGTCATCACTCCTTTTTGACTTGGATTGTGTATTGGTATGTAATTCATATGGTATTCAACTATAGCCTTGCTTGAGGTTGGTCCCGTCTGCTGGTACATGCGGTTTAGGGCTCACGTTTGGTTAGTGTTTGCTGCGATGCTGGTATGGTGTGCTGGTTGGCTGGAGGGGTGCCAGGTGGGGCCGGCTGCCAGGCTGGTAAGTAGGAAAGTATACAGCAATAACAGTGACATGTTTGCCCACTGATGATGGAAGGGCCAAAGTCGATAAGTGTGTTGTACTGTTTTTTCATTAGGTGTATAGAGACATGTTCATCAAAATTACAGTGAGACCATGTGCAGTCATAGAATCAACACGAATCATAGCTCTTGAAGAGACCATAGTTCAATCAATCACAAAAAGTGCTGAAATATCACCAACTGGAAGACAAGACTACTATACAACTCTGCTTCTTTTTCCTGCTTTGTTTTTGATATCTTTCTTCTTCCCGTCCTCTTCTCTCTTATCCTCTTTTAGTTTCTCTATCCCTTCATCTCGTCACACAACCACTTCCCCTCTATTTTTCACACCTTTGCTCACTGAAAGACATCAGTAGTCCTCCTTGATCGTCTCAATTGACGCTTAGACTAACCTTCCCTGTGCATTATGGCATCTAATGCAACTGGCGCCGAGATCATGAAGCAACACCTCTTGCAAAAGGTGAGTTTACCATCTCCTTCGTCTTTTTTTTCCTTCTCACTCTTGTTTCTGCCACTCCTTTATCTCCTCCTCTTTCTCTCCCTCCTCATCTCACCTCTGCCAAACATTTCCATCACGTCACCATCAAACTTCATCTCTGGTGTTACTCCTGTGGAGCCCAATATGTCCTTTCCAGATCGTCCCACCCTCTTCTACCCAATTTCAAATCCCCGTTTTACTCAAGACAGAGCACAACAACAGGTCTGCCCCCAACGCTCCAACTCGGTGCCCCCCAAGCCGGCAAGCGAGAAGGGCGACAGCGGTGCCACCAACACCAGCGAGGGTCCAACCATCAGTAGCATGCCACGGAGGATGCCCAGAACCCCAAGGACGCCAGACTGTAATTCCTCTACCAGGGTGACTGCATCAACGCCCAAGGCCAGAAACAACAAGCGTAAAAGCATCAACAGGAAGATACAGCTGCAGGAGGCTCGCGAGGCCCGTCTGATGGCGGAAACATCGGCTGTCGAGGCCAAAATGTTGATCGTTGATGGTTCGTCCAAAGACGCCTGGAAGGATGGCGGCGGTGACGCGTTCTCTGTGGAAAGCCCTGATACCGGGGACACCCAGGCGGCGCCGTCCAGATCAGGGCCAGGTAAATCAAGTCTCGTTATCTGTCTTGACACG
The DNA here is from genome assembly GCA_001657655.1 of Talaromyces piceae. Taxonomy (NCBI): domain Eukaryota; kingdom Fungi; phylum Ascomycota; class Eurotiomycetes; order Eurotiales; family Trichocomaceae; genus Talaromyces; species Talaromyces piceae. The sequence continues at coordinate 1,379,597 of JNNX01000004.1, read as the reverse complement.
CTAGTTTCGCTAACTGTAGAAGCAGCTTCCAGGGAGAATGCGTGCCAGAGCAAAAGACCACAGGATGCAAACTTTCAGTATGCCAGCAACGCAAACCCTGACATGGGACTGTACATGGGCTTTCATGAGGGGCACTATTACCATATCAACAGCGCCGTTCATCCCGAGTATGCTGCTGCGTACGTGCAGCACCCTCATGCGTATAGCACCCCATACGCTGTGGTGCCTCATCATACCCAGGGCTATCAGCCATCATATCAGCCCCGCTTCGAGCAGGCTCGCTTTGGACAGCAGCAGTACAGACACGAGCAGCCTAGGTATGAGCAGCGTCCCAGTCCGTTCCGTGGAGGGCACCCGAGTTCCAGACACTACGATCCCAACCAGCGCCAGGACGTTGGAGACTATCGCCGCGAGGATGGGTCGTACTACGGAAACACCTCTCCGACTTCGAGCTACAGCAACACCCCTTGGAATCAGTCTCGTCAGATAACCACTGAGCACGAGCAACCTATGCATCATTATTTGCCACAGTCGCCGAGTTCCCCGCGCGCTACGACCGCAGCTGCTCTGCCGGACCCTGCAATGGCAGAACACTGCCCTGCCATCCAGCCGCATAACGAGGATGCCGACCGTAAGAAGTCTACTAGTGCTGGTGCCGTTGCTGAACATGTCGATACCAAATCTAAACCAGACGCACCGGATGTGGAGGCAAGCGGGCAAGCTCAACTGAACACTACGGTCGGATCAAGGGTTGTTACAACACCTGAGCCAAGCGCTACTGTTGAAGCAATTGCCGAATTTGAGGAGCCGGACACTGCAGAGAAAAATCATGTCAGCCCTGAGCCGACGACTGTTGAAAAGTCGGTTGCCAGCGAGCAGCCGCCTCTTACTTCTTGGTTGGGTACTACAAGCTTGACTGCTAGCACGGGAAAGCTGGCTGTTGGCAAAGATACCACAGCTCAACCGGATGTCACTACTGGCACTGCTGAGAAAATACCCATTGCCACCATTGAGGAGAACACCCCGAGCCCCTTGACGTTGACTACCACCAAAGAGGTAGCTACAGGGCATGACTCCGAGTCCGAGACCGTCAGGGCATCTCCCAGAGTCGCCACGCCTGGAGAGGATTCCCCGGAGGAGCTCGTGCAGCAACAAACCAGTTTGATCGTTCAGTTTGCGGCCGTTGGCACGTCTGATATCTTGCCCCTGACCAGACACCTACTCAACGCCTACACCTCGCATGCGCATACCGACATCGAGATTGTATTCAATTCTGTCGAGCACAACTGGCTGAACGGGGTGTTCCTTGCCCATCGAGTGGTGATCGCCCAGAGTCCCGTGCTCGAATCGATCATGGACCGGCGTGAGGCAATCGACGGGAAGCCTCGGATGGAGCTCAGCGCCGGGAAGGGTTTCAACCTGCTGCGCTCGTTTGACTGCGCATTGCAGAATCTCTACGGATTGCCAGTACTTGAGCTCTCCGACATTGCCAAACACACCCGTCTCGCGTTCTCATGGGGGCGTGCGTCGGCTGCTAATATTCCTAAAAGTGTCACAGCTCTTGAGATGAATTTCCTGATTGGGTACATGGCGGCTGGAGCATTTATGGGTATCGAAAAGATCACTAGCAAAAGTTTCGGCATCATGCAAGACTACATCCAGTGGGCCAATCTTGAAACCGTTTTCCACTTTGCCCAACACCCTGAAGAGTTTTTGATTATGTATCTCGAAGTGGAGGAAGAGCCTCAAGGTAAAAAAGGGGCTAAGGGAAACAAGGGCAAAGGCCGCAAGAAGCAAGCCGAGCTGCCACCCATGGTCGATCCTCTGAACAAGGATATTATCGAAAGTTTTGCGCCCAAGATCGCGAGTCTAGCAGCCAAGTGGCTTGTGGACAACATGCCGACCAACTTCGTCTTTGACCAAAACGCCTTCACATCCAAGTCGTTGAAGGATCGCATCCCCCGTCATCTGCTGGCCGGTACCAAGAAGGGCGGCAGTCCGGCGCCAACGGCAAGTGAGTTAGTCGCATTGGAGACCGGCAGACGCGCGCAACCCAGCACAGCACACAGACTGATTTCGGGAATTCTGCTGGCGCTACCATTTGAGCAGCTGCGCGAGACGGTAGACCTGCTGCGGCGCGAGGGCATGCTCACGGCAAAGCTTGTACAGGAAGTACTGCAGGAACGTGAGCAGCGTCGGATGGATGCTCTGACTGAGTTTATCAAGCGGCAGCCGAACAAGAAGGTCCGGGATGTTGCAGGCCCTCTCACGGTGCTAGGCTACCGTGAGTTTGCCGTACATGTCGAGACCCGGGACATGCTCGACGAAAACCTGCAGGAGGTGATGCACGACTTTACGTTGCACCGCGAGTGGGATGGATATCGAGCTGGTGGAGAGGCGGGTAAGCCGGCGCCGGTGCTGAAGAAAGTTTCCAGCTGAGTCCGCTGACTTTCTGTCAAAGCGAGCCAGATACAGGCCTTGGTCTGTCCAGCTAGCCGACTTGGCGTCCACTGCTAAATAGATCGCTACCAGTTATTGCTTATCACTGTCGTGTCAAAAAAAAAAAAAGTCTGTGTAGTCATCTGGACTAGACTGGACCGTCTAGATCGGGCCAGTTACGGCTGCAGGTTGTGACTCATGACTGCCCTTCTGTATGTACGGAAGAAGTAAATAGGTTTAGGCGAACGAAGACATAGCGATCTCCAGATGACGCCCGCTGAAGAAAACGTGAAGAAACGTGTTTCCTTGTAGTAAGACGGGAAATCCCCGATAGGATACAAGACGAAGCAAAACGGGGAGACATCGAAGCGTAGAAGATCGACGCGCAACGCAGGCAGGAGCCAGGCCAATGGCTATGCACCGCAACTGGAAAGCGCGACCCGGGGCAGTTGCGACTTGCGACCTGCGACTGCCGAGCCAATCAGAGGACGTGCTGTGCTTGCGGGGTTGTCTGCCTCTCCGTGCGATTTGAGACGAGAGTTCCAAAGTGCGTATCCTTGGCCGATCTCCTTGCTCTCCACCTCGTCCGTCAACCGGTTATTCATGATGGATTGCGACTGTGGCGTGCAAGCTGTTGGTGGATATATAATGTGGGCTTTGGTTCTGGCTTCCAGCCCAGAGCTGCCTTCCTACAGCCGTCCTCCATGAATTGCTTGATGCGTGCAACAACGACCCAGTCGATCATTTCTAACATCAAGGATTGATTTGACACAACCAGCACAGTTCATCCAAAACCGCAATGTTGGCCGTCATTGCCGGCGTTATTGCCCTGTACTTTGTCCTGGTGCGCCCGGTCTACAACTACTTTCGCCATGCGGCGAACGCACGTCGTTTGCACTGCCAGGAGCCGCGCACCAAGGTCAACAAGCTACCCTTTGGTATCGACCATATTCGTCGCCTGAATGCAGCTAACAGGAGGGACATGGTCTGCGACGAATTTTTCACCATTTACAAAGAGCAGGGCGCGCCTACATTCCAGCAGTGGCTCTTCGGCAAGCGCCAGGTCTTCACTGCTGAGCCCAGGAATGTGCAGGCCATTCTTGCAACGCAGTTCGACGACTTTGAAATCCCTAACAGCCGACAGGGTGCCTTCTGGCCAATGCTGGGACGCGGCATCTTCACGGCAAACGGCCAGGTTTGGTAAGATCAAGTTCGATGCGTACATGCAGCCCTGCCAAAGAAGAAGGCTGACCCTTCAGGTCTCACTCGCGAGCCATGTTGCGCCCGCAGTTCACGCGCCAGCAGGTGGCTGACCTCGAGCTTGAGGAGGTCCATGTTCAGCAGTTGTTGATGCACATCAAGCCCGACCCCGCATCCGGCTGGACCGGTGCAGTCAACCTCGGCCCAATGTTCTTCAGACTGACCATCGACTCGGCCACCGAGTTCCTCTTTGGCCAGTCAGTCCAGTCGCAGTTGCAGGCTCTACCCGGTGGCTTGACTGACTCCAACGCATACAACTGGCGAAACCTAGCACATCACTTTGACAGTGGGATGAAACACCTGGGTTCTCGCGGTCGTCTCGCTCACATGTACATGTTCCACAGCCCGCGCGAACTTCATGAAGACTGCCGCCAGGTTCACGCTTTTGCCGACCATTTCGTGCAGCAAGCCTTGCAACGTACTGGCGATGAGAAAGCTGGTGCCGCCGGCGAGAGTAAACGATACGTGTTCCTCCACGAGCTCATCAAGGAGACCAAGGATCCGATCGAGCTGCGCTGCCAGCTGCTGCACATCCTACTGGCTGGCCGCGACACTACGGCCGGTCTGCTCGGATGGACCTTTTTCCTGCTCGCGCGTGATCCACGTGCATATCGCAAGCTCAGGACAGAGCTGATTGAGACGTTTGGCGAATTCGATTCTCCGCGCGACATAACGTTTGAGCGGCTCAAGAGCTGCGTGTATCTGCAGCACGTCCTGCAAGAGTCACTGCGTCTGTACCCATCCGTGCCGCTCAATTCGCGCATGGCCACCAAGGATACCACTCTCCCGGTTGGTGGTGGGCCCGACGGACAAAGCCCGGTATATGTACGCAAGGGTGAAGACGTCGGCTACTCAGTGTACGTGATGCATCGCCGCAAAGATATCTGGGGTCCCGACGCGGACGAGTTCAAGCCCGAGCGATGGGAGTCGCGCCGCGCCGGCTGGGAGTATGTGCCATTCAACGGCGGGCCACGCATCTGCCTGGGCCAGCAGTTTGCCCTGACTGAAGCTGGCTATGTGACGACCCGGCTAGTACAGTTGTTTGACGAGATTACGGCCATTAACCCAAATGAGATAGACAGGCATCAATATAGCGTAACGAGCGCGCCCAAGGAAGTGCTTGTGAATCTGCATAGCTCCAGGATTGGGCTGGCCTAGGGTTTAAGCTGCCTCTGATCCCTGAGCAAGACTAACCATATTGCATCCGCGGCGTCTGTTCCGGGTTCTGTTTTGACTATTATGTAGGCCTACTCAGCCTGTGATTGTATATTCTCAACTCATGGTATCATTCAATGCATCACTAAATAACATGTAGTAAAAGGGCAGTATAGCCTTTATGTTCAAAAGACGAATAATCAATGTATGAGACGCTGGGGATATATCAAAGTATTCTATAGACATTTATCGGGTATCAATCACCAGTTGATCACTTTTTCTGGGAAGAACTCGTCAATCAACTCTTCATAGTATGGCCGCAGCTCCTCGACCTTGGGCAGGTCGTCACTCTTGCTGTACAAGTCATATGGGTTAAAGGCCTTGACGGCCTTGAGCATCTCGCGATCTTTATCGTTCATCAGTTCATGGTAGGCACCCGCGTTGTGCCAGGGGTAAAAAGAGTGGTAGCGGATCATAGCAAGAGCCTCGTCCGGCAGAGTCGACTGGTCCTTAACAACATGGTACAAGTACTCATCATGACCCCAGCTGATCATGACGCTGTCAAGGCCAATACCGGGCTCGTAAATGCCAAACTTGGTATCGAACACCTCATGGCCAAAGTCCGGATTTTCCTTGAAGCTATCACGGCCATAGATGATACGCTCATCAAACGCACAGCCCACAGGGAACGTATCACCAACGACGTCCCACTGGCCTTGGGCATCAAAAAAGTACAAGAGCTTCCCCAGGTCATGGATGAGACCGGTCAGCTGCATCCAGCGCGGCTTGCCATCGCGCCGAATCGCCTCGGCCGATTGCAGCAGGTGCTCAATCTGGCTGAGCGAGGTGTCCGGATCAGACTCGTCAATGAGCGTATTGAGTTTCTCCATGGCTTGCCACACGGACATGCGTGCGCGCGTCTTGGCGTGGAACCGGTTGCGAGCTTTGAGGTTGTATGCCACTGTTTGCTTGGTGTGTTGCTCGGCGTAAAAATTCTTGACGCGGTCACATGCCGTCTCGTACTGGCGGAACTGTGTCTTGTCTTTGTCCTGGTCGAATTCTGATGCCTCGTATAGTCCCTTCTCAGCTGGTGTTTGGGTCGACACCTGCGATTTGAGCACGTTGACAGTGTCAATGTCGTCGGATACGGCCTCGAGCGCTTGTCCATCACGCTTGGTATTGAAGGATCCCTCCGGGGGAGGAGTGACTGCTATTGGGGCCATTGTGTGTATAAAGGCAACGTCTGTTATTCCGTAGCATTCAAATCAAATATTGCTTTGTGTCAAAATGATTCTGAAGATATTGAACGAGAATTGATTGTGGACACCATAGATCCTTCTATATATACATCAAACCCTAACTCCACGGAACTCAGGTTCCAGGGAATTGCTGTCCCGCAATGTAACGAGCAATTCGCTCCCACGTCATTCTCGGAAACTCTTCTTTCCCTTTCTGCCGCGAAAGGCTTCGAGAAGGGCCTCAAAACGAATAAAACGGCTGTTCCTGTGGGCGAGAAAGCAAAACAATGATGAAAATGGTTTCCGAGCGACCAATCAGCGTGCCGAAGATAGGCCCACTCAGGGCTATATGTTCAGGTGATTGTATGCACCGCGAAGATTTAGAATTTGGATTTCCGAGTCGTTTTCTGAGCTGCATAATATCAGTAGTGATTATGGTGATCATGTAGGCGTTGAATGGATTCCGTCGATGTTCTAAGGTCGTTGCGCTTAAAGTAAGTCAGGGCACGGCTATTGCTGTCACAGGAATTTCCGTATATAGTATATTTCCAAGCGCTGGCAGCCTATCAGCGGCTGTCTGTACGTAGATGCACATGGAGGGCGTGGGGGTTGCGGGGTAGCCGCCCGTGGGTGGCGCGGGGGTGTAGGGGAACCACACCAGTCTTCAACAACAAGCAGTGTCCCGAGAGCAACTTTTATCTTTCTTGTTTTTTGCACATATTTCTGTACATATTTGCACAGTGCGCATTGTATACAGCACAAGGACCACATCGAACATCGAACAAAATGTCCGCTCTCGCAGACAAACGCTACAAGCTCAACACGGGCGCCGAGATCCCGGCCCTTGGACTGGGTACGTCTAGACTTGAAAATGGCACTGGATCTCTCTCTTTGACGTCAAGACTGACTGGCCCAGGAACATGGCAATCTTCATCCGAGGAGACCCAAAAAGCCGTCTACCATGCCATCGAAGCCGGCTATCGCCACATTGACACGGCACTGGCGTACCAAAACGAAGAGGACGTTGGCAAGGGCATCAGGGCAGCCATCGACGCAGGCCTCGTCAAGCGTGAGGACCTCTTCGTCACCACCAAGCTGTGGAACACCTACGCCCACCGCGTCGAAGACGGTCTCGACACCAGCCTCAAATCTCTTGGCTTAGACTACGTCGATCTGTATCTAGTGCACTGGCCGGTGCGCATGAATGACAAGGGTATCTATCCATATCCACACCCGATCTTTTCAGAAAAGAAAAGAGAAACAAGAAAATCAAGCTGACGGCAAAGGAAACCATCCTCTCTTCCCCAAACTCCCCGACGGCACACGCGATATGATCCAATCGCACAATCACATTGACACCTGGAAAGCAATGGAGAAGCTGCCGGCCACGGGCAAAGTGAAAGCCATTGGTGTTTCCAACTATAGCGTTCCGTATCTCGAGAAGCTGTTGGCCGAGGCAACCATCGTTCCTGCCGTGAACCAGATCGAGAACCACCCGCAGCTTGCCCAACAGGAGATTGTCGATTTCTGCCAGCAGAAGGGCATTCTAATCACGGCGTACAGCCCGCTGGGTTCAACGGGCAGTCCGCTGTTGAGCGCGGAACCGATTGTGGCTGTCGCCAAGAAGCGTGGTGTCTCGCCGGCGTCTGTCTTGCTGAGCTGGCACTGTAAGTTTCCCATTCAAGAAAAGAGACAAATCGCTCGAGTAGCTAATTGTTCAATAGTGGCCCGTGGATCCGCTGTCCTCGCGAAATCTATCAACCCAGACCGCATCACCGCCAATCGTAACCTGGTCGAGCTGGACGACGAGGATCTGGCCCTGATCAAAAACTTTGCAGACGACCTCAAGGCCAAGGGTGAGACCAAGCGATACGTTGCGCCACCATTCAACATCGACATGGGGTTCCCCGACAAGTGGTGATTTATGTATGTGTGTGTGTGTATGCGTGTGCGCGTGTGTTTAGAGCCGGATGATGTACATAGTAGTGGGTGCTGTTAGAGTAGATACTTACAACCTTGATTACTAGCATTTGATGCATACATACAAATTCCCAGAAGCAGTGCTGAAAAAAGAGAAAGAAAAGAAAAACCAATACAAGTATACCAACCAACGACTCATGCGTATGTGAATCTTCGTCAAGGCCGATAACTGCCTAAATAGAAAGGCGAACCCCAACCCTATACTACTCTGTATTATTCCTAGCCACATGGAACAATCTTCCGAGCCTGCGCTTCGTATCTTCAAGACACACACAAGGAAAGAAAATCCAACAACGAACCAATACTCCCATAAATACCAGTCGCTTATAACGTAGTGTATGCAATATCATTGAGTTCCAGTTTCCGCCTCGCCCTCCTTGACCTTCTTCTTTCTCTTTGCAGCTAGCTCAACTGGGTCTACAAATCCGTCTCCGCGTGCCCATGCAAGCGCTTTTCGGAAACTCGGGCCCTGGACAGAGTGCGGTGAAGACTCGAGCACGGCGCCTAGCAGGGCCCACGACAGTACAATCAGACCCAGCTCGCCGCCTTTCCATTCCCGCCAGAGCCGGCGTTTGACGCCTGTCGCCCATGCCGAGTAGATAGCCGATCGGAAAATGTATGTGAACAGTCCACGTCCCTGGTTGACAAAGGCAAATGGGAGACCGCCGATGGCTCCGCTGATGAAGAAGCGCTTGGTGGGCAGCGTCGATCGGGGTAGCAGGCTGTTGAGCAAGCAAATGCTGCTCCACAGGGAGCCGATAGATGTTGAGGCAATGGCGGTCAAACTCAGGATCCGCCGTGATGCCACGTTGAGAGCGGTAATGGGATTGGCCAAGAATTTCTGGTAGCTAAGCGCAGACAAGGCGAGGACAGCCAGCGTCGTGGTCCGCACTAGAGGTGGAACAGAATTCAGTATGTGGTGCAGGAACGCAGAGCTGCAGCTTGGGCTAGCCGGGTGAAGCAGTGCGCACGACAGCGACGCAATACCCGGATGAGCTGGTGATGTTATCAGCGAGATGGACTGCAGCTGCGCTGGAAGAGGGTTGGGATTCCGGGGATGGAGGATTGGAGAAATAAATGCCCTAGACCAATCAGTTATAATTGTAGTGGACATAAAAAATCGTACATACGGCCATTTCAGATCAGCAATAGTTCCAAGCGAATCGACAATATCGTGCTTGTCTGGCCACTGCAAATGCTGGGGGAACCTGTCTGGTGCGCCAGCAATATAGCTCGGCGAGAATCGCAGTATCAAGTTACCGAACCACTGTGTATGTTAGCTTACATTCTCCTGTACTTTCCTGTACAAGCAACTTACCGCAGGGATCGTCTCCCGATCAAACACAAATGCATGGAATAACTGCGCGCAGGAGACTGGCATCAGCAGCCAACTGCCAAACCACCACGGCTTCTTCTCCAAGTATCCCTTCTCATTCAAGGCATTGTACAGAAACTCCAGACTCTTTGTCGCTGTGTAGATAGCAATCGTGATACGCACACGGCCCGCCGGACTGATGCCCAAGGCCAAGCCGGCCAGACTGGCCCCGACGACAGGCGCATACCGAGAAGTCAGCGCTTGCGAAATGCGCGGATTACGGTCTCGGAACGGCTTTGCTTCGTCGGTTCGCAGGTTCGCACGCAGTCGGACGAAGAAGCGGTATAGCACTCGGTGAATGAGCAGAAGGAGAGAAGCGGACAAAGCGAGTCTGAAGTTGGGAGACTTGAAGAGGGCAGTACGAGCCTTTCCCCTTGAAGCCGGTCAGGAAGGCCCACTTGTCTATACAAAATGACAACACTGTGGTGGAGAAAAACTCACTTGGAAGTCTCCTTCTTGATCTTTGCACTCACCAGCTCTGCCAACGAGAGCCCCCCACTCAGCGCGAGGAACACCCGCAGAGAGGCACGCACCGCTGCCACATTGTACTTGTTCCTAGTATGAACAATAGCCTCGTACTTTGACGGTGCAGGCAAATAGCGTTCGGCCGTAGGCGAGCGTCGTGAAAGGAATTCGTGCAGGGTCTTGTACTCTTTGGCGCTCAAAGACACGCGCAGCGCGTTCTTGAGGATCGGATGCGCCCTTGCTGTTCTCGCATCATCACTAGGACTCCCGTCAGGTTTCGCTTGGGGCGACATGGTTGTTCGCTAGCTTCGAGGTAAGCTAGCGAGCCATATATAGCAATGCTTGATTAGCAGCAGCACATAGGCTACTGTTTCTTGTCGCTTGACTTTGTGATGCCGGACAAGGAGAGCGGATTGACTCTTGACGTCGCTCAAGAGGTCGAGGTGCTGCTGGTGGCTCGTGCTCTTTAGCTGCCGGTCAACCTCGGCTCTTGGCCCCCGTTGTGCACGGTCATTGGCGGTCATGTCTTTCGGTTCATTGTGCAACGTACTGATGTATTAGGTCTATTAGATATGAACACAGTCAAGACTATCAAACATACAGCCTGTACAAAGGGCATTTCGCAACCACTCAGTAGTGTATTCATGCATGTAATTATGTCACATGCAGCCTCTCAAGAAAAGGCACACAGCATCGAAAGGTAAGCCACCTCATAGACGAAACAAGACGCCACAGAACAAAGCATTGTAAATCGAAAACAATAACTCCTGCCCATGCTACTATTCGATTACTATAACCATCTACCAGAAACTGCACCATCCGATCCAGTGTTGGCAGATATTCTCCACACTTGTCGCTTGCGCCAGAAGCTTGTCTACCTGGTCGCTCACATTCAACTCATGGCTCGTCTTGAAGTCTCGGCCGGTCAGCTTCTCTTTGACGCGAGAGAGAACCTGCAGAGCCTTTGCATTCTGCGCCTCGCGTCCCTCGTTCATTGCTCCAGGAGGTGCATCGAGGATGCCGCCCTCTAGAATCGACGGCCGACGAGGGCGCGTGAAATTGCTGGGCTGGATGCCATGCTCCAGATTAACGTCGTCAACAATCGATTGGCGGCGGTCAGCCGTGGGAAAGGACGGCTTTGCTGGAGACTCGCGAGATCCAAGACGCCAATTGATAAGAGGATCATGGACAAACTATCGAATGCATTAGCTAAATATTCAAACAGAACATCACTAGTATGGGTCTTTACCGCTTCGAGCACCGCCATTAACGAATCCTTATTTTCGCGAATCACGCGCATGACAGCTTCACAGGTAATCCGGTAGCTCCCTTCAATGTTGCTGACTTCCATAGCGAACGTCAACATTCGAGTTAACCGGAACGGTACTCGTTCAGGATACTTCTCGCGGTGCATCGCAATCTCGAAACAGTCTCCAAAGTCAATGTGCACAACTATACCGGTGATACGGTCGAGAAGCAAGTTGGACGGGTGTCTATCACCGAGACCAAGGATGTATCCGACCATTGACATCACTCCAAGCGACCGTGTGTAATTGGTTCGGCGCTCTAGCCATGCTTCGGAACTCTTGCTCTTCAGCCACAGTACGCGATATAGATCCTTGCCGGTTGTGTTGTCCATTGCGTAGCCAAACACCTCCACCTTTTGCATCAACGTCAGGTTGTCGTAGTCTGGTGCCATCTGCAGCATAATGCGGTGCTCAATGTTCAACAGTATGCGCCGGCTCTCGCGGTATTCCTTGATAAGTGCGTGCAATGTATCGCTGTTTGAAACCCACCCGAGTATGCCAGAGTTCTGCGATAGCGGGATGGCCGCGAATCGCTGGACAGTCAGATGCCGCTTGAAGCTCTCGCTATCGTTATCCAACAGCGTGTTCACAAGGCCAAACAGCTGCATTACGCGTTCGTCTTGCCGGATGTCCTCATGTCCCTTGAGAACGTACATGTAAGGGTTGCCGTCGCTTCCCTTCAGTGACATCCTTCGCGGACGTTTCTTTGTTTGGAAAACATGTAGTACAGGATCAAAGCTCGCGATCCTGACGACCGGCCGTCCCGGTTGGTACGTTCCGGGTACCGCCAAATCGAGATCCACCGCATCCTTGAGTTTTGGTGACACGTACTTCAAGTCAAGCGTGGAAAGTTGAGGCAATTGACGGGCGATCTTGCGGAACACGGTGTAGTAGAGGTCCCAAGCTTGGTTCAGATCGCCAAGCTCTTCGGTATCACGGTACAACAAACAGTACTGTTTAGCTTCAGCCAGGTCGCGCCCAAAAGCTTGCGTAAACGAGACTTCTCGCAGTGTCTCGGCGCCCTTGTCAAGGAGGTCATGGAGAGGCGCCAGCGTGGCAAACATCCCTTCCACATTATGATCTCCGAAATACAAACGTGAAGCTTCCTCTAATCCTTCATGCCAAAGTTCGTGCCACAGTACCGCCACACGGATGAGCTCATTGCTGACAACTTCGGCTTGTTCCACCAACTTAGCACTGTGCCCTCTCATACTCGCCATAATCTCTTTAGCCGAGTTAGAGCGTCTTGTAACGTTGGACTTCACGGCAACTGTTAGGGGATAGACCAGTGCTTGCGGGTGGGCTTTGCCAACCTCAGCAAGAAGGCGAAGCACTGCACTGCGCACTCGGAGATTCGGCTGGTTGATACGTGCAATCAGTTGGGGTGTCACCGATAGCCAGGTGTCGATCTTGACAGACGAAAAGCCCTCTTGGACGGCGTTGTTGACATCCTGGTCTCCTCCATGAGTGAACCACAATGTAAGCAATCTCAAAGTATCTTGCAGAGATGATGTATTAGATAGCGAGATCGATCGGAAAAAGCCACGGATAGCCGGAATGACATGTTCATTAATGATATGACCAGGAATCAAGGAGCCATCACGACTCTGTTGGCTGGTCAGGGTTGTGACAACCTCGAAGTTGGCAAATGCCCATGCATGCCAAGCCTTGTATGAGTCTTTATTGTATTGAGTAGCTGCCGAGTACGCGTTGAGCACCTCTCGCACCTGCTCGGGTTTCCATTCTCCTCGCTGAAGAGCCGTTTGCCATTCTCCCTGTTTAAGATAGCTCTTCGCCAGTAGCTTCTTCAACTTTGTGACATCACCAACTCGTGACCGTAATTGGTGAACATCCGGGTGTTTGGTGTCGAGAATGCCGTTAACACCATTCGTTCCATTGTGATCAACATTATTCGTCAAGACTGTATTATACCTCGTAAGATCATCAGTCAGTTGGGTAGTAAACTCTTTCAAGGAGTCCAGAGCTTCCACTTGGTGTCCTTGAGCCCAGGTAAATTTGAACCGGGCATACTTGACTTCTGGTGGCGCGATGATCTCAACACCATTAGGACCTTGAACTTCGGTCTCTAGAGATGCAAGGGTACGTTCAACGATGCCCATTCGGTTCGATTTACGACAGAGGTTGGAGAACTTGATCAACATGTCCAGATTCTCCTGTGGTGAAGTGACCAGTTGTCTCACTTTAAGCATCCTTAGCCAGACCTCGACGTTTTGCTGGCAACCAAGAAGTCTCTTGTTCCATGTCTCGCGCATGGCTTGCTGCTTTTCTGGGTCACCCACATTCTGCTTGAACGTGATGATTTCCTCCAGTTCAGCGAGCATTTGTACGCGGACCACGACGTCATAAGCACGATTATAGGATTCTCCAAGGAGAGCCGATAGTTCCGTATCTAATCCGTTGCGCACCTTTTCAATGTACATTGACGCCTCGTCGAATTGATTCCGGTGCAGAGCCAATATAGCTCCAAAGAAAGAACGATCGGGTGTTTGTTCCTTCATGACACTAATGTAGGAATCCATCAACTCCCACTGGCCCCGTCCCCAAGCGGCAGCGGCTGCTAATGGTGCAATGGCTCTTCGGTGCTCCGCAGAAGCTTGGTTCCACTTCTCTTGCGCCAGGTCGGACAGAACCTTCCACTCTCCAAGCGCATGTAAACAACGCATTTTGCCCATCGTAATACCGAAAGAATCTGGATCTTGAGCTTCACGCCGCTTGTAAGCGGCGAGAGCCTCTTCCCATCGCTGTAGCTTTTCAAACCAAGTCTCCTTCAGCTCAACATCACGATAGGCCTGGGCCTTGCGTAATATACCGATAGCAGCATCGGATTGTTGAAGTTGATTGTTGATTGTGATCAATGCCTCAACCGCGCCGGAATTCTGGTCCTGTTCAAACTCCAATTCTTTGTAGTGCAAGGCCTTGGCAAAAGCATGGCATTTTCCTGCATATCGGCCCAAGGTTCGAATATCAATTGGCAAGGCTTTGTCGTCGTGTTCCATGTATTCAGCAAGGTTCAAGAGTATCTGCAGAATCTCTGGAGGGATGTTGGGAGACGTGAGAGCCTTTTCGATCGAGCGCACAAGTTCCTCTTGATATTGGTCATACAACTCAGTCCAACAGGAGACAAAAGCGGCATTGAACAAGTCCTTTGCCAAAGGCTGGTAAATGCCAGCCAAGCTGGCGCAGGCTCTCAAGGCTGGCGAAGGGGACTCCTTTAGGAGCTCAACGCTAAAACGCCGAATCCACTCTTGCCAGTCTTCACGTGTGGACTTTTGAGAAGCGTCCCACGCGTTTTTCAAATGTTGCTGGTTGACTTGCATCTTCTTCTGACCGATCTCTGCGTAGCTTGTATCGTCGGGAAGTATGCGGTAGTTTTCTTCGGGGTTGAGGTCTTGTGGTAATGATTCACCCTTTTGAAGCTTTGTCACAAGCGTCTGGAAAGTTGCGTGGCTAATTTGCTGCTGTTTCAAAACCTGCATCACGTCGTTAGCTAAGTACATCCAGGAATCGGCAAAACGCTGTCTACCTTGCTCACGAGTTGAATGAAATGACTAAAGTCTTGTCCTAGCTGAAAAATGAGGGCACAGATACAATCCATGGCAGCCTGCCGCAGTACTCTGTCGTTGCTAGCGACTACTCGGGATAGCGCATGGATCATGAGAGAGGAAAAATCCGAAACGTTGACCTGGCGTGAGAGCTTTCCGAGGGTCTCTATCGCAGATTTGCGGATGCTTGTTGGGTTCTGTGATTTATCAAACAGCCGCACAATGGATGGTACGATCAAGTGCATGTACTCCTCTCCACTGGATCCAAAAATGAGAAAAGTGTGGAGGATCCTCTCTGATGGCTGTCGCCGAGACGAAGTGTCACTTTCAAGGGTGTCCAGCATTAAGGGAATCAACCCGGCCAAATACTTCTTGAACTCTCCTTCGAGGGCCTTTGCAATAGCTTCTATCAATGATAGAATAGTGGACTGGACTTGATGGTTGACATCCCAATATTCACGAATCGTATCGATGATTTCGGGGAGAAAAGCGCGAATGTGCTGGCGCACGATATTGACCAGAATTGCGAGCTGGTTGAAGTAGGACTCCAGCCTACTCACAGGTGAGCTCTTAATCACTGATAAGAAGGCGGGTATAATCTGTCCGAGGAAGGACACGCATTTCAACCCCAGAGTCTTGAAGATGGTGACAATGGCGTCAATGACAGCAGAGTGATATTGAGCCAAGGAGTTTTCCCGCAAGATGTTCTGTAACAAGGTATTGATAACTACGGTAGGGTAATACTCCTCGCTTGACGGGGTTAGACCCTGCATGATGAGCGCAACATCGGAGACCGGCTGCACCTCGTTGATATAGTGAGCATCGGGCGAAGTCTCGCTAATTTGCTGCAAATTGTTAGTAACAAATATAATCATGGTAAGAATGAATGAAGAATACCTGATATTTATAGGGATCTAAAGCCCCAAGAATACCCAGCAACTTGATTGTCTCCTTGCGCAATGAGCCAGTCTGTTCCGTCTTGATGATGTTGATCAAAACAGCTAGTAGATGGGGGTATTCCATATAAGGCTCAATAACATAACCAGAATTGCTTGCAAGTTGGCCGAGTGTTCGTAGCGCCGCTTCTCTCTTCGCATGTGATGATAGGTCCTGCAAGGAATCAAGAATTATAGGCATGAGTTTCGGCAGGTACTGCTTCATCTCAGCACCACCAACATTAGCGAGTTCTCCGATTGCCTTTAGAGTCGTAGCCGCAACACTGGCATTGTTGTCGGTAGTTTTTGGTAGTAGAGAGGTGATCATTGGATCCACGTATGACCTGATCAGCTTAGTTGCATTGGCAACAAATAGGCTAATGAGTTGTGCACTCTCTTCTTTCTGGCGTGCAGTGCTAGCAAAGCCGAGGCCGGTCAAAAGGTTGACCAGCAATTTCCTCAAAGGAGGGAAGACATAAGCTGGGTTCACACTGGAAAGGCGGCCAATGATACTGATGGCAGCCTCACGAACCGAAAAGACTTCGTCGTTGACAGCTAGAAAGAGGCATCTGATATTCTCGGGTTTTGCCAAATGACGATCAAATTTGCGGTCTAGTGACCACAGGACGGTACGCCGAATCTCAGCGTCTGGATCGCCCACTCCCACAGTGAGCAATTTATCAATGACTTCACTAACAACCTGTATCGAGTGGCTGCTTGTTTGGTTGATGATGGGATCGTGAACGAACAGCTGGCAGCAAGTCAATGCCGAAGCCTTTCGGATCTCGGGATTGTCGCTTTCAACATATCTGATAGCGACATCTCGAACGAACTCGTTCAATATATGACCCGAGAAATCGAAACTGCCGAGAGTGTGAAGCGCAAGAGCCACTTCGGCATCTGAATGAAGCTCTTGAGGAGTGAAATCTTTGGCAAAGGAAGGCAACGGTGGTAGTCTATTCTCTGGACATCCCAGCGGCCGGAAAGGCGTGCCGCATAAAATGATGCTCAGCATATCGAGAAGTTTCTCCTGTATGGTAGCTTTGATGGGAGGGATGTAGTGCGCCATATCAACCAAGGCCTGTGTTAACGATTCACTCAAGCCACAAGCAAATATTGGATCCAGAAGCGCCTCCATGTACTTGCTCAGCGTCTGTCCGACAGCCAGAGACAACATACTAATACACTCGAACATGGGCTCCTCGGCAACGCCCGCACGATTTCTCCTACAAGTCCAAACAGTCAGTTTCAATGTTCATCAGTGACGGAAGACGTTGTACAACTCACGCTTTGAGGGCAAGGCCCTCACGGATATGAAGAATAATAGTGTCGAGGTACTGCGCAATGTCAACACCCACTGCATTAGCAATCTTGCCGATAGCAATGAAGGCTGCGTTGCGCTCTTTATCCCTTTTGAGTTGCGCTTGAAGATAAACCATGAATCTGTGTAGGTAGTTGTTTGTAAAGTCCATGGGAGCATAGGAGGCAAGAATCGGGATAGTGAGGACGACCTGCGTGCGGATCTTTGCATCCCGGTGATCTTTTAGCCGAAGCACGATTTCGCAAGCGTTTCTGTAGTGTTCGTTCATGAACATGGCTCCTTTGAGGAGGAGCTCTTTCAGAATCAAAAGCGAACCATGGATTGAATCCACATTGCTAGATTTGAGACCTTGTAACGACTCTTCGTAGATGCGAGAAAACCATTGTTGCTTGACGCCGGTGTCGCGAGAGGCGATGATGTGGAAACATTCACTGACAGCCTCTGCCGCCGTTTCGCGAATGAGCACTTTGGGATCTCTCAGCGCAACCCAGACGAGGTCAAAGATCTGGGGGACGAAGCCATAGAGCAGTGTTGGCGAGCCCTTAGCCAGCTCTCGTATTATCAAGACCGCAGCAAAACGCCTGGTCTCTTGCCGCTCTGACTGCAGCCACTCGAGGGCCGACTGGATTTCACTTTCGACCAGCTCAGCGGTCAAAGCACCGCCGGGCTTCGCCAGGCGGCCGAGAGACCGGGCCGCATAGATCAAGACGGCATTGTCATTGCTCCGTAACGCGCTTCGTAGATAGCTCGCAAATCGAGTCGTCTTCTGGGCAGCATCAACACCGTCAAAGTCGATGAGTCGGTCGAGGGCGAGGAGTCCGCCAATCTTCTCGTTCCCATCACTACCTGTGACCACTAGCTGCGCAATCCGCTGGCTGACAGCGTTGTAGAACTCGGTAAATTTTTCAGGAGACCAGTCTGCCGATGGGAAATTGACCGATGTCAGTGAGATGTTTTTTCATTTCCTGGGGGGAGGGGGTTTGAATGGTGTCGTTGCGGGGGGGGGTACAAAAGCAGCAACATACCACGGGAGACCGTGAGAACATTCTCATAGAGCTCGTACGAGGCCCTCACCCGTGTCTCATCGTTTTTTGACTTAAGCTCTGTGAAGAGCCTCTGCACGACGTCGGTCACTGGACCTGATTGCGCCATGCTGGATAGCGCCGCGGCGCACGCATCTGATTTTCGGAGCGTCACACAGCTGCTAGCGCAACGAACGGGGAAACGCCGCAACGGATAATGTCAAGTCTTCCCACGCTGATGAGAAGAGAAATGCACTGTGGATGGCGGTCGATGGATGTTGGGCTGCGTGGGAGACGGGTTGCTCGACTGATTCTGCTGCTTGTACTGAACTCAACCGACGACGTCGGGCGAGCTCAGCCTGCCGCGGTGCTGCACGGGCCACCCCAGACACCGATCCAGCCAAGGCAGTCGCGCACACCAATTGAGGCTCAACACGAAGCTAACTGTATCGCACAACAACAATTCGAAAGACTGGACATTCTTGATCCGTGACGTATCACCAGTTCGAGATCTCTTGTCTGTATCCATCCTCATAGCTCGGTGGCATCGGCGGACTTCATCTGTCAACTAACGCGCGACCGATATTGCCAAGATTCTCTCTCAAGGCGGTGGGTTCGCCATCCTTACTAAGAATCGTCTTCGTTCCGCTGACTTATACACCAGGTTTACGGACGAATCCGAATCAAGATAAATAGTTTATCCTGACTTAACTCTGAACTAACATCTACAAAGTCTACCGCAAAAACTGCATTCTGCCAGCTATGCTCGGACGAGTTGAGATATAGTTAACTATGGATGATACGGCGGGTATAGCCAGCCAAGCCCCTCTTCTTGATCCACATCGATAGCTCGGTTATATGCTATAGACTATTTACTGTAGTATGTAGCTGACAGGAAATGAGTCGAACCTGGGAGAATTCACGACTTAGCCATTGGTCCGTTTATAAGACATAAGCTGCAGAGGTACAGATTATGTGAGACCTTCCGAGTACGTACATGTGGAGTCTGCAGACTTTGAGAGAGTAGCCCGGAAGCAAAGAAGACGTGAGAAGCTTGGGGGACAAAAATAATAATAACAATGATTATACATATTGGTTTGCTCCATCATGTTTTGAATTAGTAATACGCACGAGAAAGCATCACAGGCGCTAGTCACTACGTACTGATGGCACAACCGGCATGAACCCTTAACTCCGGTGATTGACATGACCCGGAGGGGTTATAAAAGAGCGGGGACCGCTCGATTACGCAACCTATCTTTGGCTGCGATCGATTCTTTCCTGTTTCTTATTCCTCCTTTTGCTTAACCACCAGTTACCAGAAAAATAGAGGAAAAGACACGACGAATAGATATTAGACACACAATGGCCAAGGTTTTGCTTACAGGTAAGCATCAGTGACACTGGACAATGGTGTACAACATCCAGGATTGCCGATTGACGATTTTCCCAAGGTGGAAGCGGTTTCATCGCTGCCCATGTGTTGGACATTCTGCTGGAACATGGGTGGGTGCATGCAATGGGGTGTTCTCGCGCAATGAGTCTAATATGACTGCAGTTTCAATGTTGTTACCACGGTCCGCTCCGTGGCCAAGGGAGACTGGATCTTGAAATCTCATCCAGGCGTTCCCAAGGAGAAGCTGTCTTACGCTGTGGTAGAAGACATTGCCACGGAGGGCGCATTTGACGAGGTAAGAAGGCCATTTCTAAGCACACACGGCTAAATCAAACTAACTTTCTAAGGTTATCAAATCGGTGCCTTTTGACTATGTGATCCACACGGCCTCGCCATTCCATTTCAAGTTCACCGACCCAGTCAAGGAGATCCTCGACCCCGCCATCAAAGGCACTACGGGAATCCTCAAAGCAATCAAGGCTTTTGCTCCTACGGTGAAGCGTGTCGTTATCACGTCCTCTTTTGCTGCGATTGTACATAGCCCCAAACATGCTCCCTTCTATGATGAATCGGTCTGGAATCCCGTCACATGGGAGCAGGCTATCAGTGACAAAACAGCCACCTACAGAGGCAGCAAGGTAAGATTTTCTCAGATCATCAAGTCTATTAAAATAAAATGAAAGGAAATCTAACTGGGACTGGACAAATTAATAGACTTTTGCCGAGAGGGCGGCCTGGGACTTTGTAGAGAAAGAAAAGCCAGGCTTCGACTTGGCCACCATCAACCCTCCGTTTGTCTTCGGTCCGGTAATCCACTACCTCAACAGCCTGGACAACCTGAACACGTCAAATGAACGGATTTACGATCTCGCCACTGGCAAGGCCAAAGATGGTCTCCCCCCGACTGGGAGTTACCTGTGGGTGGACGTCCGTGACACTGCGCTTGCCCACGTGAGGGCGATTGAGGTACCTGAAGCGGGCGGCAATCGGTTCCTTACCACTGCAGGCTATATGTCAAACAAGGCCATCGTAGATGCCATCCGTGACACCCACCCGGAATACGCACATAACCTGCCCGAGGATGGCGTCGATGACACCCCTGCCGATATCTACAAGTTTGACAACTCCAAGATCAAGAATGTGCTCGGAATCAAGTTCAGAAGTCTAAAGGAGTCGGTTGGCGACACAGTTACTTCGTTTGCTACAGTTGGTTCCAAGTAACCACATTTTGTCTATATTTCTACCTAGACGGCAACTATGCATACCTTTTGCATCCTTTTGCATTAGCCGTGAAAGATTGCCAATCGCAAGAAGCATCTATGTGAAATCCATAGAGGTTACAAGCCGTGTAGATGATATATGTTACAGTCGGATAGAATCGTTTCACAAAGTCATTTGAGTGGAGTTGAAGTAGATCAGTTAGAAAAATTTCCGTTTTGTTACATGTATATCACAGCCTGCGCTAGTGGTGGGTCTCGGCTGCCGTACAACTAAAGCTCCTGGTCCGCAACAAACTCGCCAACTTTTCTCTCATCAGCCTCCGTCGCGCTATAGGGCAGAGCAATCACCCTGTGCAGCCATGGCAACCCACAGGCTGTCCCCGACAGCTAATCTGCTGAGAAACTCTCGCATCTTTGCCCTACCATCGGGTATCAACCCTCCTCCGAAACCGATTACATCCAGAACAATTGCCGAGTCTGAATCGGCCACTGGTTCGCATCCTGTGCGAGCAGCAATTGAATCGCCGCCAACGGCTTTGGCCAGAGGAGAATGGGGTCTAAAACGCCCTTTGCCGGCTAAATCTACGACTGAAAGGTCTGGTAAGCCTGTAATCCGGGTCAATGCAATGGACACGTTCGAGCATGTCACCGATTTCGACTCCGCCGGCGACCACACCATGACGCTTCAGAAATTCCAAGAGCTTCATCTGCCCATCTCTCTCCCTTCTTCTACTCCCAAGAGCTCGACGGACTTTGTCAGACGCGCCCATCAAAGTCCTTTTGAGTCTCACTTTGACAACGTTTCTGCAAGCGAGGGATCGCGAGAAGGCGGCACTCAGGTCTACCGACACTCTGGGCCGTGGTTGGGTGGACAGTCAGAAGTGCAGTTCCAGCGATATCTGCAGCAAATCCGACGCCAAAAGCCCGAATTGCTTGAACAGCTGCGAAAGCGATACAGCGAAAAGGTAGCCATTGCACGCAGGAAGCAAGCCCAGGACAAAGGCGAGTTGGATGAAACGACACACGAGAAGTCGGCGCCAGTTACCGAGGAGGAATTCCAGATGTGGCTGAAAACGCTTCGTTCGGATAAGAGGCAGGCAGGAGCAGAGATGACCCGTCTTTTGGACCTTCACAGCCTGTCTGCTGAGATCCCCGTCACGATGATCGGACGAACCGATTATTACGAAGCCAGCGCAACCAGGCTCTCCTCTGTCCAATATGCCCATTCTGGTCCTCCCCGGACGCATCCGTCGGCCGGACTTGCATACTCTCGCTCTGGTGCGTTGCTATACAACCACCCGTCATATGGTCCTCAGCTTCGCGAACGCCCCGTCGAAGCGAGATGTCTAGGCTCTAAGAGCAGAAAACGGAGAACCAGACGACGCGCCGTGTTGGGTGTTGGCGGTGTCGCACTCGAAGACGAAACTGACAACTCGGACGACCATCTCCGCGGCCTCGAATATCTCGACCCAACCATACCTGGTGGTGGTCGTGTCTATGTCAATCCTCGCCGGGCCTCGGTGACGGCTCAGGGCACTATCAACCTGGAGATCTCAAGGGCTGAGAAGGACTCGCTAGCTCCGTACGATTTGGCAAACTATTTGCCGCCGCGGTCTACGACTATCTCCAACACTGCGCGTGCGACTGAGCGTGCTGTGCCCAGATTGGACGCCTCGCGTCAAGGGGCTGTCTCGGATCTCCTCGCTCGACGCACCAGGATGCAGTAGGTTTGTTTAAAGACTGTTCTAAAATTATAACCATGTACAATAAACGAGCTTGATGTATAGCTATATTATTTCTTTCCTCCAAATTCCACTTGAAAAAAATTACTCGTAGGAATAGGCTCTCTGAGATTATATCACGTGATTTGGATGCATGACCACCACGTGACTAGGGTAACGGATATCGAGTGCCAAGCCCACACAATGCCTCAATATTATCGTGGAGTCTCGAAATATCCCCCGTTCGACGCTTAGAAAACAACAAAAACAACCAACCGAACACACCAGCCAGAACCGTCAACATGGGTCGGGTCAGAACAAAGGTTTGTTTGTTAAGATTTCCACACAAAAATTGATCTCGTGCTGATTTTGATCTCCATCAGACCGTTAAGAAATCCGCCAAGGTCATCATTGAGCGTTACTACCCGCGGTTGACGCTTGATTTTGAGACCAACAAACGTACGTGCGATGAGATTGCTATCATCTCCTCGAAGCGGCTTCGCAACAAGGTTAGTCGAGAAACCCAACAACAGAAGAGGGGGGAAGAAAGAGCCTTGTATTGATAGGTGAACCTCTAGATTGCCGGTTATACTACACATTTGATGAAGCGTATTCAACGTGGCCCCGTTCGCGGCATCTCCTTCAAGTTGCAGGAAGAAGAGCGTGAGCGCAAGGATCAATACGTTCCAGAGATTTCTGCTCTGGATGTTTCCCAGACCGAATCCGGTCAACTCGAGGTTGATGCTGAGACCAAGGATCTGCTGAAGAGCTTGGGCGTAAGTCGCTTTCTACTTTCTTTTTCTTTTTCTTTTCTTTTCATGATTTCATAAGCAAGGTTTTCTTTGCTAACTAGAGGCGCTTTTCTTTCACATTATAGTTTGATTCGCTCAAGGTCAACGTCGTCAACGTCTCCCAGCAGCAGACTATCGAGCGTCCTCGTCGTTTCCGATAAATGTGTGACTTTTGTTTTTGAACTATTCGAAAATATGGGCGGCGTTCATCTTCTTCTATACCGATTACCGGGGGTTTTGTTGTAGCTACTCTCGTGATGAGATGCTACTTCACACGAAAGAATCAAAATATCTTTTCACAAGACAAGGTGTCGCTGATTCTTCTCACTGTATGTGAGAGATGATGCTTGATTGCCAATTTATCCTCCTCGCTCCTTGCTATGGTTTGCATCATGGCAGGCAGGCTAGGTTCTCTTGGGTCGTCGTCCGAAGGGTTGCCTTCTGGTACCTATGTGCGGTTGCGGCGGGTCACCAGAAAAAATTCTGGTGGTTGAAACAAGAGGATCAATCTGCTGTTGCCATGCCTTCGTAGATTATCGAACAGTCCTTGCCCTCGTAGACCATCGCATATCGCACGAGATAAGTTTTCAAGGGTGACTTTCTCTCTTCAAAGAGAGTCGAGGACATCGTCATCCCCATCATCTTGTTTTCTCCCACCTGGGGGGTGCTTATAATCACCAGTATGTGGGACGTAGCCTTCGATCGAGCCTCCGGTTTGATCACCTGGACGAGGCGTAGGAGCCGTCACTTTAGCCCTCTCGACATTAGGTTTCTTTTCCAGGATCTGGATGTCGACACGCCCGTTCTGCTGAAATGCCGACTTGGAGTCTCCCCTCTCAACGGCCAGTTGCTTCGAGTTTTGGGCATCCGAAGTAGCTTTCAGCGTGAGTGCTTCCAACTTATCCACAGGGACAGAGTCCTTTGGGGCGATGGAAGAAACATCGACCCGTTGGTGCTCCTCGGTCTCACTCTCGTTAACGTCCTTCGGTTTTCGTTGTACTCTGGCTTCTTCTAGTAAAGCAAAGTGCTTCGCCGCTCCAGGGCGCCTTTCCCAAACAGGTTCCTCAGCCAGCTGAATTCGTAGGTACAAAGCTCGTTCGGCGCAAGCGTCCGAACACCACATCTCTAGCTTCTCCTTGGACACAATCTTCATGTCGCGGCCGCGACCATGGCCACCGCTGCCCTTGGGGCCCCAAATGATCCGAAATTTGGCATTGGAATCTTCCTTCCGGTGCTCGCGAGGACACAGAGCATACCCGCAGCGTCCCTCGATATTGCGTTCTTGTATCAAACTATCAAAGTCGCTCGGCTGAAAGGGCACGAGGGCAGCCTTGAGCGCGTCTGCGTCGGCGGCGGAGGGCGCGGCCGCGTCGGCCGAAGGGGACGTGGGCAATTCGATTAGCTCGAGGATACGATCGAGAATCAGCGCTTCGGCATCCTTTCGAGCTTGGATCTGGCTCGCATGGTGTAGAGCAATGGCGAGATGCTGTGGGTTGGGGGTCCTGCCGTCGCTGTGTTTGTATTGCGGGAGTGGCGGTTGTCCGTTGTTATGTGGAGGCTCCATGTTAAGTCTGAACTGCTGCTCACACAGAGCGTCACTATGCGAGACTGCACCAAGAACGTAGGACTGAGAAAGGCTGCCGCTGTAGATCGATGGAAATCCGGGGTAGAGCAGAGTAAAGCTTTGGTGCGGGATTCTGATTATCGATTATCGAAAAAGCTGTGGCGCGGCGGGCGTCATTGGTGGAGCCTGCGAGCGAGTTTCATCAGGGCGTGCGGACGCAGTCTGAAACGCAGTCGGGACTGAATGGCTGCCTGCGGTCCCGCCTCGAGGGCCTCTCCTGTGACTGCCCTTTAGTGAGCTCCTTCCCCTCCCCAACCCAGACCAGCCATCGTCCATCTGCTTCATCACCTTCTTCAGCCGCGTGTTCTTCTTTGCTCTCCTTGGATATTTCCTTTCCAGAATTTGTCGACAGTCACGCATCAGAATCGATTCCCGCACTAGTGCCAGCGCCCCTGGTGTTCGCACTGATCGCATGCTAACTACCGAAGCTTGTTGCTGGTTGCTCAGGTCGGTCCGCTTGGCGGCGTTTAGTGTTGCCCTTGTCCCGCGCAGCCAGCACATCAACGTGATCGCCGTGCACAGCCAGGGCCTTGCTTGAGAGTTTTCTTCCTCTGCCTCCAAACGATACAAATATCTGTCAATTGCTGCCAAGCCTCGCTTTATCACTGTTCCGAGCTATTCTGTGCTTTCGCAGCAAACCCTCTTGCACGCGCCCTGGGCTTTGGCTTCTATTCGACCACTGAGCCCTTGGCGTTACGTGTCGCCGCCTTCCCCTCATTCACCATCCCATTGCTCTCCCGCACCTCAACCGCACCAACTTACTATCCTTAGTTGTTTCCCGGTCTATAGCGCACGCCTACCAGATGTCCGATCCGCCGTTTAGGGTCAAGGCTCTCTTTGATTACACGTCAGAGCACGACGATGACCTTAATTTCCACATAGGCCAAGTCATCACGGTCACCGCCGAAGAGGATGCCGACTGGTACTTTGGGGAGTATATTGACGACGCCGGTACGAAGCGAGATGGCATCTTCCCGCGCAATTTTGTTGAGAGATATGAGCCCACGGCTCCTCCGCGGCCTACGCGCCCGACGAGGGCCAAAAAGGAGTCTGAATCCGCACTTCCGCCGCCGCCGCCGCCGCCAGAGCCCGCCGCCGAACAACCGCCGGCCTCTGTAGAGGAGCCGGAGGAGGCCCCGGTCGAGGAAAGCAAACCAGAGCCGCAGCCAGAGCCGGAACCAGTGCCTGCTATGAAAGAAGATGCGCCGTCCCCGCCGCCTTCAGCTCCTGCCCCTGCTCCTGAAGCAGCTGCTCCACCACAGAAGCAACCGGAGATGCAACAGACATCAGCGGCCAAGGCTCCTCCACCACCCGTGTCGAGCAAGCCAAGCTCCAATTCGTTCAAGGACCGCATTGCCGCATTCAACAAACCTGCTGCTGCTCCGATCGCGCCCTTCAAGCCTGGTGGACTCAGCGGTTCCAGCTTCATCAAAAAGCCATTTGTTGCACCTCCTCCGAGCAAGGATGCCTACGTTCCTCCTCCACGAGAGCTCCCACCAAAGGTTTACCGCCGGGAAGAAGACCCAGAGATCGTCAATAGAGAACCGCCCGTTTCTGAAACTTCACAGCCGCCACCTGCGGGACCTTCACAAACCGAAGACGAAGACCAGCCGAAACCCACCAGCCTTAAGGAGAGGATTGCACTCCTCCAAAAACAGCAGATGGAACAGGCAGCTCGTTTAGCAGACGCATCCCAAAAGAAAGAAAAGCCCAAGCGCCCGCCCAAGAAGCGAGCCGAATCTGAGGATGCCGTGACAGCCCTGGCGGCTACAGAGGGGGCTAACGTTGAGCGTACTGATACTCTTCAGACCCCTCGGGAGGAGCGGCCGGCCCCAGATGCAGACGATTACGACGCGTCAAGACCACAGCAACTCGCCAGTCCACCACAACCTTCCAGGGAGCTGGTGAGTGATACGAACGATGCCGATTACTCGGGGGCTGGAGACACCGAAGATGCCGAGGAGACTTCGACTAGCAGAGAAGACCTCGATGACCGAGCTTCGGGTAAGCCTGCTGCTGCTATTCCCGCAAACCGAGCAGGTGGCGGTGAGGAAACCAACGACAAGGAAGAGGAAGAGGAAGAAGATGCTGATGAGGAAGAGGAGGAAATTGACCCCGAAATCAAAAGGAAAATGGAACTTAGAGCTCGAATGGCGAAGATGAGTGGCGGTATGGGCATGATGGGCATGTTCGGGGGAGGTATGCCCGGCATGTATGGGCAGGGAGCCCCCAAAAAGGCAAAACCGGCACAGGATGTTGCTGAGGCTGCTGATGAACCTGACCGCTCCGCGCCAACAAGCCAGGCACCTCCAGTCCCGATTATGGCGCTACCGGGCATGAACGTATCCAAACCGGAGCCAGTGTCATCACCCAAAGCGGAAAAGGAAGACGAGTCAGCAAATACCACAGTCAGCCAGCTGCATTCACCAAGCGAGGTTCCTGATATTGAGGACGTAACGGAGGGTGAACCAGCACCTCGGAAATCGGTCGATAGGCCTCCTCCGCCTCCACCACCTCATGAGCGTGCTGTTCCACCACTGCCTCCTGCAGAAACCCGGCCTCCTCCGCCTCCTGTCCCGGCAGCCCCTCTCGAATCGCGACCTGTACCACAGCCATCCCACTCCGTAGCCTCTTTAAGCCCAGGTTCAGAGTCCGATGACGAACTATCAGTCCACGCTCAAAACATGTCGCTGGACGAGGTCGTCTCTGGAGGAACCGTGCCTGATGCTCCTCCTCCGCCGCCGCGTCGCACGTCGACCTTTGACTCCCCAAGGTCTCCGACAATCTCAGAGAAACGTTTCAGTCGCGGACCTCCTCCAGTCCCTACCAGCCCGCCTCGGCCAGCGTCACCGCCGCAAGCTCGACCACCTCCTCCCCCACCTCCTGGCACGCTAAGCAGACAAGGTACCACGCACAGCATCACTCAGTCATCTGTGGCAGCCAACGACGACATGCAGGATGAGACTACCGAATATGAAGCCGATTATGATACTGATATCGCGTCTGGTGTTAAGCATAAAGATGCGTTGAAAGCCCATGACCGACATTCTAGTTTTGGTGACGGAGCCGAGGAAGCGTCACTCCAATCTCCACGGGATGCTCCAGAGAGTCGCCCACCACCGCCTCCTCCGCCGTCGATTCCCCAAGCTATACCACCCCCGCCACCTAGCCAGCCTCCTAAGAGGGCGTCAATGGACATCCCCAGGGCTGCCCCTCCACCTCCCCCCCCGCCGCCGGTTGCGAAAGGCCAACTCACCGAAGAGGAAACGGATGCGGCCAGCGATGATGGCGAATACGACCCTTACCGCTACAATGCTCCTCAGACTAGGCTACCTCCTCCACCGCCTCCGCCTGCCCAGCCACTGGCGAAGAAAGATGAGCATGAGAGTGACGACCTCTACGATGCATCTCCGATTCTACCACAAGCGCCTCCTCCACCACCCCCTGACAGAGCTGCTGCTCCTCCCCCTCCACCTCCTCCGACAACAGAAGCCCCGTCAGCACGAGGACGAGCCAGCGTAGATGTATCGAGGAATCAGCCTAGCGCGCGCCGGTCAATGGACGTTGGCCGACCTTCGGTGGATACGGGGTTCATTGCATCAGAGGTGGATTTAGGTGAGGGCAGTTTCTGGTGGACTCAGCCGAATACACCGCCACCAGTATTCCAGGGCCGCAAGGATGTGCTTTTTGAGGTGGAGGAATCAAGCTCGACCAGGCGAGGTGGCAAGACGACGGTTAGCAAGGACGTATACGTTCTGTTCACCGATTACTCGCAGACCATCATCAGCGCCCAATTCGATGCCAAGAATCCAAGTGAAGTCGCTCTTGAGCAGCGGCACGAGGCTCCTCCGAACCGATTACGGCAGGATCAGCTAGAGGCAGCCCACGAGAAGTACGGGAAGCGCATCTCGGCTGCCATCAACTCCATTCAGAACACGACTGTGGGGGATGGTACGCCTCATGGCCTGATTCAGTATCTCCTGAACCCTCTCACGGATGCCCTCGCGCCTGTCGGTGGACGAAGCTACGGTGCATTGGTGTATGCCAACCTGGCCAATGCATCTGTCCAGCAGAGCGATGAGATTCGTGCTGGGGACATTGTCAGTTTCCGCAATGCACGATTCCAGGGCCACCGTGGCGGGCTGCATTCAAAGTACAGTGCCGAGGTTGGAAAGCCCGACCATGTCGGCGTCATCGTGGACTGGGACGGCACGAAAAAGAAGATCCACGCGTGGGAACAAGGACGCGAGAGCAAGAAAGTGAAGACGGAGAGCTTCAAGCTAGGAGATCTCAAGAGTGGTGAAGTCAAGGTTTGGCGTGTTATGCCGAGGAGCTGGATTGGATGGGAGTAACTCTTGCCACAAGGGAAGAGTACTGGCTGGTGTGGTTGCGTCCTTTTCGCGAATCAGGTACATTAGTTGTCCATGTCACTTTCTCTTATCTGTCCATATCCACGCAGTATTGCATCCGAAGCTCGAAATTGAGTGTACAGCCTTCATGTCAATTTACTTTTCATGTTTTTCATCACTTCCAGCCTTTCCAGCTGATGCTACAGCACGCATTCATGACTATTCATTTATTTCTTGTTTCTTTATTATTTTACTTTTTTTTTTCCTCGATTTCGTCGGCTATTCTCAGTTACATGTTTGCATGGATACGACTCTGACTGTCCAACCAAAGTAATAATATTTCCTGTTTATATCCCCAATCAAGAAGAATATGTGTCTTGGGCCGCATGCGTGACCAGCCGAGGTAACTAGTGTGTACATGTACATACAAGCAGAATAAGCCCGAGTCATCCAACAACACAATTGACAATTGGCACAATATGATTAACCACAACCTACAAAGAATCCTGATCAAATGAAGAGGAGAACCAATTGATGCGACATGCCTAGAGCTGCAGTCATGCTGTAGCTAAGCTGTAACTCCCCACGATTGAGTCGATTATACCGAGTACGACTAACCACATTCTTGGCTCGGTTATCCACGCCCCGTAACGACTCACGTTTCCGAACCAGGCTACTGGAGGAATGTCCGCTCCAATGAGATGGCTGGGATTATCCGCGACCGCAACATGAGGGGATCAAACGCTAGCACGGAAAGAACGGCATCGCCGACAACGACGGCCATGTAGATGGGAGCCACTGACAGCACTTCCGCTTCCTATTCTAGTCAATCGTGCAAGCCCACTTTGCTCTTTGCCCTTCTTTAGCACTTCTTTCGCCCAATAATGTCTATTTGCCTTGTCGTGTTCTTGCTCGAAAGTGGAGAAGATACGGATGGTGATCCTCTATAAATTTTTGTGACCATCCTCTAGCTATATATTGAACATATCTTGTCGCGGAGAAATGTTCGGCTATAGCCGTCGCTTTTGCCCAGCAAAGAACGCCACGCCCAATGGCCATCGATGATCGAGAGCTTTCGTCAAGGCATCGGCCGTCATCGTCTTCGTCGCCAGGTGAAGCAATGACGCCTGTCAGTGGCGGGCATGCGGACGATAGCATTGTCGATAGCGGCAGCAGCGGTGACAATGGCAATCACGAGGTAGCAGTAGGAGAACCAGACGATGGGGAGAAAGAAGCTTCAGCAACAGACCTCCCTCCCAGTGCTGACACTGACCTCGAACGAAGCGGTACCCGGGCTTCTTCCATGTTGGAATATTCCGTGTTCCCAATGGCCATGAAGCGGTATATCGTCGTTTGCGCATCGTGTGCCGGCTTTTTCTCGCCGTTGTCGTCGCAGATTTATTTTCCGGCATTGAATACACTTGCTTCGGATTTGCATGTGTCAATTGGGCTGATCAACTTGACCTTGACCAGTTATATGGTATGTTGATTCCATTTTCCCTCTTTCGGAGGGGGTGTGGGTGTGCGTGCGTGCTTGCATTACAGCTTACACAGGATGGCATCAGATATTCCAAGGTATCGCGCCAGTCTTCATTGGCGATTTTGCAGACAAGGCAGGTAGACGACCTGCGTACTTTGTCTGCTTCGTGATCTACCTGGGCGCCAATATCGGACTAGCGCTGCAGAACAACTTTGCGGCGCTCTTTGTCCTGCGATGCTTGCAAAGTGCGGGCAGCAGCACTACCATCGCCCTGTCAGCTGGCGTGGTAGCCGATGTTGCAACTGTCGCGGAGCGAGGCGGTTATATGGGCTTTGTGACGGCCGGCTCACTCTTGGGACCTTCGCTTGGTCCAGTCATTGGTGGCTTATTGTCGCAATATCTGGGCTGGAGATCGATCTTCTGGTTCCTGGTGATAATAGCGGCTGTGTGGCTGGTGCAGTTTCTCTTCTTCTTTCCAGAGACTGCCCGCAAAGTCGTGGGCAATGGCTCGATCCCCCCTCCCAAATGGAACATGTCCCTGAGCAGTTATCTCAAGGCTCGCAAGATGCCCGAAGAAGACCGCTGTGCCGCCGAGCAAATGCTCGACGGAACCTCTCGCAAGCTATCCTTTCCGAACCCCTTGCCCACGCTAGCCATTGTCTTCCAGAAAGACACGAGTGTGTTGCTCATCTCCAACTCCCTCTTGTTTGCTGGTTTCTACGACGTGGCGGTGGCAATCACATCCCTATATCAGGACATCTACAACCTAACCGACCTCCAGATAGGGTTGTGCTACCTGCCCTTTGGCATCGGCTCGGCCATCGCAGCGCTGATAAATGGTCAATTCCTAAACTACAACTACCGGCGAATCGCCAAGCAGCTCGGGGTCCCTCTCGTTCGCAACCGACATACCGACCTTAAGAACTTCCCTATTGAGAAGGCGCGCCTGCAGATGGCATTCGCGATGATTGCCGGTGCCGTCTGTCTGGTGATTGCGTTTGGCTGGTGTGTCCATTTCGAGACACACTTGGCAGCGCCCACCATAATCACTTTTTTCCTGGGCTTCTGTCTGACCGGTTCGTTCAACACGGTCAGCACGCTGCTGATTGACCTATACCCAACCACCGCGGCGACGGCAACGGCGGCAAGCAATATCACACGTTGCCTGCTGGGTGCCGGCGCAACGGCCGTTATTGAGCCCATGTTAATTGGCATGGGTCGGGGCTGGTGCTATACATTCATCGCTCTGATTATGGCCTGCACCTTGCCTTTGCTGCTGCTGCTGACTCGGTATGGACCCAAGTGGCGAGAAGAGCGGCGGGTGCGGCAGGAGAAAAGATAAAGATCAGAGTAAAAAGTACAAATAGCATCTGAGATGATAGATATGGTGGTACGGGTCATGTCTGTATTGTTATGTATGAGCCAGAATTAGAGACATAGTGACCTTTGTCCGAAACATTGGAGAGGAATCGTGATACCAGTTTCTAACTATTGCATAAGTATGAACAAGCAATATACCCTAGCTAAACGCAAAATAAGCCCGCTCTAGTGGTTGTCTCTCGACCTCCCATGCCAGCCAATCCGATCTTGTTGTCCTGCATCGAATCAAACAGTCAGCAACATCATCAAACCCAAAAAAAGGAAAAAGAGAAAGAGAGAGATATCATACGGCAGTAAGCCCATTGTATTGACCTTCCAAATCCCCAGCCCCAATAATACCAACTGCATCAACACGTAAACAGCCTTGCAACCCCAGAGCTTTGCGCGGTTGCTCTCGGTCTCAAATTTGAGAAACTGGGCGTTCGTGGCAATCAGACCCTGAATGGGGCCCTTGAAAAGCATAAAGACCATCATAATACTGAAAATCTGCAAACTGTTGCCGGACATGTACATCATTATAGCGTTCATGGGGATTTGTTTGGAGGGCGCCAGTGCAAGTTCCCAGGCTTTCTTGAGCTTAAGCGCTTCGGTTTCGGCGGGTTGGCGTTCGCGTGTGGGCTGGGCGTTGCGTTGCTATTTTCCATGGGCAATTGTGTTAGCTGGAGCTACTACAGTGTTTTTATTCCAAGTCGAAGGACTTTTTTTTGCTACCTGCTTGCCAGTCGGCTTGGTCGCAAAGCCAGGAGGATTGCGAATGTTGCCTGCCTTGGGCGCTTTTTTGGCGAGTGGCGAGTTCATTTCCACCACCCATTTGGGCGGTAGCGGTGAGGCTGTCGTCATATCTGCAGCTTCAATAGTGCGTTATGTTTAGATAGAAAAGATGGCGAGCTGCTGTTCCGGTAGTGTGGTCAAGTAATTCGATGTGATTGTTTGCGGAGAGAATCGACGTCTGTCGGCCTGCGGGCTACGGGCGGACCCGCAACGGAGACTCCAGTCGTGCTTGCCCGTTTGACGCTGCTGGATGCAACAACGACACTTTCTTCCTCTTCTCTTTTCTTCTCCCCTCTCCTCCTTTTTCATATTCTCGATGCGTCGCAAGCGCTCGACTGTAGTCTGATTGGATTCTCGACACAGCGGTGTGACCTCTGAGTCTGACCAAATTATCGGCAAGTGTGTGTTCTTCATGGGATCAGTATGTCCTGCTAACGTTCGTCTCGCCGCAGCTCCTGACCACCATTGATTCTCCGAAACGATTACCACAAGCAAGCGGCATACATAGCACGGCCCTCTTCTCATCATCTACCAGTTTCACGTCGTGCGATTGATCGAGGGCATGGAGTGCTGTATGCAGCCAACCAGCTAGATCGAGAATTCATTCACGCACCCACCCCTCTCACCCAACTCAGATGTTGAATTGATTCATGTGATCGGCCCTGTCACCATCTGCACGGCGCATAGTCTAGACTCTGGGTGTTTTAGGCTCTTAGTCTCGGCTTTTGATTTTTTTTCGTTGGATATTGTTCGCTCGATATTAGTGCCTTCCCCTCATCGCTAAGCCACGGACAATCGCAGTCATGAGTTCAGGCGGAGATGCGAAGCTCTTTGCCAGGGTACGTGTCTTGCCTCTTGACTATTTACCCCCGATCGATCCCCCACACTTGCACGGTTCCGCTCCTCTGTCACTTGTTGCTTTAAAGATACGCCCTGTTTGGCCTGCTTCGTTCCGCATAATATATGTCTCACAATGTTCATCGGTCCTGTTCCTAATGCTTCACTATTTGGCTCACCATTTCCTCGTACGGCACAGGGCAAAGTCGCCGAGCTGCGCATGGAACTCAACAGTGGAGGGAAAAAGGACAAGAACCATTCAGCAAAGAAGATTGCTTTGAAAAAGATTGTCGCCAATATGACCATGAGCAATAATGATATGGTCGGCCTGTTTCCGGATGTCATCGCCTGCATGACTATTCCCAGTCTGGAGATCAAGAAAATGTATGTCCTAGAGTTCGACTTTTGGGTGATCGGCGCGATTGACCATCGGGTTTTCTGGTACTACAGGTGCTTTCTCTTTCTAGTCAATTATGCTAGAGCGAAGCCGGATATTGCACTCAAGGCGCTGCCGATTTTAGTTGATGTACGTTGACGTGCTGGAGGTGATATTGTGTTGCTTTTGACAAGTGTGTGCAGGATATGGACGACCACAACCCCCTGGTGCGCGCCCTCGCTCTACGGACCATTTCGTATATTCATGTCCGCGAGTTTGTCGAGGCTACTGTCGACCCAGTCAAGCGGCTCATGGTTGATATTGACCCCTATGTGCGAAAAACAGCCGCCTTCTGTGTAGCGAAGCTGTACGATCACCACAAGAAAATGGTGGAAAGTTCCGATCTCATTGAACGCTTAAACAAGATGTTGAAAGATGAAAATCCTACAGTCGTTGCCAGCGTCTTGGCCGCTCTGGTCGATATCTGGGAACGCAGTGAATCTATATCATTAACCATTGATTATGCGAGCGCTTCGAAGGTGGTGTCGGTCTTGGCCGATTGCTCAGAGTAAGCCCCTTCACGAGTCTCGCAAAACTCCAGACTAACTGAGTTTAGGTGGGGTCAAACTTATATTCTAGAGTCTCTGATGGCATACGTGCCAAGGGACTCAGGCGAAGCCCTACTTTTGGCTGAACGAATCTCGCCTCGCTTATCTCATTCCAATTCTGCCGTGGTGCTAACCTCAATCCGGGTCATTCTTTATCTCATGAACTACATTAGCGACGAGAAACAGGTGACGAGCTTGTCGAAAAGGCTTTCACCGCCGCTTGTTACCCTTTTATCAAAACCCCCGGAGGTGCAATATTTGGCACTGCGCAACGCAATTTTGATCCTACAAAAACGACCCGACGTACTTCGTAATGATATCCGGGTCTTTTTCTGCAAATACAATGACCCGATATATGTCAAGGTGACAAAGCTAGAACTCATATTCATGCTTGCAAGCAAAGATAATATCGGTGTGGTTCTCGCTGAGTTGCGAGAGTAAGGGGACACTTCCTTTCAATTGTATTGATACGTGCTAATGACTCTTAAGGTATGCGACAGAGATCGATGTCCACTTTGTCCGCAAAGCCGTTCGGGCTATCGGAAAACTGGCCATCAAGATCGAGTCTGCTGCACGAGAGTGTATCGACACCCTGTTGGAGTTGGTTAATGCAAAGATCCCTTATATCGTCCAGGAAGCTACAGTGGTAATTCGCAACATCTTCCGCAAATACCCCAACCAATATGAAGGAATCATCGGCGCTGTCATCCAGAACATAGACGAACTGGACGAACCCGAGGCCAAGGCCGCCATCATCTGGATCATTGGACAATATGCCGACCGGATTGAAAACTCAGACGGCCTGCTCCAAGACTACCTCGCGACTTTCCATGACGAGTCCATTGAAGTTCAGCTTGCATTGCTCACGGCCACAGTGAAACTGTTCATTCAACGCCCAACCAAGGGCCAGCAGCTGGTGCCGCAGGTACTCAAATGGTGCACGGAAGACACCGACGACCCGGATCTTCGCGATCGAGGCTATATGTACTGGCGCCTTTTATCGACGGACCCGGCTTCGGCCAAGGAAATCGTCATGGGCGAAAAGCCGCCGATTACAGCAGAGAGTGAGAAACTAGAACCCAGAACGCTCGAGGAGCTATGTCTCAACGTCGGAACCCTGGCTACAGTCTACCTTAAACCAGTCCAACAGGTCTTCCGCTCAGCGCGACCAAAACGACTCACTGACAGTCCCGCGTTGGTCAAACGCAACCGGGGCAATAATGAACATGATGTGTTTGCTATGACCGCACCGCCTGTAGCGCCTCAAGTGCCAGTTCAATCGGCAGCTCCTGTGTCACCTTCCGGCGGCAGCAACGGGAATCTTGCTTCAGCCGTCAATGCAGCAGACGCCTACTTCAACAACATTGCTCCACAACAGATGGCCAATCTGGACCTCGGCGGCCGTCAAGAAAGCAGCCTGGGCGAACTGGGCGGAACAGGACAAACATCTCAATACGTCGTCAATCAGAACCAGCAGCAGATATATCGGCCTCAAGCTGCTGGCGGAGCGACGAATGGAGATTTGCTTAGCGGGGATTTGTTATAGATGAATGGGCTTAGGATTTGATACATAGTAAATACTTGCAATGAAGCTTCTTTCTGCGTTCGCGCTCAAGACATCCATTGGGCCATGTATATTATCTGCAAGTTATATTTTCTATTATACCTGGACTCCCTGTACGCTATTATGTTGTTGCCGCCGTCTGGGCTAGTAAGAGGTGCGGATTTTTCTTGATACCGCTAAATGGCGTGGAAAAATGATATAGCTAAGGACACAAAGCTTCAAGCCGAACATATCGCTGGAAAAAAACGCATAATTGACAGTCTAGAAGGCAATGTAGTGAATCGATAGACGGAATTTATAGACGAATATGTGGGTTAGGACAAATTTAGAGAGAAGCATTTTATGTTTGAACCGCACCTTTAAACCTCTATGGCTACATGTGGATATATGCAGTAACAGATGACATATAGAGCTGATTATCTAGAGTAGGTATCATAGGCTGGTTGACATTTGCAAAACTGGGGCGGAATGGATGCTAGAGAATCTTTTCCCTCCATAACCGTCTTAAGAGATGCTCGTTGTTATGGGTTCAGGGTCTTTGCTGAATTTGTTCATACGGGCTTGCTCAACTGCAGCAATATTCTGGAGTGCTTAATTCTAAGATGCCATGGTGATTAGAGACATTGTGTTAGGTAGTTATAGGTACACCAGTGGATACACTAAGCGGCCTATCTTCAGCCCCAAGTATATAGAAAAAGAAGTTGTCATAAAGGAGGGCAGGCAAGAATGAAGGAAGACTAAGACACTTCCTCCCACTGTATAGTTTATCAAAAACGGGCACTGGGGACAAAGTTTAATCTTAATACTATTGAATTCCATCGTTCGCAGCCTATCACCGACTCCGGCGTTATGAGCTAAATGCAAAAATTTGCAGGATATGATCTTGTTTTCTTTAATCGACAGCAGGACTACCTGAATGTTAGAAAGATCCGACAAGGGCTGAAACTATTGCTGATATGTGTCTATAGAAGCGCTCCTGGAATCCGAAATTGGAGGAAAGTCATCCCACTCTGCTATCATTGATTTTTATAGATCATTATGCACCTCGGTGTCTTATATATAGCTGCTACTAAAGCTTCAGCAAGAAAATGCATGTCGGCCATATTAGCTGTGCCTCGGGTTTTTGAGAATCTTTCTAGATATACATAAGCGGGCCCCCCCGTTTTGTTTTTGATGCAGCATTTGAGGTTTTTCACGTCGAGGTTTCCTGGTAACACCAGATTCCAGCGCCCACTCCAGCGCAAAACAGTCTAAACTATACAATTGTGTGAATGTGCGTGAAGTTCAGATTTCAATCAGTACTACTTCGAGACGGCCTCTCGACACGCCTGGAAGAAGATCTGACAGAACTCCCATACTTCTTCAAACGTATTATACAGCGGTGCAGGTGCAACACGAATGACATCTGGTTTTCGCTCGTCAATGACAACGCCGTTCCTCTCTAGAACTTCTAGCACCGAGTCCAGCAGACCAGGTTTAAGCCGAATACTGATCTGGGCGCCACGTTCTTCTGGCCTTGGCGGGGTAATCAGGGTGAACAGTGTGTTGATATCGTTCTTCTTGGAAAGAGGAGAGTTGAGCAGGAGATCTTCAAGATAATTGGTCAGGGCAATTGACTTTTTGCGTAGTGCGGGCATTGTGGCTTGGTTGAAAATTTCGAGAGAAGAAGCTACAGCGCTCAGGTCCAGGGCTGATGGGTTAGATATCTGAAAGCCGGCAGCACCTTCTTGGGGTACGAATTCTAGAAGTTGGGTTTTCATCAGTACACCGTGACAAATGGCTCTGAACATGATGAGTACATACTGTTATCCATAGCAAATCGAGTCTCCTTATCATGGCCCCACCAACCAGTTAGTCGGGGACGATATTCCTTCTTCTCCTGATCAACCTTTCCATGCCTTTCGTGCACGAACAAACTAGCTATGGCCCCCGGGCCGCTGTTGACATATTTATAGTGGCACCAAGCGGCAAAATCGACTTCCCACTCGTGTAGCTGCAATTCGACGTTGCCGACTGCATGTGCACAGTCCCATCCAATAAGGATATCCTTGGAATGCGCATGGGCTGTGATCTTCTTGACGTCAAAGTATTGGCCGGTGTAGTACTGAATTCCAGGAAGAAGAATCAACGCTGTGCTGGATGCATTGTCATCGATAACCTTCAAGATCTGTTCTGTGCTCAGTATAGGTTTTTCTGAGTCTTCGGGCTCAATCAACACCATTGCAGCGGCAGGGTCAAGATTGTGAAGCTGAATTTGAGATTCAACAGCGTACTAATATCTCACGTTGTTAGATCAGAAACGGTACTGAGGGTCATATATCTCACATGGTCACTAGGGAAGGCTTTCCCCTCGAGAATAATCTTGTACCGCTGTGTAGTAGGCCGGTAGAAGCTACTCAATAGAAGATGTATGTTCCCAGTCAGTGTTCCCATAAGGGCAA
The DNA here is from genome assembly GCA_001657655.1 of Talaromyces piceae. Taxonomy (NCBI): domain Eukaryota; kingdom Fungi; phylum Ascomycota; class Eurotiomycetes; order Eurotiales; family Trichocomaceae; genus Talaromyces; species Talaromyces piceae. Next base: position 1,340,979 of record JNNX01000004.1, on the reverse strand, counting down.
CTTCACTGGGCAACGCTCCGACGATTGGTGCGAGCATTTTCGATCCTGCTCCATCAATATGGAGGTAAGGTGGGAGCAATGCATCTTCATGAGGAACGAAATGACCAGTAACACCCTTTATCGCCCAAGAACGGAGGTATTGATCGACGTATCTGCGAAGATTTCGAGGCTGAAGGCCTAGGGAGTTCCCGCAGAGATAGATACACCGTTCATCCTGCTGGCAATCTTCCAGCTCTCCAGGCTCCGTGGACAGCGTAGTTCTAGTGAGGTCGTTCTTTGATGGAATGATGAATTCGTTGCGGAAGCTTTTTAGAGCATCATTTTCGTCTAACGCGACTGCGTGGTCTCTGCTGTAGAGCTTCAAGTTCTCTGTGAGGGGTTCCGTTCCCATGCCTTTTCACCACAACGTGTTTCTGTAGGAAACTAATGATATACACCTTGAGCTTCTTCTTAAGATCAACTAAACCTTGTTCAAGACGTGCGAAGAATAGCAATATTACAGAGGGGTAACTGAAAATGGGGATCTTATCGACGCTTTCTGCCGTTTTGTGCCGCTCACTCGAGTGGGGCGTATAGTTGATGTCATACGAAGTTATCAACCACCCAAGTAACTAGGAAAGAAGATAGGTATCATTGCGTCCGATGCTAAGCAGAAAGTACGATTACGGTGCCATGTAAATGAAATTCTCTCATAAAGTATTGTCAATTGCCAAAACGTCGTAAGATATCGGTGTACCTGCCAATGAAGCAAAGTGTGGGAGTAGTTCTGGGAAAGACTTCCAACATCAACCGACATATGTACACTTGGCTGTCTAGGTTTCATTGATATGCCTTCCAAACAACCTAAATTCAGTCATTTATGCTTAGAGAAAGTGTTAAAAGACCCAGTACGTTAGCTTGATGGACGAATGATTGATAGATCATTTGTAAGCATGGCTATTTTGCCGCGGGCGGTGAACGAGAAACGAGCAGATAGGATAACATCAGAACGGCCGACATCAACAGCGATTTTCTCCGAAATCAGACAAGACTAGTTGGTTCATTCAACCCTGTTATTTCTGGCTATTTTCGAGTGACCATGTCTCAACCAGCACTGTCTCGCTGGATCTCCCGAGCTGCTCGGAAGCAGCCCTTTGGTGGCGCTCTGCATGCACAGCCATGCCAATATCGATGTCTTCACCATGTCTCTTCCTCCTCACACAGTGGTACATCTATCGTAGCAAACTCGCGGCAACACGTCTCGCCGGCATCGACGCGGTCTATAAAAACGAGGGAATACGCATATACCCTGTCGAGGAGTTCCTGGCGGCACTCGTTTTCATCCACGGCACAGAGAAAAGGGACAGTCGTGCGGTCAAACGCAAAGTTTGACGATGATGGGAATCCATTGCTTATTGAAATATCGGAAAGAGCTGCAAAGGTATGTGTTACGACATTTGAGCGCCCGGGCAATTGTTCATGTGGATTTGTGTTTCTCGGTGTGGTTATGTACAACATTTGCATCGTTGCCACATTCGCCACCAGGAGCTATAGAGCTTTGTTTTACTTTCATTTGCTGCTATATTGAGAATTGACAGTTGCTAACCATGCTCCAGCGCCTACGAGATATCACAGACCCATCATCAACATCAGTCTCCACCACGCTCAAGCAGAACCCATACAACCATCTACGCATAACTGTGACCAGCGGCGGCTGTCACGGTTTTCAGTACCTGATGTCTCTCGAATCATCTTCCAAGATCGACCCAGAGGAAGACACTGTATTTGAAGCCGAGCCCGCCCCCGATGAGACAGAATCAAAAGGCGAGGCAAAAGTCGTTATGGACGGCCCCTCGCTTGAGCTTCTCTCCGGAAGTACTGTCGACTTCACGACCGAGCTCATTGGCAGTCAGTTCAAGATCGTGGACAATCCGCGAGCGACTAGCAATTGTGGCTGCGGGACGAGCTTTGATGTGAAAGATTAATTGGTTGTGAAGAAAGATTGCAAGGGTTTTTTCCAACATAGAATATTATGTATAATACCACTGCTCACACTCCTACGATGTACATACGGATGGGTTTGGATCGAGTTGTACAATTATGACCACTCTTCTTATGAAATATCAGCGCCTCATTCATGCATTGATTCGCCATCATCTCTATCAATTGACTGGTATTCATAAAAAACTCCCCTCTTTTCATCGTCATCTCATACCGATAGGAGAGCCTCCCATAACCCGCACTATCACTTTTATTGTTGCTCTGCAGCAAATGAGCTTTACTTAACCCCGACCTAACGAAGACTTGAGTTCCTCGGAAGGCGCTAGTTAAGATCCCGTAAACATAAGTTCCTTCTTTTTTTGCCGTATCTTGCAGTCCCCTGAGGAACCCACCCCAGGGCTGATTGACGGCGATGTCTTGTTGGCCGAAAGACAACAGAGAAGGACATGACTTTCCTAAGTACATTACAAATAAATGCAGGTACGCCGACTCCCAAAGAGAAACACAGAAAGCCGGTTAAACATAGAAATGTTTAGATATAAAAGAAAGAAAAAGGAAAAGAAAAAGAAGACGACAAAAGGACAAAGTCCTCAAACTTAGTATGTGCGAGCCAGGTTGCGCAGATACCAGTCGACAAGTCGTCGTCCAGCTTTGGCCTCACTGATGTGGATGAGTTCGCCTTCGATGGCGTAATCCAAGTCACTGGCGCTGATCGGTTCGCCTTCCAGAAGTCCGCCTTCGGCCCAGCGGATCTGACGGCTGCGTTGCTTGTTGACCAAAAGCCATGCACGCAGTTTCTCAGGCTCAACATCGAGGAAGCCCGCCAGCTTGCTCAAGTCCATAGTGGTGTAGAGCTTGAGGTACGACTTGACAGTTGGGTTGAAGAGGGTGTTCTTCACTTCGTCCATGAAAATGGCGGTGTGATGGTCAACGGGGTCAATGTTAACCGAGGGGTTGTCAAAGTCTGGCGGCGTAGGGCTGATGAACTTGGGGCAGGCAGAGCGGAATAGCTCCTCGAACAGAGGCAGAGCCTCGGGTCCACCGCGCTGGAGGCGATGGAACTGCTCGCCGTACTTCTCGCGAAGAGCAGTGTGAATGGTGTCATCCAGACGGGTGGGGTGAAAGGCAACGCAGATGGCAATCAAGGCATACATCTGATCGTTCTTCTTGGTGATAGCGTCATATTGGCTGCTGCCCTTTTGAAAGTTCTTCGTCCTCGACACGTAAACGAGAATGTGGCTGAACATACGGATGGCGTCAGCATAGCGGCGCATCATCATGTACGAGAAGCCCACGTAGTAGTAGGTGGTGAAGTGGGCAGCCATGACACGCGCGAACATGGCTTTCTTGTTCATCTCAATGTCATCCAGCGTCTTCAGGGCGAGGCTGAAGTCACCCAACAGACAGTGCACTCGCAATAGCCCAATGATGGAGAAATATCCCAACATCTTGTAGAGAGGGCGCGAGCCATATTCGCCCGCAACAGCTGATGCATCCTCGCCTCTCTTGATGGCGGCAAGCTGTTCATTGATTTGTGATCGCTGAATCAGAGAGTACAGCACGTTGAGGACCGAGTAGCAACCCCAAGTGTTGGGATTTTCACGGAGAAGTTGAGCCTCCTCTTCGTTGGACCCGCTTCGCGCCACACGATTCCGATAGCGGCAGAAAGACTCAAATTGGTAGATGAACTCATCGATGACATCCCAAGCCCAATAGTACTGTGAATCGACAAAGTTAGCTCGCGTGAATGGAAACAACGATAAAAGAACGGAATCGACCCCGCAATATGCTTTGCGTGGAAGAATTCCCATCAGACTAGCAATTCACTCACCGAGGGAGCCTCCAACTCAACCGGGCCATCAGAGTTCAGAATATAATGGAACAGACTGCAGTAGTTGTCGTAGCTAGCAAACTTGGTCTCCAGCGTCGCTTGGTACTCGAGCGGGGTGGCTGCGGCCGTAAGTTGTGCCTGAAGATCCTGGGTATGAGACGCGCCCCCAAGAGAAGTGGTACGATCGAGATCGCTCATTCCATCGTCGAAATGGACCTGCTCTCTATAGTCGTTGACCAGGGCTTCCTCCTCGACATCAGACTCGTCACCCAGGTTCGGGCGCGCATTTGAGCGCTCGTCGTACGACATGGCGGGCTTTGGTATTTATGAACGATCGACCGTCAGCGTCGTTTAGAAGCAGCTGAGCCAGAAATGCTGAGGTAGGTGAGGCGCAACTCTGTCGTTATGCTGTTGCCGACTTGGACCGTTCCTGGAGGATGTTCGTGGTGTGGAGCCGAAACGGTGAATTTTGAGGGTTTTCGCTTGTGCTTTGTGCTTATCTTATCTCCCAGCGCCGCCTGCGATTTGCTGACTCAGCCAACCACAGTCTCAACGATCTGTGCAAGAGTAAAGTCATCTTGGATCAATATGTGGCTCCTGGTCGTTTAAATGCTGAAAATGAAGTAGACGATGTTTTTCATTATATTTCTGACCCTGTAATTAATTTTTGTAGCTATCTACTGGCTAGGTGAAAAGTTTTGGCTTTAAAGATAGGTTTTAAAGAAAGGTTTTGACACTATTGATCGTTAACAGATAAATACCGGACAAGCAAAGGATAATTGGACATATGCTATGAAAGGTCTCAGCCCTTTTTATATATGCCCCACCACAGTTGGCGTGGCTGGGCTCTCAATAATAGCTGTAGTTTTACTATTGTCCTTATTGTCCTGGGGGCTGGAGCATCAGGAGGTGCTAATCAGGTTCGGAAAGCGGTGTGATGCGGCAGTTCTTCACTTTCACCTCAGAGCTTTGTTCTCTGTCGTATCGCATCTCGATTGACCAGCTTGTTCGACCGTAAAGGACCGCGCGCGCATGCTAATGAGGTGTGTCGCAAGCCGCCACGAGAACTGAGAAACCCCGACGTTTTTTTTTGTCGGTAGATTCTAGCCCTCACCGCTTAACGACGATTCGCCGGAATCGCGAAGCACCTGGGCAATCATGTCGAAGTCCAAGGAGAGTCGCCCTGCTGAGGGGTATCACCAGGACTACATTGCGTCGCTTCGCTATCGCAATGACCTGCCGCCTCCGGATATGCCTCCTAAGTTCCTCGACATTCCTCATGAAGGCTTGCACCGGTTTCTTGCTCCCGGGTACGCTTCGAATATGGCGAGGCGTGAGGAGCCCGGTATTGATGTTGATGCTGAGGGTGGGATGCCTCTTGATCTTGTCGGTATTCCTGGTCTGCACCTGGGTGACGAGAGTGGTGGGTACTCTTTATCATTTTCAGTTGAATGAAAACCTCCGTTCTAATGCACGAGTAGCTATCCTGATGCCGGAAACTGCGCCGCCACCTGACCCTCGCGACTTGCCATTTCTGGTTCCCTTGGATCAGCTCAAGAACCCATCCGTGAAGAACTCCAATGTCAGTTTCCTAAGGCGGACGCAGTACATTGCTACTACGGAACAACGCGGTCCCGGTGGGTTTAATCCTACTCCTGGCAGACCGAAACCGCGATCTACGGATAAAACGAAGACCAATGATGATCCTCTTTATGTCAAGAAATATATCATGAAAGGATTTGACATAGCTTATCCGAAGAGCAAACATATCGGTGAAGATACTGCTGAGAATATCAAGGGACACGTCCCTCAGAAGCCGGAGCTTGACGCCTGGGTAAATCCAGTCCATCCTGATAACCCCAAGCTAAAGCCCGTGGGCTTTTTCCCAGTTTTACCCGACTTGCAGGGATATCCTGATCCGGGTGGATTTGTGCAATTCAAATTCGACAAACCGCCATTGTTGGCGGCGTCTGGGAAACGTGACGAACGAATTGACGTTGGTTTACTGTATCCGTCTGCTCCGCCTGACGAGATACTTGAGGAGCATGAAGCCAAGACGAGGCTACACAAAACAAACCCGAGGATCCACAGAGACCCCGGCCCTATCCCGTGGGACTATGATCTGTTTGTTCCAGAAAACAAGAACGCGACAAGAATAAAGCAGAGTCTCAATCTACTCAATCCTGATCGAAACAACGAAGAGCTATATACACATGACGATGGGGAAAGCAAATTTCATCGCTATGATAGGCTCCGCACGTATTCGACAAAGGCCCAGCAACTCAACAACCAGGAACAGAAACAGCGTGATATTGCATTGACTCTTTTCGATCCTGCCCAAGCGTCGAATAGCTCATCGCAGGGGATGACAAAGGCTGCTTATTATTATCCAATCTTAGGCAAAATGCGTCTGGCACCTGAACGGGCTCGTAAAATCGCCAGGGCTGGTCTCGCTCCTAGCCGGGCAGAGTCTTCTAGAGAAGACCAAGCTGATCAGATTCATGTCACAATCCGGGACCCAGATGAGGCAGAAGTCTACAAACGGAGTCTGCACCGGGCCAATGTGGATCCGGAATTCAAGAAGACCATGCCACCGCCGCCCCAAGAGTTAGAAGCTGATGAGAACGGGGGTGAAGATGCCGACGCTGAAGCCGATATCCACGAGGCGCGAGAAGGGGGATCTAGTCCTGCACCCGAAGTGGAGAACAGATCCGATGATGAGTCTTCTTGATCTGGGGTTGGTTCTATCTTCTTTGCTTCTCGATGATGTGCTCATTCAGGCATTTGGCGTTGTGTACTAGGCTTTGGATTTCGGCAAAAAGTGTTGCTGTTGCAGAATTGTATCAATTAATGAGCAAGCGGTGGATATTGATAACCCGGTTCAATAACTTCTCTTCTTGTAAATTATCTAATTGGAGCTAGCTGGAAAGTTTAGTTGTTCGCAATGGTTGATCTAGAAACAACTTAATTTAATGGAAATTAGAGCATTTACGAAGCATCAATGAAATTTATCAGCTGTATTGGCAACTTGGATTAGGCCTGTCTGTTTTACTTGCTTGACGTGTCTAGCACGAATGACATAAACCCCTTTAAAGTTGCTCTCTCACAGCTTTAGGTTTTGTTTACCCGACTTTTAGAGCAGTAGTATAAGCTGATGGTCTCGTAACCTCTTAGGTGAGAAGTATGACCTACAAGGCAATTCCGAGTTTTCCGAAACCAAACCTCGCGGTAATCAATGGCAGAAGGCCAATCAGTGCTGTTACAGATTGCAAAATTTGCGCCACGTGCTAGTCAGTACATACTTATTGCCCGAGTCAGTTAATGCTTGTGACCATGGCGTGCTACCCGGCGTGCATCATTAAACTCTGACGCTAAAGAGGTGCACCCTGGAGTGTCGGCATTTGCGATAACTAGTGCCTAACTAACGTGCATGGGCAGAAAAAGTCCCGATTTACCCTTGCTACGTGATCTGGTTGAAATCGACGGCATCCCTACCGAGCTGTGAGATGTGATATCCAAATAGCCGTATATACTCAGCGTTGTCTATTATCATGAAACTTGTGAAAGTCAACATGTTTTGCGGTTGCGAGCCTGATATCAGAGGATGGTTTGTTATACGAGATATGTTAGAAGGAATCGGGGAGAGACGGGACCGTGTATAGCGCTAAGTTTTGGAGAAGCTTCCTGAATTATGAGCTTGATGAGACTTTGTACTCAAGCTTCAGATGCACCAGCCGAGTAAAACCGAGGGAAAGGATTTTGCCGTCGGCATCTTCTCGAAATCTAGAAGATGCAGAAACCGGCTTCCCTATTCCCGGCAAACTATGCGCAGTATACTATGGTACAACGTTGCTAAGAAAAGTTCAAGACAGAGCCAATGGGTAGATCACCCTTTAGGCCGAAGGAGAGGGGAAGGAAAAAGGAAACATGGACATATCCGAGCATCCGCTTACATAGGGTCAACCTGAAACTTGTGGTGTCACACTTTCTGTCACTAAAGAATTAGTACAATTTAGCCGGCCAGAAGAACGAATAACTTTAACCATAACCTTAATAGGTATCTGGAATCATACCATCAAGAAGGTAAATGATCCGTTGATCAATTGCTGCGTGCCTGGCCTGCCCAGCAATCACTGCTCTATACAATTTAGGCACAATTGAGTTTAAAGAATAAGGTTCGGCCTACCCCGCAATTACCGACGGAAGGACGAAATAAGGTGTGATCTGCATAAGACATGGATAGTCTGATATTAGGTACAAAACAATTAGGTACAAAACAATTACCCTGAACCCCGGATTTGTCTTCAGGCTAAAAAGATGAACGAAAGTCTAGACATTGTTAGCATTCCTCGTATAGACTACCAGCTAACAAGTTTTCACACTAGTTTGGACAGCCTTGATGCTAAAATGAGATTTCGTCTCAGTTTGACCAATTGACGCCATTCTTGATCGACCTATGTTTTGGCCGTGACAAAAAGTATATAAGGCGGTGTTTGTCCGCCTTGGTTCACTGCTTTCCATCCATCAAGAAAACCAGCACTTCTCTGAATCAAACCACAGGAAAACAATCAGCAGATTGCCAACATGGTCGCCTTCTCCACCCTCTTCGTTACGCTCTCCTCTGTCGCTGCAGCTCTTGCTGCTCCGGCGAGCACTGCCGCTCAGAGCGAAGCTCGTGGCCCACACGACTTTGTCCTGCGCGCTGATCGCAGTGATCTGACCCGCCGTGATGCTATCAACTACCAGCAGGACTACGTCACCGACAACTCGGTCCAATATCAGCCCAACGGCAGCGGCTTCACCGTGAACTGGAGCAACTCGAATGATTTCGTCGTCGGCGTTGGCTGGCAGACCGGAAGCACCAAGTAAGCACCATTCTTGCCCCGTTCTGATGTGTCTTCTCGACTAACAAGCCATGATAGCCCCATCAACTTTGGTGGCGACTTCTCTGTCAACGGTGGCTGGGGCACCGGTCTCTTGGCCGTGTACGGCTGGACCACCGATCCTTTGATCGAATACTACGTTATCGAAAACGCCCAGAATCCTCCGCAGCAGGGTGAGATCGTGGGATCGTTCACAAGCGACGGATCCTCCTACACCATCTGGAAGCACCAGCAGGTCAACCAGCCATCCATCGTCGGCACGGCCACTTTCTGGCAGTACATCTCCATTCGCGATTCCCCACGCAGCAGCGGTACTGTGACCATCGCCAACCACTTCAACCAGTGGGCCAGCCTTGGTTTGAACCTTGGAAACCACAACTACCAGGTCATTGCTGTTGAGGGCTGGGGTGGCAGCAGCGGTTATGCCTCGCAGACCGTCAGCAACTAAGTCTCACAAGTTGCTACTTGACAGGAGCTTGAGTTTGTGGTGGTCTGTTCTATTCTCAAGGGCCTAACAATAGTGACAGCCATTTGACAACTCTCCTGATTTCATACGACTACGATTGAAATGTTCGTGACAGGTGCAGGCATCTAGCTAAATAGTTTGGAATACATTGATCTTGACTGCAGTCATAAAATGAAAACACTCGTTACTGCCAACGTACCTCCATAATAACAGTAATGATATCAAATGGTATATACAACTGTGCTCTAAAAAGAGAAAATAAGATTTGCTCTTTATGGAAGTCTCTGCACGGATGAGATGCCCACCTTGCTTGACCACACTCATGGATGTCGATTCTGGACACCCCCTCCTCTCCTTCCCCTTCGTCTCCTCAATTGCATGACATGTACAAATTGGTCAGTCAATCGAGCTAACAGCAACAACACAAATGCGCCTATGACAATCGTTTGCGGAATGTAAGTAACAGAGTTTTGCATAGATACGTCTTCTCTGTGCTGCTGCTGACGCTGCACCCCGCCAAACGAGACCGAAAAAGAGAAAAACAAGGGTGCTGAGAACTCAAAAGAGAATTTGCTATCAGACTCGGCGATGGTGTAGCAGAAGAAGAGGGTGAAGATAAGGAGGGGGAATAGGAGTCATAGGACGGTACAAACTGATGATAACGTTGTCCTTTTGGTCCCACCAGAAGAGAATATACATATCAGCCTATTATGAACTTGTCTTGTTTAGATAATTGGGATCATTAGAGGGGGGAAATACCATTCCAGGCTATCGAGTTTCCGGACCCAGTTCGCAGTGACCTTGAGTCGCTCGCGCACGCTAGTCAAAGGCAGCAAGAGATATTTCTCTTCCTCGGCAATTGGGAGGACACTAGCAAGCCAGTAGGGGAACAACGCTGGATCAGTCGGGGGTTGGCCGTACTCGAGCAAAACTCTTGGATGAAGCCAGGGAGCACCCTCGGTACGCCGCCGCTCGACGAATTCCAGGCATATTTGCATCAGCTGTTGTGTTGATAATGCCTGGAGAGGTAATTCGGGAGTTTCGCCATCAAGGCTGTCAGACGGTGGAATGGACGCCCTTGCTGCTGCAATATCGCGTCTCTCCAACTCTTCCTCTTGCGCAAGGCTAATATCGTCCACACGCTCAGTCTTTGCAACATAATATCCATCGAGCATGCCCCAATCAACAACTTTGAACTTAGAGACGCCCATAGCTTTCAAGAGACTCCGACCATCGGGGAGTAGATCGAATCCATCAATTGAAAGAATTGTGCCGTATCGCATGAATTGCATTCGGCCCGCATTTTCTCGCGTCTCTTCCGCGTAGTTGTATGTGACCATACCGAATCTACGGCCTCCATCTTCCAACGCTCGGCGGATCATAAGGCGATATCGAGGCTCAAACACATGGAGGAAAGTGGGCATGGAAGGAAAAGACAACGTGCAGACAAACAGCGGAAGATCTTTGTCTTCTCCGAGAATACTGTCCTGCATCATGGCTACTCGTCGCGATTCGATCTCCTCTGGATATAGACTATGAATGAGGTCATTCAGAATCCTGTTGATGGGTTCTAGCATGAGGGCTAGTGGCAAAGACAGCTTCCGTCTGCAGATTGGACAGAGATTGGAGTGATCCAGGACCCGAGAGACACATCTGCGACAGAAGGTGTGTCCGCATGGAGAGGTCAGAGGGTCAACCATTAGGCCGTAGCAAACTTGGCAATCAAGCTCGTTTCTGATGCTGCTTATCAGTTGTTGAAACACCGAGTTATCTAACGTAGCAGTTGATTGTGTGTCTGCGTCTGAGTTGTCCATGTCGTCATAGACGACATTCTCGATTTCATACGGTAGACTTCCTCCCTTCATCAGTCCGTAGGTGCCCAAGTACCGTCCATTATGCAGGACAGCCTGCTGTGTCTGTTGTACTGGGTGGGAAGACTCAGCTTCAGTGGGAGTCTCGTCGACAACGCTTGGAAGCGTCCATTGCATTCTCACGGGAGTAGCTGTAACGTCTCTTCCAGATTGTTCCTCCAGCACTTTTTCGAGTACATCAACAATCTTGCCAACAGTAACATCTACCCCGCAATCGCCCAGAGAATGCTCAGCGGACAGCACTGTTGTCGAGGGCTCTGTACTGCTCTCTGACTGTTTACATCCGCGGTCCTTCCACGGACACACAAAGCCATCTTCGCGTCCCTGATCTCTAGGATACGAGATACCTTCTCGCTTGGTCACTGGTGGGAGACAGGCGCGACACAGCGTGTTACCACATGGCAGACGCAGCGGAATGCGCAGCGGCCGAGAACAGGTCGGACACTGAATACGTCTGATCACTGAGTACGGATCAACAATAGCAGCCGCCGATGTGCTTTCAACGGTGTCTTTGGAATCTGCAGTAGCGTTCATTGTCGTATCGTTATCATTGTTGTCGGCATTATGACTGTTCTTCTCGGCGGCCGACGCAGGACCGGCGTCGTTGTCGCGGCCGCTAACAGACATGGATTCTGAGCTTATGAACTGGTCCGACGGGACTTACAGAGCATTTATGGTGATGGAGGCTGGTCGCGCGCGTCTTCTACATGTGGATTGTGTTAGTCTAAGACGAGATAGACAGTTGTCAGAAGCTAAGTCGAGAAGAGGAGTAAGGTCGTGAGGTCCCTCGGATGACGACGACTGGTTTACGTTCTAAACGGGGGATCAACTGTTGCCGTCGAGCTAGTCCGGCCCGCGTTATCTTATCTCGACGACCCTTGCACATGAAACTACTTGCTTTAGAGCATCTCCTGTTACATGTCGCATCTCATCACAATTCGTACTCGGACAACACCAGGTCAATAAGATTTGAACTAATAGGCCAAAGCGTCACTCGTCATTGGATTCATCAAAGGTAAATTGAAAAGCGCCCCAAAACCCCATGCAAAGTTGATGAATAGTACGTAATTCATCAATATGCTAGACAAACCAGACAGCAGAACAAGACCCGCAGGGTATATTCAGATATGACAAACGGGATAAGGCAGATTGTGAAGAGAAATAGGATAGAGGAAGCATATATCTGCATAGAGTTAGGCATCAAGTCGTTCTCAAGCGCTATCAGATTCCGAGTCCGAATCTTCCTCAAGGACCACGCGTCTCATGACGGTCTTGTCAAACAGATCCAAAGCAAATCGTCGCGCCGGCAGGCGGAAGTGATGGCTTTCGAGGATTGTGAGTGTCTTTTGGAAGAGATCTACTGAACGGAAACGGTCGGGGTATTTGGCTTTTAGACTGTAGACTGTTGTTAGAATGGCGAGGGTATCGACGAGTCTACCCGGAACGGAACTTACCCCTGGAGATCATTTGCCGCCTTTTTGGAGAGAACAGTATTGCCCATGTCGACAATCAGCTTCAATATACGCTGGTTTTGCGTGTCCGGATCTGTAGTCGCTGTTTTGAATATCTCTCGAGATATCCGCCTGAGATCCTGGTCGCGGATGTTTGGTACAGCGTGCAGCTACACGACAGAGATTAGTACAACGCCGAAGGGAAAATCACGAGAAAGGAAAACCTACATGGTATAGCTTGCTCAAAGAGGTTGGCAGGCAAAATCCGAGAGATTCACCACGCTGGTCAATGGCGGCATCCCAGCCTGCTTCGTGAAGCATCTCCAACCCGTGCTGGCTACGGGAGATCAAACCAAGGACAAAAAAAGCCGTGCCTCTCATCGTGATAACGGCTGCTCCCTCGGCAATCTTGACAATGTCCTGCACGATTTCCGTCTCTTCTAAGAACGGTGCACCTAGCTCCATTGAGCCAACATTGCCCACGGCCCACAGGCACCCCTTGACCTTCAACAGTCCTTCCGGGTCCTCTTCGCTGAGATCAAAGTCCCGGATAGTACTGGCAAATTCAAGAAAGTGGCCGGATTGCTCAAGAAGCTTGCAGCCCTCGGCGGTTCGAGCAAGCTCCCGATAGAAATGCGGCGGTACGACGCCAATGTCCTGCATCTCGTCGATGTCTTCAGGAGCGAAAGTGTGTCTCCGCGGCTGATCCACATAGGCACGTGAAAGTGAGGCTTCAACAAGGAAGACGTAGGCATCGTTTCTCCCGAGGAACCAGTCATCCATCTCCTGCGTGATATAATCAAGCCCATCAAGATAATGGTATCCCACAGACGTGGAAAGGAACCGAAGAAGCAGCGGTGCCGCAATCTCCCCGAGATGGTCAAGGGTCGGTCGGCATTTGACAACATATTCCAAATATTCTCGCTGGTTGCATGCCTCCTCCAGGATTTTCACGGCGACCTCGCAAACAGTAACGTCGGGGTCATAAAGCTGAGTCACTAGCATACGAACAACCCAATCCACATTGTTGACTGACAATGGCCCATTGACGGCATACTTGCGGAGTAGTTTTGTGGCAAAAATTCGGATATCGATGGTGCCTGCTGTGAGAGCTTTGGAGAGTAGGACCCGTAGATGGCTTTCCAGGGTGAAATCCATGTTTCCGAGAAGGGCCTGGATCAGGTCACTCCGATCTCTCAGCTCGATTATGTGATAGAACATATTGGTCATATGCCACCTCTCCATCATAGATAGTCCCTGACTATCTCCACTCAATACGCCCAATAATGCAAAGTAGCCGCCACTCAAAGTGCCAGCCATTTGCTCTCTGGAGAATAGAGGTGCTGCAGAAGTGAGCCCACTCATATGATCCACCTGTGCGAGACATTCGGCGATTTGTCGAAGCAGCTTATTGTCGGCGATATATTTGACTCCCTCGGCAGTTTGCATCAGAGTACGCATCAGCGCACAGCCCGCCCGGACGTATCGCTGATTTGGTTTCGTGTTAGGAATCATAGAAAACCGATATTTGAACGGTCGATAAAAGCCCACGAGACGTTTTATAAATTTTGAGCCCTTGATTGCATCTTCCAACCGTTTCGGATTGGTGAGGGGCCCTTCTATGATGCGCAGAATCAGATCCCATTTCCATTTGACGTAGTTGACAGTACTCAAAACCTGGGTTTCGACGATGTAGTTTCTGAACGAAGTTTCATCCATGGCGGGATTCAGCCTGTTCTTAGTCGGTTCCCCTGAAAGAAGCGAAGCCGACAAATCGTCATCTACAACGGCATACCTTCCTGATGCGCCAGAGATAGACCCAGATCGAGCCAGCGTTCGATTGATGCTTTCAATCTGATAGATAATTGAGGTAGATATTTCGTGACTGTCGACGTCGAATCTCACAGCGCCCGGTAACAATCCTGGAAGGACCTGTAAGTCAGAACTGATTGAGTGAGGCAGAGAATGCTGTGCCATCTTCAGCACCTCTGTTAAAAGCAAAGTAGCTTTGCGCCTGAGAGTTTGATTTGACTCGGCTTCGATCAAATTTGACAGTGCTTTGATCAGACCTGCCTCGAGCAAAGTGGCCAAAACCAAGGCGGAAAAGTGCATGGTAAGATCAAATCTATTCTTGTCGTTTTCATTGTAGAAGCGTAGCTGTTTCCGGTCTGCCTCTGATCGAAGGTTCGCGACTCTGCCATACGTAGTGAGACGTCGGCCAGCAAGGAAGGACGAGGACCAAGAAGGCGGCTTGATACGCAGGGCTTCGAAAAGCAGTTCTAGTATGAGTTCTCGGGCCTGGGTATCCGGATATTTTAATGATTCGAGTAGTGATCGAAGTGGCGCCGATCTATCTCTGCCCAGAACAAGAAGACCAGGCCACGTCTTCAGCATCGCTGAGATAGCCTTGGCAGCGCATTTTAAGCGGCCCGGGTGAGTGTCTGAAAAGGAGTCTGTGAATGGGGTCAGGACCGCTTCGAGCTCACGGCCTTGTTGAAGGTGTTTTCGCCGGTGAGGAGTGTCCATTATGTGCAGGAAGCTTCCTATCAAGCTTTCTGATGCGCCAAACGTCCCCTCAGCCAAGGCATCGTGAAGAGCGCTCATGCCCCCGGCATAAGACAGAAGCGCCGGGTCTTTGGTCAGGATCTCGGCTAGGGTCATGATGGAAATGTTTCTCAGCCGATCCTCTGAATGCTCTGCAACAGATACGATGGCTCGGACAACAGCTCGGGAGATTTCATGGACTCCATCTTTGACATCCAGAAAAGCCCTCACAAACTTTAATGCCTGTTCTCGTTCAATACTGGCCTTGCTCTCCTTTACCAAGGATAGTGTGACGAGCTCATCTGTATGCAAGCTTCGAATAGTTCTGAGGGAGGCTCTGTCTGCGATAGCGTATCGAGTTAGGCGGTACCCAGCCGCCACGACTTCTCTGCTGTCGCTCAACAGCATCATTTGGACTCGCTGGCCGAAGACGGACCATTCAAGGTCATACTTGAGTGTGGGATGTCGCTTGAAAAGATCAACTAAACTGTTTGCCCTTTCCACATAATAATCCGGCGCCATGCCTTCGGTCTCCAAGGCTTGTAATGTTTCCGCCAGCACATACGTAGGAGATTCGGTCTCTCCGTCTTCATCCTCTTCCTCGCCATCGAAAGAGTCTGTGCCTCGAGAAGGCGATCGCATTGGGCTGCCCCGGAATAAATTCGACAAGCGGCTGCCGGGTGGCGTCGATGGCTGCTGTGCGCGATGTGATTCCTCCTTTAATTCTTTTTGTAGCTGTGCGAGCTTGCGGTTTGAAGAGCTGAGCTCGGACTCTACCCGTAGTCTTTGCTCTTTGGTGTGCTTTGGATTTTTCGTCAATAACGCCTCCAGCATATTCTCGGTCCCCGTCTTGATCTTTATTTCTTTTGCAATTCGATCTCGGAGGACGGCTAGGCGTTGTTCGGTCGTCGTGGTGGGCTCGTCTTCTTCTGCGGTAACATTGGCAACTCTGGGAAACGGAAAGCCAACATCAGGACGAGGAGTGACGCTGCGCGAACCGCTCATACTCTTGAGTTCTGAGCTGAAACTGCCAGGCTGCGCATACGGCGCCAATGAGCCCCCGCGGGTGCTAATGGAGCTGCTCCCACCGGACCCAGAGCGGCCATTGCGAGTTGACTGTTGCGATGCGCCATCATTCCACACAGCGTTCTCCTCGTGGCTGTTGCGCGAGAAAGATGTCCGCTTCACGTCACCTCCGGACGCTCGATGTGGATTCGGTGTCGCCGAGGTCCCAGTGTTGTTGTGCCTAGACGCCATGGGTCGGTCACCTCCATGCGACGACAGCCGTGAACGCGTTATTGTCACCTAGCGAGCAGAGAGCGGGGGCTTCGCATCGATATCATCCAAGTCGTCTCCTTTTAATCAAAACTGTTAAACAAGCTCGTTTCAAGTGGGCGTCGTGTGTTATTCTGGCATGTCAATACGGTGCGGGTTCAGGACCGGAGCTAGTCTCAGTGCTAAAGAGGCGTCGAAAGCTGTTCCATCGCTGTCGGGGCAGGGAGAGCAGTAAACAGCAGTAGCTTTAGATTAGGACAAGCATGGCGCAGAAGAGACCTCGCGGGGATCGAGGTGGCTGAGGCTGAGACAGTCGATCGTAGATTTCAACTACAGGAGATCAACCAACAATCGGGGAAGTCCCTCGTTTCCGCCCTGTCCACATCGGGCTTGGCGCTGGTGCCCACCCCCGGATACCTGGGTACAAAGCCCTAATGATCGATTAAGATAGGTTAATTTGATGTTTTGGGATATACGAACGATTATTGTTTTCTGGTTGGAATCAAGGTTGTAATCAGGAACTAGGTTAATGATTATCTAGTTATACATGGACACAGTTGGGACTACCACGTTGAACACTCCGGCGGCTCTTCAGGATTACATTACCCTCGAATATTGTCTCTCTTCTTTTTCTTCTACGTACCAGTCTCGTCGGGGTATTGAGCCAGTACAACCTTGAGGCTTGGCCATTACAAGATCAAGTACTAAATGGGAGCCTTGTCAATTGATATGGTCGACGCTCAAGTAGCCCGTGTTACCGCCAATTCCTGATGCAAAGGAAGGCAACTTTCAGTCTCTCTCACCCCTACCAGCTTTCGCCCTCGGCTAATACCAAATTGATCGACTATATAGCTCGCTTATCATTTATTGTTCCAGTGACACAGTTCTTTAAGTCTTGGAGATGTTAAGGAGATGCCGAAACCCAGACAATATAGGGAATAGATATCTTATAGTCAAGGAACTACTAGAGAAGAGGCTCAGGCACTTATATTACTTTAGATCAAGGCATCGCAAACTAATACTAATACTACTCTGACTAAGAAAGACATTCTAGCCTCTTGATCTCCTATATGACGTCAATCTCGCTACAGTGATTATATGCCCTATTCGTACTAGTGAACAACTCTTGTATACAAACATTATTCTGGGTTGAGAATTGAGATTTGAAATCAATATAGTGCGCGCTTTCGAACGGAAGTGACCAACTCGGGTGTGAATTACGTTACATGTAATAATCATTAGGAAATCTCAACTAGATAATATCTAATACTTGATAATTAATGACCCAGCAGCTCAAACCGTCATAGTACGGCTGGGCATGGTGGATCTAGCATCGGCTTTTCACAGTAACTCCATGAATCCGTCATCCCTCGTGCGAAAGCCCGAGATCTAAAGCCGACCAATGTCCGTTTCCCGCACGTCCAATACAAGAAGAAGGCTCTGTATATTCTTGGCATTATAGTCCGTTGATTGAGACCAATGACGTCCCATTCGTATATCCGAATGACATCTAAATCATCCGATATGTAGCAGGAGTGCGGGAAAGGATTTGTACTTGATTATCAATGTCTTTGATTCTACTCTGTCGGTAGAGGAGCTTTAGGGGTTTGAATGTTCGACTGGAGAAGTATAAAAAACATGGCAAAGCTGGAGCTGTGTACATCAATAACAATTGTGCTTACGAGATTCAATAATCTACTGGTCCTGTACGCCCTTCTAATCAGATTATCTATATCACTTCCTTGAACTCGTTACATATACACCGCGCGTCTTTTGTCGCCGCAATGACTTTTATCAGCTACGAAGACAAACAAGTCGTGCCTCTCTGGATCAATGGAGAAGCCCGGCCAATAGAAGCAAAGCGTCTCTTCGCAGTCGTCAATGCGCAGGAGAACAAAACCGTGCATTATGCACAGGGAGCCAGCGACGCTGATGCCAAAGTTGCTGTTGACGCTGCCACTCTCGCGTTTCAATCCTGGAGCCAGACATCATACAGCCACCGAAGAGCGCTGCTGCTCAGGGTGGCTGATCTCATAGAGCAGCGTAGTGAGGAGCTAGCCCAGACCCAGGTCCTGGAAACATCGTGCCCGCCATCCTTTGGGGAATTCCTACCAAGACTCACAACGCCAATTCTCCGGGAGATTGCCAGTCAGATATCAAACTGTCTGTCTGGTAAAGTCGCCCCGACGGAGGATAACGAGACGTACTGCTTTGTGACAAAGGAAGCTGTCGGACCTGTTCTGATTATCTCGCCATGGAATAGTCCCACGATTCTGGGCACCCGATCGATTGCCTCGGCACTGGCCGCAGGCTGTACGGTTGTCCTCAAGGGCTCCGAGCTCTGTCCGGCGACATATCGAGTGATTGTCTCCATCTTCGAAGAGGCTGGCCTACCCAAAGGATGCTTGAACTTGGTCCAAGCGGGCCGATCCGAGGCCGCAGCCGTCACCGAGGCAATCATTGCTCATCCAGAACTGCGCAAAGTGGAATTCATTGGCAGTGCTTCTGTTGGCAGTGCTATTGGCCAGGTCTGCATGAAATATCTGAAGCCAATCTTCATGGAGCTCGGAGGAAAATGCCCTGCAATCGTTACCCGGAACGCCAATCTCGCCAGGGCTGCGCAGCTCTGCGCTTTCGGGGCGTTTCTCCACCACGGCCAGATTTGTATGTCGACGGAGAGAATCATCGTTGTCCGGTCTGTGGCGGATGAGTTTAAGCGCTTACTCGAAGAAGCAGTCGAGAACGGGTTCTCTGATGGGGTTGGATCAGCAGTAACCAAGGCATTTGCCGACAAAGCACACAACTTGGTAGAGCAAGCACGCAAAAACGGTGCCAAATTCCTCGTTGGAGACAATTCGTATTTGGGCGCGCAGAAAACAGGCTTGCGGCCAACTATTGTCACTGACGTTCCTTATGACGATCCACTCAGGGATACCGAGTCATTCGGCCCTTCTGCCACTCTGTACGTTGTCGAAGACGAAGAAGAAGCGCTGCGAGTTGCCAACGATACTAAATCCGGTCTGGTCGCCTCATTGTGGACGGAGGATGCACTGCAAGGCTTGAATATGAGCAAAAGATTGCAATTCGGTTGCGTCCACATCAACAGCACTACGTTGAACGACGAGGCTACCGCTGCGCTTTCAGGAACCAAGGGCAGTGGTTGGGGAAGTAATAGTGCTGGTTATGGTATCAACGAGTTTCTGATACATAAGACCGTCACTTTGCGCAAATCAGAAGCACCAATCTCGTTTGCTTAGGCGGGAAGTGTGGTTGATTGATAAAGTTTATATATCCATCCTATGCTCTACAAATCAGTATTGAGATTTCTTAGCTAGGAAACCTGGCCGGCTCTATAGTCAGGGCAAAGAATTCGACGATAATCGTTTATAAAAAATCCAAGCCATATCACTAGGGTCAGCATTTATTCGAGAATACACAAATGACATCCAACCTCTTGGGGCATAAGAAATCCGTCAACCTGTTTATCTCGACTTAGGCTTGAAATTATGCGTCGTTTTGTTTGTTTCAGATGCAACACAGAAGGGCCACTCTTATCTATAGCAGCCTATGTCAGTATATAAAGACAGTGTCATCTCCAATATCTCAATCTTCCGTAATATACCAATGGGCCGATACATATCCGGACTGGAATAACCAGTATCCGCATCATAAGGTGGCGAAGCTTCGGATAATCTGAACTCGAAGCAGTTCCTCAAATTCAACCTATATCGGAAGAAAAAGGAACCAGAGCAGATTACCTGGGAGGACTTTAAGGTACACCTTCGGAGATTATCCATGATTCTGGACTTCTCCGTATCGCAGCTACCCGCGATCAACGATGCTCGGCACTGGAGAGCCAATCGGTATGGGAACTCGCCCGCTACTTGCGAACCCTAGAAGACCAGATGGAAAAGCAGTATACCGAAGAACAACGCATATAGCTTCTTATAGTCAGAGTCCTGCGCTCTATACATGACGAGGTCGCCAGAAGAACGCGTGGGCCGAACCCGACCCGACACAGAGATATCGCCGCCAGAAGACGACGACTGCAAGGAACGGCGAGGAGTTTGCCTTCGTTGCGCCATATTCCCTTCAGACCGACCCGATCATGAAATGTCGTCTTTGATCTCAGCGTAACTTCTCCCGAAAACATCCATGTTCGAGATCGGGTTTATGCATGTCTCCACGGTTGTTTCCGTCTCGCCTAAGTGCTCCAAAGAATTGGAATTCCGTGCTGTCAACGTGTCGATGCCGCATCTGAATCCTCTCCGTCCTCCTGGAAACACTTCTGTGGTGCAAATGTCCCCAATGTTCAATTCATGATCGACCAAATTGTCAACTTGGCCTGGAAGGTGGATCACAAACAGCGACCTTGTTCAAAACAAACGAGTTCGTTACCCAGATAATATCAGTCGCGATTCGAATATCTTCACTTTTCTCTCACTTTATTCCCACAGAACTTAGGTTCACTCGCATAGAGTTGAAACTACAGCCAGGCTCATGGCTGGCTGCATTGTCCTTTCTCTAGAGGTAGTCTCCAAGAAAAGTTATTGAGGTTCCACACATGTTTGTCATTTCATATGGCCAGCGAGCACCTTCAGATGCAGATAGCACATGCAAGAGGTACTTTGCTGGCTCGGCGCTTCCACATGCTAGGACTGTACTCCAAGCAAGCTGGGAGCATCTTTTTCTTCTATCTTCGATAATGTCTTCTTTGGAGGAAGATTCTATAATGGCCCCTGTGACTATACTGCGGCACTCACAAGTAGCAACTGCGAAGTAAGAAGAGGTGCGTCTTGCACCAACTTTTGATCACAAAGAATAAGACGAGTCTCATTCGAGCCTGCAGGCTTACCAGGCGCAACTATTCATGTCGGAGAGTAAAAGAACATGAGCAACATTATCAGGGGGCAATCGAAACACAAGGGTGTATTCTTCATTACGTTGCTTAGTCCTTTCTCAACCCTCGTGGACCAGGCCCGGCAATTTTTGTCGTGCTTGTGATCAGGTTGTTCCACTTAGGTGGTGAAACAGCCGTTATAGAGTATGGGCAATCATCTCCGACAGCACGTCAGAGATATCAACGCAACTCAATGGTGCATGTTTGGCCTCAAGGTATTGTTTTGAATCTTGTCCTGGGCCCATGATGGCCCTGAGTTCCTCGAAGCGGTTCAGGACATATAATCAGTTGACAGGAAAGGTTCTTGCGCGTGCTGGAGCGTGCCTGGGGATACTTTTCGGTCATCTTGTCGGAGTTCGGTTTGGCTGGTATTTATCGCCGACTGGTAGTCCACCATACCCATGGGTTAGTAACTTGACTTATATCGAAACCAAAATAAATAGCCTCTTCGTTGTTATACCACTTCGGGCGAATAATAGTCCCTGTCGATGAACCATGCTTCGAGGGGTTACAATGCTTGAGAAAGCCCGGTTTGAAGAGACGTAAAAACTATAGTTGAATGAATGAAAGATCTCAACTGGGATTACTGCACAACAACATATTGGTAAAGGCTCGCTGCAGGGAGTCGTCCCGGTTTTCTGGTATGAAGGTGTCGGAGTGGGTGGCACTATTCACAACAGCACAACCACGTTGGGACACTCTGTATATTGTTGATAACCGAAAATATGAATGTTGGAAGTCATACTTTAAAGTACCATTAACATAAGGGTTCTTTGACCGAAAAGGATCACGGTTGGCTTGCTGCCCGAATGTGGGCTGGGATAGGATTCTTAAGCCGGGCCGGACTAGCGGTGTACTCGGGAGGCGTGCTCTGATCCTGGTGACTGGATGGCGATTCAGAACCTAGAGTATGGGTAGTAAGCATACCTTCCAATGAAGTTGCAGGAGTATTTCACTGATGCAAACTACCTGCATGATCGGGGTTAAAAGGGGCGACCTCCTATATTGTCTGTCGAACGCAAGGAAACATAGTTTCTGCCTAGTCAAGTCTTCGCAGCTCTTCTATGCTTCGTGAACTAAGTGGTCATCAGAACTGCACCAGCTCCAGTATTAGCGTCATGTTCTATACGATCGTTAATGTTGGTAGGTTATTGTGCCGTAAGAAGCCGTAGGACTTTGGAACTTGGCAAATTCAGAACACGGCCAGATAGTCCTCAGTAGTTGCACCGAAGATATCACTTACCTGAAAGCTTGCTTGGCTCCAATAAGGGTCGGAGCTGTCGAATATGTGAGGCTCAGTATGGCATACAGTCCTTTTCAATGAGCAATTTCTGACTGACTGGGTAGATACAGGAGCACGATTTTCTTTGTCAAGCGAGAGCTTTTTGTGCGCATGGCGGTCCCTATACAGGTCACCGCTCATCATGTGACTAGATGCCGACATCTCAGTGTTGACAGAAGCCAGTATTGGTTCTGCATTCGGGAACGATGGTCCTTTGAGTAGATATGTGGCCCGGGAAGGTGGTTTTTAAAAACCAGGCTGGATTTTTGCAGCCAAAATTATACCTCCATTGTGGCCAGAATGTATGCTAATACATAACTGTATGGATGCTTGACCGTATTCGATTTCTCGATGCACCATATAAGGTATCAAGCGCGTCTCTTTTTCCGGAGATACATACTGGCAGCGACCTTCCTGGAACAGTGGGCAATCAAAGCACGTCTCGTCCGAAAGTATAGGTGCACCAGACCTGTCGTATACATGTCATAGATATGGTGAGATATTGAGGGTAGGATTTTGAAAAGATTGGAAGAGGAGAAGAAAACGTTTCCGACACGGACAGAATAGATATATTTGCTTTGTGCGGCATCGGTGCCTCTTTGAGACGTCGGCAACTCTCCGATATAGGCGTCGGTGATCAGTCGAAAGATAGAAACTTCTCTATTATGATATGGCAGTTACTTTATCCTGGGATACTAGCACGTTCCTCGAAGTAAAGTAGTGGCTAGTCCGTGGACATCAGAATGGACGTCAACAACAGTGTCAGGGTATGACGCGGGCTACGAAAGCAGTAGACTAATATGTCAAACGACCTGAATTACTATCAGGTATACTTTGAGAGAAGAAAAGAGAAGAGCCTGATATCGATCAGTATGTGGTGGTACAGTTGGTCATACAAGCAGATTGCACAGTTTCTTGATATTGTCGTTTGCAGTAAAATACTACACTAAACTGTAATTGGCCAGAAAAAGACAGATCAGGACCAAGTACAGCAGCAGTACCAAACTACAGAACCATTTCCCATCCCTAACCTGTTACGTATATTGATCGTACGCATGAATCATGACAGTGACAATGTCTTTTGGATTTTTCGCAGTCAAGTAATAATAATAGTCACGGACCCGAGAAGATATGCTGTACCACCGTATGATGCACGGGGGGACCCGCGATTGGCAGAGCGGCGCCGGCCTAGGGTCGCAGCCGTTCCTGCGGGCATCGGAGGTGGCCGAAGCTGTCTCTCTGCCTACCGCTGGCCACCACGAGCTGCTGGAGCTCCCCGATTTCTCCTTCTCCTTCTCCAAGCATCTGATCGTACTCTGGTGCCGTTCGAAACAGACCACTCGGATCAGTGCCGGATTTGTTGTTTTGCGATCGTTTCGTTGTTACGGTAAGGCTGCGCTGTTTTCTCGTCCCCACGTTTGGGGGGCTGCCGCTGATTGGACGAGCCCGTCAACAGATAAGCTCCAGAGAGATCTATATAGCTTGCTTCTCGGCCCTCTGCCGCTCAGCTTCTTTCTTGTGCTGTTCGTTTGCATAGACCAAACGTTCACTCGAAGTGTAGATTTATCCGTGTTCTCTGAACTCGCTTGAATTGCCTTGATCATGTCCTCCACCCTCGGCGCTGCCCGCTATGGCAAGGACAATGTTCGCGTTTGCAAGATCCTCCGCGATCCAAAGACTGGGGTGCAAACGGTCGTGGAGATGACCGTCTGCTGTCTCTTGGAAGGAGATATTGACATCTCGTAAGTAATTTTGATGCACATGTTCTAGGAAAGAGAACAGCATGTTTCTGATGATATCGCGACAGATACACCAAGGCCGATAATAGTGTTGTCGTAGCCACCGATTCGATCAAAAACACTATCTTCATTCTCGCCAAGCAACACCCAGTGACCCCGCCAGAGCTCTTTGGTTCGATTATTGGCTCACACTTCATTGAGAAGTACAGCCACATTCACGCTGCGCACGTCAACATCATCACCCATCGTTGGACTCGGCTTACTGTCGACGGACAGCCACATCCGCATTCGTTCCTGCGCGACGGCGCCGAGACAAGGAACGTCCAGGTTGACGTGACCGAGGGCAAGGGTATCCAGATTGCGTCGAGTATTGTCGGTCTGCACGTGCTCAAAAGCACCGGTTCTCAGTTCTGGGGGTTTGTGCGGGACGAGTATACCACGCTGCCAGAGACTCGGGACCGTATCCTGAGCACCGAGGTCGATGCCACCTGGAGATGGAAACTATTTGCCAACGTCGCGCAGGTCCAGGCTGACACTGCGCGGTTTGATGATGCCTGGAGTGCGGCCCGCAAGATCACCCTCGACACGTTCGCGAAGGAGGACAGCGCCAGCGTGCAGGCCACCATGTACAACATGGCCGGGATGATTCTCGCTGCTGTGCCGCAGGTTGAGTCGGTGGACTATGCGCTGCCCAACAAGCACTACTTTGAAGTCGGTATGTATTCCTCTCCTCCACAGAGGCGGGTCTTCATGGCTAAATCTCTCTTCAGACCTGAAATGGCACAAAGGTCTTAGGAATACCGGCCCAGACGCTGAAGTGTATGCGCCTCAGAGCGGTCCGAACGGACTCATCAAGTGTACTGTCGTCCGGTCTTCTACAGCCAAGCTATAAACGCTTCTCGTTTCATATTGCATTTGCCTGTCCGGAGTAGTTGGCGTTCTGAACCTTTGTAATTAGTTTCCTAGAGAATTGTCATTCTTGAAAGCCTTGTCAATACCAATCATTCGTTCATATATGTCTGTAATATACATTGTACTGCCCTCAAGTCACATAATATCAGATCCATGTTGATACAGCGATATTACACATTGTCGATGCTAAAACAAGGGGGGGGTGAAATAAAAACATAAGAAACCAAAGACTCCGGCCATGCGCTTATAAGAATACAGATAGTTGTGAGCACCCAAGAGACAGAACGGTAATCAATTCGCAGGGGACGACGAGTTTTCCGCCGGAATCTGCGCCTCTTTGAAGGCTGCCTGGACTTCTGGCAGGTTCCCAATAACAGACTGTCCCCCAATCTTGACGATGTTTTTCTTGTAGGGGTGATTCAGTCCTTCGAAGGCTAGAACAATTACAGTCAGATATACAAGTTCAAGTGCTGGGGAATGAGACGAGAAACCCACTCTTCAACCGGTCCAGTCGTTTATCCCGTAGACGATTCTTGGGCAGCATGCCGCGCACCGCTCTTCGCAAGACTTCGCCACCACCCCATTTTTCAAACATCTTGTCCATGGTCATGCTCTTCAAACTGCCAGGGCGCGTTGTGTGTGTGTAGTATCTCTTTTGGAAGCGTTTCTTGCCCGTTGTGCGAATGTCGCGGCAGCCCACCGCGACAACGTAGTCACCGCAATCCGTCGACGGGTCCCAGATGGGCTTGTGTTTGCCCATCAGGAAGACTGCAATGGACGAGGCAAGCCGGCCGAGCGAGCGGCTATCGGAGCCGACGTCGATATAGTGCCATGTCCTCGAGTAGGCGAGGCGGGTCTATGTGTTTCGATCTTGTCAGTTTCAATGCCAATTCATGGGCAACCTGGCAGGATGACGAACCCTTCCGAGATTCTGCGACATGGCGCCCGCAACCGGTCAGTGTCAATTCGGAGTACGTTATATAAACAGCGTGGCGCAATTGACACTTCCGACTCCTTGAAGCCCCGTGGGTGTGACTCGATACTGCGAGGACTATGATGTCTGATCGAGGTTTTGCGGCATCCGCTGCTGGAGCTTTGGTTCCGCTCAAACAATCCCTCGCCGGACACCTGGCTTGGCGTCAACCACGTGACTTCCATCCGGTCTAGCCTGACTGGGCGACACCCACACAGAAAACCCTAGACGGAACTAGCGGCAACACTAAGCGAACGCCCGCACACCCGCCCTCTGTCTCTCTAGCATTTCGACCTCTCGAAGGGAACACGACGACGACGATCTAAACCGACACTCTCTCCCTTTGCACCGGCAAGGCCATTTTCACAGCAACCATGGCTTCCACCCCGAGTGTGCAATGCTTCGGCAAGAAGAAGACCGGTACGTACAGATTCATCGGGCAGCTCAGCGCCAAACAATTTGCGACTAACACATTTTTTTTTATAGCCACTGCGGTCGCCCACTGCAAGGTACGGACAAAGATTTCCTAGGATCTAATGTTTCTGCGACACGGACACACGACGGGAAGAAACATATCATTGCGTACTTTATATTCGTTTGAGGGAGGAAATGCTAAGATGATCCGGTGTTATAGCAAGGCAAGGGCCTCGTTAAGGTTAACGGCCAGCCTCTTCAGCTCGTCAAGCCCGAAGTTCTCCGCTTCAAGGTACGGAAATCCTGTACTTGCAACGATCTGTTTGTGTCTGAAGGCTGATAAAAATGGCAGGTCTACGAGCCTCTCCTGATCGTCGGTCTCGACAAGTTCGCCGGCGTCGACATCCGTGTCCGTGTCACCGGTGGTGGTCACGTCTCCCAGGTCTACGCTATCCGCCAGGCCATCGCCAAGTCGATTGTCGCCTACTACCAAAAGTTTGTCGATGAGCACTCCAAGAACCAGCTCAAGCAGGCTTTCATCCAGTACGACCGCACACTCCTCGTCGCCGACTCCCGACGGGCCGAGCCCAAGAAGTTCGGTGGTCCAGGTGCCCGCGCCCGCTACCAGAAATCGTACCGTTAAAGAATCACAGAAAAGAGAAAAAAGTTCAATTGCTTTTCTTATTTTCTTGTTTCTTTATACGGGCGTCTTGAGGGAGGGCAGAGTATGTCGTTGTGTCATAGAAATGTCGGAGAGCAAATATTAAGCTGCTACTGCGCGTTTCCGAGTGGTAATGGCTATGGGAGGATGATGACTCTCGGACTCTGTTCATTTTCCCGGGTTGCAGGTTTGAGAGGTCTACGAGTTTCCTTGCACGTCAGATTCTTTATGTTTGGAAGAAAAAAAATGAAAATCCCGGGAGATTCTTTGTGTCCTTGTTTATGTATGCTCCATGTTACAGGCAAGGTCTGGGCAACGAATGTCACAATTGTTGTATCCAAAGAAAACGATATCACTCTATTTGACTTTTAATCTGCGTAACATGTCGATTTCCCCCGAACCCCTCCACGGACACTAACCTATAGGTGTATTTACATCATTATCCGTATCAAAAAGAGCAGTGTGATCACCTTCGCCGGTATCAACAATGACAGGCGCATATTCTCCAGTCTCGTCATACTCATCTGCCCCGAGCATTGCCAGCTCTACCTCCTCTCCGTCTTCCAGCTGCACCAATCCTCTACGCAGGATTGACGATCTGCGCAGCTCCCATCCAAACCGCTCTCGCACCCAATTCTCTACCGCATCCATGTCTCCCTTGACAGCTCCGTCAACAGCTTCTTCTTCCATCAGTTGCCGGAAATCCGTCAGTAACTTGCGTAGAAAATTGCCTTCATAGTCCCCGTCCATCTCGAATAACCCGCCGACAACATCTTCGAAGTGCCGGAGTTGTAGCAGTAGCAACTGAAGCACATCTCGAAAGAACGACGTGCGTTCACGGATTGCACTTCGACAGGTGAGGATCAAGCCGAGAAGACGCTTCCATTGTTCCAGGCAGGAATAGTTCATTAGCGTTAGGACCATTAGGAAGCAAAACTGGAGTTCGCCTAGAATTTGGGCCTCGCCTGTCTCGTGGCCGGCTGATGGTGACGCCTGTGACTCTGGCTGTTCATCTGCGTACCGATTGATGAGGTCTCCCAACGCCCACGACCGGTCCTGCGCTGCTTCTGTCCTTTCACGCCCGATAGCGCCCTCGCGCCATGTGCGCTTGAGATCGATGGGGAGGAACCGAAGCTCTTTTTCCTTCTTTGCGTGCCCACCAAACTTGGACATCTGGGCAGATGCTTCCTCTGCTGTTATACCCGGTATCACATCCGCATCCCTCGCAGCGCTATTCCCCGACGTCACCGTCCAACTTGGGCGCCCGTCGTCGTCTACTTGAGCGTCGCCGAGGATGCGCGAGAGGAGCTGTGGTGAGAGGCGGTTGGTCAGACGGGCCCAGTCTTCCTGTTTTGGGTAGTCCGTTTGGCTCTGTTGTTGTTCGTCATCGTTCTGATGTGATGTGGTAGCTGCGCTCTTGTAGCTAAATAAAGCACCCATCTGCCGCAAGCTGCCGAGGTTCGCCTTCCAGCGCATGATTTCGAGTCTGTTGCTGTCTGTGTCACTTGTAAGAGGAAGGACAGCCTCGGAGTCACTATCCCATTTCCAAATCCGGACTTCTACGGGCTCTTTTGTGGCTTGCGACTTGACGATACTGCTTTCCCCCGTGGTAGTGTGATTATAGTCGGCATTATCACCAACACAGAACCAGGCCCCGCACCGCAACGAGAAGTTTTCCGTTGTACCTGTGTACAAAAAATGCCAGCCCGGAGAGAGATCGCTGATGCCGTAGAATTGCTCTGGGGTCGTGAAACTGAGCAGATCCAGGCCAACGAGTGTTTTGGCGGGGACGTGGGGGAGGAGCACGGTTGGTGTTGGGTGGAAGCTTGTCATTCCTCTGCTTCCTGTTGGATAGATATTGTTTTGCTCTCTCAGGAAGTCCCTTACTTTTTGTTATCCGATGCCACCATGAGTCTCGGCGTGTTGGATTAGGCGTAGTTACATGTAGTTCGGATATGCAGGTGATGTAGCAGATGGAACTTTTTTTTGCATGGGTCCCGTATCAGAGTCCGATAAGATAGATATCGAGTCGACAATTGTCCACGCATTCCTACATTTGATAGCCTTTGATCTTACATGTAAACGCAACAACCAGAGTTTCTCATGGTCTGTCGCTTTGAAACTCGTACAGTAAATAAAGAAATGAAAAAAAAAAAATTAGATAGTTAAATATTAGGGCATTGGAAAGTTTTTAAAAAGTATCTTTCATTCATCATTCAACCAGCAGCTACATATTTACTATGAGCTAACCGCTAAACGTCCGAGAGGATCTGAAACTTTTTTGTGTATAAAAGGAAATCTGAAGACCAGGCGTCAAATATGCCGTTCTTCGCGTTTATTCCATCCACAATTGCCAGTCTTGAAAGACTGCAGGATCTTTCCTCTGAATACCAGATTGAGCCAAGAAGAATGACACAAACGGGAGACAAAAGAAAATAATCCTGCACATATCTAGAGACGACGACCACGGCGACCACCCTTGCGGCGAGTAGAGTCGGAGGGGGTAGGAGTAACGTCCTCGATACGGCCAATCTTCATGCCGGCACGGGCCAGGGCACGAAGAGCAGACTGGGCACCGGGACCGGGGGTCTTGGTTCCGTTACCTGTACATCATTCGAGTCAGACATGCTGGTAGCAACGAGGGAGAAAACAATAACATACCGCCAGTGGCACGAATCTTGATGTGCAAAGCGTTGATGCCCAGCTCCTTGCAGCGAGCGGCGACATCCTGGGCAGCCAACATGGCAGCGTAGGGGGAGGACTCGTCACGGTCAGCCTTGACCTTCATACCACCGGTCACACGGCAAATGGTTTCGCGACCACTTTCACATCGGTCAGCAATCAGTCTTGGCTAGGCAAGAACGAAAAAAAAAAAAAAAAGAGAGTAGAACGTACGAAAGATCGGTGACGTGGACGAAGGTATCGTTGAAGGAGGCGAAGATACGGGCAACGCCGAAAACGAGCTTGCCTGAGGTGAAGCGAGTTAGCATCATCTTGTACACATCTGCAAGTGCACCACGTACCATCTCCGGCCAAGGGGCCGAGAGAGACGTTCTCCTGAGCCGGGCCGGCAGCTTTCTTGGTCTTGGGAGGCATTTCGATGGTCGTAGACTGCAATTGTCGTGGATGGAATATGGGAAAGAAAAGAGAAATCGAAAGTTCGCGGCCTCACGATTGCCCGCCGTCAAACAAAAATCGACCGTGTGCCCTAAACTTACAGCCGCGGTAGCTGATTGGCCCCGCTACTGCTGGCCCACCCAAGCGAGACAACTCGTCGGAATATTAGTCGGGCCGGAAGGAGCTAGCTAGTGCCTATATTTTTACTTTTACCGCGGTCGTTCTTAGGCGACGCTTTCTTCTTACTCATCAGAAACTTTCTGGCAGTGGCTTGGGAGATTTCTTGTTCTCCTCCGTACAAGAAGTCCTTCTTCCTTGTCATAAATGTGCTCTTCATGTGATCTCTCAGGCCATCAGAGCGTACAAAATCACCTGGACTTCTCTTGGCATTCTACTTGAGTCATCTTTGGCCAACATGGTTCTCACCAAGGAAACTGCCGCCATTGGCATAATTGGCATGGGCGACATGGGCAGGATGTATGCTCAGAGACTTAGTGAAGCTGGCTGGAGGTAATTCTCCCATGGTTCTTTTGCTGTGGTCTTCTTTTCGCGACAGCTCCTAGCTGAGCGAAAATTCTGCTCCCCTTTCAAGAAGGTAAGCTTGCCAATTCTCTTTCCTACTTTTTTCTATTCCACCTCATTCCTTTCGTTCCTCTCCGTTGCATGATGACTAGAGTGCATTTGGCTCGAGCATGACCAGATCCGCCTTGCTGTGCCATTCTGGCTACAGCATAACTCGGGTTTGGTTGTCAATGATGTAAAAACCACGCTACCTTAACTTTTTCTTGTCTGAATTCTGCCTTGGAATCATTCTTTTTCCCTTTCACATAAGTTTCCATTATGTGACTTTCGAGCTAACTGCCCACTGCGCAGGACCCCTCCCGTAGTCTATGAAACACAGACTGTGCTAACCCGCCGTTTTCTCCGTGCCGAAGGATAAACGCCTGCGACAAGCCGGAAAATTACAATTCACTCAAGGAAGAGTTTGCTTCAGTCGTATGTGCCTCAAGGAAGATCAGCCGTTATGTCAAACGGTGAAACTCATCAGAATCGTAGCAAGGTGTCTCTATATTACCGAATGGACACTTGGTCTCGCGAATTAGCGACTACATTATTTACAGCGTAGAGGCCGCATTCATCGATCGGATAGTTGCTGAATATGGTCCTTGTATGTCTCATAGCTGTTCTTCCTGTTTTGCGAAACGTATTCTTTCCTTCTCAAAGGTGTCTTCTGACGAGGTGTAAAGCAACCAAGGTTGGTGCCATTGTGGGTGGCCAGACCTCGTGCAAGTCTCCGGAACTTGCTGCCTTCGAGAAGCATTTGCCGCCAGATGTAGAGATCCTCTCGTGTCACTCGTTGCACGGCCCCAAGGTGAATCCAAAGGGTCAGCCACTGGTATGCTCTTGTATATGGTAAATGAGCCTTCCAGTTCAAGTAACAATCGGTGTCCCAGGTCCTGATTCAACATCGAGCTTCCGACGAGAGCCTGCGGTTTGTGGAGGAGCTCTTTTCGTCCTTTGAATCTAAATATGTCTACATCAGTGGCAAAACACACGATCGTATCACAGCAGACACCCAGGCTGTGACGCACGCTGCTTTCCTCAGTATGGGTACTGCCTGGTATTCAAACAACCAGTTTCCCTGGGAACTACCTCGCTGGGTAGGCGGCCTCGAAAACGTCAAGATCAACATCACCTTGCGCATATACGCAAACAAATGGCACGTCTATGCCGGTCTCGCCATACTCAACCCAGCCGCTAAAGAGCAGATACATCAGTACGCACAATCTGTGACCGAGCTATACAAGCTGATGCTGGAAGGGCGCCGGGAGGAGCTCAAATCACGAGTCAAGGCAGCCGGCGCGGCCGTTTTCAAAGAGGGAACCGAGGGGCAGGATTTGCTTCTGAAAGACGAAGTGCTTGACCGCTTCTCGCTCTCCCAGGGACCCCGCGAAGAAGCCCCTCCAAACAACCATCTCAGTTTGTTGGCGATCGTGGACTGTTGGTCTAAGCTGGGCATTGTCCCCTACGACCACATGATCTGTTCGACACCAGTGAGTATAGACCTTCAAAGCAAACAGACGTGCGCATGCTAAACCAGTGCAGCTCTTCCGTCTCTGGTTAGGCGTGACTGAATACCTGTTCCGTAACCCAGAGCTTCTTGATGAGGTTCTGGACATCGCCATTGATGATCACACCTTCCGATCCGATGACTTGGAATTCACCTTTGCTGCGAGAGTAAGCCGCTTTCAGCCCGAGTCAGAGTTGTCGACACTAACCCGGAGTGAGCAGGCTTGGTCAGACTGTGTATCCTTTGGAGATTTTGAATCCTATCGCGACCGGTTTGAGCGTATCCAGAATTACTTCTCGCCACGCTTCCCCGAGGCTGTCAAGCTTGGAAATGAAATGATGAAGACGATCCTGGAAAAGACGAGCAAGTAGCTCCAGATACATTGAGAAGGACGCCATCATACGTATTTGAGGAGGCGCGCCGCCTTGTCATGTACTTAGATGAAATATATTATCATCAGATTGAATATGATAAAGACAATGCTTAGAATCAACACGCTACGGCTATCAGTATACACCAGAAGCTTGTGCGGGTCACGTTAAGAGGTAGTAGAGCGAGCAATTCGATCCGTGGCTCCCCCCCCCTCACCAGCACAAAACGTGCTTGCACGCGATCTGCCCAACGCCATTACCTGCCCTCCGCTGATAGCACCACTTGTTAGACAGTCTTTTCGATAGTTACATCCTTGTCGTTATTCGAGAACAACTCTTTCCTCAGGGCTAATGGCACTAGAAATCAAGAGTATGTGTCACTGAGCCCTGCATCTTCTGGTAGCCGAGCTGGGGTCTCCATTGTGATGGGAGAAAATAGTTGCAACATCTGACTCCATAGTCTCATATGTTTCCTTTCCCTGATTTTGTATTCTCCAGATGTCATATATGCTGTTACACAAGGCTGACATGCGATTTAGGCACAGTGGAAACATGGCTAGTGCCAATGCGCACCCCTTTAGCCTGGGAAACACGTATATAGTCGCACTTCTTTGGGGCACAATCGGTGATACTTATGGCTGTCAAATACAACAGACGTTTTGGGCGGCGAAGTCCCCTCCATCCCAGTCTCAGATCGAGACTGTTGATGTACCAAAACAGCAGTACGAGATTTTGGTCCGTCTTCCTGATACCATTGCTAGAGGATAAGTACAAACAGCCTTTAATAGTTTTGTTCTTTTTAGCTTCGAACAGCACGCAGTTTGGTAAGAGGCTTGATTGTTGAAGATACCGTTCCTGCTGACCTCGAAAAGAGAATCTCATCAAGTCTCCGTTGAAGAGTGGTATCACTTAACTGCGAACAGTTGACATCAAAAGCTTACCTGAACAAACGACGTATCTTGACCTTACAAGCGTGCTCTGTGGTGGTGCCATTCTTGACATTTTCTTGAGATCCTTTGATCGTTCGGCTCGTATGTCCTTCACCGACACCTCTGCCGCAAGGCATTTCATGAACCACGCAATGTAATACGGGCTCTCTATCCTCGGTAAAAAGGTGGGTTCTTGGCTCTCGTGTACCATAATCTGGGTCCCAAGCTCAGACTAGCCATTGACACAGGTTGAATCTTCATGGACAGAACGACAGTCGGTTCTTCGCTCCTTTAGAAAGCAGAACATTGACCACGGAGCGTCACGTAACCTAGTAGTCCGCGGTATCAACCCAAACGTCACCGAAGCCCTCATCCGGGATCATCTAGGGCATATCCACTAACTCGTTGTCATTCATATCAATCTTAGACAAGGAAACGCTTATTTTAGCACGAATTCCTGCTCAAGGTGCAATGTATGCACGCTCATGCATGATGTCACGCACAGCCTACAGGAAAATGAGGATTGAGTACCGCCCAGATGACTGTCTTCGTCCGTTTCCGAAATTGGAGAATCATCAAAATCAACAGAAAGCTGCAAGAGTGAGGTGGTCCAAGCCCTCTATCAAACCCCTGTCAAAATGACTCGCAATGTTAGGCTTGGAGGATTCAAAATAAGACACGAACATATTTCCCAGATGATGCCACCACCGAACATCTTAAACAGGGGGGCAGTCGGAGCTCCTCTCTTAAGTCGTTAGCGGCATTTGCCATGCACTTTGAGACACCGCACTAGTCAACTATTTACTAAACTGTCGTTTGAAATGGAAACATTCCCAGTTATGGTGCGAGTGACGAGTATACGCAGCAGTATTTCTTTTGGCCCATCTCCATTTGTCTCATTTACGTTGGCACGTAAGATTGGCATCAGTCCTTCCAACATGGCTACAACCTTATGATCTTTCTGTCCTTCGTTTCCATAATGTTTTCTTTAGAACAATACGACTATCATCTCGGTGTTATTCGGGATTTGGCGGAGAGGAACACCAAATTATCCTCCCACTTCCGGATTATGGGCCCGAAACATATGATTTTGCAACCGAACGAGGATCAAACAGCGAACCAATATTATAATCCTAGCTATCGTACGGCATCATAAAACCCAAATTTAAAGAAAAGAGCGCCCTCAGTAAGCCCACATACATTTATATGCCAGCAGCCGGTTACCCAACCGGTCATACTCCAGCTGACCAATCCAACTATCATTCGTAGCCGTCAACTTGCCAAACACACTGGCCCCTTTCCACACCACAACCTGAGGATCCAGCTCGCGTGGCGGCGTGCCAATCATTATCTCCTTGGCAAACGCTGGTCGTAGCATCTGTAGTCGCTCTTCGAGGAAAGGGTGGAACCCTTGTACCTGGCTTCCGCCCCCTAGAACCATGATTCCGCCGAGGAAATCGCGCATTTTGCGGTCATCGGAGCGAGCGGCGTGGGCGATTGAGGTAAGAATAGCTTGATCAAGAGGGAAGACTGGGTTAATGTCGTCGCGTTCCTCGATGGTGGGAACTCGCTGTGCCGTAGTAGTAGCGGCTGGTGCTGCTGTTGCCGGGGTTTGTGCTGCGGTACTTGCGGCTGTCTTGTCGGCTGGTACAGGAGTTCCTGTGCTGCCGCCGGTGGCTTCGGGAACGGGTGAGCCGGCGACGGAGGATCGGGGGGTTGCTTCGGAGTCCTGTACGCGGTTGAGCACATTGAGATGCTGTTGCGAGCGGCTGGGAGTTGCCTGGGCGTCGGTGGTCAAAGAGCCATTGGTTGCAGGCTTTTCTTCCTCAATGATTGACTCTGGAGCAGGGGGGGCAATGGACGAGAGGATCTCGGATTGTGCAGCAGACGTGGGATCATTAGGCTGTCCGTCGTAGATATCGTACGACCGAGGCAGGAGTTTCCGGCGGCCGCGCAATTTGTCTCCATTGTCAAAGATTGAGGGCTGGAAGTAGCCCATGGGGGCAAGGTGGACTTCATCGTATGCTTTGAAAGTATACTTTCGGGTGTCTTGCCCAGATACCCGCAAATGAAAGTCAAACAGCTGAACAGAAACGCTGCCCTCGTTCATCGTGCAGATGTTCTTCTTTAGTTCCTCGGCAATAAGAAAGTCATAGCGGCGATTCAGATTGATATCAGCGTAAGGGAAATGGTCGTAAAGCATCATCCTGATAAAGGTATCCGTGACATCCAGCCCTCCATACTTGAGATTGACGCGTGAGTTCTCGATGCACATGCCCTCTTCCACGCAACAGATCGACGTCTTTTGAGCCCCAATATCGACAATGCAAGCCGAAGTATACCCAGCACCAAAGGTTGCCGCCAGGCTTTCCTGGATAAAGCAGACCCGGGCAAAGGCAAACTCCTTCATCAGCATTTCCAGCACGTTCGTCACATAGGTTTTCTCGTACAGATCAGGAATGACAAACACGCATGAGTACTGTGGCCAGTCCTTCTTGCTTGTCAGCCCTAGTTGAGTCTTGATCGCATCCTCTATGATAAGCGAAATGTCGAGGAATAAGAGCCTAGTATTCTTGTAGGCATCCTCATTGCACCACCCATACCGGATAGGCCAAGATAGTTTGTATCTGGGTTGTGACTCGTCAGGTATTCTGAGAGCCTCCTGGCCAGTTATGAATTCGGGCGCAGGGCTCGGGATTTCAGTCCACTCAACTCGTGATGGATCATTGTGTTCGGGAATGTGCTCGGGCTGTGTTCTGCGATTGTAGTTGACGACCATTTCTTTCGAGTTCGGTAATGTTCTCCGCTTGTTTAGTCGCATATGAGCTTTGAGGTCCGCTGACATTGTGGTGTACTGTGATGCAAACTTTTGTAACATGGTTAGTTTACCGTCTATAGTGGCTCCCATAGGAGCATACCTCTGGCCCGAACTGCTTCTCCGGTTCGACCTCCTGGCCGTTCTCGTCCAACTTGAGGCGCTTGGGCCGGGGCTCTGCGGTTTCTTCTTCCGATTCGCTCTTGGTCGATTTTCTCGCAATAACCATGGGTACGGTCTTTGGCAGCGCATCGCTCGCAAACCCGATCCGCAAATTCTGGCTACCGACGTGGACAACAATGGTTTTGGAACCAACTGTCTCGGCGGGTGCTTCTTCGGCGTCTTCCATGGCGGTGTCGCCATCCACCTCAGTGTCGCCCTGTTCTTGTTTGCCTAGTGCAAGCGCGCGGTCCCGGTCTTTGGCGGACTTGGTCATGCGATTCCGCGCCTCTTCATTCTGGAGACGGAACGCAAGGAGCTGGTCGTCTCTTTTGAGGTAGTCACTGGTTTATACTATAAGCGAATCAATTATTTCTCGACTGGAAAGTGTTTTAAACCGCATACGTGTAGTAATTTTTCTGGTTGATCGGCGCTACCACCGGCCAGCTCGACAGGTCCATGTTGTTGTCCGTCCGCTCGAGACCTAGGCATACCATTGTCAGTCCTGTCTTCCAGCGCAATCAACCTTTTCTCACTGCCTGATATGTTTGTATTTACCTTCATCGCGCAACAGCGCCTTCCCAGACTTCTTGCCAACCATGTTGCCTTCGTGGGACCAATAGTTATCTTTACGCTATCGTTGAACCTGTCACTTCGATGTTTCGGCGCAGTTGGGCGTTGTCGATGAAACCTGTATGGAAGATGCGAGCTGCAATCACTAACAGCGCATGTCTAGGTGCAACCAATCCGTTGCACAGGTAGAGAGGCCAGTGACACTGAGTGGAATGAGAGTAGCGAGGGGCTGCGAGAGTATAAAGAGACAGGAAAGTATGTGAACGAACGCCGGTCGAAACTCTTTTGGCTGTCGCTATCGGCAGCAGCGAGCTTGGACCAAGAGGATCTCCACGCACCCTGCGAACCAGCCAATCCGCGCCGGCGCCCGCTGATGCGGTCACGGCTTTTCATATTGGGATGATCGAGAGATTGTTGACCCTCTCCTTTCGTACAGTTCTTTTCGACAATCTCTCTGCGCCAGCTCATCTACTATTCTCCTCGCTTTGCAACGGTCTGGCACTCCGTTCACCATTAAACACACAAGGTTCCCCTTTTTCCATCTCGAAAAATCACGCCATCCCCGGAGCTCCACGTTTAGTCTATTTCGCCTTCGTCTCTCCTGTTTTCGATAACGAAGCACACGACCTCGCACGACGCACCCTCCACAGCCACTGTACATATACGTCTTCATCGGTGATACCTCGATAATGGGAGGCTCCTTTTCCCGACTGTGGTCCCTGTTGTGGGCAAAGAAGGAAATTCGCATTTTGATTTTGGGTCTTGTATGATGAAACTGAACTGTCTTAAGAGCATAACACCGGGACGTGGAAGCTGACCAGGAACGTCTAGGATAACGCCGGGAAAACAACATTGTTATATAGATTAAAGGCATGTTCCTCTCGCAGCGTCATCGGTCTGGCTAGAAGGGCGGGGCTAACTGTTCATTTGCTATAGATTGGCGAGGTTGTGACAACTATTCCCACCATCGGTTTTAATGTCGAATCCGTCACTTACAAGAATCTTAATCTGAATGTTTGGGTATGCTGATATCATTTACTCGGTTTATGCACGGGGGTTATACTGATTCGTGCGGACTAGGATCTCGGTGGCCAAACTTCGATTCGGCCTTACTGGCGATGCTACTACGCCAACACAGCGGCCGTCGTTTTCGTCATAGACTCCACCGATATCGAGCGACTCGGGATTGCGGCAGATGAGCTGGCGGCGATGCTCAACGAAGAGGAACTACGCGATGCAGCTCTCCTAGTGTTTGCCAACAAGCAAGATCAGCCAGGGGCCAAGGGTGCCGGCGAGATTTCGGAGGCCCTGAAGCTAGGCGAACTACGTGACAGGAACTGGAGCATCGTTGCTTGCTCTGCCATTGATGGCAAGGGTATTAACGAAGGCATGGATTGGCTGGTGGTGAGTAATCTGTCAGCACGGGGCACATGTGAACTGTACTAACAAGCCTCAGCAAACGATTCAATCGGAAAATGCATAAAGGTGTAACGGCACATATGACGACTCTGTAATACCATAATAAATTCTCTTTAGGCGTCTCTTTACTTTTTCCTTTTTGTTTGCCTCTCGTGTTTGTCATCGCAATTCCCTCCTCGCGACTGCTGTGTGGGAGTCGATACAGAACATTTGGATACGCCGGTTTGGGTTTGGCGAACCACTATGCAATTCATCGAATAGCTTTTTAATCGTATATATCTGTCTCTTCTTTTATATTGTCTCCAATGCATGCGGCCAGGCGGATTGCTATAGAGAACGGTCTATGTTTGCGTACTAATCAGCTAGAGCCACATATCGACCAAAGTGGCATCGGCAAAAGCGTGCATACAACCGGCAAAAAAGAACAAATAGGTAGATGCTGAGTATCGTTGGTATATTTGTTGTTCGACGTTTGCAAATGTGCAATGTTGAATGGAAACTAAATATTCGGCATCTAGCATGAGGATCAACTTTATTTAATCTAACATACGCACTAGAGATCTACAGAGGCAGCAGTTCGAGTACAGAACAAACATTGAGCTCTTGAAGTATTACTAAGGTTGGTTATACCTTCTCTCAAACAGAAGAGCAGACTTGAGCGACATCGCAGCCGATTGATGCCTCAGATTGGAGGCAGCACGGCGCCGATCAAATTGCAGACGTCGTGGTGGCACCCTGCGCTCTGATTGGCCAGGCTGAGGAGCACATGCAGCGTCCTTGCCCTCTGACTTGCTAGAGAACGAAAGTTACAAACTCCAGACACCCAACAGCACTAGGTGCACGATGTCTCTCTTTGTATTCCTCGTTTTGATCACTCTCCGCGCGTCCGGTGTTCCAGCGGTTGATCCGAGGGCCACCCCGGCCCATGTGTCGCCGTGATAGGATGTCAGAGCCAGTCGAGCCGTGTACCAATGTACCGCGACCCTTGATGCGTTAATTTCTCGTTTGGTCCGGAGGGGCTGAATCATATATGGAGAGAATCAGGATGTCTTGCTGCGGCCCCAGAGCTCGTCTTTCTGTCCCCTTAAAGATCTCTTGCGTGCTGTTCGACTTGCTCGTCCACTGCCCGTCTGCCTCCCGGCTCTATACGCCTTAGGAACGCTTATTCTGATTGGCAATGGACATCGTCGACTTTCTTCACTCGCAGTTCGGTCTGCGGTTCCGAGCCTCACCGCATATTGTCATCGGCATCGCCGCCGTTTTCGTTTTTGCATTGGTCGCCTCGGCCGCACTTCTTTCCTTGCAGAAAGGGAAGTTGGACTTCAACAAGGGACTGCTCTCCTACGCCAGGTTCGCCTGGTCATGCTTTTTCAAGCCTCTTGAGCGTGATGCCAACGGTGAGGTTGGCCAGCAACATGCCCTTGAGAGCTTCTATCGTGCGCAGGTATGGGAGTGACGTTAGCCTTCTGCTAGGAAAATCATAAGGCTGATCCTGGAGTGCAGGCCAGTGTCTACGATGCCACACGCAGAAAGCTGCTCTGCGGCCGTGAGGACATGCTCGGCTTGTTGGCCGCCCAATTGAAATATCGAGAATCCCACCGTGAGCTGTCCAAGCCGGTGTGGGTTGATGTGAGTAATACTTGACCCAACGGACTTCGTTACGCTGACTATTGTTTAGATTGGTGGAGGGACCGGGTATGGTTGGCTATAGTTAGTATTCCCTGGGTCTAGAAGCTAATCTACGAAGATACAACATTGAAGCTATGAACTGCTTTCTCTCCGTGGAAACATTCTTCTCCCATGTCTACCTAGTCGACCTTTCGCCCTCACTTCTTGAGGTTGCCCGCAAGCGATTTCAGCGTCTCGGCTGGAAGAACGTCACTGTCGTTTGCCAGGATGCAAGACAGTTTCGTCTCGGCGAAGCCGGTGGTGGTGCTGATGTCGTGACCATGAGCTACAGCTTGTCGATGATTCCAGGTTTGTCGGGCGATCCGTCACTTTTTATATCAGACCCTAATAAGAGTGATACAGACTATTACAGCGTCGTTGACTCGCTGACCAACCTTATGAAGACCAGTGCTATCCTCGGTGTTGTTGACTTTTACGGTAGGTCTTTGCGTAACTTTTTTGGGCCCGAAATGGCTGATAGGCACAGTGCAAAACATTGTTGACGTCTCCTGTCGTAACTACACCGGAGGCGTGGGCAACCGACACGTCAACTGGCTAGGACGTGCATTTTGGCGTACCTGGTTTGATTTTGACCGTGTCAATCTAGAAGCCGCTCGTCGGGACTATTTGGAGTACAAATTTGGCACTATTGTGTCCGCCAGCGAAAGGAATTATTTTCTCGGTGGTATTCCGTATTACATTTTTCTCGGATGTCAGAAGGATATCACTTCAGGCGGCTCCAGCATTGAGAAGCTCAACTCTAGCTTTACGGAATCGCCGTACTTGTCTGCCGCGAATCACCGCAGAGAGATGAGCGAAGCTGTTGAAACTGCCACGCCCGAGATCAAATCCAAGGCATACGAATCTGCCGTGGTCAATCTTAGCTCCAATCTCCCTCTGCCCTCGGCCTTCTATCAGAATCACCACTATCGGATCTACTACAATGACCAGCTCGCCAAGCACACTCAGTTCAATGACGAGTACATTTATGCCTTCAACTGGGAAGACCCTCGGATCGACCACCGACTGCTGAATATCAAGAATGAAGATGTCATTCTCACCATCACGAGCGCCGGAGACAATATTCTAGACTACCTTCAAAACACGCCCAAACGTATCCACGCTGTGGATATGAATCCGAATCAAAACCATCTTCTGGAATTGAAAGTTGCCGCTTTCTCTGCCCTTGGCTACAAGGATGTTTGGAAACTTTTCGGGGATGGAAAGCACGCAGAGTTTCGGGAGCTTCTCATCACCAGGCTCAGTCCTCATCTCTCGAGCCAGGCATTCCAGTACTGGCTTGAGCATTCCCATGTATTTACGTCCAAGTCAAGCAGAGGCTTGTACGAAACAGGTGGGTCGAGAGTAGCCATCAAACTGGTCCGCTATCTCTTCGCTCTCTTTGGTCTCCAGAGCGCTGCCACCAAGTTTTGTGAAGCGCCCACATTAAACGAACAGCGAGAACTGTGGCCCACCATTCGACGGGTCCTCCTCAGCAGAGTTCTGTACTGGGCGATCGTCAAGACGGAGTGGTTCGCCTGGAAAGCCGCTGGTGTTCCTCCACCACAACGCAATATGATCATTGACGATTACCTGAAGCGCAAGGGGCTCAGCGGTGGCATCAAGAAGAATAAGGACGTTAGCGGCCAAGCGATTTGGGAGTATGTTGTCAATACTTTTGACCCAGTCGCGAAGGATACCCTTATCAGTAACGACAATTACTTCTACTACCTGTGTCTTCAGGGGAAGTTCTCCAGAAGGTGAGATGGCAACTCAATTCGGGCGTCAGCCTCTTACTAACGGGAATAGCTGTCATCCCACATACCTGACACCGAAGGCACACAACAAGCTTTCATCTCCTGGTGCTTTCGACTGTCTTCGCATTCACACTGATGGGCTGAACGAAGTCATTGCTCGCATGGCACCGCGAACATTGACCATTGCCGTCGTACGTTTGAGACTGGAAAAAACCCAGGACTTGGCTAGGCTAATCATCAACAGGTTATGGACTCTATGGATTGGTTCAATCCAAACGAAGACGCCGCAGCCAAGCAAGCACAAGCCCTCAACCGGGCCATGAAAATGGGCGGCCGCATTCTGCTGCGCTCAGCCAGTATCGAGCCGTGGTACATAAAGGACTTTGCAGACAACGGCTTTAGTCCGCGTCGGGTTGGCGCGCGGTTCCCCGGGTCTTGCATTGATCGGTACGTATTTTCTGTCTGATTATGGAGGTCTATGAGAACTAAGAGATCCTTAGTGTCAATATGTATGCTTCGACATATATCATCACTAAAACCGCTGAGATTGATACGAGTCCTCGATCATTGGCCAACCGAGCCAACAGCATTGACGTAGAAGCGTTGTCCATTTAGTTCGTCTCTCTCTTTTTTTCGTTTTCAGTTACAAAGGGGTATTTACTAGCTTTACTGTTTGTAAGGCCTTCGTGCTATTAGCGTAAGATCATGGTAGTTGGTCGGCTTGGCTATTGAGTGTTTGTACTTTAGATCTCCACTAAAAGTTTAGACATGCCTGTACTAATAAGAGGGCAAAATGTGTTAGCTAGCATCCCAATGAGGGGCATCGAGATTATAACTACTTCTGGAACCTCGTGATTTGCTGCTAAGGGCTATGTTCAATCTCACCCCGTACTTCCCAATTTGAGGGCTTTTCGTAACAGACCATATAAATACATCAAAACCTAACAAGGATTTCTGCCGTGGGTCAAACATCCGGCTATTCTTTACTTGTTCAATCCCAATGGATTCTCAGCCGTTTGTTTCTGACCACCAATGGACTCTGTCGAGTTATCTGTAGACTGAGTCCCACTGCCACCACTCAGACCACCACGAACACTGTTCCCAGCACCTGACGCCGTATTCCCGAGACTCTGGGATGCATTGGACACTGTGTTTCCGAGCCCAGATGTGGCGTCGCCGACTGTCTTGCCGAGGTTTCCAAGAAGACCGCCTGCGGTGTCGGTTACGC
This sequence comes from Talaromyces piceae, assembly GCA_001657655.1. NCBI lineage: Eukaryota > Fungi > Ascomycota > Eurotiomycetes > Eurotiales > Trichocomaceae > Talaromyces > Talaromyces piceae. The sequence continues at coordinate 1,297,690 of JNNX01000004.1, read as the reverse complement.
CGCCGACGGTTTTGCCGGCTGTGTCAGTGATGCCGCCGAGGACATTGTTACCTATTGGGGATGACGAAGGTGTAGGTTAGCATTTGTGCAATTGACAGATTGACGCGAGGAGGGTCTATACCAGTGTTGCCCTGATTGTTCGACATTGTGATGATAAATTTCTTTGGTATAGATGTATATATATGGATTAGAGATTGAGTCCGTAGTTGTAAGAAAGTAAAATTTTCGAGACATTTATTCAGACGGCGACTTTCTATTTATCGCCCAAATGGTGCTGATATCATACCCCAGATCTTGGTCTGGTCCGTGAGGGCTTGAACCTGGATGATGACGATGATATCATGCGGCATGACTGTGGGGCAAGCCATACATGTCACTACTATTATTAGCCCATAATTATTCATGTTTTGTATAGCCCGATCGAGACATTTCCTCGATCTATCCTGCGCAAAGAGTTATTCTGACGCGTCTGATGCAGCCTAGACGGGTGCCGGGCTTCATGCTTGTGGTTTGCGGCAGCACAGGCTGTCGAAAGAAGAAAATCCAAAACCTAGTCTATAATTTGCTCGGTAATCTACTCGCCTTTTGTCGGACCTTTTAGCCTAGATTACATGAATGAATAAACTTCTAGGAGTCGATGTTTACTATGTTGTATTGGTTAGTAAAATGTTGGCAGAGACAAGGCTTGCGCGTGAGGTCCAGGAGTAAAATCAACGGTACGACAGCCTTGAGGAAGCTCTGTGGCAGCGCGAGACTTGATGCATGTGTATGTGACTTGAAAACGTGGCTCCCACTAACAAGCTCTGTCTTTTGTGGTACTTTTGCAGCTGCCGGTCGGATGCTTCCCTGTCCTTGGTATAGGCTTGTATAGATAGACGAGTCCATCTCCACCCTTACGTGCGGTTAGCAGTCTTAACAAGCCACAAGCCTACGGCTGTCTTTTTGAATTGACATGTATTAATCATAGACACCATAGTCGTCATGTGCGTCAGAAGTGTCGTATAAATTGGCGCAAACAGCGTTGAATTCCATCTATCCAGAAATATACAGTCATTTCACTCCAGCTTACTCGTGAGACCACTCCGGCTTCTTCTTCTCTGCAAAAGCGGTCATGCCTGTAGAGCGTATTAGCGGCTGTGTGTTGAGATCGGATAAATCAAACCCACCAATTTTCTGGTCCTTGCTACCAAACAAGCCATGGAACAAGCGCCGCTCATAATCCACGCCTTCTTTTAGAGACAGCTCCTGGCTCTTATTGACCACCTCCTTGGCTGCGACAACGGCCACACGGCTGTAGCTTGCAATCGTCTCTGCAGTCTTCAATGTCTCAGCTAGAAGCTCGTCCTTGCCGCCTTCAATGACTCGGGCAGCGACCCCCCACTCGCCGGCTTCCTTTCCGCTAAAGTTCTTGCCCGTGAGGATCAACTCCATTGCCTTGCTCTTTCCGATAGCCCGTGTCAAGCGCTGCGAGCCACCAGCACCGGGGATAGTGCCCAGCTTGATCTCCGGTTGGCCAAAGGTAGCCTTGTCGGTGCAGTAAATGATGTCGCACATCAGCGCAAGTTCGCATCCTCCGCCGAGAGCATAACCGGACACGGCGGCGAGAACAGGAGTGCGGATCGTGTTGGCCAGATGTGACCACGGAGCAATAAAATTGTTCGAGTATGCAGCCGAGAAAGTGAGGGGTGCCATTTCCTTGATGTCGGCACCGGCTGTATTCTGCGTTAAAGGAGCCAGCATGATTCAAGGGGTTTTGCAAACTCACCGGCAAATGCTTTTTCGCTGCCTGTGATAACAATGGCGCCAATGTCCTTATCTTGGTCAAATTTGCTCAACGCATCGTTCAATTCCACAAACAGAGGGCTAGACAAAGCATTGAGGGCTTTGGGGCGGTTCAAGGTGACTTATCTGAATGTTAGCAACCAATTGAAGGAGATTACCAACAAGAGCTTTGAAATTAAAACGCTAGACTCACTCAATCCAACACCAGGCTTGGGAGTTTCCGTCAGGATATGCTCATATGAAGCTGGGGATGTAGACGAAAAGGGCCGGCTAGCTCTGGTTAGGTATGATGTCAGGGCTCGGTTGGTACTGGACGTCGCCAGTCGCGAGCAGCGGGAAAAGAGCATTGTGTTGACGAGTCGCTTTGCAAATTATCTTTTGAGATACTCTTACTGCCCTCTACAATCGAGCAATTTGTTCAGTCAAGTGATTTTTCCTCGCTGTCGAGAAGTACAAGCAGATGCGATAACGACAACCCGAGGGTGGTTATCCGTCTGCCAGCTCCATGCCCATAGCCGAGGAAAACCGCGGGCAGCCGAACACGTGAGCGCGCCTCTGTTTGCACTGTTTGCGTCCAGGGCCTGCGCACGTGTTGGTGGGCTGTGGCAAGTGTGTGTGGCTGAGCAGAGTTGGTTTCCGGCCACTTTTCAGTTCATCGGCTGCGATAGCCCTGCCAGATCAGCCCGACGCTCATTGCACCACGCCATTTCTCACACTCCTTTCTTGCAATTAGGCCATCCGAGAAAGCTGTACAACAGTCTTGGAGCTCTTTGACGTGCCTCAGTAGCCTGCGATCCGTTCTGGAGAAGCTTTTGTCTTGGTTGTTTTCTGATTGAATTCGAAGCCCATCAAAATGGACGTCTCGGAGCCGGAACAAACTCCTTTCAATGCGGTTCAGGCACAGACATCCAAGCTTGCCAGGGTGAGTTTATGCTTGATTTCTGAGTGATGGAGAATTCAGATTGCGCCAAATATACGATGGAACAAGATGCTGATTACCTGCCTCCAGCAATACCAAGCCAACTTGGATAAACTCACGCCGCACACTGCCTATCGATGGATCGGTACCGCTGTCCTCCTGCTCATCTTTTTCCTGAGAATCGTGCTGGCGCAGGGATGGTATATTGGTACGTCATCGATTACTGAGAGGGCCAACAAGCTATTGGCAGAAAAAGTACTGAGATTTAATGATCAATTTAAACAGTTGCCTATACTCTCGGGATCTACCTGCTCAATCTGTTCCTCGCTTTCCTCCAGCCTAAATTCGATCCGTCCCTCACCCAAGATGAAGGCCTTGAGGATGGCGATGCTGGCTCAAGCTTGCCCGTCAAACAGGACGATGAGTTCCGTCCTTTTATCCGACGTCTTCCGGAATTCAAGTTCTGGCACTCGGCTACGCGCGCCATCCTGATTGGATTTGTGTGCTCGTGGTTCAGCTTTTTTGATATCCCTGTCTTCTGGCCCGTGCTAGTTATGTACTGGCTCGTTTTGTTCGTCTTGACGAGTAAGAATGCCCTAAAGCCTCTTTCCCTGTTGACAGGATGGCTAACAATTGCACAGTGCGACGCCAAATTCAGCACATGATCAAATATCGATACGTTCCTTTCACCATCGGAAAGACCAGATATGGCCAGAACTAATAAGTTACTTATCAAAAATACTTTTAATGTGACCGACGCTTGCGACAACGGCCAAGCCCACTTTTTCCCCCTTTTCTTCTGGCTGGCTGCTTTTCAAAACCATGAGTCGAAGTGATTTTATTTCTAGTTCCTTTTTGTGGCTTCTTTTCCGGTTCCTAATTACCTCGCTCATAGATTGAAGGTCTGTACTGTTATTGTTGATTCGATCGGAAGCTGTATACATAACATGAATCCTCGGATCTGGATCTTTTTTTTATTGTCCTAACAAATCAGCATGTCTTCTTTGGAATCTTTCTTCTCTGTTGTTGCAGGAGATCTGTAACTTTTTTCTCTCTTCTTTACTGTTGTCTTACTTCTATCACAAATTCACGGCAATTATGATCGAATAGGATAGGTCTGTTAAGATAGATTAGGGTAGGATAGTTGATGATAAAACATGTAATTCTCACTCTGTGGCTTGGATAGAACTACTCGTGGCTTTATGCCTTGTATCTCTTATTGTGTTCATAGTCTAACAAAGTAACAGATCTTTAATATTTCCGTTATGCCGCTGCCTATGACCGAAGAAACAGGTATTTATCAATGACCTGAGCTTCATGCTCAACAAAAATGAATCCAGAAAGGAAAAATGAGTATCTTTATCTATTCAATATTAAACACGCCATGGAACTCATTACCATCGTTAATCTAACTATCTTTCTCCCATATCAGGAATAGATGTTGTTATGACTTCAGGTGCGACTGTGGTAGACACACTGATGGCATATGTCTTGTCTCGACAACCGAACCAGCCTGGTGTCTTGCATGAGGATGTGGATGTTGATGTTGCGGTTGTTATAGGGGCTTCTGGTGTAGCAGAAGAAGAAAAGGACGTTGTCTTGTCCAGGCAGCCAAACCAGCCCGGCGTTTTGCACGTTGATGTCGAGGTTGAAGAAGTAATAGTCGCCGTGATATCTGCTGTGGTAGTTTTAGGCATATCCGTAGAGGTCGTCTTATCTAGGCAGCCCCACCAACCGGGGGTTTTGCACGTTGAGGTTCGGGTGATTGATGTTGATGTTGATGTGGTTGATGTAGTCGTGGTAGTAGTTTCGGATCCGTTGCTCTTGAAGAATTTCCACAGTTGGCAGTCATAGCATTCCACTTCCGGTACACACGGCGGCACCTCTTCGTACACCTGCAGGACGTCTTTGATGACGCTCTTGATTCGATGTGTGCCAATTCCAACTCTCCAGCCCTTGTCCTCGACTGTGTCGTAGACGCACATTGAGCCAGCGTGACATGCCGATTCGAGTGCGTATCCCCACCAGGTACAGGTAGAGCCCACACCGTTACACGTCCCCGTGTAAATGGGATCGGCGGTATGGCCGACATGGAATATTCCCGTGTTCTTTCGTGTTTGAGGCAACAAATGGTTGTACCCAGGAGGAGTGGGCAGGCCCAGTCTCGCTGCCGGGAGCGCTTCTGGTATGGCCTCAAAAGAAACAGTCGGGAGGCCAAAAGTAAGACCGAGAAGGGCGCTCATTGCTCCACCAAGAGAATGGCCCGTGAGCCACACATTAGCCCCCGGATAGAGCTCCGTGACGTTCGTGTATAGATCGATGGCCGCTTGGTAATACCGATTCCTGTCACGCATTGCCTCTACAATGCAAGTCAGGTTGGCCGTGTAGGTAGAGGAGGAACAGTCACACGCTTGGCGCGCAAGGTAGGAGTAACCTTGTCCACAGCAGCAACTGAAATAGAGGTTATCATTCAGTTTATCATTCGTCGTCGTCTCTGCTCCGTCAAATAACGCCGGCGATGTCCCCTTTAACGAGATTACAACGGTGCTGTTATCCTGATCCGTGTATATATGGCCTCTTAAGGTATCTCCCTGCCAACCGAAGCCCGTTGACCAGTTGAACCTCCCACTAATGACATTCCAGTCGCCAGAGCCCGGCTCTTCAATATAGTCATTCGCCGTCATTTTAGCAAGTGTGAGAATAGTGTCCTTGCTGGTGACATCTGGCGCGTCAACCTCGTCCATAACCCAGGCATCATCAGACAAGACTGTGGGCGCCCCAAAAGACCTGGCGTATTCGAGATGGCTTTCAATCACCGAGGGCCGTCGGTCTGCTAGCCTTTGTATATTTAGAGAGCTAGATCTTATACGCAGAGCCTCTGTATGTGGTATTTCGGCAGGCTCCGGAATTCCTGTATCCTCAGCGATGGTCCATAATTTTGTTTCTGGAGTAACGTCGACTTTCACGTGTAGATCCGGATCTTGGTATGCACCGCGGAGATGGATATGGCGTAGAGTCTACAACATAGTTAGAGAACAGAGCAATTAGTCCAGAAAACAGTGAAAAGACTGGAGTCAAATATTTACAAACTCATGCAGTCCATGTCCTCCATCAGAATGTTCACCTTGGGGAATTCGAGGCGGTACAAGGGGAATCTGGTTGGAACCGGGGGACGCAGTGGCGAGGGCGAGTCCCGCGTAGAGTGCAACAAGCAATCTAGTGGCTGTTTTCGAAGAGGCCCGCCATCGCGAAGGCGCTCGCGATCGACGTGGCATTGTTCGGATTGTGTCGAAAAATGGCCAGAAGTAGAAGAGGGCAAAGAGCGCGTGGTAGTCGACTCAAGCTGAGCCGAAGCAGTCAGCAGGCGTAGACTCTCGTCGAATAACGGGTGCTGATAACAACCGGGGAAGATGACGCACTCGGGCGAGGCAGTTGCCTTATCAACAATACGGCACGTGACAGCCCCTGCCAGGTCACTTGACGCCGTTCATGCAGTTGCGGGCTGATCGTTCTTGTTGATTATTGTTGATAGGTTCCGGCCTGCTCAGCCAGCATAGTCTATGGGACCTCCTGCGCCGGTCATTCCAACAGCCATCAATTGTCAGGCATGGTCCTCCTGCTCATGCTCCGGAGTACACATGGCTGGGGCCCGCTATTAAACACTGTTACATGCTGCGGCCACTAGAAACCCCAAGCGGGTCTTGCCTACTGCCATAAGGCTAGCCGGTGCTGTCGTTACCCTTCGACCGTCAAGGACAGATCAACCCTCACGGAGCTGCATTGCTTGCTGGCAAGCTGCAGACAATGTCTTCCACAGACTCGCCTGAGAACAGCTCGCGACCGCCGAGATCGCTTCATGCCACCCGGTCGTTTCCTCGAATAGACTCGAGCTACGCCAACGATCCCCCGCGGAATAGAGCAAGGACGATGCAAGCGGCGCCAAGCATCACAGGGCCCGGGGATGGTGATAGTTTGGCTGTTCTGGAGCCAATGCCTGACGGACCGGATAGCGGCCACGATATTTTCGAGAAGCGTAACTCTGTTGACTCGGATGACGGCTTTGGACGCAGCGACCATCCGATAGAAACGCTGCTGAGCGAGGATGGCCTGCTTGAACTCCCAGTGGAACTGGCTAGCATGACGGACAGGTACGTTTCTTTTGCTGCTCTTGCAGTGGACGCGTTCCATTCATTTGCTGATACATAGATGTTGTGTAGATTCATTCAGTCATTGAGCGCGCGAGTCCATTCAACACCGCCGTCTATTGAGAGAATAGCTGCCTTGTTTCAAGAGTTCTACGTCCGAGCAGATTCCCACATTGCGACACATATTTCAACTCTTGCGTCGCGCATCAACCGTGATGGCTCACCGGCCACTTCGTCTCAGAAAGACGGAGGCAAGGCTACTACAACACAGATGCTTACTGCTTCCGAGGTCGCAGAAAGGCGAAAAGCGCGAAAACAACTGCCGTATAAGCGCCTCGTTCTAGAGGAAACAGTTGAACGAAGAGCTTGCGAGCATATTCATGACAAGATCTGGCGCCATAAGAGTACCCTCGATGAAGTACGCGATGAGAAGCTGCGCTCCAAGACAGCGGCATTGGCTCTCATTGGTATTCGATTGAAAGACCTAGGAATCGAGCTTCCTACGGCCGACGACGAGAAAGAGGCCGAGGCCAGCTCCCGACTGGCACCTGCGCGAGAGCATTTGAGCAAAATGAATGAAGCAAAATATCCGTTGGGAAAGCTCCAGTGCTTGAAAGCAGCACACAAAGCAATTGTCGATACACTAACTACATTGCTCGGGTCATCGTCCTCAGCAGATGAGATTTTACCCACTCTAATCTATGCATTGATCACTTCTCCGCCAGAAGGGATTAACGTAATAAGCAATCTTCTTTACATCCAACGATTTAGGTCCGCGAACAAAATGGATGGAGAGTCGGCTTACTGTTTGACCAACTTGGAGGCGGCAATCTCCTTTTTGGAAGCCGTGGATCTTACAAGTCTCAGCGCAGATCTTCCCTCTGACGGCCAACCCCGACTTTTGAATGCGGCAATGACCCTCGGCACAGACACCGAGTCGGGCCCCTCTAAGGAGTCCCCGGAGACGGTGACAGGCGAGTTCACAAAACCCGGCAAAGATACCGCATCTAGCACTCTATCGAGATCTCAACTTGGTGCGCCGGTAGTCCAACAGCGGCGTCTTAGTAACTTGTTTCAACCGCCTTCAAAGGTGTTGGGAGCTGCTAATGATGCAGTACGTAATACCGCTGACCAAGGTCTGAAAAACCTTAGCAACGCGCTGGATAACAGCTTCAACTTTGTTGTTGGGCGGATGAGGGAAATGCAGTCTAACCGTGGCGCAAACGAACAACCACTTGTACCCAAGACATTGGACGAAGCCAGGCGTCTTGTTACTAGTCCTCCTGTCGTGAATGATAGTGAAATAGCAAGCGAGCTTTCTGTCGAGGAATCCACCACGCGAGAAGGGGGCAGACGGCCATCGTCAAGCTTGAAGCCAGAGGACCCGCGCAGAACACCAAGAGACAGGAGCACGGATAGTGTCCGCAGCAGCGATGGCAGAAGACCTGGCATGTCGTCTCGAACGAACACCCGAGATCAATTCACACCGAGCCCAAGCGGTGGCAGTTCCATCTTCAATTCTGGTCCGAACACACCGTTAGAGTCCATGAAGAACTTTGGCAATACATTCAATCCACTCAACCACATACCCGGGATGATCAGAGGTTTAGGGCGGAACGCACCAGAGACACCTGTTGGTGGAACTTCATCGTCTACACTGGCTGATCGAATAAAGCCTCTGTCGACAGAAACAAAGTCGTCAGAACTTGGGTCTGGCACACCAGGACGTTTTGATCCGCCAATCAAGAGGTTCTTGGAAATTCAAGACGCCCAGGATTTGCGAGTCGGTGAAGTTGCTGTGCTGCTTCAAGATTACAAACGACTTGCTGCGGCACTAGCCCAATTAACCCAATAAGGACTTTGTTATATACCATTGTTTATATATTATCATCCCAGAGGAGGAAAGCATTTACGGCGTCTTTATACACAAGAAAGATCAATTTTTCGTTTGACTCGCTTTTTTCTCGTTTTGTTACACACAATCATTTGTCCTCGTATCACTGAAGTTTGTACCTTACAACAATCTAGACTATCTCACGTTGCATGTAATCTACATGTAGCATCAACTTAGATGTCAGACAAGATAGCGTAAACGCTACATCAAATGTAATTACAACCATGACGCCGAGTTTGTAGTATGCGGATCCTGACAGGTAATGATTGCAGTAATGATTGCAGAATGCAAACTCCAATGACATATGCACCTCGAAAAGAACAAACATATGCGGCGCGCTAAACAGAAGAGTAGTGATTACCATTTTAGCTACTCTGGCCATAGCTAAAACGCAGGAATTTGTCAAGCTGGTCTCAGCCCTTTCAGCATGCCCATACCGCCTTGCTTCATATCCGCAAGTTTCCTATCGAGCTCCCGGTGCTTCCGTTGAGCCTCGTCATTCCGCCGCTTGATTTCCGCCTCAAAGACAGCTGTCGTCGTTCGGCGAGCATGACGGGCTTCTTTGATCTTGCTCATCATTTCGCCGAGGCGGCCGATCAACTCGTCGCCGAATTCCTCCCACTCGGTCATAGTCATGGATGACAGATAGTGGTGTCGATCTTCCTCGATTGGTAGAGAGTTTAGTACATACGACAGCTTCTCGCTGGCTGATTTGGCGTCGGAAGGGGCTTGCTTTATGGGAGACGAAGGAGCCGGTGGTATTTTCTTGGGTGTTGATGGGTTGGCAGGAGGTGTTGGGGTGTGGTCAAAGGGTTCCTTCTCGAGCTGGGCATATTGCATCTGTTGGAGGATTGGGTCCGGGTAGTCCGACTCAAACTTTGGGTCTTGGTCAAAATCCGAGAGTGAGCGGCCTGTGGCAGGTATGTGGCGTTCGGTGTTTGGAGATGAGTTCACGTTGATGATGCTGAGAGAGTCGTCTTCTAGCCCTTCGTCGTCGGTTGGGTCGAAAGTGCTTCGAATTCTTCCATTGTCAAGAAAGGTATCGTAATAGTTAAACGATTTCTTTCGGTCTTTCTTTTCTTGGTCCCTTCTAAACAACCCCGTTGACTTATTTGACGAGCTGTGTCGCTCAGGCTGTGGCCGCGTACCACCGACACGACGAGTGGGAGATTGGTCCTGCTGGATAAGGCGCTCGTAAGGGCGCTCGGTCTTGAAATTGAACCGGTTATTCGGCGTAGTCGCCAGACTACGAGACAGATTGCGACGATTAGCCGACGATATTCGTCCCATTCTAGCTCCGTCTTCTTCCTCTTCCTTTTCCGTGGCAGAGAAACGAGGAATAGGGTCACTATCACTGCGGTTCAGCGTTATCCGCGAGGTGGGCATGGGAATCCTTGAATGATCTGCTCGCCCGATAGATTTCCTTTTCGGGAAGGCATCATCGGTGGCAGACTGCTGAGAAACCTGATACCGGACCCAGTCCAATGTATCAGTCACTTTCTTTTTTGCGTCGGTCTCGTCTCCGAAAACGGAAACGGGAGTACGCTTTCCATACTCCTCTTCAAGCCCGACTTGCACATTTCCTGCGGGCTGGAGCGAATGATCGGACTCTGAAGGCAGGGTGTCGTTCCAGTTGATAGCAGTAACGTGGCGAGTGCCAAAGAGCTCAAAGCCGTGGTCATCGTTGCTGTTGTCGTCAGCAGCAACGCTGGTTACTGTTATTGTGGAGTCGTCGACACCTTCCACATCTGTATCAAACACGCTCTTGTAATTGGCAGTTTCTTCTTCTTGCTCCTGCTGCTGCTGCTGCTGCTGCTGCTGTAGCTGTTGTGTATAGGTCTCATTCTGCCATGAAAACGGTCTTGTAAATCTTGAGTATTGCGGTGTACTACCAGCCGTTTTCTCTTTCAGCTGTCTGTCTTGCTGTTGTAGCTGTAGCTGTTGCTGTTGTTGAACCTTGAACAACTGTTCTGTGTTTCTTCGCTGAAAAGGTTGACGGCGATCACCTTCTTTTGCATGAATGAAATCGCCCACGCCCATTTTCTGGTTGTATTCGCTTCAAGCGAAATCTACTCCGCACAGCGAAGATAGGAACAGCAGAGAAAACTATCCAAGCCTTACATCAAGTCGGCATCTGCTTTATGACTGTTTTCTCTGTTTTAGTAGAGCTTGGTTTAGTTAGAGCTTGACTAGTTAGTTCAGAGTAACTTGGGCACATTAGCTGCGGCAACTGCCGGCGCCCGAGAAGCTGCCATGCCAGGAATCCACCATCGGTGCACGTGACTTAATAGTATACATATTCTAGAAATTGTGATTATAATTCTATATATCGATTTATATTGATATGATCGGAGAAAGCAGTGACAGCTAAGCAATTGGTAATTGTCAAAAGGGGTATCTTTAATCTATCTCATACATGGCTTCTCCCAAAGAAGCTTCAATGCTTATAATACAAGGCGGCAGAAGTCATTTCACATATGGTAATCATTGAGGGACGATAGGCTTGCACCTTGTCGCCGCGTCTTTGCCTTTTTCAGGAATTCGTTCGCTTTCACTTTCTCGGCCTCTCGTCTCTCCTTGGCCAAGTGGGCTTCCTTTCGAGCGAGGAGCACCTGGGACGAGTCCGTAAACCCCTCGGCCATGCTCGTAGTTTGCTCCGGTAGGGACGAAACATGCAAATCTCCAATCCACAGAGCCACCATTCCGCGCAAATGCAGCAGTTCTGGATTATCCGAGTAAGGCGGTGATATCAAGAGCTCATCCATGCGCGCCGCAATCTCCAGTGCCTGAACCAGTTCTCTTGCTCGAATCCTGGCAATCCGAGCCGACAATTTCCGGTTTTGTTTTTCGAAGCTGTCACCTTCCGACATGGAAAGGTCGCCTGTATGCGATAAGCTGTCGGATACAGCATCCTCTCTTTCCCCCTCTCCCTCCTCCTCCTCCTCCTCCTCCTCCTCCTCGTTTTCGGCCGCTTCTCGTGCACTTGTGCTCTCCGAGTCCACAACGTATATCCATAGACTGAACATGGCCGGGTAAAAGTGTATGGAGCTGACGGTGTTTGGCGTAGACTTCCGATATGGATACTGGATGATCAGGCCCTCATAGTAAGCTTTTGCAGCCTCAAAACCCTGTCGGGTAAACAGAGACTGGTCTCTGACGCCGACCGCTTCCGGAGCCCTATCTCGCGATTCTTTACGAGGTTGGCGAAAAAGAATCTCGGCTCCAATTCCCCATCTTCCTTGTAGTCTAACATCAATCAAGTGGCCACCGATTCTTTCGCGAAGGAGCAGGCCCCACGCCCGCCCGGCGCGAGTAAAGTCTCCTTCCAGGAGGCATCTGTGCAAGATAGTGGTGAGCACGCCCAGGTGGCGCAGATGCAGGGTGCTATCTGCAGTCTCGGAGCCAGGAATGTAGAGAGGAGGTGAATGACTCGAAAGCTCTGCAATATGGTGTTTCACCGAGCGCTTTCTCTCCTTGGGCTCTGCACTGGCAACCGGAAACTTCCCCCCAGGAAGCTCTTGGTCAAATGATAAGCCTGCAATGCGATACTGGTGCGCTTCTTCCGGTGACAAAACAAGTGACGAGCCTTGGCTGCTATTGGTCACCGCAGGACCAGTATCTGCGCCAACGTCCGTGTGGCCGTGGTCAGTTCCTCCTCCTCCTCCTCCTCCTCCTCCTCCTCCTCCTCCTCCTTCTTCTTCTTCTTCTTCATCGTCGTCGTCCTCCCAACGGTCTCCAGACTTCCGCCGCTTGCGTCCAGCTTGCGATTCATATTTAGTGACACGTATGCTGGGCTTTTGCTGCCATGGCGCGAGCGGCAGAGCAAATGCGGACACCTTGGGTTTAATCATCGATCTTAAACCGCAAAGTCGCAATACCCTGGTGATGGCGTATATGACGCATCATCTCACACGGCAGCCGTCTACTTGGCATGAGCTTTCAGATTTCGAACGAAGCAGGGTCTCTGCAGCTTCGTTGGCACTCTGGTGCAAGACACAAGAGGAGCCAGCTCAGATAAAGTCAGCGCGTTGTTGAGAAAGCTTGCTGGATCATATTCGCCGAGACGGCAGGTCGCGAATTTGACGGTCTTGGCATCAGCGTGCGTTGTGATTGGTGCGCCGCACACGACGTTCTTTTTGGCGCAAAAAAGTGACCAAACCACCTGGTAAAACATATTTTTACAGATTACTAAGTTGAAAGTGGCCCTTGTCCGCCAGAAGATGAGTCACCCATAGAAGCAGATGGAACAGGGGCCTTTTCCTAGGGTAATTCGTATTCTTCGCAGTCATATAACTAACAAATGAAAACACGCCGATTCGTCAGCAAACTGCGCCTGCTTATACTACAGGTCAGAAAAGCCTCATCACACACTCAGACGTATGAACATATACATAGGCATGTACATGTATATACATCTGCTACGTATATACTGCTCGTAAGCATGTCAGGGTTCAGTGCAAACGGACAAAGAAAGCAAACCCATGCAGCTTTGCATCAGTTAGTTAGCGTCTATTTGCGTTGATTAACTTAGTGAACTAGACTCCGCTTGCCGCCGCTTCCTCCCGGGAGCATTACTAAAGTCCCTGTGCCTTGGTGCCTCAGGCCACATCTAGCGTCACGCGCCCCCCTCACCGTTGCCCGCTCGCTCGCAGTTCCGAGTTGCTGCACATCAGATCACCGAGTATTTGCCTTCTTGGCCGCTTGCTTTCTTCTCTATCGCTTTCTCTCTCGCTTTGCTCTATCATCTCTTAACTGGGCTGCCACACCACAGATTCTGTCTGTCAATCTCGGCCTTACCCATAGTGGGCTGACGTGGTCAAGCACACTGCATGAGCACTTTATCTCGTTGGATGACTCGTGTGTTTCATATTCAGGCGCCACGCTTAGCCTCCTCATCTGCTTGCTGTTGTTGTGTTCTCTTGCTAAATATCAACACCAAGCTTGAGTGCCAGTACTTACCAAGAAAGTGATCTCTTTTGTTTTGGCTCGAGCCTGTTGCCGCTGTCGTCGCCACAGCGAACCTGTTCTCGCAGCTTCCACGATATCGCAAGCCTCCCAGCCGTACTTACGATCAGGGCCTCATCCTCGGTCGGTTGTTTTCCTCTCCTGATCGAATGAGCCGATCTTGAAGTTGGCCTCGTTGCTTCGTTCCTAACAGGTATCTGCTAGGCTCATCAACTGTTTTGGCATCATCGCTGTCATCCATCAGACGGCCTGGTGCTTGTCATATATCGCATCCCGTTATCGTCGTCGTTGCCGCGCTGTGACGTGACGCCTTTCATGGATTGTTAGCACCAGTCATCGAGTGATTCATACCAGCATCCGTCGCGGGCCACTTCTACAGTAATTCCTGGGTTGACCCAGTTGTTACTATGGGACAGGCATCTTCTTCACAACGGGATCAACGGCAAGAGAACGCTGCACAAAGCACTACGCCCTCTCGACCACATAGCGATGGCCACAGTAGTCCCATGAATTACCACAACATGTCAGAACAAGATACGAACAGCCATCTCCCTCAAGATGAGGGAGGTGCCTCTCCCAGTGACGGCGCTTTCAACAATCTCGATGCAGATCCATCAGCCGCCCACCTGTCTAGCATGCTAGCTGGTGGCAATGCCCAACAGTTCAACGCCATCGACGACCACCCACATGACCTCCGACCGCTATCGGAACCACTACAGGGCCCGCCTGGACCTGCACCTTCACCTTCACGAATTCTGCTCAGGAGACAATCCACCATGTCGCGATTAGGCTCCCGAATCTTGCCCAATTCCGTTATTCGCGGCTTGCTCAATAGTGAGGAGGAGACTCCGGCAGAAGGCCATGCCCACCGGAATGGTCGGGTGACAAGGTCCCTGTCTCGTACCGAACCAACACACAGCGGCCGTTTCTCGCCCTTTTATTCATTGGGGTCCCGGGGTATCACGAGGCGTCGCTCGATCCGCGCTCCCTATCCACTTCCTCGACCTGATACTGCCCTTGTGTCGGATGATTCACTGCCATCAAGATATTTTAACCCGACTTTAGAGACGCTATCCGGATCCGTTAGAGGATGGCGACGTAGCCCCCGCCTGAACCGTGTCCGCAATTCCCTGAGCACGCCTATTTCTCACATGTTCGGGCCACCGCCCTTATCTGGTCCTGATGAACCCGAAATGTCTCTTGAGCAACCATCTCGGCAGAGCTTAGATGACTTTGACCGCTTACTTCCTCCTCTAACTCCGATGGATTCCACCATGGGTTTTGACGAGGGTACAGAAATGGACTCGGTCGAGCCATCAACTATGGAGGGTCTAACATCAGCTTCGCCTCGGTCTCGTATGAACCAGGGACCTGGCCCTGTCAGAAGGCTTCCCGGCATACTACGCTCTCGATCTTCCCGGTTACCACGGCGTGAAGACCAAACCTCGCTCTCACGTGTGCTTCAGCTGGCCGCTGCCGCCATCGCAGCACAACTTTCGGGCAGCACAGTCCCTACTCTTCCTAACATACAGTCTCTTGGAGACAATGGGTTAGACGCATCTCTGGAGAGCCTGATCAACAGTCTACAGCAAGCCACTTCTGCTCAAAATCCGGGCACCCCCAATGCATCCTCAGATGGCACCGCGGCACCGGCTCCGGTCAACTTTCTACGTGTGTTTCGTTTTGCAAACTCTGAGAACCAAGGAGAGCGTTTGAACACACAGGGTGGGGACACCACCAACAACAGCAACAACGGTAACAACAGTAACAGCGACAGCAACAGCAACAACCACCACGCCGGAGGCACAGATGCCATGGATATTGATGAGCCTGGTGAGGAGGCGAACGAGGGTCGGACAGTGACTTTGGTGGTAGTCGGAGTCAGGTCGGTTCCGACGAATGGACCTCCTGGGGGGCAACAGAACACCGGCGGCATGGGACTCGACGCTCTCCTCGGGCTGCCACTCATGCCTTCAGCTGCTGTGCCGCGGGATCGCCCGGCTACTGGCAACATCTTTCGGAATGCAGACGGCTCCTCACGGTTACCACCTCCCCGGCCCATCGATGGAGCTGCAAACTCGATTCTCGGTGGCCTCGACAACCAGCCCCGCCGCTCAACGTCGAATGCCGCCTCTACTGATGCACCTCCGCCCACGCTCCCAGTCACACTCTCAGACAGTCCTCCAGGGCCTAACCCTCCTCCATCAACGCCAGCTGAACCTTCTTTGTCCACGGTGTCATCAGGAAATTCTACTCCAAGTCGGAGACCATCGTCGGCGTCGGCAATGTTTCCAAATCCCTTACCTCAGGTACACGAAGAGCCTTCCCGGCAACCCACAGTCGAGTCTGAAGCCTCAACCACTACAGCGCCTCCTACCGGTGTTCGCCAACGTCGTCGAAGCGATTCAGAGTATGCTCGCCACCGACATTTAGGACTGGGCGCCGCACGGCGTAATGGGGTGGTTGAACCCGATCAGCCGACAGCGTCTAACACGGGTCGTACTTGGGTTATTTATGTTGTCGGCACCAACCTTTCAGAGAACCACCCTGCTTTTGCGACGCCGAGTCTATTCACCGATGTATGTGTTCCATGTCACAGATATGAAGACCATGACTAACGATGAACAGAATCCTACTTACGAGGATATGATTCTTCTGTCTTCACTACTTGGGCCAGCGAAGCCTCCTGTTGCCTCTGAGGACGACATCAACTCAGCGGGCGGCCTGTTCCGTTTAGTCGAATACGATGGTTGTCTGGTGGCGGAAGCCCTGGAGAGTAGCGAGACTTTTGCTGTTGGGGAAAATGAACGATGTTTGATCTGCCTCAGCGAGTATCAGGCAGCAGAGGAAGTTCGACAGCTTACTAAATGCAAGCATAACTATCACAAGGAATGCATTGACCAGGTATGTACAATGCGATCCATATGCTTTTCAGAACCTGAGCTGATCATTTGCCTAGTGGCTAACCACTGGACGGAACTCTTGCCCTCTGTGCCGGGGTCAGGGAGTCGCCGAGTCGTCCAATACCACGACTGCCGACAATCCAACCCAAGAAGCCTCTGCATAGGTTTCGAAAACTAGCCAACTCCTTCTTCATTTCTGTTTCTCAGCGTCCTTTACATTGGCCATGGACTATACGCGCGCTATATCATAGACCTGATGCACCTTCCAGTTTGTACCACGTTATTACTCTTCTCAATGTGATGGCGTTTGTTTCTTCTTAGTGAGCGTCAAAATTTTTGGGCATTGCGTTCTTCCAGAGGGCGGTTAAACAACCTTATCGCACGCTGTAAAGTGATGGTCTGAAAAATGGTTCGTCTGTGCATCACACCGGGTGGAATCGATGAGCAACCTGTCTGGCTGGACTTACTTTTTGTGCTCGTGTTGGATATATTTTTCTAAGTGATACCAATAGACTGCAATAGTTACTTTACTTTTCATTTCCAGGCGTTTTGTAGTTCATAATTCGGAAAAAAGGCCAGTAGTCATCGTAAAGCGTGATCTTTCATAATTATACAGCTTCGAGCGTCAGAGCACTGACTAAGCCGCGGGGGGTTGCGGCGGTTCCCCGCAATTTTTTTTTTTTTTTTTTTTTCCAGCAACTTTTCGAGTTTCAAGTCGGGAGACTACATACGAAGCTAACACGAAAAACCAAGACGACAATTGTAGAGGCGGTTGCGCAGTGACGGTTGGGTAATTCAGCGTGTACTTGAAGCGCGTGCTGTCTTTCACTACATCTCTACAATTGGCACTTCCACGAACGAACGAACTACCTACCCATCGGATTGCCTACAAGAAAAGCAGCCTGGGCAGATAAGACAAACAGAACGACGAAACAGACAGTATGGGCGACAAGATTAGGCTCACCATTCTCATCTCCGGCAGCGGCACCAACCTGCAAGCCGTCATTGACAAAACGGCAGCTGGCCAACTCGACGCCACGATCGTCCGCGTAATCTCGAACCGCAAGGACGCCTACGGCCTCGAGCGGGCCAAACGCGCCAACATCCCGACTACATATCACAACCTGGTCAAATATAAGAAGCTGCATCCGGCGACTCCCGAAGGTGTCCAGGCTGCGCGGGAGGAGTACGATGCGGAATTGGCGAGGCTGGTGCTGGCGGATTCACCTGATTTAGTGGCGTGTCTGGGATTCATGCATGTTTTGTCGACGGGTTTTCTGAAGCCCTTGGAGGAGAGGCAGGTTAAGATTATCAATTTGCATCCGGCTTTGCCAGGGGCGTTTAACGGGGTCGTGCGTTTCTCCCTTTTTCTCTCTTTTTCTTTTCTTTTTCCTTCTTTGTCTCCTGTCCGGGACTCGTTAGTTTTGACCACGTGAGACTAATAGGATGCCATTGAGCGCGCACACGCCGCCTGGCAGCGAGGAGAAATCGACAAAACCGGCGTGATGATCCACGACGTCATTTCCGAAGTCGACATGGGGACGCCCATTCTCGTCAAAGAGATCCCCTTTGTTCCCGGCGCAGATGGGGACCTAGAAGCCTTCAAACAGAAAGTGCACGAGACGGAATGGGGTGCGGTCATTGAGGGGATTCGAATGTCGATTCAGGTGGTGAAAGAGAAGCGATCAGCTTGAGTTTATTGGCCCCCTTCTTGACTGGCAGAGGGGAAAGAAACATATGTTTTACAACGGGCTCTTGAGCGGATTAGCTTTCCATGGGTACCAGATTTGATATCCTCCGAGAAGCATGACAGTGACAAGCTTGCGTTCCCGCTGATCATTCGATGTCCACTACTGGCGTGGTCGACTCAGCAACACACGTCATGAGGATGGGAAGCCCGGAGCATACACACAAAAGGCCGGACGATCTCGATCCATGGCCCATGTTTCCATCATAGAGAAATCCAAATCGAGACCATCATTGGTGTTTTTGGTGTCATATTAACAAACCAAGAACTGTATGCAAACTACCGGTACTCCGAAAAACACCGAGCATGTCGATAGGGCCTACTAATTTAGTTAGAATTCCAAATAATAATGTTTTGTACATCAATAAACTTCAATTTCAGGATAATTTCTTGTGGGAACGCCAACCCACTTGGCTCCGCAAGCTGCCAAGCCATTTTCTTTTTTGTTTCTCTTCTTTTCTTGGTAAAAGGGCCACCAATCAAACAAGGTTTGAAAGAAGGGAGGGAAGCAAAGAAAAATAGAGAAAAAAGAAGTTGGAGGATTCTCTCCAAGATCAGACAATGAAATTGACTGCCTCGGATGGATTTATCCGCTCATCCTGGCCCGTAGATCCGGTAGTTGTTAACATTCCCATGTTGCTTCAGGAAAGTTCAGGCTTGATCGAAGAAGGATAGCCAATCAGATAAGATCAACCTGGAAACATTAATAGGTGGTGACTAAATAATGGACTACCAAGCTACAGATCTGTATTAGCAAAGTTAACTGCATGATCAGAAAACTAATACCGATAATTAGGGACCCATTATTATTACTAGCATGACTATGTGACATCCTAAGACGTTGCGAGTTAGCGTCTGCATCGAGTCAGTGCAAATTAGCCAACTAAGTATGTAGCTAGCTAACTAACGACCTTGTTGTTCTGATTTGCATTTTCCGATTTGTTGCGGAACCCGGTGTATTGCTGCCACAAAAGTATCAGTGATGCCCTTTGAAAAGAACTCGGAAGGAAAAAAAAGCCATCGTATGGCTTGGATTTTTATACCAAGTCCATGCTGAAAATTCAGAAGCGTTGACTAGGAAGGGGGTAAAAGACAGCGGACAAAAGTCTGAATAATAGGTCTAGAGAAAAAAAAAAAAAAAAAGAGAGAATAGATAAACCGAATCAGATGCAATATCGCCCCGCGGATCGTTTTCCATATGCAGAATAGACGCCAAAAGCCACCGGCCACCGGCCCCATTGCTGTTCTACTGCTATTTTAGAGGCACTTTTCGTTGTTAGATCTGAAGGTAAACTAGTTTCGAAACATCAATATCCTGCACCCGCAGACGTGTGTTGGTGGCAACATCTGAAGGAATCTGGGTAATGGCGTCAAACCAAAGTCTTCTTAATGTAACTATCAAGTCTTGTCACAGTGTAACACAAGCAAGACACACAAGACTAACAAGAAGAACTATGCCGTATCCTCTTCGTGATAGACTACGATAACAGCTAATTCCTGCGAACGACTAGGCACGGACAAGAGCATCCGTGTCGTACATCTTGTCAGAAAAGGAAAGGCTGCCAAACGAGAGCAAAAGGATCTTGTTGATTTTGGACTCGGCGTATGATCATGGGTCCGGCACGAAGACTCAGGACGACTGCAATATGATTGGCTCGGTCGCCAGAACATGGTCACTGCAGCCTATCAACTAGTTACATTCTAGTCTGGTAATAAGTACATGGCATGACTTTGCAGCAGCAGAAAACATGACTCAGGCAAGGAAGACGCCAAAAAACAATGAAAAGGAAAGCAAAACAAAAACTAGACGGAGCAATTGCGGTGTGATTGGGCTCTGCTTCCTTTCAGCAGGATTTCATTGAAAGTGTGATGGAAAGAAAAGAAAAGAAAGACAAAAGAAAAAGAAAAAGAAAAAGGAAAGAAGGATATGTACACTGAAAAAGCAAAAGCAAATCAGCGGCTAGTTTATTGCAGAGTCGTATCACGGCTACATATTTAGCTGAAGATCCCCAAAGGAACTAGTCAAGATACAATCATGTCAATGCAATCGCCCGCCCATTTCGTTCTGTACTAGTTTTCCGGCGTTGCTGTTTATCCCTTCGTCTCCATAGCGGTTCAACACCTCGATCAGACATGTGATTCCTGGAGACTGCATAGATCAACGAATGACAGCGCCTGTCAGCTGCTATTTATATCGGATTGATCGGTTTGGTGCGACACTTTGTACAATTCTGCCCATGACACTGTAATGTAAACCTTTATTACAATAGGTGANAAAAAAAAAAAAAAAAAAAAAAAAAAAAAAAAAAAAAAAAGAATAAAGATAAAAACACCCAAAGACAACAGAACGCTGCCATTGCAATGCTACACTAAAAAAAATAAAAAAAAAATAGAAAAAAATAAAAAAAAAAAATAAAAACCTGAAAGAATAGAAGACACGACGAGAGTGCGGAGTGTTCTGGATGAACATTCATTAGATAGACGACGGTCTAGAAACATACAGGATGGCATTGGGGGATTCCATGTGTATGAGGCTAGTGGTCCGTAGTCGGACCGGAGGGCAATCCCGAGGCTGACATCTGCTTGAATAAGGCTATGGGCAAATGAAAGTGGTTCCGAGGCTTTATGGAATAAGGCTTATTGTTCGCGGCTCACCCACAAAGCAGACAACGGCCCCAGCCGAGTTACATAGGAACGTGATAATCAGATTGCCAGTCACGATCCTTCGGCCCCGTCTCTGCACAGGAGTACGTACTCGCAACGTATACCAGTCTAGACTCGAATTCTGTAGGTGCCTCTCGAGAGAGTACGGAGTAGGACAGTAGTATGGCCTCCCGTGCTAACGCCTAGTCCGGCTCGGTTTATACTTCCTATGAAGGAAGGCTGACACATGGACGGATGCCGGAGAAAAGAAACGGACCCTGCCGACGACCGTTCACCGACACGACGCCAGTTTGGAACCTGGCTGTTTTTGCGGGGTGGGCTCGCAGGCTTTGTTATAGCACCAACTGGCCCGGAGCAGCATTGGCTGTAATTTTCTTTCTTTCCCTCCTGCTTGGTGGCCAGTCAGCGGGAGAGTCGATGTTGGTTCTGCTGGGTTGCCAACGACGGGCAGCCTTGGCGGCGACACAAGAAACCGTTATACCTTCTCTTTATTATAGCGTTGGACTCCGTCCACAGGACGTGGTTTGATAGTCTGGGCTGGTNGGGGGGGGGGGGGGGGGGGGGGGGGGGGGGGGGGGTTGCATGGAACCATACAGAGGGCAGCGTGTACGAGAGTGTGTAGATATTTATATCGCAGCCAATCACCTGCAGCGATGCGGGAAATCGCCCGCGCTAGGCAGCCTAACAAACTCAATTGCGCCGCGCCGGGGATATTGTTTATCCGTCCGCAGCAGTGATTGGCTGGTGCCCGGCTCTCTCCCCGACCCAGCAGCTCGTGGAGCGCTGCTGAATAAGCACGGACGCGCCCTAACTGACCTAATGAGTTGGCTACGAGGCTTTAGGGCTAAGCCAGCATGGGCCGGATCCACTGATGCTCCGTTCCGGTACGCAGTCGGAATCCGGCCTGGTTGATGCTTGCCCCACTGGAAATGCACTCCTTTCCCAGTGCCCAAGGCACTAACCCCAGAGCGGCTAATTCTCCTGGGTCAGGCTCTTGGCAGATGGCACCTGCCGCCTCTGCGCTTTCCTCCCCAGGACCTCCTTCCCTCCCCACACGCCCACCAAACTACCGCGGCCACAGACCATCCCCTTATCGATCAGAGGCCACTCCGCTAGCCTTGTCTGGGCTTAGCGTGTAACACTGTTACTGTATCTATGGTCCCTCCCATCATCGCCAGGGTGTCGGCTGCCCGGCCGGCCGCCTTCGTACCTCCGTATAGGACAAGGGTTCTTTTCCGCCTTACACTAGCGGTAAACTTGGCCAACGCCATCCATCGTCCATCGACGCCCAGACCCAGGCAAACTCTCGCACTTGCCCTGTCTGGGTCACGCTCTCTTTCCTGACGCAACCCCTGCAACCAACCCCAGCAGTGCCAGCAACGCCTTAGCTTCTCTGGTCGTCCATGCCAGTCGAAGAACAGTATACATAGTACTGTTGGGAGAGGTGCGCGCACCACCGTCGTGAAACAACAACCAGCTCGTCGTTCAGCCTGATCACTGATCGGTTGGAAACTACGCAGTCACCATATATGCCAAGTCGCCCCATCGTGTCACCCCGCCTCACTGTCCTCAACATTCATCAGCCCCTTGCTTTGCTGCCGGCACGCTGTCAGCTACCGAGTTCGACTGAACACAACTGACGGCCTTCCGGCCCTCCGAATCGACGCTGTGGACGACGCCGATAACCTGCCATTGCCGTAGTCCGCAACTAGCCATTTGACTGCTCGCTTGGCAACGGGGGTTATCGGACCCGTAGCTGGTTACGCAAGCAGTGGGAAGAACATGGCTACGCTTGTAATTAATCACTAACTTAACTGATCAACTATCGGCTGTTAGCTGCCCATCCGAGACGACAATCCAGAGGGAGAGGCTCTGCTCGCGACTCCCTACTTTGATTCCGCCTTCCAGAACGATCAGCCAATTCAGCTGCGGATTCCCCAAGAACGGGTTTGACTCTCCTCTGTTGGTCACCGCCGACCACTGACGGAGACCATTGACGGAGACCATTGACGGAGTACCGTTCGCTACCACACCCCGTCGATCGGTCTCTTGACTGTCCCGGTACGTTGTCGGCTTGTCAATGCTCTGAGGATCGGCGGGGCTCGCATGCCTGATGCGACTGGGCCATCCTTTTCTAGTTTGAGAGATCCCATCACTAACGGACTATGATCAACCAGCATTGCTTTTCAAGCACCTGTCACTGCACGATTCCACCTTTTCACCTTTAGCTTTTTCGTTTCTCTTTTTCTTTTCTCCCTTCACTTCTTTCTTTCCCCGCTCCGTGTCCGCTTTTTTGACAAATTTCGACATCTGGTCTTATGCGCCCCGGATCACTGCGTGCTTGAGAAGAACAAAGCCAATCCCATGTCCTGACACCATCGCGTCGCGCGACTTCAACCCAGCTGAGGCGGCACCGCCCTCTTCATGACACCAGTGCTGGATTGAGACATACGCTCGGGTGAGTCGCCGAGGTAGCGCAATGAGCCAACCGTATCCGTCGGCCGGTACATCTATAGGCTCTTTCGGTGACCATAGGATGCACTATCAGAATCCGAACAGTTACCCGCCCTTCCCTCTATTGCTCGGGTCCGGCCATGTCCCGGAGAGCCTGGCCTACTGGCATTCATCGCCCTCAATCCAGCCGCCGAATTTTGCAACTGGTCTCGGGTTGGGCTCGCCGCATCAAACGCAGTTGCCGCAACAGCAACAGCAACAACAACAACAACAACAACAACAACAACAACAACAACAACAACCACCGCCGCCACCACCACCACCGCAGCACCAGCAACCAGTTCCAGAACAGCGAAAACACAAGCGCACGCGCAGTGGATGCCTCACATGTCGCGCCCGTCGAATTAAGGTACTTGCCGCTGAAGAAAACACAAGAAGGAATCAACTGACGCCGAGGCGATGTTTAGTGCGACGAAGGTCGACCAATCTGCGAGAGTGCGTACCAGACTGCTCCCATCAAGATTCAGCCTCTTGACTGACGTTCGATATCAGGGTGTCGAAAAGGAAACCGTGATTGCGAATATGCGCAGCCGAACACGAAATCCTCGAGAAGCGCGGCTAAAGCTCGTAGACATCGCGGAAGCGTGTCCTCGGATGAAGACGGCGGCCTCGAGGTGATCCCGGACGAAGATGAAAGTGTCGGTCCCTTCAGCAGCCCCTCGGAGACGTCGATGTCCAAAAAGAAGAGCATGCAGTCAATGAACCGGCCCCGGCTGAGGCAGACTTCAGAAACGTCCTCGATCAGTAAGGCCAAGTCGCAATCGCCCGCTTCAGATTGGCAGCAGCTTTCTCAATCATCGAGCCCCCTCACAGAGGTCCGATATAAAAGCCACTTCACACAGCAACCGGCTCGAGACTTGACCCAGCTTCGGAGCTCACAGGGTTTCAAGGATGATATCTGGTTTTTCCTCAAGTATCATCAGGAAAGAATGAGTAACAATCATTACTTTCTGAGTCACGAGTGTAACATGTTCTTCCGCGGTACGCTATTCGACTTGGCTCTGGATTACAAGCCCCTTCTGTATGCGCTTGTCGGTTTCGCTGCATATCATTACAGCCTGGAAAGGCCGGATGGAAAGATGTACGAGTTCCTCAAATACTATGACTGGTCTCTCAAACATCTGCGAAAGTCCCTAGCCTCGGGGGAGAAGCACACCGAGGCGATGCTCGCAACCGTTCTCCAACTTTCCACCTTTGAGGTTTGTTCTTTGTAAATTTGTGCTGATCTACTTACAAGCCCTGACGATGTTTTTTTTTTTTTTTATAGGAAAGTATCGGCGACTGGGTCAATCTTGTCGATCACCATCAGGCTGCTGATGCACTGGTACATGAGGTCCTCACCCCTCAGAGCATCACCCAGAACCAGATTCATCGTTTCCTGTTCATCTGGCATGCTCGATTCGACCTTGTCGCGGGGCTGATTGCGAACAGCGAGGCTATCCTAAGTCGCGAATGGTACACAGCAATTGACCAGCACGACGCATACCAAGCAGCCCAGAATCCCGATGATGTCGCCATCCAGCTGCAATTGGTCTCGTCGCGGACCCGGCTTTTTGCCATGGATTATGCCTCGTTATTCGCGAGGCTTGCCCGCGGCATGATTACATACGACGATTTCGTGAAACAACTAGATGAGATGAACGCAACCCTCGAATTCTTGCACCATGTTTTAGAGAAATACGACAATTGCCCCGAGATCACAATGCCCGGACCTGCTGTTCCCCTCCAGGGGCCCGAAGACGTGCTTGACACCACCATGCCCTGTCGATTCTACCGAGATTCCATGTGGCGGATGAACTTTGCCTGGGCCGACATGCTCACCACAGAGCTCATGTTCAAATATCAGTCGCATCTCAGTATCGGGCGTCCAGACGGGTCCGAACTCCAGAAGATAGCGCTGCAAATCTGCCACCATGCCGAGAGCGTAGTCCGATGGCCAGAAGTCGACGTCGGGACCGTCATTGCTTTTCACAACTGGCTAGTACTTACCGCCATGTTTCTACCCAGGGATTCCAAGCACATGATGTGGAGTCGGAGGATGCTGGCCCGGCTCGAGATCAACGGGTGAGCTTCCTTTCACTGAGTGATGGTTTTACTATCTGACTAGAACCCCTAGATATGTATATGCCCCGAAAGTACGCGAGAGTCTCGCAGAACTCTGGGGTGACCCGTCAGTACAGCAGTGGTGGGTCCCCGATGACGAAGGCTGTCCGCAGCTAGTCAAGGAAATCAGAGCTCTGACAGAAGAACGAACGACGAATCCGCGGGACCAAATTCGCGAAGATGTCCGAGACATGAAGTCTCTGTTCTCCAAGATGCGTCTTGACGACGTCGGTAGTCAGGAGAGCAGTCCTCTGAGTGGCACAATGACCGGCTCATCGCCTGCCCAGTCGTCAACGTCTGGGCAGGCACCTCAATAAAGGAATATATATATATATATATATATATTCACAACTATCAGAGAAATAATATAATAACGACGTTGAACAGCCTGGCGCCGTTTTGGAGGGGGAAATCTGTAATGAGTTATAATATTACGAATTATCATTTTGGGTCACGAATGTTTAATATCCTGTGCATGGGACACCTATAGATATTGCATTGTATGCTAGATATTCATTTGTGTTTGAAACATTCCATCTGGGCCAGCATTTGGTGGCAATCCTAACATATTCCCGGATATTCTGGATCGTCGCCACTCGGTCTGTGCTCATAGGGATATTCTGATATAGCTATGTACCATATTGAAAGAAGGGAGCGCCATCAATACGCCAGAAACATCTATCCGAGGATGATGGATACATATCTCTCAAATGAACATTAAACGATACAAGTACACAAGTATAGCCGGGTCAGTTAGAGATCGGTCATCTTCCATAAACGCGAATCTCGCCCCCAGCGCGCCCCTTGACCTCCTTAGCCACCACAACGGTCTCATAACCACCGACAAACTCACCATTCACATCATCGTCAACGTCGAAATCCTCACCCCACGGCAACGCATCAACGTCAATCTCCCACCCAAGCAGACACTTGAGCACAACCGTAGCACCGGCCTTGCTCATCACAACGTTACGTTCTTTGCAGCGCTCGTCGCATACGCATTCCACACAACCCTGGGGCGTGATGCAGGTGCACTTCTCGATGCGTGTGACGGCGCGCTGGAGCAGGCTGTCGATAAACTCAAAGGCTTTCAGCGCGATGCCGGAGCCGGATGTGCCGCCCTTGGCGTCGTAAAAGGTCAGACGCGCGGGTCTCTGGCGGCGAGGCGGTTCGAGAGAATCTCGGTCACCAAATCTGTTGTTGTATGGGTATTTGGGACGCTGGGTTGATGAGGCGGCGGCGGTGTTGTTGTTTTTGTCTAGCGACTCGTTGGCGCGTTTGAGGTTTTTCCCTAGTTCCTTCTTGGCCACTTTGCATTCGGTGCGTACGTCGCCTGGAAGTGAGATGACATAGGTAGGGAGCAGGGATAGTACGGCATGTTCGGCAGCGTGAATGGCAGCAGCGATGTTGAGCCGGCGTGACTCGAGGATTTCGAGCGCTCGTTTGGGCACATCGAGCCACATGCCCTTGGTGAAGGTGTCGATGGGCGGGTTGTCGACTTGTACGGCATCCAGGATGCGTCCGCGCTTGTCGATCTTGAAGAACCCGTACACCACTGCGTGGATCTGAATGATGCCGAAGAAAGCGCGAGATGTCGAAGAGCCAGTAATGTGTCGGATGGCTTCGGTCTCGATTGGGTCAATGTCGGTGTAGTCACGCTGCTGCGTATTCCAGTCTACTTGTACTTCGACCACACGGGCGAGCCGTTTCTCGGTGTTGAGTTCTCGGACAACGTATGTCTTGCCTTGGTGCATGAATATGCCGCCTTCATAGATGGTGAAGAACGCCCGTGACTCTTCGACTTCTTCCAGGACCATGTTCCTGTTGTGAGTGATGTCGATGACGGCAAAGGTGCTATCTTCCATGTCGCGAATCGACACGAACTGAGACGGTTTGGGTCGAAATCGTTCATTGCAATGGTAGTATCCGAGCCCATCTCGGACGAGACGAGTTGAAGCAAACTCGCCAAGCCGTGGGCCAAAGTAGACTTTGTCTTCCTCCGGCTTTAGAGGCATTTCATATGCAGCGCATTGTATATGACCTTCCAAAACGAGCTCGTTTGTCAAGTCAACTTGTAGTTCACAATCAGGCTTTGTAAAGATCTCCTCTGGATTGCTCATATAATGCTGGTCGGTTGGGAAACTCTCGCCAATGAGCACAGCTAGGGAGTCTTTGTTTCGTCGACCAGCTCGTCCGCTCTGTTGACGTAGGTTCGATATCGAAAAAGGGAATCCTAGGGTCAAGACCGCATCAAGGGACCCAATGTCTACTCCGAGCTCAAGAGCATTGGTCGCCACAATACCCATCAATGTTCCTTCAAACATTTCCTTTTCAATGCGTCGTCGGTCCTGTGGACTATAACCGCCGCGATAACCCATGACCATTTGGCTCACCTCTGGTCGTTCCAGTGCCTGAAATTCGTTCTTGACGGCTGCCAATACAACCTCACATTGTTTTCTGACTCGACAGAATGCTATGACCCGAACACCGCGTAGGATGAGCTGACAGAACAATCTTGCTGTCTCGGCAATGCTGTCCCCCCTACCTGAGCTAGGATCGTGTGGGTCTTTGAACGGTGTGTTCCAGCATATAAATTCTTTCCGTCCGGATGGAGAGCCATCGGTATCAGTAAGGCGCACATCGTCCACGCCGAAAATGGTCTTCATGTGCTCCACGGGGTTGGCAACAGTGGCAGAACATGAAATGAACTTGACATGTCGGTTTCCAACGGCGGCACAGATTCGTCGTAAACGCCGCATGATAAAGGCAACATGGGATCCAAAGAGACCGTTGTAAGAGTGAAGTTCATCCACAACAACAAATTTGAGGTTCTGCAAGAATGTTCGCCACGAGCTTTCCTGTGGCAAGATGGTAACATGCAGCATATCGGGATTCGTGAAAATGATGCGACCTTCGTCACGAATCTCATTCCGCTCGCTCATAGGCGTATCTCCATCGAAAGTTTCCACAATGATGTCTTCTAGACCATCCATGTAAGCCAATAACTCTTTCATGCTACGCTTTTGGTCTTGTGCTAGAGCCTTGGTTGGAAATATATAAATGCCTCGACTGTTCGCATCATTCTCGAGTTCGTGGAGCATCGGAATTTGGTAGATCAATGACTTTCCCGAATTGGTAGATGTGGAGACGATAACGTTATGTCCATCGTATATGTTGTTTATAGCTTCGGCCTGGTGTGAGTACAACTGCATAATACCCTTAGTATTGTAAAGAGCATTGACCAGATTTTGTGACAGCGGAAATGAAAGATCCCCATAAACTGCCGGTCTCGACTCAAACACCCTGTGACCCTCTGGCACTATCTGCGCCGTGTACCATTCACTTCCCCTGATCTCATCTACAATCTCGGCAATTGGCTTGCGCTCTTTGGGTATCTCGGGAGGGACTCGCGCTGGGCGAACATCTGTCATAATCTTTGTTGGTGGAACTGGTATCACTTTTTCAGCTTCCAAACGTGCCACCGGATCCACGTTTTCATCTTCGCATCTAACCAAGAAGGCGTTTATTGCGTCAGAAAACTTTTTGTTCCTCTTCTCAATCAGGCCCAGCATTTGCTTTTGACTGAAGACGGGCATTTTCAGCTCATCACGCCTCAGTCTCTTATTAGGCCTAACCGGCTCACCCGTTTTATTATCCTTAACCTGTCGTCTGAGGTCTTCGTCGACAAATTCAAAGAGCAAAACGGGCTCTGTTTCATTCAATTCATCCCGCCCGGAGAGCTGCGCATAAGGTGCCTCATTCACCGTTTCATCAGGAATGAACCCACCACCCAAGCTGGCACTCTTTGTATTCATCCATTTGTAATCGTCTTTTCCACCTTCGCCAGCGCCCATGACTTCGAGAGCGGCTTCGTCGACATACTCAAAACGAATCGCACGCGGAATGAGGACCTTTATCTTGGATACTTCGTCCACCGTGAGCTTTCGGCCGCCCAGTTGAGCCTGCGCAGCCGCTTTGATTGTGTCAAAGGTGGTGGCGAGGTGTTTCCGCGTGCAGCAAAACGTATAGACCAAGTTCAGGGCTCGATGTATGTGGGATAGGCTCTTAAAGGCGTCAGGCCAAGGGCCAGACGGTACTCTCGAAGGCTTTGCTGGTCCTTTCGAACCCCGAGACTGCCTTTTACCAGCCTGATGAGCGGGCTTCCGAGAAACATCGTTGCCTTTGGCGGCTTCCGTCGTGTCGACAGAGCATGTCGACTCTGTGTCTCTAACACTTGAGTCCAAGGCCAGTAACGTTGGATCTATACGTGCATAAAGACTGGTATCGTGCTCATTCTTCCTTCCGCTATGCCCAGAGTGTGTCTCCCCAGTTTGATCCATCAGAGACGATGTCGTGCTCATGCCTGCCGAGACAGTCCATTCCAGGGTTATCTCGTATCTAAGCGCGGCTCAGGACGCGTGATCACGTGATTCTATATACGATAAATGATTCTTGGCCAGGACAAGATCCTTTTTCCGCTGAGATAAATAAGAGCACCTTAGTTCAAGGGACAATAAGGGAGGAAAG
Organism: Talaromyces piceae; assembly: GCA_001657655.1. NCBI lineage: Eukaryota > Fungi > Ascomycota > Eurotiomycetes > Eurotiales > Trichocomaceae > Talaromyces > Talaromyces piceae. Next base: position 1,267,527 of record JNNX01000004.1, on the reverse strand, counting down.
CGTAACCATATTCAAATACCCGTTCATAAACAGCCACAGATTGCAATGCCGAAAGCCTAGGTCCACGATATCCAGAAGCGCATTCGGAACAATCATATTATGATTATGATTATGGTTTCCTGATAACTTTTTCGCAGAGGGCGGCGAGAAAATCAGATTTTTATCCAATCACAACCCCGGTTCTGCCACTGGCGCCACGCTAGCCACTTTTGGAGCCGCTAGCGCTCTGATTTTTGCCGCCGGGCGGATTCTTAGCGTGCCTTCCGCTTGTTCGCCTTTTTTTATTTTTTTCCTCTCCTTCTGAGCCTTCCTTTTTCATTCCTTCCATCTCTCTTCCTTCCACTTCTTCTTCAACAACCCTTTCACTCTCGGGGTTATTTTCTTCCTAACTTTCTTTTTCATCCCATATCGCACAAATACTCGAACTCTCGTGAACTCTCCGGGTTCTGCTTTTTCTGTGTCCAGATCTAGCGTACACAGTGCGCATCGTCTTTTATCGTCCTTGATTCTTTTCTGTACCGCATATCTGCATTATGGCTTATCACGGCGGCGGTGGCTACGGCTCTCGCGACTCTTATGGAGGAGGCAGCGGTGGTGGTTATAGGTATGTGTATTATTTTCTATTTCTCACTTGGTTTGCGAGACCGAGAATCAGGGATGTTGGTAACACCGCGAGGTTTTTTATTCCCGCCGTTGAAACTACACCATGATTTATCATCTTCAAACCCCATATAGAAGGGACCTTAGTCACTAACTTGCCTCTCAGAGGACGCGGCGGCGGCAGCGGCGGCGGTGGTTATTCCAACGGCCATAGTAACGGCTACAGTGGAGGTGGCTACGGTGGTAGCTACGGAGGTGGTTATGGTGGTGGCGGCGGCGGCGGTGACCGCATGGCTGCCCTTGGATCTAACTTGAAGAACCAGGAATGGGGTATGTTTATCCTCTCTTACTTAATTTGCAAGTATTGTGCTAATCCCCCTTGATAGACCTTTCTTCCCTGCCCAAGTTCGAAAAGTCCTTCTACAAAGAGCATGAGAACGTCAGCAGCCGTTCTCAGAAGGAAATCGATGAATTCCGCAAGAAGAACCAGATGACCGTCGCCGGGAACAACGTGCCTCGCCCAGTCGAGACTTTCGATGAGGCTGGTTTTCCAAACTACGTACTCTCTGAGGTCAAGGCTCAAGGGTTTGACAAGCCTACTTCCATTCAGTCGCAGGGTTGGCCCATGGCTCTCTCTGGTCGTGATGTGGTCGGTATTGCCGAGACCGGTTCTGGAAAGACCTTGACATACTGTCTCCCTGCTATCGTTCACATCAATGCACAGCCTCTGCTTTCCCCTGGCGATGGCCCTATTGTGCTCATCCTTGCCCCAACTCGTGAGTTGGCTGTTCAGATTCAGACTGAAATCAGCAAGTTTGGCCGGTCATCTCGCATTCGCAACACCTGTGTTTACGGTGGTGTTCCGAAAGGTCCCCAGATTCGTGATCTCAGCCGCGGTGTCGAAGTGTGCATCGCTACTCCCGGTCGTCTGATTGACATGCTCGAGGCCGGCAAGACCAACCTCCGTCGCGTCACTTACCTTGTGCTAGATGAGGCCGACCGCATGCTTGATATGGGTTTCGAGCCTCAGATTCGCAAGATTATCGGCCAAATCCGCCCTGACCGACAGACTTGCATGTGGTCCGCCACCTGGCCTAAGGAGGTCCGTCAGCTTGCCAGCGACTTTTTGAACGACTTTATTCAAGTCAACATTGGCTCCATGGATCTTTCCGCCAACCACCGAATCACCCAAATTGTTGAGGTTGTGTCCGAGTTTGAGAAGCGCGACAAGATGATCAAGCATCTCGAAAAGATTATGGATGACCGCAAGAACAAGGTGCTCATTTTCACCGGCACCAAGCGTATTGCTGATGAGATTACCCGCTTCCTGCGCCAGGACGGCTGGCCCGCGCTGTGTAAGTAACACTCTCTACTCCTTTAGAGGGTCTTCTAACTAACAGTTTCCTATAGCGATTCACGGTGACAAGCAACAAAACGAACGTGACTGGGTTTTGGCGGAATTCAAGAGTGGGAAAAGCCCGATTATGGTTGCTACTGATGTGGCTTCCCGTGGTATTGGTATGGTTGCAAAAGATCCCTTCCCCCCTCCCCTTCCCCCCTGCCCTGTGGAACCTTCTTGGCTCACTACGAGCCTACCCCGTATTGACGTCGTGTGATAAATGGCACGGTGCCTTGCTCTCTTTCAGCATGTTCGTATACATGATCAGCCCAGGCTTTCTCGGGTCTTCTTAACTGGTAGACAAGCCAGGAGGACCTTGGACTCACAGTGCAGTGTAGCAGATTCGCTTCTTGGATTCTTCGACTCTACATCCCAGGATTTCGTTAGAGTCGCGGGTTAGTCTTTCGTAGACTTGTTCAAGCTGCATCCTATCCAAGGTTACTCCAGGACCGTGATTATTGCCAGCCTATGGGCTTCACTGAAATTATCTTGGGAGATGAAACTTTTCTCCAACAAGAGAGTAATGCATCAAGTCTCGCGCGACCGACAAGCGGCTAAGGCCACGTTGCTCCAGACTTCTTGCTCTGTTTGCTAACCTATTGTTTTCTGTAAACGTAAAGACGTTCGCGATATCACTCATGTGTTGAACTATGACTATCCGAACAACTCGGAGGATTACGTTCATCGTATTGGTCGTACTGGCCGTGCTGGTGCCAAAGGAACGGCCATTACGTTCTTCACCACTGACAGTAAGTTTTACTGTTATTCACCTTTCCGAAAGTTGTTCGAAGCTAACGGTGTGTGTGTGACAGATTCCAAGCAGGCTCGCGATCTTGTGACCATCCTCAGCGAGGCTAAGCAGCAAATCGATCCTCGTCTGCATGAGATGTGCCGCTATGGAGGTGGCAATGGCGGCGGTCGCGGTTGGGGTGGCCGTGGTCGTGGTGGTTATGGCCATCATCGCGGTGGTGGTGGTGGCTACACTGCGTCTAACTCGGCACCCCTCGGTAGCAATCGCCGATGGTAAAGGGGGGAAAACAAAGAAAAATACTTTAGTGTGTTTGGCATTGGGATGTCAATATGTTTACAGATTTTTGGGGGCGTTTTTGTCGGCTTTACCATAGACTGTTCTTGATATTTTCTTCGTCGTACATTACTGGTTGCCTCGACCGATAGTCGGGGGGATTATGTTTAGTTGACTTAGATTTTCTTTTTTGTGATTAGGCTTATTGTGCCTAAGACGAGCAGTGCGGCTGCATTTGAGTACTGATCATTGATTTATAGGACAGAGTAATTATCGTTTTATGACATGCGTTCATTGTCAAAGTTTACAATTCAACTGATTTGTCAGTTTTACACAGTCGTGGTTTTTCTGATATTGATGACCACTCAATGATGAATGACATCCATCACGCTAGATTGGTGCACCATGATCAACGTACCTTGGTTCCTTGTAGGTGGTATATAATTAAGAATAATCAATACCTTTCCCGTGTCGATATTCATTATCTGCTCCACATTCGATCGAAGTCATTATAGACTGAACCGTGGAAGAGGTGTAGCAGGCAGCACTAAAATAATATATATTTAGGACACCAGCCCACTGAACATGTCCGAAGTAACCAATAACATCCAACTCACAACATGGAACCAGTCCATATGACAATGAAGTATATAGTATTTAATAACCGGAAAAGGACCCATGGAAACACACGAAACCTAGCCAGTGCCTTGTGCAGAAACAAGAGAACAGGACTATCCGCGAGTCAGTAACTACGTAGTAGTTACAATAAATTATATGATTGGCTCTCGGTCAACCGAAGTTTAGCTGTGGTTCATTTCAGTTTAAGATGCATTCCTTGGATCAGATGGGAAACTACTGCTAACTAGCCCCTCTAGACTGAATCACCAGATTGCATGTGCATCCGGGGGGCCTTGCAGGCGGCGGCTAGCGATGAACGGAATTTTTGGTACGCCACGAGGTTTGGGTTTTGTAGGTAGGGCTCGACTACGCCGGAAGAAGTATGTAGGACGACTTTAGTCGAGTTGCACAAGATGGCCCCTAGAATGCATGGAATTTAGGTCGAATTTGATATGTATGTATATAGATACAGTATATATATATAAAACCAGTACCTGGCTGAGATACTCCTCGTGTTATGTATATAATCGTATATAATTGTATATCTATTTATATATGGATAAACATATATATGTGAATTGAATGCGTCTCGTCCATGTTTATGTGCAATCAGGCAGGACCGGTCTATACGGTGGCATCAACGAAACAATACATATGACAATAGCACTGTCTGACGTATTGAGAAAACATTAACAAAATGCACCCGCCAATAATAACAAATTTACTTTGGTGCTATGCGCCCGAACCAAACCCTCCCGCTAGGCCAAGTCCTAACAATCTGATAAACCAGCGGCGTGACGACGGTCTACCCGCTGCCGCACGCCGAGTGCATAGCTTAGCTTTAAGCCTCTAGCATTGATTAGCATGGGCTGTGTGGTTTAGGTTCCAGCATCAAGGCTGCGAGCTTACTTAGATTCAGAGCCTGAGGCTGAGTTAGGGCTGGTCATTGATCTACTAGCGATTGTTTTAGTCTATTATTTAAACTACAACACTTAAGACAATATCTACAAGATGTATGACGACGCAGGAATTGTTCCTGTAGCCCAAGAAAACCATCAGCCGTCACCCACCCCCTCCCGTTTCATTCAAGGAAAAAGGAGAGTGACAGAAATTACAAAAGATACGAGAATGTTCATTTGGATCGGCAATTCCCCTCCTCAATGGCGTGATTCTACCGCTGGATGCGATTGGCTGTCCATCGCTGTTGTTCCCGTATAAAATCGGAAGATGCCGCATAGAAAAATTTGGACATGAAAAGAAAAGGAGTGGACAGAAAGTCCCGGGACGAACACCGAGACAAATCGTGATCCTTGGTTTAATGACGCTGGAGATAAGACGGATTAAGTCTCCCGAGTACCCTGTTGGTTATTACAGAGTATAGTGGATTATTAATCTGTAGTTTTACCCGCGCCCAGGTATTTGGGGCTCAACTCTAAACGAGCTAAGAAAAAAATGTGTTGAGAATGGTACGTACCCCATATCTGTAAAATGAAATGGGAGAACAAGGACAAAGAAGTTCCATTCTCATGAAAAGATTATTGTCGATGTGACGAGTAATGCATGATTCATGCTCGGTTCACCGGCAAGCAACACGACGACTCGGTCCGGGTTGCATACATAGCGGGTGCGCAAATAAAGAGAAAAAAAAAAAAAAAAAAAAAAAAAAAAAAAAAAAGAAAGTGGAGTTTGTTTTTGCATAATTTGGACAAATGCTTGGAACTGATGGGACGAGCAATGTTGGATTTGCCACGTAATAACCGTTTAGTCACATTAATTTTATAACGAATCGAGATACTGCTAAAAGAAACGGGCAGCATCTGAACAGCAAGCAGGATCATCACGTCGTAACTACATTGGGCCGTGCTTGGTACGGTTCTGTTTTCCTGGTACAAGTATACCGGTCAACTCTGCCCAGTGCTCCGTACAAAGCAACGGAATGATACTACAGCGCACAAGACAAAGAATAATAATACGACACGGTAAGATACGACGGAAACGACGTGCACGGACAAAAGTGGGTACACAATTTCCCCATCCGGCTTGGTCTGCCGTTCATGCAATCTGCAGCTGGCCCAAAGGGAATGACCCTTGCCTAGCGAGGACGGAGAACGCATATCCGAACTACGCCGGCCGGTTCCATTGTTGCTTTAATTGACGCGTGTCTGTTATGCACACGAGTACGACACTATCTACATTACAGATATTACGCATATGCTGCCATGATACTGAAACAAGAGACAACATTCGGCACAGAGGGAAAAAAAAGGATACGAAATTTGTAAATATATGAATGTTTATACATGGTATTAATGCAGAACCGACATAATGCATGCGCCGGGTCAGACGTAATGGGGGAATGGATGCTACATCGTGCGTGCCGTTGCTCTCCTGGTGGCCGAATGTCTGGATGATAACGGACAATGCTGGGTGCGCGGCTGGCCAACCAGAGGTAACCGCCAGAGGCGCACATGACCAGCGGGTGGCCCACAGGGGGTAACTTGTTCGGTTGTTTGTGCTTGACGTGGACATGACTGGTGGAGCTGGCGCAAGGAAAAGAAAGCATACCCGATTATTTTTTTTATTTTTTTTTTTCGTTTGGGGCCAAGGAACGACGGTACCCGTATAGAGTACGTACTTTGTCTATGTACATACAGAGCACGTCCTAGTCATAGCTCTATGCAAGAGTGTTCCGATTAGCAAACAAGTTATACACCACGTATAATAGCGTATACTTTATACAGCCAAGGACCGGCAGCAACGATGTCTCACTGGTTGAGCCGCTGCCCCCACCTTTGACCGGGCGGTCTGACCCACAATCTCAACTATCATATCACCGCCAATCAAGAGCCACGCTAAGAATCCTCGGCGGGATTATGCTCTGGGCATTTCCCGATCAGGCATCGCCGCGGATAAATCCCGACGCGACGGGACGGCTCCGGGCAGCGCCTTTTTGCTCTGTACAGTGTCTGCCGTGGCCTCTATTCATGTTGTATGTAAGTAAGCTGACGGACTGACTACTTTTCACATGGACAGGCCGCGCATGACTTTAGAGGTCTGTCTGGTTCTGTACGTATCCAGCGTACCCTGTGCTCCTTTCTTTTTGCTTGTCCATTACCGCGCGAGTCAGCGCTCGCCAATCAGGCTGCCTGCTCGTCCACCTGCGCCAGCGTTATTGATTTGTTATCGCCATTGTAAGGTCCAATCATTGTTCGATCTGATGATGAATGAGTCCTAGAGACTCCGTGCTGCGAACATGTTTCAACTAGAGTGATATTCTAAGCAGCCAGTATCTTCTTACAGCGCCGGCCACTGCCCTATCTGTCTCTCCAGCCGTTGTTCTGCCGCTCGACTGCAGAGGCTGGGGCCACGTCTGTAGACGCCCAGCTAGCCACTCGCTAGCAAGTGCCGGCCAGTGTCACCGGGCTCTAGTGACTCGCTGAAGACGCCGGCGCCATGCTTATTTTCTGTTTGTTTGTCTAGCAGCACTAGCCCCTTTTCCGAGAGCACGCGTTCCTGACTTGCGCTGGCCCCAAGCAGCCAGGAGCCAGGAGCCAGGAGCCAGGAGCCCCAGCTAATGCGCCATGCCACCAACTCTTAGCGGCATCGGGCTTGCCGCAACTAAGACTCTCTGGACCGCACTACGCTCATCTCAGCTAGCAAGTCCATGTTTTGTGATCGTAGAATAATTGGCGATGCGATAATCGCATTGTTGACCGCCGAATTACCCGGCGACAAAAGAGCGACAACAACAACAACAACAACACCTGCGCTTACCAGCCAATCGACATACCCTTTCACCACGTGGGCATACCTGGCTATGCGCTGTAGGCCATCTTCCGATGTGTTGATCGTGAATTCCAAAAGGAAATTCCATAAATGCACAGTAGTCAGTAACCAGTACAGAGAACCAATGACTGAATATACGCCTCCCACTGCCAGATCACCGGCCATCGCACTGTAATGGGAGGTTGTTTCCTGTTCTGCTTATCTCCCCGAGGCTGTAGAGCGCGGCACATTTGATGCCTTGATGCCTTACTGCCTTGTTGCCTTAGTCTTCCTTGCCCTTCCCCGTCGCGCCTGCCGCCTTTTTCTTTTTGCCCTTTTTTCTTTCCCTTTTCCTCCCCCCCCCCAATTCTCGCGCTCCCAGTTTTCCTCTTCTCTATTCCTACAGCTCTCCAGTCTTCGCCACCGTGTCCATCGCCAGACGTAGCTGTTTCCCATCCTCCATCTATTCTCCTGGTGTCCTTGACCCAATCTCTCCATCGTCCTAGTCTTCTCCACCTCTTAGTTCGTCAATCTCGAATCCTGCGTCGCGCCGTCACCGCTTCCCCGGCCTGCACTACGCCCGCTTCATCACTAGGGCCACACCTAACCCTTCTCAGCCAGCTTCCTAACCTTCCTGGGCCCAGCGTTCCCTTGCTACAGTGCGCTACGACGCTGTCATCTTGTCCAGAACGCTGCCACGCTAGGCTGCTGCTTCACGTCTACTGTTATCAGTTGATTTTTATTTTCTTTCCGTGAAAGCTGGTCTGCCACAGCGTCAACGAAAGTGGGCGGCCCACGCAGTAAGCATTCAGTCACAGACCACAGGGGGGGGGCAACCCCTTTTTCTCTCTCTTTCTTTCTTTTTTTTTTTTTTTTTTTTTTTTTTTTTTCTTCTTCGTTACGAGTCGACAACACGACGCAGCACGCTATCTATCCGTCTTCGTTATCAGAACCACTTTCGGGCGAACCCACCACACTGAGCCAGCTCGACGTATCGTACGCCTGCGTTTCGATACTTTTACGTCGCCTTGCCACTTCCGCTCTGGTGTCCTTTCTTGAGTGGGTCAAAAATACCGTGCTGGGTGAAGTACGAAAATAAAGTTACAGGGAGGCGAGAACAGAGCACCACCACCACCAAAAAAAAAAAAAGAAAAAGGAAAGAAAGAAAAGCCCGCAAATCCGACTTGGCCACACGTTCAACGGCACCCATTTCTGAAAGGCATTGTCGCTGCTCATCAACGACGGCAGCTAGCAAAAAGAAAAAGAACAGACAAAATAGCAAAAGCCATCCCAGCAGTTATACCTTGCTTGTCCGGGGTGTTCCGATTCAACCAACGACCGTCGCGTTGAGAAGGGGATAGTATTTTCATCTTTCCATCAGAGTGGGTCGCTGGGTTTCTTCGTTGGCCCAACCCGTCTGCGCTTGACGCCGCAACGAGATACAGCTCCGCCCCGGGGGCACACTCCCAAACATCATCAGCAATAAATAATATCCCGGACTCGCCTGCCAGTAGGAAACCGCCCCCTCAGTCATTGGCGCCCAACCACAAGGCTGGAAAATACGGACTCCACGCGAAAACTGGGCCCTGCTATCCACCACGAGGAATCGAGTCGCAATTTTCTCCTCCCGAACGGCGGACCAACTTACCCAAGCCAGTCCGTCTGAACAACTTTTTAGGCGGCCCTCCCCTGAAGCCCACCTCGCTTTCCCCTTTTCCTCCAAGTGCTCCCGTGGCCATTAATTGTGTCGTCCACCCCTCCGTCCTGTTAGGGTGAAAGCGCCGTCAGCATCGACCGCGATTCCCACTCTTTTGCCCACCCGGTTTTGCTGGGTGAATCCGAAAATCAAATCAAATTCGACTGTTCGAAACTTCTCCACCAGGCGCGCTAATTTTTGAGGGTACCTGGTCGGTTTTCTCCTCTCTCTGCCAGTCCACCCACCGTCTCATTCGGCTGGTTTAAACTCTCGCGTCATTCCCACTCGGTCAAGCCAACTTTTTTTTATTTTCTTCCCGCTGGTTCCTCGTGCGACTACCGCTACACTATCATCCTTAGCTGCAAACTGCAAGGCATTCTTTCCCGCCCGCCTGCCCTAAAATCCCGGCTAGGGTTGATTAAGCCTCTCGGTCCCTCTCCTGACCCCAGGACGAAGAAAGCTCAATAACAAATCGCTTGTCGTCCGTGCCTTTTTAGACCGTCGACCGCGTCAAAAATTCCCGAGCCTTCCTTTCCTTGTTCATCAGACCAAGTCCACTCGTCTTTGGGAGCGCCGCTCTTGTTTTGCCATCGCGTCTGTTCTAGTAACGGTCGCGTCTGAACCAGGGCTGACTCTACGCTATATTCCTTGACGTCTTCTCTTCTCTCGTCCTCATCCTCAACTTCGGTTCAACGAAGTGGAACAGGGAAGATAGGAATTTGTGGCTGGTCAATTTTTAGTGAACAGGTACGCGCGTGGTGTCTTTCATCCCCTTTCCTATTCCCACCTCTGTCGCGTGTGTCGTGTGTTTCATCGCGCCACATCTGTTCAGCAGCATCACCGTTTTTGCAAAAGGGCCTGCATCTGATTCAACGCGCAGTCAGGTTTGCCACTCTTCGATTTACACTGCTTCTTGCCGTCGCAATCTTCTGAACCTCTCAGCTGCAGAGACTCGTCTGCTGCTGTCGCGTCGACACCAAGAGAGCACTCCGCAAACCCGTATATCTTTCGACCGCACGTCCGGCCAGCTTCTTCGCTCGCGCCTCTCACCCACCGCAGCATACACAGTCCCGCGGCGCGCCAGCCATGGCTCAAGCAACGAGTTCGTCCACCACCCTCGATGGAAAGCATGATGACCATCGCAATCAGTCGAACTTGAAGTCTGACGCGGACCTGCCTATAGATCCCTCAATTGCGGCCTCTAGCCCAACATATCCTCCCCCGTATTCCCCCTATCAACCTCCGGGTCACGACATGGCCCAATATCAGGGCCATCCACCCCCGCAGATGTATGCGCGCCCGGAGTGGTCGCATGGCTATCCGCACCAGCAACATCCCATGCCGGGTCCTTATAGCTCCCCTGCCCCTACGGTTGGTTCTGCCTCCCCTGCTGCGACCGCAGGGCCGCGCCCTGGTCAGGTACGTTCGTTCGGTTTTGGCGCACGATTGTTTTTGTAAAAAAAGAAAAAGAGGGAAAAATCGTGCTAGTCATTTCCTTGGGCGGCCTATGCCTGGAAAATTTGAAGATATTGCGTCTTTCACCTAGTGCGAAAGATGCATTATTTTTGTATTTTTCACATTTTTTGTTGTTCTGCTACAGTGTTGCTGACATTACCATTGTTCAATCCTCAGGTCTACTCATTCGTGCCTATTCCCGGCGCTCAGCAGCACAAGCGCCCGCGTCGTCGCTATGAGGAGATTGAGCGCATGTACAAGTGCGGATGGAACGGCTGTGAGAAGGCATACGGTACTTTAAATCATCTGAATGCGCATGTTACAATGCAATCTCATGGTTCGAAACGAACACCTGAAGGTAAGCAATTGGCTGGCGCCTTTCTATTTCTATTTTTATCTGCTTCGTTTTTTTTTTTCTTTTTTGTTTTGGTGGCCCTTCGCCAGAACAAAACGCGTGGCCGTCTGAATGCGACACGCGGTTTGCTGGTTATTGTTGTCGCGGGTCTCGAATGCGGTTAGTGCGACGCCTGCATCGTTAGTCGTGTTACACAAACACGCGATGCTAAGGCACGCGGCTATCACAGTAGCGTTCGCGCCGGCGGCAACGTTAATCTTAAATTTTCTCTGCGCAGCCCTAGTTTCCGTCGATAGTTGGGTTCCTGGGCATCCCTTCTGTTACACTAAAAGAAGTGCAGAACTGCAAGCAGAGGCTCCCACAATAAGAGAAAAAAGGAAGATACGCTTGTATGAGATGAGTTGGTGCTAACATATGTGTTTTAATTACAACAGAGTTCAAGGAAATCCGCAAGGAATGGAAGGCTCGCAAAAAGGAGGAAGAAGCTCAACGCAAGGCCGCTGAGGAGCGCGAACGCCAGGCTGCCGCCCAAGCCCAGGCCCAGCCTGAGGGTGGCGCTCCAGCGGATCCTTCGCAGGCAGGCCAGCCGCCTGCCTATGCAGGTGGTGTGCGTCAACTGCCTCCTATCGGCTACCAGCCTGCCGAGAACCAAGTGCCTGGTCAATATGCCACTGGTGGTGCCGGTCAGATGGTGTACCCCCAGGGTAACACTCAGATTTACAGCAATTACCCGCACTCTCCCTACGCCCAAAACAACCAGGTGTACCAGCAACGTAAGTAGCTGTCGCCACTTAGTCCTCTCTGCTTCGCCTTGGACCCAAGAGCATCGCATGGATACGAATTGTTGCAATATCGTCCCGCATTGTGGTGCTGACGGCTGATTCTCTAGCCCCAGACAACCAATCTGGAAATTATCAATAGACAACCCGGCTGTATCACCTTTGTTCACGATATTCTCTAATAATCTTCTTTCCGTGCATCTAACTCGCGCACCGACATGTCCCGACTTTCACTATAAAAATGCTTCGTGTTTTATGATACCACTCCTGGCCTCGGATGGATGATTCGTCTATTTCTTTTTTTTTCCTTCTTTTCTTTTATTGTCTTTTCTCGTCTCTTTATTATTATCTTTTTGTCTTGGAGGATTGGAAAGTAGACCGGGCCGGTTTTTGTCTTCTTTCCTTTTCGACTACTGCGTATGGATATGGAGGATGCGCGGACATCCGGGGAAGACAAATTTCGGGTATCAACCGAAAGAAAGGAAAAAAAAGGAGGAAAATCTCATATCAAGAGGGCTCATCGCACTGGATATAGCGGTGTCCTTTCTCAACTTAAGTTGAGTAACTTCATTAACTCATCAGAAGCGTGGCGGAACTTCTTGCATCAATCCAGCATGTTTCCTGTCTGGGTCTGTTGGCTCGTTTTAACTTGTTGCTCTGTTCTGACACTTGACATCTGTCTTGTTTGCTGCTATATACGCTGGTACTTGTCGTTTTTGCCCTTGTTTTCTTCAACTTGATTTGCCTGTCGTTATATCCTGTTATACGAATCTCCCGGCTTACTGCATTAAATTCATTCCGCGACTTGAATTATAGCTTGATATCTATAATCACTCTTACATATTAACCGTGAAACTGGTACTGCTTCTTAGAGCTGGCTAGAAATGGCTACATTTGGCGAGTATTTGCAATGTAATTCGCGAGAATGCTACATGTACAAGACTGCATCTACCTGTAAATGTGTTCGTATCAATCAAGATTGTAGACGATCGACTTAGCAAAACTTGAAACATCTGGCTGTGAATGATTTGCTTTTGTTGGATCGGGCTTGGCAAGTACGCGGTGCTATCGCAGAATCGGACTAACCCAGTTTGGCAAGCTGCCTTGCTATCGCCTTCCGTAAGTTATTTTTTTGGAATTAAAAAAATCTCTAGCAGAACCGTCGCGAAATCTCCCCGCGACTGTCTGTCGCTTCAGTTTTCTCTGATCATATACTACTTGATGGTAGACTGGCTATTGACTTCTTTCTATTTTGATACCTTTCGTCTTGATTTCCCGTGGGCGTCTTCGGCAACCTGATATCCCCTGATACATCTGCATTTCGTCGGGACGAGCTTTACCGGACTCATCAACTTGTCTTGCATTGTGAGCGTTGACGGGGTCTCGACTGATTGAGCGATATTGTATCGAGCCTTCATACTCGCTTCTTTGTTTATTCTTGGGGAAACTGATCCTGCTTTGACCCTGCTTCTACAGTTCTTTCCCTTGATTTTTACACGCCATCTCGCTTCTATCAACGTCTTATCTACTTTCACCGTCGCATTGATAATACGCATGTCCTATCCGCGCGGATCGGCGAATATAATACATATGAGCAACCCGAGGGCTTGATTACGCATCACTCTTATCTGTCAAAGAACGTTGTCTGCCGTTTCCACGTCATGCTGAATTGCACGACTGCGAGCATTCGGAGCTTGGGCGCCGGCGCTCGCCTGGGCACACGTCTTCGAGGAAGTTACGCAGTGCCGATTCAAAAACCGGTGTCTTCGTTATCGCGAAGACTGCTACACATAGCCCAGCAACTTCGACACAGTTCGTCCTCCGGGTCCTTTGGAAATAACGAAGCGTTTGCGCTCGACGGAGGGGCACAACAGCCGTGCATCCGGATCGGAAGGGACTCAACAAAAGGGAGAAGAAGCGATTATGAGCACAAAAAGCCCTTTGATGTTGCAGCTCGCAAGAGTCGGCTGGAGGAGAGCTTCCGGTTCTCGCGCCACCAGACCAAACAAGCACGGCGAGGGAAATACTCGGGTGGGAACCTCAAGGAGGTTAAGATGCTCGAGGACCTGGCTAAAACCCGTGAACTACCCGAAGGGGTCAGCGCAACGGTAGTGAACAAGGAGCTCAAGTGGCTGAAAGATCCAAAAGAATTGGCGACTCGCGTTGCGCGGTTGCTGCAGGCTGATCAGGCACCTCTAGCTGTTGCTATAGTTCGGAAAGCGGAAGGGTTGAAGATGGAGTGTTCTGCGGCTTGGAATAGGTTGCTGGCATTTTGCTTTCAAAAGTCAGCACCTCAGGCGGCTTTTAGTTTTTATAATGATGTGAGAATTTGGTCCATGCTGCGTCTCTGTCAAGTTGCTAATGCTGATTTCTTGGTTAGATGAAAAAAAGACACCGCCAGCCTACGGACCGGACGTATACAACAATGCTGAAGGGATTATCAGTTCCGATTAAACGGCCTGGGTGGAACCCGGTCCCGATCGCCCAGAAAATATACAGACAGTTAGTCGACCCGAACTCAACCGTCAGTCCATCGCTTTACCACCACCATGCAATGCTCGAAGTATGCGGTAACTACCATGACATAGACGCACTTTGGGATGTGGTCGGGGAGCTTCCGGAGCATGGCCCTGCTCGACCAAATGCTCAGACGTACACTGTCATTCTCCTGGCTTTGCAAAATAGTTTTGAGCATGCGGTTGAGTCACTCTCAACCGAAGTGGCCGACGACATCAAGACAAGAAGTGAGAAGCGCGAGAGCCTGCTTCTTGACGTGAAGAGGATCTGGGCAGACGTTATAAGCCAGTGGAAGGACGGTGAGTTGGAGCTTGACAATGAGCTCGTCAACACCATGGCACAAATTCTATTGGACCCGCTGGACGACTCGAGCTCCTACAATGTGTTGGCCATGTTCAATCAGACTCTCGGCATTCCGATTCTTGCTCGCAAACCGCAGATTGCAGACTCGTTTGGTTCCGAGAAGAAATTGGTTGAGGAGGTAGTGCCGCCGGTTGAGACCCTTGAAGATGTTGGCGAAGGCCGGGTTATCCAGGCAGAGACTGACATGGACGAGCCATCCCAGCAAGACGTGTCGGGAAAAGATGAACTCGGTCTCACTGACGAAAAGGTATATGTGGAGGATCTTGAAGATGTCTTCGACCCGGTGGAGCGCAAAGCGGGCAGCGAAGCGGAAATTCAACAGGTCACCGCAGACAACACAATTCTGAACTCGATTCTAAAGACGTGCCGGACCATGACCCAGGGGACATCTGCTGGGAAACTCTACTGGAAGTACTTTACGATAGATGCTGAGGCTGACAGCCTTCACAAACTCAAGCCTGACATTGCTAATTTCCACGAATATCTCCGACTTCTTCGAGTTGCGCGAGCCAGTCAGGGAGCTGTCGAAATGATTCGTGATCAGATGATTCCTGCTGTTGATGTCCAAGGACTTACATTCCATCTTGCCATGAGCTGCTGCCTGCGGGATCGTCAGAACCCGAATGTGTTCCTCAACGCCCAAGAGCTGCTCTCTCTAATGGAGAAGAACGTCCCCTTGCCGGATCCTCGACCCTTACAAGGGTTCCTCAACCTGGTCGACGCACTTCTGTCAAACCCTCAGTGGCTGCTCGGTTTGAGAGGCCTCGCCAGCGCAAACCAAGAAACAACCAATCTTACAACTATGGGACGTAACCTGCGCTGGTCGTTGCAGAAGGCCGCCATCTCCAACATCGAGCCACACTTGAACCGGCTTTATGAAGCAATGGAACACCCGTCCAGCGTGCACTCATCAGGATACGTACCCGAAGCACGACCGGGTATGGTGAACGGCTTCTACGCACTCAACTTCATGGTCCAAACGCGACAGATGCTCGATAAGCTGCTGGGCACACATTACAAAACCACACTGTCTGAAGCCGATCGCACGTGGTTGCATGATTTGGCCACAAAACTTAGAAAGTTCTCCCGGCCCGATGTCGCGCTCAAATTTGAGAATTCGCAGCTTACGCCTTTAAGAAAACACTGGGAGATTCTGGCTGAGCGGTGATTTTGAGTCGAGTAGCATGACTCTGGAAGAGGATGACTCTGTGTATACTAGAATAGATCCATGCATCTTTTGGCGTTTGTTGGGCATGGAGCAATGATATTATTGAATTTAGACGTGGTATAGTCTCTCGTCTGCTCATCTCATAGTCTCTGATACCAATTGATTCTACTCAAAAGCATCTCGAGTACTGTCGCATTGATTCTTACTTTGATAGACCAGTAACCATGTCCATAAAGTTGGCTTGTATGCGTATTCGATTTTTATATCATTGGCTATAAGTAACTATGCGGTAAAAACTAGCTAGTCCCACAGCTCCGCGCTTACTGGCCCAAACGCGCGTGGGCGGAACTCAAGCGTTGTCTTTGATGCCACTCTAGCTTCTCCCGTCAACTATCATCTACCAACTGCGCCGAACCAACAAGGTCACCCAGCTCAGGAACGAGGGACTTGCGGTAAATTGGCCTCGTTTCAGTTTGCTGAAAAACAAATAAGAAAAGAAAACTATCTATCGAGTCGCGAGATTACTAGAGACTCGACCACGCTTGCTGCCCGCAGGCATTTACCATGGCTTCGACAGCAGCCCACAGCCGCCTACACAACGAAGACGATGACGATATCCTGGATAACGATCTCCTTGATGAAGATGACGGTATAACATCTCTTCTTTTTTCTCTTCTTACCTTCTCCTCCCCTTTCCTTTTGGCAATGTCTAATCGCCTGGATCTTTGACACATGCTGACGCGCGCATCTCCAAATAGCTATCGAGGCCGACGACCCTTTAAGCACAACCGACACAGCACCTCTAAGAGGAAACATCCAATCCGACACGGGTGCTGGCTCTTCAGCTTCACGAGGTGGCGGCGTCGGAGGTCGTTTGTCGTCGAACTACCTCACCTCGTCTATCCCCGGCGAAGACCGTCGCGCGCCGCAGAATACAATCGACGAGAGCGTGTGGGAAACCCTGTCACGGGATCTGCTGGCCGTGTGGGAGAAGATGCGACAGGTGCTGTGGCCAAAGTATTTGCTGGGTGGGTTCTTGCAGCGTGGTGGTGGCATGGGCGCCGCTGAACGGGGTGAAGCTACGACGGGATTTGGCAATGGGTTGCGCGGCCTTGTGGGCCGTTGGCCTGATGCGGATGTTGTGTTGCAGGGTGGTATGAGTGAGGGTCTTCGAGATTGGGATCTCTGGTGAGTTTGTGAAGAGAGAAGGGTTAACTGGATTACACTAATCAATGATGATAGGGGCCCGTTGATTTTCTGCTTGCTGCTAAGCATGTTTCTCTCGATGCGCGCCCATGAAGAGCAGTCGTCGCTTGTCTTTTCCGGTGTATTTTCCATGGTCTGGATCGGTGAAGCTATTGTGACTTTGCAGATCAAGCTTCTTGGAGGAAACATGTACGTGTTTGTATCAATCCGCAAGCAAAACAGGGAACCTACGACTGACACGTGTGTCTGCACAGCTCCTTCTTCCAATCTGTCTGCATTATTGGATATACCCTCTTCCCCCTCGTTATCGCCTCAGTTCTAAGTGCATTCGGCTTGCCAACTATCGTTCGCATCCCCGTGTATCTGGTCCTGATCGCCTGGTCTCTTGCTGCGGGCATCAGCATTCTCGGCGGCTCGGGAGTTGTCAAGAACCGGGTCGGCATTGCTGTGTATCCCTTGTTCGTGTTTTATATTGCAATTGGTTGTCTGTGTTTCATCAGCTAGACCTGTGCGAATGATGCACCGATACGGCCGATGCACACCCATGATGTTTTTGCATGGCACACTTTATATTCTCGAGGCTGACAGTTCGAAGAGACTCGAGTTCGCAAGCTGTATCGTTGTTTTATTTTGTGTTAATATGTTTTGCTTTTGATATACCTTGTGTGTACTATTTAGATGCGTGCAACAGTCTCTTTTACAATTCAGTGATATGTTATAGATTTGGCGGTTTTTGTATTCAGTGTGCTACGAGGTATATGGCAACAGCATATGCATCATACCTGAGAACTATCTATAAGTCCTTCCTCTTTCAACAAAAGGGGCACAATAATGCTATCTGTTTAAAGCCCTAGTTGACGTCAGATGGCCGCGTTCGATGTATGTACTGTCAGGTTGCGGGGCGGCCACTTCAGCGGACAGCGATGCCTGCTAGCTCACTCCTCCCTCCTTCTCTCTTTTATTTTCCTTTTTGTTTTTCTTTCCCCTTGGGCATGATCCTCCTCTTTCGAATTGTTGGGTCTCATCTTGATACTACAATAATCCTAGAACTAGCAAAGCATACCCATTGTGGACGCCCGTTCCCGCAGTGACGCTATCGCTGGTGTTTTCCTTATTTGTTGTCAGAGGAAAGGTTAAGTTTATTAGTGTTTCCGCCCGCCGAGTTAACGATCTCAACAAATCCCTCCTCTTCACTATTGTCGATCGAAACTCACTCGAGATCTCCGCTTGCTTATAGATCATCTTCTCTTCCCCTTTCTCTTTTTGTGTCTCTTACCGTTTTGCAAAGAGGGGAGACCCTCGCACAACGGCTTTCTCTTCTTGTCTCCTGTGTAACCGGAAAAGGAAGGGAAACGGACCAACCGGTGTCGGCCTTGCGACCGAGCCGAGGGGCAACAACAAGTGCCAATATTTGCTACTACTCTCCCTCTTTGGGCTGACTTGTGATTCATACCTTTCTGTGTGACGCGACTCTGAGTCCTGCTCTCATCTTATTCCTCTCTCCTCCGGTCGAGCTTCTCATAAGGTCTTGAAGGGGGGTGGTTAGTGTCTGTCTTTTAATTGACAGCAGCGGTTCCGTTCTCATCGTGTCGCTCCTCTTCCTGACTGACAACACCGACGAGTGACTCGACCATTCCTACCTTTGTTAACCTATCTCAACCTGACAGTAGTCATTCACTACGGATAAAGCGACACCACTCGTCTTTTTTCTCCCTACAGCCCAAGCCATTAGCTGCCGTCTACCCGTCTACCATCATCATGGCCGCCGAGACCGAAAGGGACGTTAACACGCCCGACGAGAGCGCCGACCTGACGAACAACGTAGACGCCAAAACAATGTCCACCAACGATACTGTCGAGGAGCGGCCGGTTCGGAGAAAGCTCAAGGAAACGAGAATAACGTCTGATTCGTACGATGCTACCGCTACCACCACCGCCGCCAAGACAGAAGATGATGGCAATGAAAATTCGTCAGATGACGGTAATGCTGGCAGAGGCCGCTTAGCCAGAAAAAGGTCCCATGATGATATGCAGGCGGAAGATGACGACAAGACCGAGCAGGAGGCTGGAACCGGTCATCGCAGAAAGAGGTCGCGCGATTCCAAGGACGATGAAAACGTACGAAACAGCACGCCTGACCCGTCGCACCACAACGAAGGCTCGAGCCACGTACTAAGTCCTAAGAAGAAGAGGAGTCTAGATCAGTTGGTCAAGGATAGCGAGAGTTTGCCGAGTGAAGACAAGGAGCATGTCACCGAATCCGACAAGCTCAAAGCAGAGGGGGAGCGTGAGACGAAGAGGCACCGCGACGCGTCTGAAGAACGACGGGATGCTGCTGCGGCGTCGGCAAAGGTATGGCAGACTAAGGTTCAACATGACGGTCTATATTAGATTGGCTAATTTTCGAATAGTCGTCTCTACCAAAGTCTTTTCAGAACACATCTGCTGTTTCCCCCTTCGCCTCATTAGGCGCCCAGGCAACCGAGGGTGACGCAGGAAAATCCAAAGTCACGCCGCCATCTGCATTCGCTGCGTCTGGACTAGCATCATTCGCAAAGTCAGAACAATCACCGTTCGGTGCTTTAGGAGGTTCAACGAGTACTCCTTCGGTTTTCAAGTCTTCAGACTCGGCTTCATCGGAGAAGCCGGCTGCCAGTGGCTTTGCTGCAGCTGCGGGAGCATCGCCATTTGCCAGCACAGGTGTTTCTGGATTTGCAACTCTTGGGTCTGGTTTTGGAAGCGGCTTTGGCGGCGGCTTTGGAGCTGGAAGCTCTGGCAAGCTGACTAGTTTTGCCTCTGCTAGCGGACCGGGCCTTGCTAGTGGCTCTGCCACCAAGCCATTTGGGGCTTCAGCGGATTCCGATGACGAACAAGATGAAGAAGAAGAGAACGATAATGGCGTAGCCACGTTTGAAAAGGAGAAAGAAGACGAGCGGTTCTATGAGCAGCAAAGTACGTCTCTACCCCGAGCTCTAGTGATAATGATCTATACTTATATGAGAACTAGTCGAGACTGGAGAGGAGGAAGAACAAACGTTTTTCTCTAGCAAAGCCAAGCTCTTCCATTTCAAGGACAAGGAGTGGAAAGAGCGTGGCGTGGGCACGTTCAAGGTCAATGTTAAGGAGCAATCGGATCTTGAAAACGGCAAAGTATCAGCGCGAATGATTATGCGTGCTGATGGTGTCTTGCGTGTGATGCTTAATTCACCGATTTTCAAGGGCATGCCCGTTGGCGATGTCAATGGGGAAGAGCCCAAGACCAAGCAGTTGAACTTGGCTTGTATAGAGAATGGGACCACTACACCGCTCCTGCTAAGGGTATGCAGCAACCCGCCCTCATCTTGAACATGGAAGCTGATCTTTGACTTGCTAGCTTGGACGGCCAGAAACAGCCAAAGAGCTGTATCAGGTGATACGTGACTTACAGGGGCGATTATGAAAAGCTTTGGCTATGGACCTTAGCTTAGTCCTGCCCCCAGCTCCTCTTCCGTCCCGATTGTCAAAACGGCTTTCATTGAGAATCAATACTCATAAGGCTGGACGGAGGGGGCGGTTGTACCTGATTGATGTTGATTTCTTTCTTTTCATTTGGTTAAAGCCAGTTGGTGCTTAGACGTCCATATCTCGTTGAGATTTGTCCTTAAGAGCTTATTAATTGTCTCGAGTTTCAATTCTGAAATAAATATTTGCAAATAGTACAAAGTCGTACACTACCGAGAGACATGGTTCGATCACTTGACAACGTTCATCATCGGTATCTGATGGACACCAATATTACAACCCCATTCCCATATTCCAAAACGCAATCTCCAATTCCGTCGTCTTTTTGAATACCGCAATCAATTGCTCCATCCTCTGCGGCGAGACCTGTTGCATATGATCCTCCAGCAACGCTGTTGTCATTCAATTAGCTCATCATCATCTTCAGAAAAACCTTTGATGCCGAAGATGAACACCCACCAGACCCCGTCCGAACAGCTTCTGTGTAGTCATCCGCCGTGTAGTTCTCAATCCACTTCCAGTATCGGTTGTCCTTTTCTCCACGGACTGTATTTTTCGTGTCATTGTATAGACGTCGCGCAATGGCGCCGTAGCCGATCAGACACGGCGCCAAAGCAACTTGCAGAGCGAGCCAGTCTTCGGACTGGCCGATGTCGAGGATGTACCGGCTGTAGGCTACGCATGCTGTGAGATTGTTAGTCCATCTCCTTTTCTTTTTTATTATTTTGTCCTCTTATGTGGCTTCGCATAAAGGCAGGTCAAGAACAAACCCTGGTTCTCCGGCGTCCTTTCCATTTCATCACGAGTCAGTCCAAAGGTAGCGCAATAGTCGACGTGCAGGGCCATTTCAGTCTTGATATGGAGTACTATTTTGGCGGACTGGAGCAATGTCAGCCTAACTACTTTGGCATTCAAGAAGCTCATATAAGGGAAGGAGGAAGTACCGCGGCAATGGATTCAATTGATCGGGCTTTGTAGGACGCAAGCGCGTTGCTCCTGGCAAAATGGACCTTTTTGAAATCAGTATGTACGTTGTATAAAATGAATGGCTGAAATAGCTGTACGAGATAAAGATAGTCCTGAACAAGATAATCCCTGAATTTCTCCACGGGAAGCGTTGCTCGGCCCATTCCCTCTACGAATTCGTGATGTATAAATCGATGCCATATTGGCTCAATGTCCTCTCGGTGAAGGACATAGTCTATGAACTGCCCACTATTGAGAGCTTTATCAGCAAACGAGGGAGAAACCTTCACTGAAGGGTAGTTCCTTACGGTGCGAATGGAAGCATATAAAAGGAATGAAAGTGGTTGATCGGACCGCTCCCCTGGCCCATATCCACACTGCTCTTGATACCTGCCTCGACGTATTTGACCGCCGCGCGTATGGATCTCTTAAGTGATTTGCCTAGGGCTAGATTGGCTGCAATCGCCGAGGCAAGGGAGCACCCTGTGCCATGGGTGTTTTTGGAGACGAGAAAATCGGTCTCGGTCAGAGTGATCTGCCCATCAGCATTATCATACAAAACATCAGCCACAAGTTTGGCATCTGCGGGCGTCGTGGCTATTTTTCGGTCAGATGTAAGTGGTAAGTGACCGCCCTTGAGAAGCACAGCCTTTGCGCCCAGGCTCTGTACTTGTTTGGCGAGTGTTATCATGTCTGCTAAATTCTCGGGTTTGGTATATGTAACACCAGCGTTCTCAAGCAGCAACTGGGCTTCGGGGATGTTGGGCGTGAGCACCGTGGTGATGGGAAGCAGCCTTGTCCGGACATTTTCAATTGCATTTGATGGAAGGAGACGTGAGCCAGATGTTGAAACCATCACTGGATCAAGCACAATCGTTTTGACAGAGTGTCTCGTTAGTTCCTCTGCAATGACATCTACCGTCTCTGCCGACGAGAGCATTCCTGCCTTGCCAATTAGCATTCATGCGTACGGTTGATACTAAAACTTCTCAAAGAAAATAGCGGTGCTCTGTTATACCAAGTTTGACCACATCCGCCCCAACATCTTCTAGCGCAGCATTTATCTGCTTCTTCACGAACCCGGACGGGACAACATGAATGTCCTGCACGCCCAATGTGTTTTGCGCCGTCAAGCCCGTAGTTGCTGTAAGCGAGTACACGCCATGAGCTGTCAGGACTCGCTGGTCTGCCTCGAGACCGCTGTATACCTCTGTTAGCTGCTCCATCACAGTAGAGAAGGAAGGGCGATGAAAAGTTGCATGGTTTCTGGAGTACATACGCTCCACCCGAGCTATCAGAGCCCGCAATGACGAGCACTTTCGGGGGCATGATAACTCGTTCTGGATAAATGAATTCGCGCAGACTGACATTCAGCAGAAGGGATAGCCGTTGCAATTCACTGTATGGGTGATGTCAAGGCATCCGGTGTCGGTAGAGAAAACAATTGCGGGTCAGCCCCGCCTAAGTTTGGAGGCTTAATTTATTTACTACATCTGCCGTTTATCAAAATGTTTTCTGTTTCATTGAAAATAACTATTTGAGTTGTCTTCACTTGTCAGGTAGAATTTGTTCAGAAGAGTTTTGAGACATTATGGTCACTGCGCTTCCTAATTGACACTACGATATATCAAAAAAGAGTTCATTAAACAATCATATAATCAACACAAAACATTAGGCTATCATGAACCTAAACAAAGAATCCATCCCAACCCATTGTCGACCGCATTTCTTCAGATACCCGTCCACAACTCCCTTGACTGTGCCGAACCTCGTTCGGTTATACTCTGCCAGTATCTGGATGTTTTCTCTCACCGCTTCAGGTTCCTTTTCAGCCGCTGATTTGGCCTTGTCCACGTCCCACAGTCCTGCAAAATAGAGCAGCTGATTGTACATCTGCTTCTCGGTGTATTCGTATGACATGCGACCTAGACAGCCTTCCGCTCGGCCACGGGGCCCCAGACAGCGATGACCATAGACACTCATTTGTCTAGTACGGTTACCGCAGGAAGAGTCATCGCAAACAAGCCAGCCCTCATAATATCTGGCCGTTTGAGCGCGGATCTGGCTTTCTACCTGTGCCACGATTGAGATAATCGGCATTGACCTCCCGCATGTTTCACTAGGGCATATCACCCCAAGTGGCGTGCACATCTTGGAAGACGACACCAGACCCTCAAAAGTAGAAGTCTCGCCACAGTGTCGGCATCGAAGATTCAGACGAGTCGAGTGCTCAAAACGTACCGAGTCGGGGATTTGCGATTCCAGCGGATAAATCTCGGCATTTTGCTGGCTGTTCGAACGAGTCGTATTGATCTGATATTTCCGAACATCTAGGCCCAAGCATTCTGCAATGCGGACAGCATCTGTTCCAGGTATTGGAGCACAGAGACGCTCGATTGGTGGGAATATTTGCTTAAGAAGGTAGTATTCAACGTCCGGTCTCAGCTCAGAGCCCGGTTTGATCACATCCTGGAGAGTATAAGATCGCTTCGGTGGGGGTAGGCTGCTCGTTTCCGAATCACCATTGGTGACGACGTATGATATAACATCGTTTGGCCGGACTGTCTTGCCCCGAGCAATTTCTCTTAGGGCAACTTGAACTGGTGGCATTGTCTCCTTGTTGGGGTACTCCTCTGGTCGTTTGGAAAGTTTCTACTTGCATCAGCCTATACTCGCCGGCTTTGAAACGATGAACTTACTGTATATATGACGTATTTCTGCACTGGAACTTTGTACTCTTTCATCTGGGACGCCACATCTTCGAGGTAATCGTGGACTTTACCGAGGACGACCTCTGAATCCTCGCCAGATAGAATCTCGTCCAGCAGCTTCTTCGACACTTCTTTCGATAGAGCACAATATTCACGTCGCTTCATGTCGAGACCCTTGACTTCGAGTTTATCGATATATCTCCCATCCACCTCAGTGATGTTGATAGCAGCGTACTTCTTCTTGGCATGAAGCAGTAGACGACGGAAGATATTATCAATGTCAATCTCCAAGAGCTTATAGCGTTCATTGACAGACAATTTGAAATCCTCGCCAACTTTTAAGGCATCGCTAATTGTATCCATATTCGTGTTAATCATAACGGAGTCTGTATCACCGTAAATGACACGCAGCTGCTTTGATTCAGCTAATTCCTTGGTGTCGCGAAGAATCTCGCGGCCTTTGAAAGTTGTGAGCATAGCAAGTGGCCTTGCGTAAAAGCGAGATTGTGTGTACCCTAAACAACCATACATAGAATTGGCTGTAAGCTTCAAGGCCAACTGCTTGGTATCCCACAAGGCAAGTTGTTCTGGGGTTGCTCGCTTGTCTTTCATGAGCTTCTTCACCTCTCGCCGGCGACCGACAAGGGTTGCAATCAACCGTGGTAGGATACCTTGCTCTTGATCTGGAGAAGGCACTTCGGGAACCTTTTCTTCATTTTCGTTTTCGGCCTATATCAAATCAGCAAGGAAATTGAGAGGAGCTCCTAGTTCTCTTACCGTCGCACTCCGGTCCACGGTCGTGAAGCAAATGTTGAACTCTTGAATGATACTAGGATACAAACTGTTGAAGTCCATTACAAGAACGAACCGATCATAGAGACCTTTTTCGGGTTCGAAGACGAGACCACCCTTGTACTTTTCCTTCTTTTTCTTATCAACAGATTCCTCCTCATCTTCCATTCTTTCTTCAGCTTTTTGTAACTTTGCCGAGTATTTGTCCGGACAAATGTACTTATTGCGGTGGAATTCATGCAACAAAATGTATTCGTTGCGTTCAGCTCGGGTTCCGCTGAGGGTTCTCGCCCACGAGTTGCCGGCCAGGTTGGTGAGCACTTTAGTAAGGGAAAGCATCTGGAGCCGCAGCACCAAAGCGGCTATGAAATAAGTGTCGGCCTCGCAGTGAGTAACATATTTCATCAATCCTTCCTTGGTCGTAGCCCATGTCTTAAGTGCAGCCTCGTTGTCAAGCTCGCTACGAATGTGATCGTCGCCTAGATACAGCTGGCACATCTCTGTCAAGCTCCAAGACTGACATTTCAACATGAGAGACTTGAAACATGTTAGCTTTATTCTCGCTTGAAGATATAAAATAACATACCTTGCCCATATCATTAGCAAGGTCGCACATCAATCGGCCGGAAATAAGATGCCTATCGGCAAAGAAACCACCTCCCTTGTTGAAGTTCTTTGGCCATTCCGCACGCCTCAGTCGGCCGACACGAGACCAGCCAGGCGTCTTCTTTTCTCTCATGCGGTTCAGCAGCACGCTCAACTCGACTTCCTGAAGTTGATGTCCCATGAGGATATCAGGATCCATTCTTTCAAAGAGAGCAAGGAATTTGCTAAGAAGTATCTGCTCCGTCTTCTCTAACATGTAGGTGCCGCGTTGTTTTTTGACTTCGGCCTCAATACCAATTGGATAGGCCGCTCCGGCAGGACGCATCACCGTAAATGTCTTGCAAGGAAGTTTCTCGGGGGGTGTAGTCTCGGTAAGAGAAACGTTTTCATATATTCGAGCACTCGCGACCAAAATCTCTTGTTTATTCTCCTTGACATTGAGTTGGGTTCGAAAGGACAAGCTCATCAGGGTGAGAGGGGGCGTCTCGAGTTCCGAATCTGGAAGCGTTGTGATTAGGGCCGGCTTTTCCACTTGACACTCGAACTTGCACCATGAAGCATTGTTGACGGCTGTGAAATCCGCTTCGGCAATCTTTAACCAACATGGCCCCATTATACGTTTCCATAGAACGAACTGTTCAAAAAGTGCCGTGTTGGTACCGAAGACGTAAGAGAATGTCTCGCCCTTAGTGTCCATTGGTAAGGCGGGTTTGTCGTATGGATAGAGAAGCTTTAGATAATCAGCTTCTCTGGGAACATCTTTCAGTTCGAAAGCGTACTTCCGGGTACACGGCTTGATCTTGTGCATGCCCACTTTGAGCTTGGTCATCATTCCGTCCACTTCCTGATACACGTCTTCCATGTCCACCTCTTCATCAGTTATTTGACCATTTTTGACGCGGGTGTCGCGAGGCAGAAAGTAAAGTTTTCGGAGAATGTTGTCGATCTTGACGAAGGAACTGACATACGAGCCTGTCTTCTTATTCTTCACTTTGCCAAACAAGCAAAGACTTCCGTTGACCTCAGCATAGTCGAGCCAGAACATATGCACACTGCCATCCTCTTCAATGACGTCCTGAGCGCGGACTTTTCCAAATGACATAGTCTCCATGGCGGGGCTGTTAAGAACGTTGAGCTTGCTGGTTACATTGTTCCACGAGGCGTCCACTTCGGCGGGGGCCCGTGGCGGGGATGAGCTCGACGGTGATGGGTATAGCTTTTGTTTGATCTTTGGTGGAGGCCGGCTTCCAGTCATATTAACGCTAGAAATCTTGCTATCAGAATGGCCGGTAGCTTGAGCTACATCCATGTCGTCTTCATCCTCTTCCTCAATCTTAGTGATCTTTCTCTCCACCACCTTGGAAATGGGAGAGGACGGTAGAGGGTCGCTCATTGGAACATTGTCTTCGTCGTCAATTGGCGGCAAGCCACCGTCGTCGTCGTCAAAATCAAGGTCCGGTTCCTCTTTAGCTGGGATTGGGGTGTCATCGCCCTTCTTTCGCATGCGGAGCTTCGGGGTCTGAGATTTTTCGGACAGTGGGGGTGAAAGAATACGGACTTTGCGACGCGTGTCCGACTTGATGATATTTTTGGTCGGCGCTCGAGACGGCAGGACGTTGGTATCGACATCACCCAACAGATCTGCCATGAAAGCCTCATCATCGGCAGTTGCTACGGGCTATAATCTGTCAATTCTGTCGTTCTTACTTCACGAAAGGAAAGAAAGATTAACACGTACCCTTGATTTCGGGGCAGCAGGGACGGCAGTCGAGTTGAAGTACTTTGAGATGCCGTTGTTCATCTGCTCCTTTCGCTTGTTCTCCTCTTCGCGCTTCCTCTTGGCGGCTTTGCTTCTGGCGGGGAGTTCTTCTTCGTCGCTGTCGCTGTACTCCATGCGCTCGTCATTCCAGACTTCGCGGCCGTCGTCCGCGTATCCTGCTCCATTGTCATCGACAACAAAATCGTCCTCATCAAGACGCTCGCGAACAACTTTTTTGTATCCTTCTTCATCGACTTCGTCGTACAGCGACCCTTGCTCCTCGACTTCATACGTCGAAAGGCGCTTTTTGCCCGCGGCCCGCAGAGCTCTCAACTCTGCTAGCTTAGAACTTCGCGAAGCTGACATTTTGATGAGAAAGACAAATTAAAAACAGCACAGGGACTCAAGGCTTTTGCATCTGGCCCATAACAACAGGGAGACGTGGGCTTGGCTATGGCCGTGTGCAATTGGAGACTCGGGGTGCGAAGTGTTGCAAGGGAGGCGCGGCGGTGTCATCCAAACACGGAGGACGCGCGGGAGGACGCGACGCAACACGCTAATCCCCAAATGGGTAAAGTGACGATTTCAGCGTAATTTAATTATGGCCTGAGGCTGCCAACCTGCTATGGGCTGTGGCATGTGCTGTGTAAATCGCTTTTCACATGTTGGCTCTGTTTCTCGTAACGACGTATGAGTCTAAGTAGAGTGTCACATCTATGTGTGGGTTCGACGACGTGGCCGAGGTCGGTATGACACAAATCCAATTGATAGAACAATTCAGACCATATTACTGGTGATAGTAACAAGACCACAGATTCTATACGCACTTGATTTACTGATCAAGCGCTGAACTAACCAATCTGTCTGAACGACTTGGTTCCCTTACCGCGTATACGTGATTCCATGAGCTTATCATCAAACTTGTCCTCTCAGTAGTCTTCCAACGTTCTGTTGCAGCCATTTTTTGGTGATACACCTACTGCCTAGCAGTGAATTACCCTTGCGTGTAGATGAAAAGATGAGTTCATAGGGGTCCATTATCAAAGACTGTTCTGGGGAAACGTCATATTGGTTTGAGAAGGCGAAGTGCTGCCCTCTTCCAAAGACTTCGTAAGATGTTATAATATACCAGGACCTACAAAGAAAAAAAGAGGAAAAAGTGATTAGCCGATATGATATTCAACGCAGCTTTTGTAAGGGATTAGAATTTGCATGCCAGGAAGAAAAGTTAAAAACGCTTTCTCAAAGCCATCATTCAAGCAGCCCAGGATCTGTAATCACCAATGGTAGTTTCTCGAGCACTTCGCGCTACGTTTAGTGGTGAAAAAAGAACGACGGGCGCAGATATGTCTAGGAAAGACAGGAGAGTGCAGAAATGAATAAATTCAGAGCAACTGATGATGACTCGGCATAGTCCACATTAGATCCAACAATCCCCAGTCGAGCCCTCTTGTACACTTTTCTAGTATTGCATAGAGAAAAATATGGCACAACGCCGTTGATTGGCCATCACACAGAAGTGGGGCACATACAGTCCCAGATCTGTGGACTAGATTGTTTGTCGACATGTGCGTCTCATCCTTACTTCCCACATTTGAGACGAGACGTCCATCTTCTGAAAATCATCGTCTGTGCCTTTTTGCGAGGTTCAGCATGGCTATGTTGTCGTTTTCCTTAGAGCCTCCGTCCCTGTTCCGGCTGCATGACGTGCTCGTGTGTCTTGCCAAATTCAACGAAAGCGTGTCGATTGAAGCCGAATACGATCTGGTAATATTATCAATAGGCAGACATAGTTCTTTTCTGAAACTGATTTCGTCTGGTTCTAGCTCCGTCTCAGCGCGTTGAATACAGCCAAGACGGCATATTCATCATTTGTTTTGGATTCAGACAAGTTCTTTTCCAGATATTCTTTCAGCCTTGGTTCAGCCGCTAGACGCCAGAATTTGGATCGTTTCTCATGTCAACTGTATATCAAGGCGAGTTGTTTATTTTCTGTCCATTCCCTCATCTTCCTTCTTCTCTCTTTCCCTGTATATAAACATGTCTTTCCTGAGTCTAACTTTGTCAGGCATTGCTTTCGGTCTTCAAAGGAAGAACTGGCGAGTCGCGTGACAAAGACACTGCAGTAGAACGCTGCGATGTGGAACTTCACGATACCCCAGAGGACCCGGAATGTAGGCTGGTCATAAAAATGATATGCGGCCACGGTACGTTCAACGGTTGATCAACCAACTTTGATTGTGATATGCTAAAGATAGCTTCCAGGGGTTGTCAAGTCATATAAACTGACTTACGAATCAATCACTGTGCAGCACGCCATATTCGATCAATCCAGAGTGCAGAACCAGTGGCGAGTTGATTCCAAGCTCCTTCGGGAAATAATTGAGTACTTCAGCCCTTCGGCAGAGCAGCTGGATATGTATCCGGATGGCGGCAAAGCCGTTTTTACCAGTTTCACCAATAAAATTACCGACGGAAAGGGTAGCTCTATGCATTCCATCCTTGAGGTTGTAGGTTTCTCTACGCTGACATGAATACTAGAGATCTTGAAACAGCCGCTGCATACATCTGTCACGCTCGACAATAAAGAATTTGACCAGTATTTGGTTAAAGACGGGCTGCACGTTGCAATCAGCGCTAAAGACTTCAAAGCGGCAGTAACTCATGGTGACAGTCTGAAGACGTCGATCACGGCACGGTATACCCGGCCCTGTCGACCGCTGCAACTGAGCTACGGCGCGGAAGGTATTGATGCTGAATTCACTCTCATGACGAAAGGCGAAGTTGGCGAGAACGAGGATAACGACCAGCCAGCTTCATCGTCGAAACCAGCATCCCAATTGTCCGCTCGCCCTGCACCTCAACGCGTGCCTGCACCTGGCTCATCTGCTGGCGCAGGACCCTCTATGCCTCCTCCGTCAATGCCATCGGCAAGATCTTCGGCGCGGCCGTTACCTCGTCCACCTTCCCGGTCGGAGATTATCTCGACAGACGCATCAAAATCCGCATTTGCAGACTTGAACGATAGTCTCTTTGTGCCAGCGGATGATGACAGACAATGGGATGAGCAGAACTTTGAAGAAGAGCAGGAGGACATATTAACCTGGAACTCCAAGATTGAAGCGGTTTGTTTTCTCTTCTCTCTGCTATCCGTCAGCGCTTGTTCTCATACGTCTGTTCGGTGTAGGGTGCATATCACGAAGGTCGTCCGCGACCGTTGACAGACAGTTACCCATCATTCCCTTCGGAGACGAAACAGCCAGCTGAAGACGAGACAGCAATCCCGCCAACACAGCGTATATCACAGGTATGATCTGTGTCTCTCTCTAAATGGCGCAGCTGACGAGGCAGGTTCGGGATCTCGGCCTATTTGACTGAACTGGAGAAATACGTCTCAGGTGTCTGGTCGAAGCCTTTAGCCATGTCGAGTCAAGACCCAGCTCGTGGCACATCCAGCAGCCACGCTGACGACGCGCTCATCACGTGCCAATGACAGCGGAATCTCGTTAACGCGATCCTTCACATTACCCTGCGTATCCACAGCAGCACCACAATTCCCATGCTCGCCCCATCCAAACGAGACTACGGTGGACTGGTCAGACAGGAGAGCAACACCATGCTCACTACCCGCAGCAAAATGCGTAACATGACCGTTCAACGATGACGGCGGGAGCTGCCCTCGATCATTGCGGCCCCAGGCAATGAGAGACTTGTCAGCATCGTTGTGTATATAGATTCCATGCCAACTTGCGAAAACACGGCTGTCCTGCAGTTTCGGTGCTGCTGCAGCTCCAGAGACAATACCCCATCTATCAGATCCGAGAACGAGATGCTCCCCAGAAACATGGCTGAAGACAATCGTAAACTCCCTCCCACATGCAGCACCATCCGCGTGAAACGCGACATCTTCAATCCTCACGGGCGTCCACAATGTTTTTAAGACCGTCGATGAACGGCCCAATTGCCCTTTTCTCGCAGCACCCCAGCCATAGACCTGTCCATTTGACAGTGTACACACAACATGGCTCATCCCGCTAGAAATAGCCTTGACAGATAGTCCCGCGGGTGGGAAATCGGGTATGATGCCGGGAGCGGACGCAGTAGCATCAGTAATATCCTCACCAAGCCCCAGTTCCCCTTTATCCCCCGACCCCACGACATAAACTTCATCGCCACGCTGCGATACAAACATTGTAGCAGCCCATGACGCAGCCACGTCGGCGAACCGGTCCACAACACGGCCGTCTGCGAGCGTCAGACGAATGCGCGCGAACTCCATAATTAATTGTGCCTCATCATCTCCGTTCTCCGGCCCCGTCTCAGATGAGGAAGAAACGTTTATATTATCTGCAGGACGGCTACCCCAATTTGAGAATGAGTTTGAACCAACAACGCCACAGCGTCCATCGCTGTTCAATCCAGCCGCATACGCAGCCCCGCTAGCATACAGGATGACAGTGTGATTACCGCCTGCGGAAATGCGGCGGACAGGCGCATTCAAACCTGGGCTCTCATAATCACTGTCGACAGTATTGGCGGTGCTGATGTCTTGAACCGGAGCAGAAGCAGAACCGGAGGACAGACAGCGGGTCGGGGTGTTGACGTCCTCCGTGTGGCCGATTCCCAGCTGGCCGGAGCCGTTGGAGCCAAAGGCGTATACTGGCATTCCTGGCTTCTGTCGCTAGTATGACGCTGCTGGTCACTTCAATGAGAGTATAGTTTGCGGGTTGTGGGGGCTTCTGTAGATGCAAGATAGCATGAATTTTACGAGGAGTGGTCACGGTCTATGCCCCACCAAAAGTTGTGAATGCGCGGGATCAATGCTGGGTTTGAATCTCGAGAATGATCAAACTCACTCTTTCCCTACTTTAAACAATCATCTTGCTACCAATCAACGGAAGAGTAAAATCTGAATAAAATTTATTTATGCCATGGCGCCTTGTTTTAGACCCAAAATCCGCTCGTATAAATTATCAACAATGAATCGACATATATGGATATCTAATATGAACAAGTAGCAAAACAATGCAAGCTGGCGCAAAGGCCATTTCCCCTGGGAAACACATATGTCGGGATAAATAGACAAGACTGGTATAAACACTTTATTTCTCATTTACAGCGGCTTCGGTGCTCTCGCTACCCTCGGACTGTGCGGGAGGAGGCAGAGCGGAGAACTTTTGCACGTCCTTCTCGCTGCCCCGGAACATCGGGCTGGTACGCTCAAAATAGGTGTGCACGTGGCCCTCGAAGAGGTTCTCGTCGCTGTCGACGTCAATCTCACCGTCTTCATTGGCATACTTGCGGGAGATACCAGCCTCCCATTCAACGCGGTAGTCTTCCAGCTTTTGTTTGTAGTCTAGCTCAGGATCGTAGTTTTTGCCGACGCCGCGGAAGCGTTCCCATAGTGACAAGTGCTGAGGATGGATAGCGACACCGTGATACTCGTTTTCACGGCCTTGGCGGATGTACCACCAACGACGCTCCTGCTCTTTCAGATCGAGACCAGTGGTATCGGGAAGGAAGAAAAAAGTGATGACCATCCCGGCAAGACCGAACCATGGAACAATATAAAACCGTTGTTGCACGGTGGTGTATGAACCCAGGATAGCGGTAACCAGAGCACCGAGCTTGCCCCAAGCGGCAGACATGCCGTGGGCACTGGCACGGATCGAAGCCGGATAGCACTCCGCAGCGACAACAAAGGTGACACAATTGGGGCCGAATTGGTTGAAAAAGGACGACAGGAAGTACATGGCCTGGAAAGCGTGGATGTTTTCAGCGCTGGTATAGTGCTGGTAGTTGAAGCCCGGAACGATGAAGAAGATGAAGCACATGAGGAAGCCCAATTGCTGCATCCACTTGCGGCCATAAAGCTTGTTGTCGATCAAGAAAGAGGCGGCGTAGTATCCGAGCAGGGAGACACCGATGTTGAGCAGACTGTACAACCAGTTGGGCATAACCGACTTCTCGTTGGGCAGGATGACAGCAATGAACTGAGACTGGAACAGCTTGTTGCCGTAGAAGAAAACATCGTTGGCGAACCAGCCGGCCGAGGTGGCGAACAGGCGGAAGCCAAAGTGCTTGAAGGTCATGCGCAGAGACTCGACATCGTAACCGGTAACGGAGGCCTTCTTCTTGATGGCCTGGAGCTGCTTGGAGGCGCCCTTCATGTGGTAGGCACGGTAGTAGGTGAGCCAGAGAGTACCGACGGCGGGGATGGCGAACGAGACACGGTAGGTCCACTGGGCGGCAACAGTCGAGTATGGGGGCTCGCTGGAGCCGTGGTGAAAGATAAGGAGCAGCAGGATCAAAAGGACTTGGTTGAAAAATTGACCCCAGCCCTGCATGAGAAAAGCGCTGGTGACCTTGCGGCCGCGGTGGAGACGATCTTCACGAGTCGAGACCCGGCCAGAGCCGACCGCGTTCTCCATCCCGGACGTAGCAGTCATGGGATATTCACCACCAACACCGATACTGTAGAAGAAAAGAGACCAGGCATAGCAGATGATCCAACCGTTCTCGGTGAGACCCCAAGCAGCCGTCAACATCAACAGACCAACGAACATGATGGCGGCATCCTGAATCAAACCCCAGCGACGACCGATCCTAAAGGCACACGTTAGCACGCCAACGCCACTGCTCCTGGACAATACCATGGACCCACATGTCACCCAAATAACCGACGAGGCATTGTCCCACAATAATACCAGCAACCTCGAGATAGTTGATCGAATTGATCCAGTTCACATTGCAGGTGGTGTGGCTCTTCCAGCAATTGGGGAAGGCAGCCTGCAGCAGCGGGGTGACGTTGCCGATAGAGAAGAGGACATAACTGAAGAAACCGGTCAGTGGCGGAAACCCAGGCTGGCGAAGTCAGAGAAGAGGCACATACCCTTCGAGAAGCAGACCGGCACCGGGCAAAACCATGTTTTTAAAATAGTAGCTGACGGGTGACAAGGGATCTTCTTTGATCATCTGGCCAATGTTACGCAGCTCCCGAAAAGCCTCCTCGCGGTCAATCTTGGAGACAAAGCCAATCCGCTTCCTAATGGGCAGATCGGCCCAATAGACACCCTCGGGGGTGTAGCTGTCATCGGGACGGAGCAGCTTATCAAAGGCGTCCTTCTCATGCGGGTGCATCTCCTCGTACTCCGGATGGCCACCCAGATCGGGGCCATGAGGAGGGTTAGGACCGAGCGTGGTCATGTTTTAAGTTGTTGATGCTGGCTGCTTGGCTGCTTGGCTGCTTGGCTGTTCGGCTGCTTGGCTGTTCGGCTGCTTGGCTGTTCGGCTGTTCTGAGGCCCTCTATGCCTGCTCGTCTATACAGAGAGAGAGAGAGAGAGAGAGATCTGAATTTGATAAAAGTCAGTCACGCAATCGGGAAAGCACCGAGTCAAGATCAAGCCATACCAAGAGCCAAGAAGCGCGATGGAAGCCAAGTCGAAACGAGGCGTTGCTTGGGAGAGGCACGATCGAGTTGTCGTCCAGCTTCCAGAAAAGATCAAGCAAAGGCTGGCGAGGATTATGATTATATAGACAGGCGGCGGGAGGGGCAAGAAGAGGCACGTTTTGGCATGGACGGCGCTGATATGCCAGCACAGCCAGCAGCTCCACTGCATGGCCGCTTGGGCCAGTCCCGAGGGGCCCGAGTTAAGCGCATTGCCTCTTCGTAATAGTCCTAGAGTCGCAGTTCCTTTCCCTTTTCTTTTTTTTTTTTTTTTTTTTTTTTTTTCTGCCGCGCCTTCCTTTGGGTTTGACTGGCGGGCGACGGATGGCGAGAAGTTGGAGGAGCACTCAGAATCTTCATGGTGCCTCACGGGGCCCGAGCCAATCGGGACGCGGCCTACGGGGGTGTCCCGGGCCAATCAGCGCAGGTTTTCCGCACACGTGTGGTCGAGTGTCGAGCTCATTAGCTCTAACAGCCTCCTGCGGATCTATCCGCATTGGGTCTAGCGCCAGGCTTGCCGCAAGCGTCATGCTGACCGCCAACGAACGCCGGGCCGCACTTGCCATCCCGCGCGCATTGTTGCTCTCGGAAAGCTCTCGCTCCTGCCTTTGCAGACTTGAGCGACCAGCTGTTGTGCAGTAGTCGACTACTGGCTAGGTCAAACTGCCCACTTGGCTGTTAAGTCAGTTCACTACTCTGCCATGCGACCCCAATTGTCTGAGCAGCGTTAAGCTTCCTCCTGCACCGAGTCACGCGCTGCTGTGGGTTGCTCGCTGTGTGTTCTCGCAACTCCATGGCTTTTCAAGATGGGCGATTTACGGACCTCTGCATGGCAAATCTGGAAGCAAAATCTGGAGGCGCTCCATCCAGTGACTAACAGACTTCAGGGTCATGAAACGCTTTGGTCTCGCGGGGCTTCTATGAGTTATCAGTTGCTGGGCAAATTATCTTTGCTCGTGGAATCATGCTTGACCGAGGCTTTTTATGACTAATGTTTAGGCGTTCTCGTTCCGATTATGATATGTTCTTGTTATTAAGCCAGTCCCGATCTGTCTGTATTCTCCTCGTTCGCCAGATCGGCCGTGCATCACGATCACGCTGACTCGAGTTAACGCACCTCGACCATGCCTCGGGGACAGTGGTGACCCTCCAACGGATTGAAAGACGACAAGTTCGGAGCTAGCAGATGCCGCTTTTGTTTCAGCATACATGAAACATGGGGATGAATAGACGGTACAATCTCTTTTTTTTCTTGGCCGACTGGTTCGTGCCGCCGCATTCTCGAGCTAGGGTGCGCTACTATCATGACGCTGCGATGTGCGTGCTACCCGCGGCTGTGAGTCTGGCATGGCGTTCGAAGCGGGCCTGGATCTTCGTGTCAATGCCACCATGGCAAATTGGTCAGGAGGTTTCACATGCAGTGCCATCTCTATGCTCTGTATGCTTGACATTAACTAGATCCGTGTACTTTTCAAATTTTACGTTTCCCGTGAAATCCGACTCCAAGACCAAAACCGTCAAACTCTGTTATAGAAGCAGCAAATGAAACCGTCACACAGCTGCCTGGCAGATGGGAGAAGTGCACCTTGGCCGAACCCAGGAACAACAGTCCCACTATCTCCTTTGACGCAAGTAAATAAGCTCTTCCTAGTCACTTGCCACGGGCGACGAGGCAAGGAAGTGAATGAGAAGATTTGATTAGTGCAAGAATGGAACGTTCGTAATCTTCTGGGCTGTGCTTGGAAAAAGCTTGGTCGTCCTGTCCCTGCATCAGGCATGTCTACCTGTCCACAGGCCGGATCGGAGGCTCTCGAACGATCTGACACGTGCGTTTCTGGAACCAGGCCCCGTAGAATCCTTACCGTAAACTTTGTACCCTTGCGCCAGTTAACACGTGGTTGGTTAAAAAAGACTGCTGCATTATGGTTCGTGTTCCAAGGCGCCGCCACATCTAAGAGGACATATAAGACGACCTACTCGGCAGTGGTAGCCGAAGACCTCCCCCGTAAACAAACCCAAAAAGAAAAATCAACAAAAAAGCCTTTTGACATTTAATCGAGCATCTTATCCCCTTATTCACATTCATAAGTTGCACGCCCCCAAACCTTTCTCTCATTCGCCACCAACAACACGAGTTCCGAGATCAGCAACGTGACGTGCGAATAGCCTCTCCCATCAGACCCAGGCAAATTCCACAATCCGCTCGGCGCTAATTTGGGTTCCGTGCCACTGTTATCATTCGCGGATCACTGCGGAAAACCCCGCCCACGTGCGCCTATCTGCTCCGCTGACTTGACCAGCCAGGACGCGAGGAGCGAGTCAATTATATTCTCTCTTTAGCTTCCGGCTTTCTCTGTCTGCTGTGTTTTTCTTTACATACTCGCAAACAGTGCTAGCTAAGCTTAGCCCGGATGGACTCTCAGTTTCTAATTAGTATCTTGAAAGCATCGTCCTAAATTCATATAAGATTTTACTCACTGCTGTGGTTATATGTATCCAGCCGCAAATCTGGTGAACTCAATAACTAGGTACAAAGTTGGTTTGGAGCATGGATGAAGACACTCAGGGACCGTACTTACCCTGCCGCTTCCAAAAAAGCAACGGATGTCATCACGAGACGACATGTTTGGCTCCTTGAATCTACAATACTTGGCGACCAAAACCTCTCGAATACTGTCCTAGGTCAACAGCTCAAGTTGTTGATCAGTCAATCGGACATACGTGTATCTTTCCTGATAACATCTACATGCTCTCTACCTTGTCATCAACATTTTCCTCGCCACAGAGTAAAACACTCGCAGAGGAACATCAAAAAGAAAAAAAAAACATTGACGAGATATATGATTTTGCTATAAAACCGACAGAAAAGGAAAGACAGGGAAAAAAAGGTAAGGAGAAACCGGCTAAATAAAAAGATATCGAGAGGCGCACGAGTGTCAAGGACCTGCCTTTCTTTCTTTTCTTTCTCATTTCCTCTCTTCTCTCTGCTTGCTGTGTATGTCGGGCCATCGGTCCCTATACTCAAGACTCAATAATCGAGACAAAACTCTATTCGGGAATGCTGCCAAAGGCTGGATCCTTTACACTTCCTCCTGCGTCGCTGAGACCTGGGATTGGTCGGTTATACGACCAGCCAGTGAACTGCTGCTGCATCGTCTGCGACAATTGTGGTCCGTCCACGTATGAGTCTTGAGGGGCTTCCTGCGTGAATATCTTGTCGAATTGCGACGTGTCTCCAGCGTCCGTCTGATTACCCGCAGTTAGCATAATCGCTATTCAAACAAAACATCTGAAAACGGGAAGAATAAAAACCTACCACATTAGGCTTGAACGTCGGCTCGTACTTCCTTTGTAAGAGCTTGCGCCAGTCGATATTCGAAAAGAAGTGGTGTGCTTTGATTTCAGCCGCTCCATTTGATCCCAGTCGGCGCTGAGGATCGCGGTCTAGCAGACGAGTCAAGAGGTCACGGGCTGCCGGAGGAACAATCTCCGGACCCGGGAATGTTAATGGTTCTTGAAGGATTTTGCGGTACATCTCGTTCGTGTTTTCGTCGTAAAAAGGTGGTAGGCCCGTCAACCTGTCACTCGTTAGTCCATCAATTTCAAAGAAATGCTTATGGTGACTTGCATTTCATATAGCAAAACTCCCAATGTCCAAAAGTCGACAGTCTTCGTGTAGCCATTTCCAAGAAGCAACTCCGGTGCGAGGTATTCGGGGGTACCGCAAAAGGCTGTCAAAGTCAGTAAAAGGTAAGCTAATGGTTGAACAGTTCAAAACTCACTATTCGTCCGGTCCTCATCCTTCATATCCAATTTGCACAGCCCAAAATCACATAGGGCGATGTGACCAGTGTAGTCCAGTAAAATATTCTCCGGCTTCAAATCTCTATAGATCACCTTGAATCCATGGAGACACTCAAGCGCACAGAGCAATTCGGCAGTGTAGAAGCGAGCTCGGTTGATATCAAAGCGTTGTTCTCTTTGGAGGTGATGGAACAGTTCACCACCATTGACAAATGCAAGGACGAAATACAATTTTTCCGGTGATTGGAATGTAAACTTCAGAGGCACAATGAATGGGTTGTTGATTTGAGCGAGCACCGATCGCTCTGCTAACGTGTGCGCAACTTCAGACCTAGATATGATATGTGCCTTGCGAATTGTTTTGAGGGCGTAGATACGACCAGTGTCTTTCTTCCTACTCGTTGTTAGCAAGAAGCGCCTGGGAGGAGTAACGACTGAAACTTACTTCACTTGCATGACTTTTCCGAATGATCCCTATAAAACTTAGTATGTCCACATCAATTTCCTGTATCACCGAGTCTCATACCTTTCCGACAACTATATAAACATGAGTTAGCAACGAGAGCTTGACACATCACGGTCAAACATACCTTTCAGAAGATCAAAATCTTCTAATTTCATGCTGTGGGCCCTGGTTTCCACAAACGAGACGCCCACCTTGATTGAGCCTGTTCCGAATTGCAAATCGAGCCACTCAGTACCGCTCTGTCCAGCGTTTTTCTCCTGCTCAGCCGCCGCCTTCTGATTGTCCTTTTTGCTGAGCTTGGGGTCATCAATGTAAGGTTTCCTCTCCTCCAACAGCGGTTGCATCTTTGCAACCCCGAGGAAAATATCCTCGCTACGCCCAACACCAGGCCGAGCGGCTGGGTTGCGAATATATATTTGAACGTTTAGTTCGGTCTGGCGAGAAACATCAAACTTATACGCGGTGTTGTCGCCAGCCCATAGAGGGTTCTCCGGCGTGCCGGACACCGCATCAACGAAGACCTGATTCTTTTCGAAATCAAGAAGCGCATATGGCAGATATTTAGTCAAGTACCGGCCGTGAATCGTAGGCGCAGCGTTGATGCCGCTGCTGATCGACTGCGGACGAGGGGGGTGGGTGAACGAGCCCGTAGGTTGGCCGGAGTGGGAAGACGAAGAATTGGGGCGGATGGGACCATTGTGATTTTGAAAGTGGGAGTCGAAAACTTGCTGGTAGTGAGGAGAAAGTGAGAAGTTTTTGCCCTCGTGCAGGGTCACAACAAGAATACCCGGTTTTACTGGCGCGACAGGAGGGGAAATCAAGTCCTCGGCAGTCGCTTCATGTTTCAAATCAGTATACTTCTTTATGCGTTCCCTAAATGCAACTGAAGGGCTCCTTCTGAATCTAGTGTTGACATACCGATTCCATTCGGGTCTTGTGATGCCGAGCTCGGGTTTTGCGAGCTTGCAGGTGTTTCGTCAACTTGATCACCCTTGATGGTCGAGGTTGATGGCGAACGGCCAAAAGATTGGGTGAGGGGAGCTAAGTGTGTCTCCTTCAACTCTGCTAAGTGTTAGGGAAGTGATGAGGAGTTTAAAGCTTCGTCTCTCCTGAGATGATGCTTGTAGGGAAAAGTCGACGTACTCTTCGTAATTTTCCAAGACATAATGGCTGAATGCAAAACAGAAAAGTAGACGACAACAAAAGCAAGAACGGATTCGAGCTCGCTCGAATGTTGTTCGGTCGAGATAGGAGTGGTTACGCAACAACAGCACACAGCGGACCAAACCGTTGCCGATCAGCCACACAACAGCGATCGACGGGTGGCCAACAATAACACCAGACGAGAAGGCAAGGCGAGATGAGACCGCTAGAGCTTGCAGGACGGAAAAAGGTATAGACAAGAAATAGAAGGGGTTCGTCAGCAATGAGAAAACGACCCAGACGATGCAGATGCACGCAGGACGAAAAGTCGAGAAGGTATCTACAGAGAAGGGGTTACAGAAGCCCGTGTTGTTGAGGTACGGATTCCCGGGGGGCTAACAAACGCCCTCTCAGGTGAGGGGTGCCTGGAGATTCAGGCTGGTTCTGCCAGAAAGCGGGGTGAGTCGGTGAGCGTATCGTCAGGGGCCGTATCCTCAGTACGAATAGGGTATGCGCGGTATCGTTGGGCTTGAGATATCATGTAATATGTCTTCTTCTTGAGTTTTCACTCAGCAATATCTGTTGCACTGTATCCCTATTTCCCGGTGCTCATCGGATTCTTCTTTGGTCTATCGAAAGTTCCTTTAGAGAAATATCCGAAGTCGGAGCTTAGAGGCAAGGCATTTGGTTTCGGCCCGTGGT
Source organism: Talaromyces piceae (assembly GCA_001657655.1). Taxonomy (NCBI): domain Eukaryota; kingdom Fungi; phylum Ascomycota; class Eurotiomycetes; order Eurotiales; family Trichocomaceae; genus Talaromyces; species Talaromyces piceae. The sequence goes on along the minus strand of JNNX01000004.1, from coordinate 1,226,684 downwards.
AATGGATTTACCGTGATGATACTGCACTGCCACACATGCCGCAGCCTGGCCCAAGCCACAGGGGGCAGTGTTTGTTTGGCAATGACAGCCAATCACGATTGGCAATAAGACCCGCCGCGCCAAGACCCTGACATGCTCCTCCCCCAAGGCCGGGCTTGTTGCGCTTGCGCTTACTGCTTACTGCAGCGACTTCAACGACCTTCTACTCCGCTACAGCCTGAAGTATACACGCCTGACACGCGCCATCTATTCTAGATTATCGCCTAGCTTCTTCGCACAATCCTAATCTACCATACTCGAGATCGATTCGACCCGCTCACCTTATCTGTTCACTCTATATCACGATAGCCATCTTCTCCCTGCGCAAGGTTCGACCCAACGACTGTACACAACGAATCAACATCCTTATCGCCCGGTATCCTTTAATCGAAACATTGAACCTGAATTGCCCTCCTAGTTTTCTGGAGGGCTTTAATTAACGAAACGGATCCGGACACGGCGGAGGATGAAAAGGCCGACGGATCCATGGGTGTAATCCGGAAGAAGACCGCTACGCGCGGCACTGAAGGTGGCACAAAGTACCATTGCGACGTTTGCTCTGTTGATATAACTTCGACCGTCAGTTCTTTCCGGCGGACTCTCGTGGATTTTAGGCGATTTCACTGCTAACCTGGTTTGATAATAGGTTCGGATATCTTGCGCGCATTCCTCCTGTCCTGAATATGATCTCTGCGTCCCCTGCTTCGCGGCTGGCGAAAGTTCAAAAAATCACGACCCCCGGACACATCCATTCCATGTTATCGAACAAAACTCAGTGCCAATCTTTACAGAAGACTGGGGCGCTGACGAGGAATTGTTGTTGCTGGAGGGTGCCGAAATCTACGGGCTAGGGTCATGGGCAGACATCGCTGATCATATCGGAGGATACCGCACTAAGGAAGAAGTGCGAGACCACTATATTAGCACGTATATCGACAGTCCCAACTTTCCTCTGCCGGCTCGAGCAGATTCTGAAGACAAGACCTTGCAAGAAACTATTTCCAAAGAAGAATTCCAAGCGCGTAAGAAACGGCGCATTGAAGAGCGCAAAGAGGCTGCGAAAGCCGCACCACCTGCTGCTCCCAAGCAAAAGCCCACGGCCAGTGTCCCATCATGCCATGAAGTTCAGGGCTACATGCCTGGGCGGCTGGAATTTGAGACTGAGTTCTGCAATGAAGCTGAAGAGGCCGTGCAACACATGCAGTTTGAGCCTGGGAATGGCTTGAACGCAAATGGCGAGATGGAACCAGAGATGGAGTTGAAGATGACTGTCATGGAAATCTATAACTCGCGCTTAACGCAGCGGACGGAGCGGAAGAAGATTCTGTTTGAGCACAACCTACTTGATTACCGGAAAAACACGGCGCTGGAGAAGAAACGAACCAAGGAAGAGAGGGATCTCTTGAATAAAGCCAAGCCGTTTGCCCGAATGATGAACCGCGAGGACTTTGAAGAGTTTTGCAAAGGTCTCGAATATGAACACAACCTTCGACTGGCGATCGCACAACTACAAGAATGGCGACAGCACGGGATCACCGACCTCAAGAGCGGTGAGAAGTATGAACAGGAAAAGCAACAGAGAGCTCAACGCGCCATCCCGCAGGGTTCATTCGACCGACTCGCCAGCGCGCGTCCGACGAAGCAGACCCAACAACCCGAGGGCCCCTCACAAGCCAGCCTTCTCACAACCCCCGAACTACCGCTACGATTTCAAAAGAACACCACCGCTAAACAAACTGGGCCTGATCCAACCATGCCTTTGAATGACTTTGATCGCGCATTCGGCGATGTCGGCACTCCACAACCCACCACAAAACCCAAATACACCGTACAGCCGCTCAACGGGGTCATCCCGTGGAAACTCGAGAATGAAGGCGCACCGGATCTGCACTTGTTAGCCAAAGAAGAAATTGAACTTTGCAATGCTCTACACATACAGCCGAAACCCTACCTTGTCATCAAGGAGACTCTACTCAAAGAAGCGATGAAGCAGAACGGCAGTCTGAAGAAAAAGGACGCCCGGGCTCTCTGCAAGGTATGTCCTCTGTTCTCTCCTTCCTTTATCTTTTCTCCCCGGTCATACAAACCCTTCAAATCCTATTACTGATCCTGACATTAAACAGATTGACGTCGCTAAAGCCGGCCGCATTTTCGATTTCATGGTTCACAGCGGTTGGATTATAAAGGGGTAGTGAAAATTTGTCTTCCTCCCCTTTCCCTTGGGTTTGTAGATGGATTATGGAGCGCTATTTGCAGCTCATTCAGCTATGTGATCTGTCTGGCTTTGCCGGACCCGAGGAATAATGAAGTCTCTGTTTTTTTATTGGTACAGATGAGGTTTCTTGAAATGAAATGACATTATTTATTACGTATAGTATTCGCATTTATGATTCAAGTATTAAGCATCGAATGGTGTTAGGGTAAGACAGTGATATCTGAATCAAACCATCATGTTATGTACAAATCTACAGAGAATTAAAGCTTGGTGACTCAGTCTTTCATTTGATATCGCTGCATAGCATTCATAATTAATCTCAATAGACAACAGCCGCTTTGGTTTGCGGGCAGTGCGGACACATTCAAAAAGAAGCGTTTGGTACGCATTCTGCGACTGGTACATCGTCACTGGGTTTTCGTTGTTCCAGTAATCCCTGATAGACATGTCTCGACAGATTTCTTATATCCGAGCCGGCACTCTATCCTCTGTATCAGGAAATGTGTTGCTGTCAAAGAAAGAGATGGGGATAAGGGGGGGAGGGAGTACGGAAAGTTGAGCGTCCCTGGGAGGTCCTACTTTGATTCGGCCTGAACCTTCTCGACCAACTTCAAAACAGGCTGGTACAGCTTGTGGTCGGGCTCAAGTCCAGTAAGCTGCTGAGTAGCGTCGGCCGCCGACTTCTCCTTGAGAATTTTGGCGAGTTCCACGCTTTCGCTGTCCCCTTCAACGTTTTGGAAGCGCAGGGCTTTCTCGATGGATCCCAACAGGGCGTCGAACTTGAGGCCGCGCTCAGCCAGCTGAGCAGCCGGGCCAATGAAACGTTCCTTGCGGGACAGCTTGCGTAGGGGAGCACGACCGACACGTTCTACGACGTCCTCGAGATAAGGGTTCGAGATACGCTTGACGATGGTGTCAACGTACTCTTTCTGCTCTTCTTTGGAGATTCCATGCTTGGCGACAATCAAAGAGGCCGTTTCGTCCAAAGCATCGTGAACGGCCTTGTGGATGTCCTTGTCGGCTAGGGCATCGTGAATGGTCTTCTTGCCCGCATTGTAGCCAAAATAGGCGGCAGTAGCATGACCGGTGTTGACAGTGAAGAGCTTGCGCTCAATGTATGGCTCCAAGTGGTCAACCCAGTGGATTGCTGTAATGTCCGGGTGGCCGTATTCACCAAAGGGGGTCTGTTCGACAACCCACTCGTAGAAGCTCTCAATACGGACATCGAGCCCGGCATTTTCAGGCTGTGTCGGCACGATACGATCGATGGCTGAGTTGGCAAAGCGGGCACGTTTCGGGAGGGTATCTAAGCGGGACTTGTCGAGGTGCTCCTCGATAAAGCCGCGCAGGGTATCGGTGGCGTTGATGGCGTTCTCGCAGGCAATGACAGCGAGGGGCTTGTCAGCCTCGCGCGCGTCGATGCCCTTGGCAATAACGGGAGCAATGAACTTAAGAATGTTGGGGCCGACGGCGCAGGTGACCACGTCCGCAGTCGCGATCTCCTTGACGACCTCTGGCTCATGCGTCTTAGAGCTGATGGCGCGGTAGTTGGTGATTGTCTTGGTATTCTCGCCCTCTTCGCTGATCTCGGTGACCTTGTATGACTGGGAGCTGCTCAACGAGTCGATGATCTGCTGTACGACATCGATGAAGACGACCTCATAGCCAGATTGATGCAGGAACTCGGCGACAAAGCCACGGCCGATGTTGCCACCGCCAAACTGGATCGCCTTCTTGCCCATGGTTCGTTTGGTAGTCGTGATCGTGCGTCAGGTGTTAGCTGTAGGTATTGCGGGGAGAGTGATGATATCTCAACAGCGTGAATTGCAGCTGTTAAGCCTGTTATGGGCAAGCTCGGTCAGTACGGGTACTGCCTATTGGCTAGAACCAGAAGTAAAAAGCAGCGCTTACGCCAGAGGGACTAGTAGTAGTTGATCAATCAATCAGATAGCCACCCAGTACTTGGACAGCAACAGGATTAGAGAGGGATGAGGCGGTGGGAAAAAAGAGGAGAGAGGAAGAAGAGGGACGAAGATGCGAGAATATAAAGAAACAGAAGGAACAAGGGCGAAAGGGCAAGAGCGTCATAAAGGTGTGACGAAAAGGCAGGAGCGGCCCATCCTAGCAACCAGGGCAGGAGGGGCCCAGCGCGGTCCTTCCTCGGAGGCCAAAGTCCACCAACGATGTCATCGCGGGGCTCTCGGCCGTGCCTCACGACGTTTCTGCTATTCTTGTTTACTACGTATTATTGCACCATTTTCTTAGTCGACGAGAATCAATAATCACCTCGTTTGATGGCGAAACTGTTTCGTTAAATTTTGCTCTCATTGTCGAAACCAGCCACCGGTGAGCGAGTTTTGTAGCACTATCACATGCTGTGCAATAACACTGCGGCTTTTTTGCTTCTGTCGTCCTCTTCCCTCTTTTCAGCTCTATTTCCACACCATTCCATTCCCCGCAAGGCAACTTGGCGATGCGACGGCGCGCAGGTGGCTTGCAATTGCGTCCCGTCGTGCCCAGGGGTGAGCTTATTGGAGAGTGCTAAGTTTTCTGAACCAGCCACAGCAGTGCTCTTACTGAAAGAACGACATGCTTTCTCTCTACGGAGGTATATACTGCAGTGTACATGTAGCAGGTGACTGCTTACCAGGAATCAGACGACCATCGTATATCAGAATCCTCGTGAGGCACCCTTCCTACCCCGCGACTAACCGTTGTCTCTACATTCCACTAGCCCCTGTAAAGGGGACACAACTGTAGTTTTTGTCAACAACCGACTCTATACAGATATGGAGCACAGTTGATTAATTAACTATACAGCATCGCGGGATTAACATCCCCGCGCTATGAGTGGTCCGGCTAAATATCGGCGCAACCAATGACCTATTTGGTACTCGCCAACTAGTTCACCAGCAAGAAGAAAACCACCAGAGCCCTAACCCATACATGACTCGAACTGGTTAAAGCGAACGAGCAAAAAAGCCTCATCGTGTCCTGAGCTGGTTTTCTCTTATACCCATCTCTACGCAGGGGAGCGCATGCGCGCATTTCCGGCTAGACATTAATTCCTTACTTGAGGCATGGGCTAGCGATGATACCTTGGCTACTACATAACCTCACCAGATGCACCCCTGGATGTAACACGAAAATGATCCGGAGCTTCAACTGGTTCAGTGATGGGTGCCTGATCCGCGCCCAATACGAGGGTATTGATTCAATAACATAACAATAGAGTGAAAGGCATCAACTTCATTAATAGACCTATAGATGTCTAACTTAAGACAATATACACCACGAAAACATCACACGACAAAATCAGGCTTCTTCAACCTCTTTTTCACCAGATCTCGATACAATACCGCTAGCCGGCAGTGTGATGACGCTAATCACCACAGTGAGAAACAAGAGAACCACCGCCGACCAGGTCATGGCAAGGAACTTGCTTCCTCCAACCGCCGCGATACCATAGTTTTGCCCATGGCGGTTGATCAGGTCAACGAACTGCACCGCAATAACAGATGCCACCGAGGACGAGACACCCAGGCAGACGAAGCTCAGCTAAAGCGTATATTAGAGCCAGATAGAAGGGTGACTAATGAATAAAAAGGATGAACCTACCACTGTAAAAAACAAATGCGCAATCATAGACGCGCGCCCACCAGCCTGCGTGAGCAGGATCTCCATTAGAAACATCACGCCTGTAGCCGCGACCCCAATGATGTACAGCACAGACATAGCCTTGGTCGTTGCTTCCATAACATTGAAGTCATCCGTGATACTATCCGGCCAGTCGATATCGGAAACATTGAACCCAGTCTTCAATTCCAACGCCTTGACTGGGTTGAATGCAAATGGGACTTTTCGTTTGGAGCATCTGTCCACATCGTGTTCAAAGTTGCTGCCAAAGGAACCCTCGCAGTACGTCAGGACGTGGACGGTGTAGAAGTCCTTCAGACCAAGATCGGACGCGCTGCTTTCTTTGGCTGATTTGATTGCTGAAATAGGCTCTGAAGCAGAGGTGTCAAGCTATGTCATGGTGTTAATTTACCATCTGTCCCCCTAGTAATTGTAAATATGGGCATGTTGCAACTGACCGTCATGACGCTCGCATCTTGCATAAGCGACCTCTGCGACCCCGCAAAGAGACACAGAGTACTCAATATAAACGATATTAAGGCAAACACCTTGGATAGGGTATTCAGTGTGAGGATCATGACGATGATGTTGTGATATACTTCAAATTATATCGGCAATAAAGTGGTGAAGATTGTGCAGACCTCGAAGGAGGAAAACTGGGTCGGGAAAGCTTGCCATTGAGAATATATCGACACTGGCAGCACCTCCGTCATTCCAAGAGGTTATACCAGCCATCCTCTCTCAGGAAATCAGTTCTCCGCGTGTTCTGCGGAGGTTGGAGAGAGTAAAAGGTATGTTCGACCGACCTGGGGAAGTATGCAGATGAAGTATGCAGATAACCTCGCTCTTATTGGTCGGATGTGACAATACGACCCACCTGACACAAACGTCCACCAATGATAATCACTAAACATGCGCATGAGTAGCCCCACCTTCTTACATGAGGAATTCCTGCCACGGCGAAATTCGTTCGATCTAATATCTGGGCTTACTTCTGATAAACTGCATGATCTTATAGACTATCTACCGCCTCGGTACTAGACAACATTTATTTTGAACATTCACAGGATAAAGGTTATTGTGAAAAAAGAGAAATGGCAACTAGACGAGGAATTCACAAGAGCGAATTCGGACATGGATCCCATTAACCGTTCCGTAAAACAGGAATAAACTGTAAACTTGAATATAAAGGACATACATTACGCTTCGGCTTCCACCTCGGTTGCTCCATTGACTTCCTCACTCTCACCCCCGACTTCAATCAAGGATTCGGAAGACGGAGGCTCGGGTGGGCCTTCTTTTTCCAGCCGGAGGTATTCGTCCCACTCGGGGAAGAGCTCGTCATCTGCAGCACCGTTGTTTGCGCCGGGCGGCACTCCAATAAGACGAGCGACCTTGGACTTGCCGTTTTTCTCGAGGGACTCTTTCCACTGCAAGACCAGATCTGGCGTCTTGGATGGCTTGTATGTCTGCGCAAAAAGTACAGCTTCGGCAAGACGGTTCGTTTGCACCAGTAGATCAATGCAGGCGTCAATGTCCCCAACAGTCCACAGCGCCGAGAAGGCAACATTGTGTAGGCCAGATGCCGTTGCCTGCTCTGCCAGCGACCGCAGCCCGTCAGCATTCGAGCTAGAGGTGTAAAGTAGTAGTAAAGAGCCAAGGTCTTTTGCGTGGCTAAAGCATTCTTGCGCAAGTCCCAAATCCCAGCCTGCTAGAGCTGCATCGCCAACCGTTTTCCATTTGTGCTCGACATCTGCATCGCGGGCTAGCTCCAGGGCAATGTCCAGGCGGTTGAGCGCAAGGGCCAAGTCGAATCGGTGTTCCGAGTCAGGCGAAACTTCCAGAGCAAGCTCCTTGAATCCTTGCCCTTCCAAAAAGCGAGCAATCTTGTTCATCTGTTCAGAGGGAATATCGGGCAACAATTCGGCAGCGGAGTCCATGTCACCCCGCAGAACCAAGGTTTGATACTCAACCACCGAGAGTGAAAGAGCAAAAGAGACAACATTGACGTCTTTGTCGGCGAGGTAGACCCGTCCGTCGCGAGGAAGATAGCCAAGCACATACATGGGCTGATCAAAGTGCGAAATCGTGTACGTCTGGTCACCAACCAGATAGTTAAGACGGTTCGTTGAGTTTGTGTAGACGAAACAATCGCCAACCCATTCACCCGTACGGACTGTCTCGCTAATGTCTGTGACAACTTCGAATGCCGACTCAACTCCATCTTCATCAGCCTCACCAGCGTTCAGGCCGTTGACATAGTTCTCTCGAGAGTACCGCAGGATGTAGCAAGTATCCTCGCAGGCAAGGGCTACCAGCTCGCCAGATTCGGACCAATACACCTACTCAGATTAGTTCCACTTCTGTATAATGTATAATCAATCTTTCTTACCTCGCGCGGCTCAACCTCGATACGACGAACGAGGCTACCAGTCTCCCAGTCAAACAAGCCAATGCCACCCTGCCCCTTCACACCGAGAAGGACACCACCGGTCAGACCCTCGGCCTGGAACCCGACGTCCAAGCCACCACTCTTTTCCTTGAAGTTCTTGAAGATCTTGACGCTAGTGGCCGATTCTCGAATAGCGTAATCATTACTGTTATCTTTGGAGCCCCAGGCAAAATCCAAAGCTTGACCAAATGCCTTGTTGCGCCATGCCAGAGCGGTGTATATGATGTACTCGCCGTCACCACAAACCGAAACAAAGCGGCCGTTCGGGGAGTGGGCCAGAGTCTGCGGATAGATCTCGCATGACCCCAGATCCTTAGAGGGCAACGAGAGAGGGGCGCCGTCTTTCAATTCCTCACCACCTTTGATAACTGTTGAGACAACTTCGCTGTGCCGAGAGAAGATTATTTTGCCAGAGTTATCCATAGATACTGCAGGTTCTTCTCTGCCCATTTTCACCACAACAGCACCGTCATCGAAACCCATCGCAATGCCCTGACGGCCCCGCTGGTAGCTAACACACCATGCCCGCTCAAGTCCATAGTTGAGCGACTGTTCTAGGCGGTACGTATTGGCGTGCCAGACCTTGACCGTTCCGTCTTCGGAGCCTGAAATGATGACAGGAAGTTCCGGATGATAACAAGCAAAAGAAACATTGCTCGTGTGCCCCTCTAATGTGGCAATCAGCGCCTTGGTGGTATAGTCCCAAACCTTGACTGTTTTGTCGTCCGAAGTCGTCAAGAGATATGGCTTGTCGGCTTGTCCATAGTAATCGACGCTGTTCACACCCTTTGTTTCTATTGATGAGTGAGTACAATCAGTATTCGCCCAAAAACTAATCATGAACCCAGAAGCTACATACCATGTGCCTCAAGAGTAAAGTTGGCATGCCCGGAACCGAGATTCCAAATCTTGACTGTTCGATCCAAGCAAGCAGAGGCAAATGTGTTAGTGTCCTTCGGGTTTATCGCAAGTCCCATGACATAATGGCTGTGGCCCTCGAAAACCTGGACACACTTCCAACCCTTCTCCCAATCCCACAACCTGATTGTCATGTCATCGGAGCCGGTTAGAACGAAAGGCTGTGTGGGGTGAACGGCAATCGATCGAATGTAGTCTGGGTGGGCTTCGAACGATGTAATCTTCTCGGATGTGTTGTAGTTGTAAACGCGCAATTGGAAATCATCGCTACCGCACACAATCCAATTCTTTCGAGCGATGAAGCGACCAGCGCGCACGGGTACATCAGTGAGTTCAAAAGTTTTAATAATCGACTGAGAAGTATTAGATGTAATGTTCAATCAGTATAGCATGGGTGGCATCGCTTAGCCATAACGAAAGCCAAGCGACGACCTGATGGGAAAATGGTGATGTACCTGTGTTTCGTAGGACCAGATGTAGACGTGGCCTAAACTAGTCAGCACTTCCTCAAAAAAACTAATACCCAGAACCCAAATCCGTACCGCTATAGAGAGTAGTCAAGATCTACGAGAGTATTAGCTATAATCTCAAAGCTGGGATGACCTGATCCTTACCCATGGCTCGGTAGGATGGAAATCGATGCCCTTGACTCGCTCAGAGCGGGCGAAGAGTTGTCTCTGCAATTATCCACTGACGTCAGCCCAAAGCCCTTATACTTGCACAGCACAGTAGTGTCGTAATATTTAACAGTGAAGCGTAGTTTCGTTGACGACCAAAAACGCACCTTGATATCGAGCCGCATGGTGGTTGAGTGTTGTGTGGCTAGGGGTGTCGGAGATATGCCCGTGAGGACGGGCTAGGCCAGATGCAATGCACCGCAGTATAAGAGATATCACAAAGGTGTTTTCTCCAGAAATAGGAAAAGACCTCTGGAAGGCTGCGAGAGAGGTGCAATGAGACTGCGGAGGTCTTGACTCGGTTGCGGCGTGGAAGTTGCTCGTGGAGATCGAATGTGTCCAGTTCGCCGTGGGCTGTCCCGAACGGGTTTAGCGCAACATCCTAGTATGCCATCATGCTGGCCTTAAGGAAGAACTAAGATTATTGGGACGATACAGCGTTTCCTAGTTGTAGTCATATCAAAATAGGACTAATTTGTAGCTATACTGCACCAGTGAATTTTCATTATACTTCGGACATCAATATTTACCCGTGACCATTATTAGTCTGAGACTTGGAAACCGCTCCCTCGTTGCAGGATCTCTACAGCCTATAATTACATGTAAAAACGCATTGAAGAGTCTATGACTTCTTAATTGCCACGTTCAAAATAAGTCCATTGACCCGAACTTGGCTTTTCATCGAGTTCCTCCCATCTAACTCGGCAATTAGTATTGTACATAAGCCCGCTTTAACAAAGAGAAAACTTACACTCGGGACTCGGCCATTGTGCCTACAAGTTTCAACTCGTTTCCAGCAACAACAATGACCTCCTCAATCAGACCGGCACCAATCTTGTTTTCAATCTCGCTGATTCTATGCGGAGTGAGTGGCAATGATAGGTACCTTTCTCAACATATGTGGGCAACTTACTGTTCGGCCTCGAGAGCGGGCTCATTTTCCCAAATAGGGTCGTTCTCTGTTTGTCGCAACTTCTTAAAATAAGTAGCGTCCTCTGAGAGCTCACCCTTCGCAAGTTGGGAGACCTCTTCCTGATACTTGGCGATTTCTTCTAGTGTCTTTGGAGGAAACGCAGCACTAGTGTCGGCTGCTCCGGCCTCGGCTGCGATAGCGTAGGACCCGTCAGAGGCAAACTTGACATTATTGAAGTGCTCTGGATGCTTCGCGATGGCCTCCTTGGCCCGCTGCACCCAGGAATCGTAACCCGGGGGCTTGGTGGACTCGATAATGTTCAGTCGGTGGCGGGTAAGGGCTTCAGTGGATTGACGGTACACCGACGTCTCCGGGAGAGCCTTGAGCTTCTCCAGAGTCTGCCTATAGACATTGATGAGCGTTGGGCGAGGGCTGGGATGTGTCGTTAAACCAGTCAATCCGGTCGGGGTGTGAGGCTCGAGGTATCGAGCTGGCTTGACGTTAGCCAGCAACCTGAGGGCTGACCTCATGTTGACAGGAGCGCGGGCAAGTTAAGGACCGATTGATCAGAGCACGGCGATCAGTAGGACCCAATTGAGCCCTGAGGTTTTGCTGAAAAGCGCGGAGACCTGGGTCTGTCCGAGATAGTTTGTGGTTTTCCGATGTATCATCGCCCAGAGGAGTCGAGTCTGGTCGCGGGTTGGGGCTTGGCACGGAGCGGATAAACTGGCGCGGCGCTGGCCGAAACGGGCCAAACACCTTCGCCTGGCCCGAGACATCAGCAGTTTCTAGACTCTCCAGGGGTGCCACCTTGCGACTCCGCCCACTATTATTAGATCGTTTCCGGGCTCCTTGGCTCTTTTCTTGATCTTCTCGTTTTTCCATTCAAGCTGTGCGCTTGCTGGGTTTCTGCACTATTTCCAGGCGTAGGATCTCGCTCGTCTTATCCAGTGCCGCATGGATCGGCATCCAGCACTGTAATAGATGTGGGTATACTAAACGTCTTGCTGTCGATTGATAACACTCTAGACAATCGTCCTCTAGAGAGAATACGCCTAGGTCACTGACAGTGACTTTCGCATCCGCCCACCATGAAGGCCTCGCTTTTCCGGGGGCTGCTCGTGTCGCTGTTCTCGATCTCCGCTTTGGCTTCAGATGCGTCGCCTCACAGCCTCTTCAAGAGAGCAGAAGCAGAACAAGAAGTCGCGGCTGCCGACGAGCCCTCGAGCACTGTCTTCAATGGCATTGATGTGCCTCCACAGAAAGAACTCGACCCGGAGAATTTCAAAAGCACTATTTCCGATGGCTACTGGTATATCTACAGCTTATGACATGGAGACGATGACGCTAACACCTTTTTATCCAGGTTCGTCAAACAGTTTTCGCCATCATGTCCGCATTGCCGGCACATCGCGCCAGCCTGGCAAACTTTATATGAATATTACTATGTAAGAAAGCGAAGGAACAGGCTACAAGTCCTTGTTCGGACTAACGTGCGACAGACCTCAAATCCGCTATCGTCGTCGTCCGCGAAATCCCTCGATACACAAGTTTCCATGAACTCCTTCACTGGCTTCTATGACTTCCATTTCGCATCAATGAACTGCCTAGCTTATCGCGATCTGTGTATAGAACAGGATGTCAAGTACTTTCCTACGTTTTCACTTTATCACAACGGCGAACTAGTAGAACAATATCAAGGCGAGAAGACGATGGAAGGCCTGAGCAAATTCATTGAAGAAAAACTCGAGTTGATCCGGCCGGGCTCCCGTTCCCCCAATGGAGTCAAGCTTCCCGAGCCTGGTGCAACAAAATTCGACACTACCGCAGAACCCGATGTCTCTGAGGCAAAGGACAAGGACCCCGTTGCAGGTGCCAAAGCCGGCGAGAAACACAATGAACAGATCGCGCAATTAGCGGAGAAGAAAGATGAGGAGAAGAAGGAAGGAAAGCCAGACGCCACAACCACTCAGGCCCAGGAACCGAAAGAAAAGTCTGGCGTAGTATACAACCCGAAAGGCACCTCTGTCCCTCTGACTGCGGAAAGCTTCCAGAAGTTTGTCACTCGATCGCGTGACCCCTGGTTTGTCAAATTCTACGCTCCTTGGTGTCACCACTGCCAAGCGCTAGCTCCAGCCTGGCTGTCCATGTCGAAAGAGATGAAAGGAAAGCTCAATGTTGGCGAGGTCAATTGCGAAGTTGAGAAGAGACTCTGCAAGGACGCCGGCGTCAAGGCTTTCCCGACTATGTACTTTTTCAAGGGTGGAGAGAAAGTCGAATATCAAGGTCTTCGTGGCTTAGGAGATCTTGTCAGCTATGCGCAGAAGGCTATTGATACTGGCGCCGGTGTTCAATATGTGGATGAAGCGAAATTCAAGGAGTTGGAAGAGACTGGCGAAGTGATTTTCCTTTACTTCTTCGATCATGCGACAACGCACGAAGATTTCGAATCATTGGAGCGTTTGACTTTGTCACTCATTGGACATGCACGCCTGGTCAAGACTGATAGTAAGGCTCTTGCTGAGCGGTTCAAGATCTCTACCTGGCCTCGTCTGCTTGTTGTTCGAGATGGCCGCCCGACATACTTTAACGCATTGGCACCATACGACATGCGGGACAACGCCCGAGTCATGAAATGGATGCGCAGCGTCTGGCTCCCAATTGTGCCAGAACTGACAGCCTCAAACGCCAAGGAACTGATGGACGGTAAATTTGTTGTTCTCGGGGTGCTCAGTCAGAAGAGATCAGACGAGTTCCGTCTCGGAAAGCTGGAGCTGAAGAACGCTGCCTTGGAATGGATGGACAAACAAACGCAGCTGTTTCGCTTGGAGAGACAAGAACTCCGCGACGCGAAGCAGCTGCGCATTGAAGAGGCGGAAGATCGCGATGATCAACGGGCGCTACGGGCAGCTAAGAGCATGCACATCAACATCCGTGAGGAGGACAAGAAGCAGGTTGCTTTTGCGTGGGTTGATGGCGACTTCTGGGACCGCTGGCTTCGCACGTCGTACGGAGTCGATGTGAGAGACGGCGAGCGAGTTATTATCTGCGACGAGGATGTAAGTGAACCTACTATTTGTGCATATTTGAAAATCTTTTTGCTAACCTCTATCTAGAATCGACGGTACTGGGACTCTTCAAGTAGTGGAGCTAACATCATGGTCTCTCGCACATCTATCCTCGAGACCATCCCATTGGTGATCAGCGATCCTCCTAAATTGAAGTCCAAATCGACAATTGGCATCTTCGAGGCAACCTTTTTCCATACCCGTTCATTTATTTCAAACCACCCTATCCTCTCCGTGATTATCTTCATCGTCACCGGGATCGCATCTTACATCGCATACCGCAAGCGAGCCTTGCGCCGTGTCAACTTCGGGGGTAGCTACGGCGGCGGCGGGATCCTGGGGAACACCAGCGGCGGCGGCGGATTCTTTCGTCTTGATGGGAAAGAAGGGTTATTGAATGGTGGATCAACGGGCAAAGTTGACTGACGATTGATTTGATTAATTCACGTATATCTTTTACTTTTATTCGTTCTCGTTTTTTAAAATTAACTGGTTTCCCCCCTTTTCCATTCTTGTTCTGTTTCTTCTTTTTGTTCTGGTTCCTTTTCGGGTTTCCCTCGGCTATGCCAAATGGCTTTTCATCTTCTGTCTGTCTTGTTTCCTTTAGACGCTAGGTTCCTACTTTTTCTTTACTTGTTTTTTCCCTGCATGAAGAACTTCTGGCATGAGCATGATTCGGTTGGGAGGTAACTCGAGCTTTGAGACCCACTGTTACTGGTTCAATGCGAGGAATGGAAGCGTAGCATATGTATCCATAGAAACTGATTTTTTTTTATTTTTTTTGTTTTGTTTTGTTCTGCTGCTGCGATTCTGCCTTTTGTTTTCTTAATGGGTGGTGGTGATGGTGGTGGTGGTGGTTTTGGTGCTACCAAAGTTCCATGTTTGTGTATTCTTGCTTGCACGATTGGCGTTGTCAAACAGGGGATTAGCAGTGATTGAGTTAATGGAATTGAAACTGATTGAGTGTTGATTACAATCTGTAATATATTGAAACAAAGTATACATAGGTTACTAGATCCCTGTCGCAGTGCAGTCGTCTTTCAAGAAGCAGCATCGGACTTTGGACTATCTGTCTTTGGTTCAGCACCCTTCTCATACACAGCCTTTTCGTTTTCCGCGACTGGCGTGCCCTCGATCTCCTCGCGTCCATACAGCATATGCTCGATATTGACCTTAGGGCCTTTGAACCACTTCCTCGCATCGACAAGCCACCACAGCATGGCAGCTAGCATCGGCGCACCATACACCAGACAAGTCCAGTTCATGAGGTCGGGGGTGACGTCGGCGCCGGTGCCGCTGGGCAGACACAAGATGGGCAGCATGAGCAGAACAAACAGCACGCCGGCGGCGCCAACGGGTTTGCTGAATTTCCCCAGATGCCAGGGTCCGCGGCGGAAGCGGGAGTCGTTCAGGGCAAACACGCGGATGGCGATGGGGATGGTGAACGCGATAAACTGGGCGATTGCGCCAATGCTAAACAAGGCACCGATGGCAACCTCGCCGCCGAAGATGAGTAGACACATCAGGATGCCGAGGATGCCGTTGATGACGACTGCGTTGACAGGGGTTTTGGTGCGTGGGTGTACCTGTTTCCATAGGTTGGAGAAGGGGAAGCAGTCGTCGCGTGCGTAGGCATACGTGACACGAGATGCGGCAACCATGCAGCCCTGGCCCATGGAAAACCCGCAGATAATGGTGAGGGCAAGAAGGGCCATGGCCGTCTTCTGAGGGAGCACTTGGAGCAGGTAGGACGCCCACGGCTGGCCGAGGTCCGAGTTCATGACGGCATCAATGTCTGTGACGGTGTAGGCTACGACGAGCTGCAGGAACCAGCCAAAGAGGCCGCCGGTGGCCGACGTCAGTACGATTGCGCGCGGTGAGGCAATGTTAGCGTTGGAACATTCCTCGGACAAGTGAAAGGGCGAGTCGTAGCCGGACATAGTCCAGATAACGCCGACAAAGGACATGAGAATGGCGACTCCGTCCGGAAAGTCTGTGCCGTTGGCAATCTCGCCCCAGACTTTACTGTTCGAGGTGAATTTGGGTGTGTTGTCGGTGGCTGCTGGGATCGTGATGAGGGTGATGACCAGTGCAATGATATTGAAGGTTGATCCCCAAGAGTTGACCGTCGCGATCCACTTGGTAGGCATGCTGCTGATGGCTGTGTGGATGATGAGGATGAGCACGGTCAAGAGGTAGAGCTGGTAATTGGTAGGCACATATTCGGGATTGTAAATGGCCCCGGCAGCGAGCATCATTGCCGCCAATGCATAGTCCACCGAAGGGGCACTGGTCACTTGTCCAATCCAGTTTGACCAGCCAGTGATCCAGGCAGCCAGAGGACCGTATCCGGGGGGAGCAAGCACTGCTGAGGCGTAGTAAAGACCGCCACTGTCACGACGTTAGCCTGAGATCGAACAAGGTGGATAGGGCCACCGCAGCCTACCTCGTGGGCATGGCCGAACATAGCTCCGCCATCGACATGGCGACACATTGGATGAACACCATAGCGATCAGCCAGCCCCAGACCATGCCACCGGTCCCAGCATAGCCCATGCCATAGTACATGGTACTGGCAAACGAGGGTAACAGCCCCAGCACGGCGAAACTGACACAGAAAGTCGTCCAGAGTGAAAACTCGCGCTTGAACTCTTGCTTGTAACCGAGCGCGGCCAGCACGCTTTCGTCGGCGTCCATAGCATGGTTTGAGATGGGCACATCCCCATCAGGGAGCACAGACGTGACGGGCGCATGGCCGTCGCCTAGGTATACGTCCTTGGTCGAAGGTTCGCCCATGATGCTTTCACATTCGCGACTAGATTGACTGGCAGGTTGAGATGGACTGGCAGTATGAGGTCTAACTCAGAGACTGCAATCCGGATGCACCTAACCCATGCTATATATACCAGCTCGAGCAGCATTTGGCCGCGGCAGGCCAATCCTGGCGTTCCTTGTTCTCGATTGGGGGTTACCCCATAGATAAGGCGATTCCTGGCTAAGTGGAGCAGTCAGATAGATAGCTAGCCCTGACAGCGCGACAGAATAATGACACTGCCAGAATAACTGATTGGGACATGGACAGTTGGATCAACAACCATGGCTCGAAGCTGTCGCCATTAACCTAAAGACGTAAGACCTGACCAAGCCATCGCGGGGTTCCTGGTTGGGTGTGTTCATGGCTAAGCAAACGCGGCGGGCCACAGCGGCCGGGGGAACCTATGAAGGCGCAGGCGGACTCGATAACCGTCGCGTGATAGGGTCAATGCGCTTCCGGGGGGCGCGCGCTGTTATGCTTTCTGCGGCCGAGATAGGGCGTGCCTGCAGATGCGCTATGGCAGCGATGGCTTGGATGGATGGACGTGAAGGAGACGAGATTCGCGGACAAGTTGATGGTGTCGGACCGTTGGTCGATGGTTCGTCGTATCGGGCAGGGAGTGGTTGCGGGAGGGAAAGCCGGGCAGATAGCGAGATAAGCCCTGTCGTCGCATGCGACGTCGCGTGCAGTTGCCTCGGTGGGAAAGGCGCCAGTTTGGCCAATCTAGTTGCCAGATGCAGTAAGACGAGAAAGCCTGTCTTGCCAATGTTGTTTGTCTAGACTACAGTTGATATTCTTTTGTAGATGTTCTTAGATGCCCGCTAAAGAACCATTGCAACAGTGGAGAAACTGACTTGGTCCAAAGTATCTTGGTCCAAGGAATGGGCTTCATACACGCGCATGTGAAAGCAAGCAAGGCAAGACAAGTTTGAAGCGCGGAGAAAGAACCGACAAAGGAAATAATGGCTTGAATTCGACGTCTAAAATGTAGTCAAGTCGGGGTACTCTACAGGCGCAGCGCTAGGTGCACTGTCTAACATGCTCCATCCACCATCCCCACACCATACTTATACGGCGCCGGCGGTAGCAACAAGAAACCTTTTCCGAGATGTAGCTTAGAAGGGCTAGTCGAACGTTAGCTGGTCTCGCTTCTCGGGGAAAAGCAAGAATGCAATGAAAAGAAAGGCTCACGTTGTCCTCAGGAGGGATGGATCGGTCAAAGTAACGGTCGAGGAAGGGGATCTTTTGGAAGATATCCTTTCGGACACGAGGAACCTCGCCAAAGAAGAACAGGGCGCCGACACCGATGGCGCCGGCGAGGCCGCCGCTAATAGCACCGCTGGTATGATGGTTAACACGGGTGGTTTGGTCACAGCTGGAGTTGACTATAGGCGGAAACTCACTATTTGGCGAGCTTGCCTGGGGTCAGGCCATGCCAATGCAGGGGCACACGGTAGCTGTACACCAGTAAGCCAATGTTTGCTTTGAGGTGTGTTGTATAACCCCATTGTCGAGCGATCTGCGATAATTGTGCTTCCGAGTATCGAAGGTGGCACATGGAGGATACTCACTTTGGTCCGAACGGAGACCGGTACGGCTGGGAGTATGACGCGCGGTCGAGGAGGTTCTGGGCAACCTATACACAAAAACGAAAACAGTTAGACTAATTCGAACACACGATTGGATCTGTGCAATTTCGTCGCCATGTACAACTGGTAGATCAGTTATCCCGAGGTCGAGTGAATGCTGACATCCGACAAGCACCGGCCATTACAGCCTCGCAATGGTGACAAAAAGCAGCGCAAAAAGCACAGAGCAGCACATCAGCCGAAGCAACATACCATTGTGACTCTAATTGTTGGTGTCGAATCTCAGAGAGGACGAGGCGGGAGAAGACTGCAGCAGAAGGTGAAGCGTCGTCGAACAAAAACCGGAAGCTTTGTTGCGGCCCGGATCAGCCAGCCCCAATGCGGATTAGCGCGCTGAGATCACGTGACTGCTGCTGTAATCATCCAACTGCAGACATATCATACGTAGGATTCACAAGTAGCCAAATGTGGTGTCTTTATTTTTCTGGAGGAGGTATTCTTTTGAGATATCTTCAAGTGATTACTAGGGTAGTCCGTGACAGCTTCACTTTCGCATGGTGGCGTCTAGGCAGCAAGCAGTCAATCCGGGGATCCCATATTACTAACACTCTACAACACATAACTACCCACGACCCTCCTTCTGTCTGATGAGCCAACATATGCCCACTACACTCAGGCATGTCGACCGCAGTGGCATCTTCGGTGCGCCGCCGTCTGGCATGTGATCGCTGCCACTCGTTCAAATTGAAATGCCCGCGGCCGGCGCCCAGCCCTAATGGCGTTTGCGCACGCTGTCTCAAGGCCGGGGCAGCCTGTGTATATAGTCCTTCAATGCGCGGCCAGGTACGCGCCAAAGCATCGTCTGGGAATAGGACCATGCTGGGAGATTCCACCATTGAAGCAGGCTTTGATGGGTCTGTCCCACCTATCGACGAAGGTATACTTCTGTTCTAGTATAGCAGGCACAATAAAAACCTAATCAAGTCGAGTAGGTAATTTGTTTAGTGATATCATGACCATGGATTGGTCTGCATATAATCCTACGTCCATTGATGAAGGCCTCGATTGGATTTCTCAGCTGCCATCACAGACAGAGCCCTTGGACACACTAGCTGTGGCTGGCCAAACCGGACCGCAGTTTAGGAGCAACCGACCCTCTACCGACCGAGACGGCCCCAACCCGCATCATAGCGAGACCGCAAATCCACAAAGCCGGGTAGACGAGCAGATCCAGATCGTGCCCAACGAGCGCACGCAAAGACCAAAGGCCTCTCCTCAGTATTTGGGGTTCCCAATGCCGGAATCGATGCAGAGCCCGAGCTTGTTTCTAGACCTGATCAATCTGTCAATGCACCTGGAGAATCTGTCTCGTGGTTTTGCACCGTTTTCTGTACATGAGACCACAGACAACGATGGTCTAGCTGCTGAAGATACCCTACCAACATCACAGGCAACGTCACAGGCTACAGCGAAGCCATGCCCAAGCAACGTCCCCTCATCCGCCGCAAATAGAGAGTCTCCCGACTCTGACGAGACTGGCAACATATTTGCTGTTATGCATAAACTCGTCGATCTCTACCGAGCAGTACTCAAACACCTCGGACAGCGACAGGCCATACACAACGAGACGGTCGACCCAGAAGGCCAACATATCAGCACCACTGACGCGTCGCTAGTATACCTCCTTTTCTCGAACCACCACCGGCTCATTGACATATGGCACTGCATCTTCGCACATTCGCGCACAGTGCTCCGGACCGACAAAATCCCACCAAGATCAGAGCAACACAAGACGCACTGCGCCAAGATGCGCTTAGGCTCCTACCTGCCCTCCTCATCATCGAGAATAGTACCGATGGAGATCATCGTCGTCCAGGAACTGGCGGTGCATTTGACCAGGGCACTGGGCGAATTGAAGCAGGTCATCGATATTGACTCAGATGTCCAGTCTGATTCTACCGAGCGGACCGGCAAACATGACTCGGCAATCATATCCGCGGCCGCGGATCTGGAGCAGCGAATGGTCGGGCTGCAAACGGCCATCCGGCAACTGCGCGAGAAGCTGGAGGAGGCAATAACCAAGCAGGCCGCTATCACGAAGCAGTGGTGAAGCGCATCATTCTTGTACATAGAATGTGGCATATCATATAAGCTACAATATATCCATGTACACTATACATGTACTTAGAGAGTTGATCGCGCGGGGCCGATGAGGGGGGAACGCGCGTGTTGCCAAATACGCGGCCGGTGATTGGCCAGTGGTCCGTCCCGGCTTTTCCTCGCGCTGGCCGGTGCAAAGGATGCAGAGTCAGAGTCATAACCGGTTGTTTTCTTTTTGAATTCAATCCAGATCGGACGCGATGGATTCTGTCTAGTGTTGTATTTGCTGTGTATTTTTTTTTTCCCGTCTGTGTGTGGGTTTGGTAGAGGAGTCAGAGCACAAAGTATCGTGATAGATACATCATAGACAGGCAGATAAGGGTATGCGAACTGACCAGATAAGCGAGAACCACCTTTTCTCCATGTCACGACGTCATCCGTGGTTTCTTCCCCAGACCAGATCAACGACTGGCCAAGTAGTTAGCGGTCTTGGAAGTTGGCCGACTTGGTAGAGGTGGGAGGATAATTCTTGGTACTATACTTTCGTGAGCCAGACCGGGACTTGCATGCGTTAAGCGGGAATCTCCGGGACACGCTGTGCCTCATCATCTACTGGCCGACCTTAAATCCTACACTTGACCGTCAACTTTCTGTCACACTTCAAGAACTCCTCTGCCTTCACTAGAATACGTTCAAGGCATCGTTTCGCAACATCCATCTATTTCCGCCAGCACAGCGCCATCATTACTGTTCACTTATTAGGCACGACCCATCGCGCGCCACCCAGCTACTTGGTTACTGCCACTGCTTGCCGCCAGCAGCTGCGGCCCAGTCTGGACCATCGACCGTTTGGCACCGTCACCTACCCAGACAACTCACTGTTCAGCAAAGTAGAGGGATTAAAAGAGGGAGGAAGATTAGGGAAACAAAATGTCGACTAATCGACCATTCCTGGCCAACTTCCTCGCCGCGTTCCGCGCCCAGTCCGCCTTCAAAGCGTCGTCCGCCGGTTCGCCCTCGTCGTCATCGCTTTCCTCGTCACAGATAGCCTCGGGCGCGCGGACGACGACGACGATAGCCACCAAGGCCAATAGCAACCAACATCAGCAGCACAATAACAACAGCAATAATCACAACGGTACGAACAATAGCCACAACAACTTGAACACCTCGTCTGCGGCGACGAGCACGGCTACTTCCTCGCACCAAAACAATCGCCACCACTCAGCAACCCGACGCCAACACTCACACACCCGCTCCGACAACCTCTCCACATCCCCCTCAACACCTCCTTCTTCCTCCACCCCTATCCCCATCGTCTCCTCCCCCTCGTCGGCGTCAAACACCAGCCACGAACACTACCGCCGCCGCAATCGCCGCGGCAGCGACAGTTCCAGCGGCTCAGGCGGCTTTCGCGATGCGCTGGGCCCCGAGAAATGGTATATCGGCGGACGCACGGCCACGGGCGAGGAGCGGTTTTATCGGCTAGGTATGGTGACCAAGGGAGGCGGGAGGCTGGGTGCGACTGGACGGGTGGGCAGTGTTGATCAGCTCAGCCTGTAGAATGTTGGTCCTTTTGATTTTCTTTCTTACAAGCTGTGTACTTGGGGGTCATGATATGATGTATACTTGATGTGGGTTTTGGGTTCGATTTGGGTTTTGTTTGGAAATGGCGCATGGGAATTGAACATGAACTGAAAGGGGCGGAATCGACGTGGAAATGCAATGATTTGATATTCTGGAACAGGAGAATCAGGAGTTCTGGTCGGTCGGCATTCGTTGGTTTCACATGGTATATTCACCTGTTTTTATTTTATTCCCCCCCTCTCGACCTGCATACAACATGAACTACATATATACACTACAAGCAGTCAGTACAAGCAGTCAGTACAAGCAGTCAGTACAAGCAGTCAATACAAAAGCAGATAAATGAAACCTGGATCCAGCATCTTTATACGTACATAGATATTCACTTTACGTAGCATCAACGGTAATCACCAGTACGGACACCAAAGTACTGTTTGTCCACTCAGGATATCCATGTCCATGGCGCGAACTCGAAAACCCATCGGCGAGGATCCTCAACAAAATAGACAACTCAGAATTCTGTTGCAAGACTACATCGAGTCTTGAATCGACTTAAAAGATCATTTTCAATACACCATTTGTTTCTTTGAATTCTTCAATGTTAACACACATAAAAATAAAACACTCGCGAACAGAAAGATCAGCCCTCCTTGCACTTTTTCCTCTTTCGTTGCTGTTCCTGCTTTTGTACCACCTATAAGAGACAAGTCACAATTCAATTTAGGGCAGGGACACACAGAATGGCAAGATCGAAGGGGAAACACAGAAACAAGTAAGAACAGACATAGAAAACAGATGAAGACCATAGATTGCTGGCCACCGAGCTACATCGGGTCAAAAACACACAACTTTGAACCCGATAATCGAGTGGCGTTCTCGAGAAAAAGCAACGAAGCATCCTCAAAAGCAAATAAGACTGCAACAAAAACAGATTTCCTCCCGATTTCTTTGAGTTAAAAACAAGAAAAAGAGGAAAAGAAAATAGAGAAGGGAACCAAGACTTTACACAGGGTGAGTGCAGATTGAACGGCCGTGACAACAAATGCAAACGTGATCGGAGGCGAAAAACACGACCCACAAACAAAGCGATATCAATAAGAATATCAGCCTCCCACTGATCTATTGGCCCAAAATTTTTTTTTCTCTTTCCGGTGAGGCACAAACATAATAAACGGTAAGCACACCAAAAGCACAATAAAACACACGCCCCAAGTCTATAGATGATCTGACGCCGGTAGAACCACCCACTTCTGTACCACTCATGACGAAAATTTTCAAACAATTCGCTGTTATCATGGCCGTATCCTGTTTGATGTCCCGACTAGATGACTGCCCCGAAACGAAGAGTAAAGGAAAGAAAAGGAAAATAGGTTTACTGTCTAGCGGGTTGGACGGATCCTGCCAAACAAGTTAATTCATCAAATCATTCTTTTTTTTTTTCGCGCGTGAGATCAAAAGATTCATCACGTAGTCACAGGCTCCGGAGGATTGGTTTTCGAAGCAACACCGCGGGGATCACTCATACCATCACCGCTCAAGCTGGTCGACGCCAAGTAGAGTCCATTCAATCCATTGTCCTGGTGGCCGGCCGTAGTGGCCGGGTAGAATTTGCGGTCCGGGTCAACGTGCGAGTGGATGGGCTCGTGGGCCGGAGGCATGGACTGCGGAAACACGGGGTTCATGTATCCCTCGGGCGCAGCGGGCTGGAACATGGTGGTCCAGTCGAGCTCACCGGGCTGGCCGGGCTGCTGGCCGGGCATCATCGGGGGCCGCTTAGGGTCTTGCTGGACCATCGGAGGTTTAGCCTGTTCAAACGAATTACGGTTAATATTATTCCCCTGTCCGGTAGGAGCATCAGAAGAACCGGGCTGGACGAGGTACGGGCTTTGCCTATGAGCAGCCATCCAGGACGATCTCTGGTCTGCCTGCGAATGGGTGAACGCGTCATGATAGTGACCGTTGTTCATCCCGTTAACAGAGGACATGGAAAATCCCAGAGGCTGCTGCTCCGTGGAGGCGGGACGGCTGGCCGAAGCTAGCCTGTGGCCGTTCACGGGCGCATTGCCAAATGTCGTACCCACAAGGCCGTTGGCAGGTGGGATGGAGTTACTGACTTCTTCCTGGACGGACTTGGCAGCATTGGCGGCCGCCTGGGACCGCTTCAGGTGTGCCTGAGGATGCGAGAGATGGCTCGCCCCGGTCGGGTTTCCTCGGCGTAACGAGCATTTTTGGAAGTGGCGTTTGAGAATATCACTGCGGGAGAATGTATCCTTGCACAGAACGCACATGTACGGACGATCACCGGTGTCTGCCAGCAATCGCATTAGTATGGTGCGAACTTTTTGAGGATGAAATGTTCTTATCGAGAAGAGGAGAGAGAACAAGAAGATACTCACGTCGCAATAGATGACGCTTCAGATGCTTTGCGTGTAGGTATGTTTTGTTGCAGTGCGGGCACGGGAACTTGCCATCCGCGTCCTTGGCCGGGATGGTTGTGCTCTTCGCCGTCCCGTTCACACCGTTGGTGACTGCAGCGCGGCCGGGAACACTGGGGAGGATGCCGCGACGACCTTGAGAGCCAACGACCTGAGTGCGCGGGGGCTCTTTGCCAGACAAGGGGGCCATTCCATTGGCAGCCGCCATGCCGTCCGCATTCGCCCAGATGGGAGCCTTGCCTTCGGGATGACTGAACGCGCCCGAGGGCATGGTCGCATAGTCAGAACGACGGTCCCGCGGCGGAGCGGGCGCAATGGGCTGCGGGTACGTCTGCGCCGCAGTTGTAGGCGGCAACTGGAAGCCCGGGGGCGCCTGGCCCTGGGGTTGACCACCCGGATGAGCGAGGAACGAGGTCGGAGGAAGGCTGTTGACGGGCGTATGGGGACCAACCGGACCGGCCGATGTCGCGTAGACATCATGAGCAGAAGTCGCGGGGAAACGCGACATGTCTGGACGGTACGACTGCCCCATGTTGTATGGCGTAGGCGACTGGCTGTGATGAGGCTGCAGCGGTGGTAGCGTGTGCGGTTGAGAGACGGGGTACTGCGGTTGCATCTGGTACTGCGGCATGGGCATCGTGGATAATGGAGCCGAACCCTGTGGGAGCGAGGTGGACGGCGGTCTTGACGGGTGCGATCGAGGATCCATCGTGATGTTTGACAGCAAGCTTAGCTTGTGTGGATGAAAAGGCGGACCTCGAACGTGGAGAACTGTTGGAGTTGGAGAGAGGGGAAGAGAGGGGGGGTGGGCGCGGGTAGAAGTTGACGCGACCGGGTAGGCAAGGATTCTAGCAACAGATCTTTCTTTCTTTTTTCTCGTTCAATCCTTATAGTTCCTCGACCATTGGAGATTTTTCTGCAGCTAGGTTGATTGAATGCGTTGTCCACAAACACAAACAAATTGGTCTTGTTGGTGTAGAAGAGTCGGTGATGTGGAGTCGTTGTGTGCGTGTTGTTTTTTTTTTTTTTTGGCTGGGTTCACGCGTCACGCAACAACCACACGATTCCAAGACAGTCGTCAAGCGCACTAGCAAGACACTTCGGGATCAACAGAGGATCGAAACACAGACAAGAAGAATGACTGTGTACTTGAGCGACAGGATAGATGGACCAGGATGTGTGTAAGTGAGAGAGAGTAGAGAGAAGAGACGAGAGAAGATCAGATCAAGATCGGAAAGACTCCACTGAGAAGCAATGAAGGTTGGGTATGGGTGGTGCAGAAAAATTGCTTGTGTGGATGGGGGGTTGCAGGAGTCGCCGGTCCACCCAGGGCAGACCTTGGAGTGGGAACTTCTCTTTATCCGCAGCCGGGCGAGCGAGCCAAAGCCAAAATCGCAGCTGGTGGGCTCCACCAGGAACGGCGGTGGGGCGAGCAGGGTGCAGTTGCCAGTCGGCTACTGGCGCCACTGATGGTATTTTGAGGTCAAGCGTTTTACTGCTTGGAAGAAGCAAAAAAAATCGATGGACAACCGTTAGGAGGATGAAGTTTTGTGCGAGGGGAGCTGAAGAGGGAAGAGAAGGAAGAGGAAGAAGCGAAGAAGGCGAGTGCGGAGGAGAGGAAAGAGGAAAGAGGGAAGAGGGAGAAAGAAGAGAGAGCGCAGAGGGAAGGAGCACAATAAGGGAGATGGTGGCGTGGCAGCAGCTTTCGACGACAACTCGGCAACAGGGAGGCGAGAAAAAAAAAAAAAAGACAAAAAGAGACTAGCCCAGAAAAGTTTCCCGGACCGAAAATGGGCAAAAGCCTGAGAAAAAAAATTTAGTTTTTTGCAATAAAAAAAAATAGAGCGATTTCCAGAAAATTTAGGGGCAAAAAAAAAAAAATTAAATAAAATTCAAACAATAATTGCGCGGGCTGTGAACGGCAGCGGTCGGCCGCAGGTTACCGCTTGCGATGCCGGACGAATCCCAGAGCCGAGAAAGGAACTGGAGACGATGATGACGACGATGCGAAACAGTAATAACGCAGCTCTATTGTAGTAGTATTTTGTTGATTTCTCATTAGCTGATTGATACTGTTATGCTGCCGACTATTACTCTGTTGAGTAGTAGGTTAATGAGACAGAGTATATTACTCTCGTTAGGCCTCTTTTACGATACAATTGCATCTTTCCCTGTTTGTGATGNAAAAAAAAAAAAAAAAAAAAAAAAAAAAAAAAAGACAGGCCGGAAAGAGCAAAAAG